>CM026189.1:7511279-8711279 GCA_014825925.1 Bombus breviceps | reverse complement strand
TTATCCTCGATGAACGTTTCGCCTTTTGTTATTTAGCCTGGTTTCGTTGTTTATGTTCGCCCGACCTTTCGAAGGCTTCGAAGATTCTCTCGGAAGAGCAACTGCAAGTGTCAAAGTGGTCGAGTAAAATTACCGCGGTTGCGCGTGTTTCACGGCCAATTATTCGACCCGTCCACTTTCTTTTTCGTGTCGTTGAATTTCCATAAACGAGTTGCTCGACGATTCGAGGACGATTCAAAGGCAACGCCGACTGATGAGACTCTGTTCTGTATTCGGTGCACGGAGCCAATTATCGGAAGAGTTTCCACGGTGCTCCTTCGGCTCTGACCTTGTCTGCATGAATACATAGTCGATCGGAACGTCCCTTGGTCAGATACGATTAGAACGTTTTCAATGGCGTTGCTTCCCTCGTGTTTCGAGAAAAATAATGCCGTCGTTTTGAACTTCGAGCAGTGATCTCGTCGCCTCAGTTGCCTTAACTATCTCTGTCTCCGCTTGCGGATTATTTATTTATTTATTTGTCGTACGCATCTTGTATCTATGTTTACATATATTCCAATAAGGAAACGTACTTATCTCTATTTTAAAGGAAAATATTCATTTCTGGCAGGACTATATTTCCTCAAAGCAAATAACTCGAAGTACCAGGAATTTTATAAAAATGCTAATTTTTCTCTTAAGCATCGTAATATTTAATATTAATTGATATTAGAACTAGCGTATGGACGTACTGATGCAACGATTAATCGATGGATGAAAACTTCAATTGATAATTGGTTTCTCTATTTTGAATACCATTTAACGAAAACGTTTCACGTATTTGTTGCTGATAGTTAAATACCGACGATATCCTGTTGATCATCTAAATGATCACGAGCGAGATTTAACCTACATACGTATTTTGCCACGTGTCGTACAGACTGGCAGAACTTCGTGATCTCTTGTTATTATATAACAAACATTAAAATGAATGCACCAAGTGCAAATGTATTTTTTTTCTTTGTTTCTCTATTCTAGCGATAAAAAGTTCTGCAGGAAAACAAGCGAATCGGATAATTATTCGATTTACTATAAAACAAACAGAATGAATCGTATAGCTTCGAAACGAAGAACATTTAATCGTAAACATCAATTTGCCTGTATAATTTTATTTTATTTTTTTATTATACATTCGAATTTCTTTTATGTAACCGTTTGAACAACAGTAATTTTTTTTTTAAACACAATTCATTTCTTGAACTCAACTATTAACCCAAGAGTTGTACGTTTTATAACTTTGAATCTTTTATACGTCACTGACGCCGTTGAGAAATAAGGATTTACGCAATTATTAATTTGTTTCTAACGTTTCCGCGCTAACATGAAACAGCGACACGTGTATTACCGTTAACTGAGAAATGTATCTATGTATTTAATGTTTACGTAATCAGTTACACTTTTTGACTTTTGCTCTCCATAAGCCGAACACTCGCATTTTAGAGCTATAACTGATTTTTCGTTACTTGCCTACTTTTATCGAGTATATTCGATAGTAACTCTTCAACAGGCGTGGCGATAAATTATTAATAAATGAAGAATTAATTAATTAAGAAAAACCTGGTAACTGATCCTGGATATAAACGTTATCGAAGTAAGAATAATTTTTATGGACTTACGTCAGACTTAAAGATACAGAAATCCGTAGAATGTACATAGTACGCCAACGAAATATACAAAATATCTAAAGTATAATACTCGTCGCAACATCACATATGCATATATGTAATACATATACACATATATATATACATTTACATACTTCTAACTTATTCGCTCATTCCTATACCACTCGTCTGTAATATTTACCAAACAAATTAAATCTCCGCGTAATTTCAATCTTTTCAATTAAGAACGTAAAGATACGAATTTGCATAAAAATCCGCGATCTAACGATCGTCCTCTCGCCCCTTTAGTTTAAATGTTCCAAATCACTCGATATTGATCGATCCTGATGCACTATCTGCTATACTGGTGGCAAGGGATCCCCGGTATTTTCCATAATGAGGGTTGCAGTTTATTCTCGTGGTCGATCAACAGGTTGGGCCGCTTGTGAGACGCAGAGAGACAGACGTTGGCGGTGGCGGCGGCTAGATCGCGTAGTTGGAAAAGGCCAACGTGGCCTATACCTCGTGTCAGCCGTGTGCAGAGGCGGCGCGAAAAGGAGAGGGGTTGTAAGCCGCCTCGTACAAGGGCAAACATACAGGTTGGAGGGTGGCGTAAAGCGAAAGGGGTTGCCCTGACGTCAGGATGACGCAATAGCGGTGCAACCCCTCTCGCCTCGTCGCGCATCTCCGCCCTACGACTGACATTGACACTGCTCGAGCATCGATCTGTCCTCGAACGAGGTGAGAGCCGAGGCTGGCGAGGGTCACCGCGACCGTTTCACCGGCGTTGTACCATCGGAGGTCATCGAAGTGATTTACCTCCTCGGTTCTATTAAGCGTTCCGCGAGAGAGCGTCAAATCAACGCGATTGATAAGGTTAGATCGACGTTTATATGCAATCGATGGACCGCCAATGGTCGAGAACCGGATGGAATTGGAAGCAGATTCTCGCGAAGTCACGAGCGAAGTGTTTGTTGATTCAGAGCGTGACGAGTTGGTGTGCAACTTGCAGGTGATTCGTGGGTATTGGTCCGTGGGTATGGGTTCCGTTGGTTCTTTAACGTTTTTAGGGGAATAAGTATACTTTAGAAGAAATTAAATTTATTAGCAGTATCGGTTCTTGGGAAAAAGAATTTTATTTTATTTTATTGCGAGAGAATTTTTACAAATTTTATTTGATTTTCTATAGGTAGGTACGTCTGTTAATATTTACGATTAAATTTTCGTAGATCGATACGAGAAATTCATCTGAAAGATTTATTTCCTCTGTGACTGTTGAAAGCAAGGAAGCGTGAAAATTCCTTGCGTATTGTTAGTAACTTCTAGAATGATTTACTTTCTTGATTCTATTATAGGAACACCGATCGATTCGTTGACGCCAGTAACGAGAATATAAAACGGCCGATTGTATTTAGAAGGTCCACACCGTTAATGTCGAGGGTAAATAGCTCGAACGAAACGAGGCACGTCTAATTTGCGCCCCTAACTCGT
This sequence comes from Bombus breviceps, assembly GCA_014825925.1. NCBI lineage: Eukaryota > Metazoa > Arthropoda > Insecta > Hymenoptera > Apidae > Bombus > Bombus breviceps. The sequence goes on along the minus strand of CM026189.1, from coordinate 8,708,145 downwards.
TAATACCGAGCTTATAATACCTGCTGATGCTACCCTTGGCAAATATACGATTCTGCATAAAAAATTCATTAGCCGGTTTTTCAAACCCCTTTAACCTTAGAATATTGCTAATTATTTCGTGTCTGACCGGCTGTTTTATTTTGGTTCCAATGATTCTCTCCTTCTCTCTTTCTCTCTCTCTTTCCCCTTTTGAAGGAATCAGCATCGAGTTCAAGGCTCTCTTTGCCACGCCGCATGTTGATTTTATTAATGCGTAAAGCAACGTTAATTTTATGTGCATCTAATTACGTTAATGGATTTTTCCACAGCTTTTCTTAATACATATTTGTCATCGTCGAGTAAAAGTAGAATCTTCTTTATTTGCGATTTAATTCGAGGTCTATCGAAATGTTTCTTTTACGACACGTTAAATAATTAAACCCATCGTTTGGTCATTCATATTCGAAGAATATAAATATGCGGATGGATATACATGGCTAGATATTTTATAGTCAGGGTATTTCCATGTTGTACTTATAAGGTCGCTAACATTAGTGATGCATATTACTCGCCGCACGGAAACACGCTTGTGCTATTATTAAATAGCCTAGATTTTACTATGAAATCTTTGAAATGGGAGCTACTAATGGATAGCGCTGGTAATTATAATCGGGCCATAAACCTATTACAGCGTTCGTTATTATTTTGAATTTAACGTAGATATTAGGGAAAATAACTAGGAAGGAAAGATATCGAATTAGAATATAGACTCCTTTCTCTGTATATACATTCTCTTAATATACATTCCGTGACAATAATAATAATAGCAAACAATTCTTGTGAATAAACAGGATGTGAATTTGTGAGGAAATATTGTAACGATCGACGAAAGTAATAAGAATATTAATGTATTAACAAAATCAGACGCTTTGATATTCCAAAATTCTTATAAAATTAAAATATAGAATCCTTTCTCTGTAAGAATTTTGAAATATCAAAGCGTATGAATTTGTTAATACATTAATATTGTTATTACTTTCGTTGATTGTTACAATATGTCCTTACAAATTCACATCGTTCTTACATAACAATGTTAATGTATTAACAATATTAACAATATTGTATATATGTATTAACAATATTAATGTGTTAATGTATTAACAAAATCATACGCTTTGATATTCCAAAATTCTTATAAAATTAAAATATAGAATCCTTTCTCTGTAAGAATTTTGAAATATCAAAGCGTATGAATTTGTTAATACATTAATATTGTTATTACTTTCGTTGATCGTTACAATATTTCCTTACAAATTCACATCGTTTTTATTCACAAGAATTGTTTGCTATTATTATTATTGTCACTGAATGTATATTTACCCCTATCGTCGAATAGTTCTTAGTGGTTAATGGTATTGGCCGTAAAAGTTTCGTCATACGAGAATACGAGATCGTCTTAAAAATGGAAATTCGCGAGATTCGACGATCCAGTGATTTCTCTGGTTCGGTGACGCCTTTATCGAAGATTCACTTACGCTTTCGTATTTATCATTTTAATGGATGGAAGGAAGGCTGCGTTACGGGGATACAGAAGTGGTTTCGAGGGGATGCAACATGCTGCATGGCAATCGCGCGAGCACGTGCCAAGGTTAACCTATCGTTGTTTAAGGTCAGGGGAGAGTCTCCTTTTCAAGGATGCTAGAAAGAAACTCGCGAAATCGTGAAGACGAAACGTTCCGAACAGATAATAGAACATTCCCGTCGACAAGCAAAAAATTCACCCCTTTTCTCGACTCTCTACTCCTTCCTCGCGTGCTGTCGAAGATGTTTGATGCAAATGTTCGATAACGAAGAGACGAAGCGCGTCGTTTCGTATAAAATTGTACGACAAACGATGAGAAATATTGCGCAAGCTTACGTTCTATTGGCTCGAGAATAAAAATAAAAACGTCGACGAAATCGTGATGTTAAATTGAAAAAAAAGGAACATCGTGAGATATTCGATCGAGAAGTTTGATAAATTAGAAACTTTCTAAATGGTAAAGAGCTTTTTCGTAACGACTAGATGAGATTTTTTTTCGTAACGAAAAGATTTAGCATGGGATTGATGTCGATCGGGAAAAAAGTATAACGACGCTGTTATTTTAGATGTCCTACGCACAGTTCCAGATATGAGTGTGTTTTTTTATAACAATGTACGTAGGCGTCGTGGCGTAGGGGAACATTAATTTAGCTATTGATAACCTCTCACGACCTTGGCCTTGCTCGATACAACAAACTGCTCGCATTCGATCGAGATGATTCACACGTGCTCCTCGAGCCTTCTGATATTTTTAGAGGCCGCCATGCTGATCGACTCATTTTTTGATCGACCTCTTCGATCCTCTTCATAAAACGTAAAACGAAAGAATTTGGGCGTGTCCAAGTAGAAAATTATTTATTTGTTATTTACTAGCTTCCACGAATTAAAACGGTATATAAATAAACAAACAAATAAATAAATAAATGAGTAAATAATGAAGATATTAAAATGCTAATTTTTCTACAGAACGTAAGAGGTATAATGGAAAGATAAATTTCTATTTCAATGATATTTAAATAATTATTACATCGATAATATTCTTCAAATATATTTATTAATTGCGCATATCATTACCTAAATTCATTAATATTTTTTCATCATAAAACAGAGTTAGGCAAAAGTTGTAAACCATTTCCACGAACGAATCAAGATAATTTTGGTATAAAGAAGAATCGAACTTTACTGTTTGTGAAATTAACTTGACAAACGATAACGCCCACAGGATCGAAGAAATCGAGCTGTTCCGGGAACACTGACAAAGAGACTTCCCTGTAGAAGCTTCTTTAATTAAAGAAGCGTATAGCAACCTACATTACATAACAACTGTAGGGTAGACCGGGGTCGAAAGTAATAATTTAACTTTAATACGACTTCGAAAAGGGTATTGAATTTAAGATCTCTTTATACTTAGTCTCGTAATTCATACCATTTCTTCTTTCATTTAAGTCCTATAATTTCGTGGATAGAATTAACTTGAACCTACTTGTGACGCTATATGTGTTGTATTAGCTTGTCCGAGAAGTTTCTTTCGTTTTATGAGGAAATAATAGACGCACAACGTTTTTTGTTTTATATTATTTTGTCGAATTACGTACAATCCATTTTGTTCTGTCGAGATAAACATCGCGACATTTCACAGACTTGGTTTCACGTTTTTACGAATGTGCACTGTTGTAAAAAGCACGTTTGCGAGAGAAAGACACTTTTCGGACAATCTAACATGAAATTTTGTGCCTCGAGATTTTACAAATAGTCTGTTACTTCAATACGTTTCTTTTATAATAAAACAATATATAAATCGCGATTATTTTTTTATTCGCGCATTTTAAATGGGCTACGAAAAATAAAAGCCCAAAGAAATGGCAAGTCTGTTTGTATTTCTTGAAAGAAGGGTGGCAAGATGGGCGAAAAAAGTATAAATTTCCATTCTCGAAGCGTTTAAAGCGAACCATCGTCGAAGCATTTTGAAATAACACGTACTGAAGATGGAAATACAGGAAAGCGCCACGTATGTGAATCATCTAGATGTTGATCCTCCAGAAATAGTGGCGAACGAGTACCATAAACGTTATGCAGCCATATAGCGAAGTACCATTGAACGCTCGCGTAAAACCGCATCTCTTCTTCGTCATCTTCTTCCTCTTCTTCGCGCGTGTTACCCGAAGCGTATTCGTTGCTTTGGCATTGAAAGCCGATGAGTGCAAGGAACCTTGCTCTACGACCAATTCTCAACAGCTGGCGTGCCTCCATCTTCGTCACGGAATCTCGATGAGTGCGTTTCAAGATCGTCGAGCTTGAAGATTAACGCTCTCGATGACAGTCCTCGTGAATACGAACGATTTTCGTAACGACGGTTTTATTGGCATATACGTATATATATAATATACATGTAGTATGCAACAATGATATATAATAATAGCGAAGAATGTTATTGACGATTGAATTGCGGATTTTTATACAAATTCGTATTTTTTATAAATCCAATTAAACAAATGGGACGTGAGTAGAAACTTATTCCATTGAATACTATAACGAATACTATATTTTCGATACATCGTATATCTTTGCACGCTACTTCCACTTTTGCAATTTTAAAAAGCTCATTTTCTGTAAAATTATCGATAGACTGCGCATCCTTATACAATTCCACTATCTTTGTGAAGAGAATTAAAGAAATTAAATCTAAATGATAATTTGTTTCGCCTGTTAAAAAATTATAACAAATATTCCTTTCTGGATATTTGATATACTTTTATCTATTACATAATATATCTGGGCTTTTAAATTTATCATAAACGCGTATATAAAATAAATACCTTAAAAGGAACCCATAAGACGATTAGCAAACAGTGCTCGTCTATGTTGAACGAGGCACACAGATCGGACGTAAACGTTGAAAAGCGCGAGGGCGTGCAGAGTAGCCGAAGAAGATGGAAGATGCTTGAAGAGGAATCGAGAGCAAGGATTCCATATGGATTGGCACGGAGCAATGAGTGCATCGGGTTAACGGCCGGCCGTGCATCCAGACTGCAGACGTCCAATAAAAATATCTTACGTCGGCCTCACTCTTCTAAACACCGTCTACCCTCATTCATCGCCAAATTATTTTTATTGTTGGATAACCGTTGGGAGCGTTGCTCGTTAGCCAGCGACGCATTCTTCGCGAATTGACGGACGGTCACTTACCGAAAAGCATCTTCGCTGCACCGCCTTAAGCTCTTATTAACCCTTTCGACCCTATGAACGACAAAATCCATTCTCTTCGACTATGTACGTTGCAGCGTGCGTTGCAGGAGTTTACAAACCACTGCGGTAGTAGTTCATGAATTCTAGCGTGCGTTTAATGGGCTCCGCGCTCCTTTCATTCCGCTATTTTCTTCTTCTAGTCGAATCTTTCTTCGAGTTCTTCTCGATTGAGAAATTGAACGAGTTATCTTGTAATTCAATGAGTTTTCCGATCTCCGATATCTGCTGGTACTTTGACATATTTCGTTGTACGAACGTACGTGGACAAAGTTCAATAGTCGAAGTTGAATTTTATTCTTACACTTCTTGAACAAAAATAGCTTTTATATGTTAAATATGCTTATAACTGTATCCTAATCTTCTTCGAAATTCGAAATTCGACAATTCAATGGTAAAAGTTGGTTCTCGTACTTAGCCGCGTAGAAGTGTAAGAATCGATGGGGTTGAAAAGTGACAAAGATGATCGATCGACGATGATTTAATCATTATTAATGATTTAATTTTTATAAAGGCTGAAACCACGTTCTATTGTTTTAAACACAACCTGGCAATTTATTCATCGTCGCATAATCAAATTTACTTATAAAAGGTTAATAATAATAATAATAATAGTAATAATAATAATAATAATAATAATAATAAGATCGTGATAGTGTAGTTTAAGTGTATACTTTAAAGTTAATTTTAAATGCACGTCGTTTTTCTGTTTATTTCTTTTCTCGTTATTTCGATCATATATCTTTCACGCGATAAAACCAAAGAAAACATCCATCATCGTGGACGTTAAGTAAATATTTAAGCACTTGTGCCATTGAATTGTCACACCCCTTACACAACACAGACGTAGCAAGTGAGAATTACGAGTTAATTGCAATCGCTGGAAGAGTTATAGGTCGTTTTCCATTCGAAAAATTCCGTCTCGGGGTGCCGTCAGATTCGAAGAGGCACGTGAAATTTTAATTTACCGCCGACAGCTCGCGTTCACGTGCTGTTCGTGAAACCGCAAATTACTGCGCCGGAATAAATCCGACACGCGTTTTCTTCTTCCAACGGCCGGTTTCCCAACGGCCCCCGGAGGCCGAGATACGGGCACAAGGCGGCTGACAATTTCTCCCGGTGATTTCGAATTCTCCAGCCAAGTAATTTCGTGTCCCGCTGTCACATCACGCCTTCGCGCGAGATTTACGAACACAGGTTGACGCTTAACTCTCTAACCTCAGGTACACGAGGTATATTAAAACACGTCTGAACTTTTTAACATTCCGAATATTTTCTTACCTTCTTTTTTTTCTGTGGAACTTTTTAAATAAATCGAAATTCTCCTACTGGAGAGCTTTTCGTTTTCTATAGACAAACGTGGAATACAAGTGTGAAGTCTTTTGACTTTTAAAGGGATAAAATCATCTACCTTTGCAACCGCTACGTCCGGTATATAACCAATTACTATTTTGTCACGCGTTATATTTCTTTATTCTTTGTAATTCCATTGCTTGAATGTGTAATGGAAGCAGGTCTTCATGATCGCACAGTATAATTTTATAGTCGTCATTGGCGTAATAATGGTTTAATAGTGGTTAATGGTAGCTAATAACGGTATTGATAGATTTGTGAATGGTGCGAGCGGCGAGCAAAATGAAATGAAATTTGGGTATTTTGGCTTTGACGATGGTCTATAGATTATACAGAGTGTTACAAAAGAGGGTTATAAAGATTCTTGGCGGACACCTTTTATTTAGCTATTTTAAGATTCGAATACTGTTATTACGATCGTTTGTAGCAAAGTCATGTTGCAGGTGGGGGTAAATATGGGGGCACAGCGGATTCCAGCTGCCGCAAATCAGCACTCTATCTATTCCGACTATCATTTTGATACATTGTGAACCGTTTGTCATAAACTTTCATTATTTATCTTCTTTTTCTTTCACCTCCATAACTTTTTTCACACTGTTTTTTACGATTTGTTAAACAAATTCGAAAAAATTCCAAAAAGTGGAAGAACGTTAGAGAACAAAAATGGGAAAAGAAGAATAATAAAAATATGAGCTCGTTATTGAAATAATTCGAAACTATATTATAGTTTGCACCATTTGGTACAAAAGACAAGTAAGAAACGTCGTCTCGAAAAAAGAACGAGAAGATTGGACTACTACATAATAAAAATATCAGTTCGTTATTGAAACGATCGAAATTATATTCGTTCTACAGACGTACCCTGTACATTTGCCAACCACTTGCGTGCAAACCAGTAATTGAACGATATATTTACATTCTATTTTCACACAAATGACTTTCTTGAATCCGATGCGTCCAAGAATCTTATCCGAATCACCAAGAGTTCTGCTGGCTCGTTGTTTAAAACGTTATTAGCATAATATCGAAATGAACGGTCGATGCATCCGAATAAAGGACGCAGCCCCACCAGATCAGCTAAAATCACCCACGCGACCCTGATCAACGAAAGGAGGGACGTGCGAGTTAAACCTGCCGTTTCACGAGTCATCTGAGCGGAAAAAAGGCCAGGAAATATATGGTACCTCTTCGACACAAAAAGGGCAAGTTTTCTTGTTTTTCGAGGTTACTCGAGAAGGCCTCGGTATCGGGTTTACATAGTTCACGTTGTACTTTTCTATTTCAAGACGGCTATACTTTTTAGGACAGTAATTTTTAAATTTTAGTTACTCTGTCAACCAAACTTACACCAAAACTTCTTTCATTTGTTTTCTGTGTTAAATACGAATTTAACGTTAAGAACTATCTTTTTGTTGTCTGTTGTTGCTGCATGTTTCAACGAGTACCTAAAAATCTGCATCCATCGAAGTAACAACGAGGAAGTTTTTATCGCCTGTTCCAAGACATTTCCAACGAACACCGACTTGTACGAACGTTTCGTCCACGCCGAAGCAACGTAATCAGAGGAATATTTTTTTGCTTTGTTTCCATTTTAAAACGACGTCTGTTCCTAGCGACGAGTACACGCCGAACAAACATTTGTTCCGTCGCGATATGTTCTTACGCACCTGTTACTTCTCTTTATTTGCACCGCTCCGAGCTAAAACATGCAACAAGTAGCAATTTCTGTTACTGGCGACAAAAACGCGAAGACGACGTACACGGAAGAATATTCGTACATCAACCAGCAACGTTTCCATCAGAAACACGGAACACCGACAGAAAGTTGCTGGTTGTTGCTTGAGCGAGGATGCAGCTGAACTCTCACAACGACATAGGAGTTGGCAAAGAGTGCCGCGCTTTTGCGGTCCGATTGTTTTCCCACTCGGTTGATCCTGCAGGAGGCGCAGGTATAGCTCGCGCGTCCCTGAATCGAGTCAGCCCGGTCGCGTGGGTGATTTGGGGCAGTTGGTGGGGATAACTGTCGGTTGTTTGGCCAGGAGTGGTGGTAGAAACAGGGCGGGGACGGGAGACGGTGAATCGTGGCACGAACAGACGGACGTACGGGGTACCGATAGGGATGCACCGACCTTGGAGGGATTTTTGCGTCTACCGTCGTACGTTCACCCCGTCAGCAGCGAAGCGAACGTACTCGCGCGCGTTCAGAAACGCGACTCCCTCTTTCTCGGCCTCTTTGTCCCCCCTTCGCTTCCCCGGCCCTTCCGCCCCTCTCCCTACTTCTGTACCAGGCCCTTTTTTTCTACAGTCTTCGTTCCAGGCTTACTCGAGGCTGAAACTCATCGAGAATCGGCCGCCTCACCCTCGAAGTCCTCTCCAAGCGACGCTCCAGGGGCGGAATTTTTGCGCCGCCGTCTGCGACAGCACAGACAATAGACCGATGCTTGCTCCTCGTGTTCAAAGAGTTCCGTGAGATTCGTTTTGGAACAAGTTTCTGAAATCTTCTGCTGGTTCTTCTTTGCAGGTTCTTGCACTTGGAGCGTATAGCGGTTTTTCAGAGATGATTTTGTATTGATAGGAGGCCCTATGAAGCTGTTCGGATAGGTTTCTTATTGATCTCCTTTGTGTAAAATACGCGAGTCGCTCGCAATCCCTATTGATTAATTTGGTAAGTTGGAAAGCAGGAAAAGGACTTACCTTGAAATTTACTATTATTTGCAGTAAATAGCCTTCTGAGAATATTCCGTTTGATAGAGCGTATATTACTTGGTGGGAGGTGAAGCTCAGCTGTCCCATAAATTCTTCTTTACGAAATCGATAAATATCATCAGTTAAAGGTAATCTTTATAATTCGATCGAAGTTCCTACTCTAAATTCTATCTCCGTTAAAGCTTACGTTAAATGTCTCGTAATTTCTATACAAGTTTCTAGATTCGTTAAAAATTTTGTCGATCTAATCGGTTGTGTCTCGATACAGTGCTAATGAGATTCCAAGATCTTTTATATCTTTCACATGGACATTGTATAAGCTTTCTATGGTAAATGTTCCTTTCATCAGCCACTGTATGTAAACTCGATTAAACCCCTCGCTAATTACACCGATTTCCTAATTCAAAAATAACTCTAATGTATTTCTAGCGTATTAAAACATTTTTATTCGATCAAAATTTCCTTGTCAACGTACCTTTGTAATTCCGTTAGAGTCAGAGGTGGCACGTGGTGACCACGAGCCAGCCCTGGCGAGTCGATGCATCCCACAGATTAGGCTGCACGTACGCAACATGCACGCGCGTGGCGTGTGCCTAATAGTGCGTGCATCGCTCTCTGCACGTAGTGGAGGTCGTGACCTTGGTGGTAGCCATGAAAGGATCGGTACTTGGGATCAACCGATTTACGCGGTCACGAGACAAGAGATAGGGAAACTCGATAAACGCCGCTGAGTTTAATTAAGGATGCTTTCCACGTAGTCCCCGTATCAACCTCTGTCCCTCTTTCTCTTTCTGTGTCTCGTGAAACGCAACGATACATTCTGTTTCTCGTCAGTTACCGTCTTCTACGTAGGAAGTTTCCGTTGTTGCTTGAAACGACAATAATAATTCTGTACGCGAGCGCGTCTTCCGAAACCCGAGAGAGAAACGCACAGCACTCGATGTCTTTCGCGTAAGATTTTGCTTTTTCGTTTGCCAAATAATCTGATTTCGTAAATCTGTCTCCTTTTTTGTAGTTGGAGTTTCTGGAGTTCAGGTATGATTATCAGAAACTTCTGAAGCGTTTATACGGTTGGCAACGATAAGTATGTGTACGTGACTCTAAAAAGTTTATAAATTAATTGGTATCAAGCAGGCGATGTTATATCGCACACTGAATTCCATGAGATTCCATAAAGTTCCATAGAATTAAAGGATCGCTCGATCTTTCGTCTTTTTTTCCTTTTTAAGCTCGACAAAAGCGAAGTCTGCGTTTATAATGATCTCTAGAAAATTGATTGATCGAATCTAGTACAACATTTCTCCAAAGTTTCGCCGATATATTGAAACCAATTTAGAAGATACATCCTATAGAAGATACGTTTACATTATCAAAAAGGAACATTCATTGCGTTCATCGTACACCATCGTTGATCGAGACGGAGAACATTTATCTTGAAAATCCTGAGTGAAAGGGATGACCTAGTGACCTTGTTGAAGATCGTGCGCCACCGATTCTAGAGGTTGAACTTAATTAGTGCGAGAAGCTTGGCGACCATTGTCGTTCAATTAATTGCCCGTCGCGTCGGCCAGGTCAGATAAGCCCACGGGTATATACCCCCCAAGAGCTTCGAATCGCTTCATAATCGTCCGGCACGCGATAGGGAACGACGAACGGATCAAGGCTCTGTCGATTAAGAAAAACGAGATTGCTTCGAGAGCTGGCTATTTTCAGTTTGCGAATAACGTTCACGCAATGGGCTCGATCCATCGGATCGCTGTTCTTCTTTGTCGTTGAAATTTTCGTTAATCAAAATTCTACTGCATACTACATACTACGTAATAAAAATAAAAATTCGAAAAGAAACAGATCAGTTCAATGTTATGTTATATTTTTCAGAATAGCGAATATCTTGTACGCTTAAATAAATCGTAGAACTCGAATGAAATATTTTTTAATCTCTTTTTAATATTCTTGTTACCGAGGATTTTGGTATTGAATATTCTTCATTATTGTACTTATTGTTATTATTAAAGTTGTTATTATTATAGTTTCTATGATCTCAAAACATGGAGTTTCTTTTGTAAGATAATGATAGATCAATAAATATAAAAATATTCTACTATTACATATCTTTTAAACACCAGTCATTTTGACTGTCTTTGGTAAAGATAACTACGCCTCAATTTAAATTTGTAGTGTACAGCCTTCATTTGTATCGACTTTTGATATTTCCACGTAATTCGTATTTTCTCTAAACTTAACCCAGATACGTCTATCATTCTGTCAAAAGGATGACTGATAGGCAGTAACAATATTTCTCAATTTTTGCAGTGGTATATAAAAACGCATTGCATAAAGAGAGTTTAACAAAATTAACCTATTTTCTCTGCATCGAATGCACATTATACGAAACTTATTTGTTTGGAACGTGAAAGATTATAACAGATAGTTTACAAACTTTTAAATATAAACTTATCGCATGTAAATATCGTTGTTGTGTATAATAACAATCATAATGATTCGTACTACCGTTTCCTGCGTCACTCTTGCTAAAATCCAGTCACGAAACAAAGGGTTGAAGATTCACGTCTCGAGATATGTATTCGTCGATTGAAATTGAGGCTGCGGTCCATACATAAGAAAGCAACGACATTTAACTGGCAATTAATAGAGGAACGAAGAGAGCGAGAAGGACAAAGATTAAAAAAAGAAAGGACAGAGAAAAAAAAAGAGAAGACTGGCCGTGTGAGAACGAGATGGCACGACCTCGAAGGGCGCGGTCGAGTTCAGGCTAGACTGAAGCTGCCCTTGTGCCTAACCGACCTTGAGACAGCCCGTTTTGCCATAGCCTGACTCCACCGGCCTCATACCACGAACGCATCCTCCGTTCGTAACACAAAGAACTGTCCTCCTCGCTGGGAATCACCTCCATGCCCTACGTGGAATTTTGCAAATGGAATCTCGCCGTTTTGGGAACATCGTCCACAAGAATCTTTCAAACAGGTGTTCAGCGTCCACCGGATTCTCCCTCTTCGTTTTTCTCTTTTCTCAATATTTCGCTCGGTGTGACTCGTTCAGACGAGCGACGCTATGTTAGGGCGTGTATCAGTCGATTTTTTAACTTTTACATATTTCGAAGTTTCATTCATTCGACGGTCGTTACATCGGAGACGAGTATATTGGTCAGAAGTTGGAGAAACTCGAAGGTATTGTACATACAGTGGATTCGTTAGTTTCTTAGAATATTTTCAAGTTGCATTCGTCTGAGAATTCTTAGATTGCAATTGAAAACAATGATCGGAAATTGAAAGGAGCTTGATGCCTGATCGTTCATTTTTTAGTTATTAATGTTCTCGTAAAATAAATTTAAGATTCCATGGTGTAACTAAATAATCTAGGACACATATGTGGAACTTTTACTTTGAAAATCTTTGTCCTCTTGGTAGGGTACACAATCATCGACTGTCTTAACTTTTCGATTGTTAATAAATGAAAAAAAAAAGGGTGCAATTATGTTTCCGCCCGGGATCGAACCGGGGACCTTGTGCGTGTGAAACACATGTGATAACCACTACACCACGGAAACGTTGATAGCAACCCCCTTCTGTTTGATTAACAACCCCAATTCTTACCTCGATATGTTAAAGACAATTAAAAAAATTATATTTGTCGCAGCTTAAGAGACGAAAGAGACAAGAAGAATTTTGATATGAACGTTGCTTATTTAACAGAGTGAAATATTCTTTCTCAAATGTTTTTTAACACACAGTTTAAAATATTTTACGTAAAGTACAATATATCGTACTGCTATAAAGCAAAAAAGAAGAGGACACAGATACAAACAATTTGAATTTATTCTTGAATCGTTTCAATAATTTCTATGCAATATTATTATAGTTACAAGCACTTTTTCATTTTTCGTTATAAATTATTTAATTATATCGTTAATTATATCCTATGCGTCGTATCGAAATATCCTCTTTACGAGCGCCAGTTTGTATCGAATATTTTTTGGTAATATTCTGTGAAGAAGACAGACGAACAACTGGTAAAACACAAAATCAGCCGTACCGTGTAAACAAGGTCAGTTAGGACAAACGTGTATATAAACATTTTTTTTATTGTTTCTGCGTACTGACCTCCAAATTTCTTATATAACACGTGGAACTTTTTCGATGTCAAATATTCCACTCATTCTCAGTCGTCCCTTCATTATTTTCAATATTTATAATTTTAAATTCCATTTCCTTTAAATATCAATCTTTAAATTCCAATCTTTAAATTCCACGCCCGATAATTTTGTGCAAATGCATAGACGTAATAAAATATTAGAAATTTTCTTGCACTCGCTGATCCCGCAAATACTTTTAGTACCGTTTTAACCACTCTTTAACTAATATGACTTTACAGTCATATTAATAGTAGTGACGTTGCGTCAATGATTATAATAAGGAATGTCAAACAGTCAATAATACAGATTTGCAAACAATGAAATAAAAGAAAACGATCATAAAATTCGAATATTGTATAACTGTAGAAATTGATGGTAAAAATTGTAGGATCTTGGCGAACGAAGAAACAACGGCGAAACTAATATCGAGCGAATCTTTGAAATTCTTTCTCATAATCTCAAGAAACAGGCTAAAGAACGAGAATTCGATAAAATTACAAATTGATCGAAGAAAATGAAACATTGTGATTATACCTGCGTATATCGATCGTAAAACTTTCTGCGATGGTTTCGCGAGAGGGAGGGACCTGGTAGATCCTGCGGACGCAGTTTCACGGAAAACGCAAGAATTCGTATACATAAATAGAACTGACCTGCGCTACCAGGTCCAACGCGTGCTCCTTTGTTCGTACCGAGCTCATTTCTGAGAACTCTTGGTCGCTGTTTCTCTTTGGAATATTGATCGATCGTACTCCTCGACGTTTAGAATCAACGTGAAAATCGCATTCTCGTGGCATTATAATATACGTCGCAGATCCTTTTACGTTTCAACCACGTGAAACCATTTCCCCTCGAACGCTCTTTGCATTTTCCGAACGTTGCGTCTGAAATTCCGCGATTTCATGTAATGGATCGACCTCTTCTCGCGTCCTTTCTTCCTCACCTTTCCACGCTTTTGTTCCATTCAACAAGGAACCCACTTTAGAGTGGAAGAATTTCTCTCACTGATTGAATAAAAGCTACAGCAGCTCGCGAAAGTATTTTGCCACTTACCGCCTCTCGAAGTGTTCCGTATAGCGCGCGTAATATATTCGCAAAAGGTTTCTACGAGCGTTTCAATACTTTTGTAAGCTACTGTACGCGTCGCGTCGTCTTTGTCGAGCGAAACGCGAAAATGTGGAGGCGATTGTCGACCCGTGAACATGCCAGTACGAATCATGCTAGTAGCTTGAATTGTTGATACAGGGTGGATTTAGGGAAATTTTATTTTGGAACGAAGATGGAAAGTAACGATTTGAAACAGCTAAATTGTTTTACTGATTTCGTTATAGAAATAGAACAACGTTGGTTCGTGTTTAAATGCTTTCGACAGCTTTATTGGAGGAACGTGTTTCAAATGATTTCTTTTTTATTTTAGTTCAGTTCTCTTAAACGAAACAACAGATTCGATTTTTCGAGAATTTTGCTACAGAGAATTGCGAAAATTTTTTAATGTTACACGTCAAGATCGATTTTTTCGATGAACGATTAAATTATTATTATGGAACAAGAGATAATTTTGATTTTATAAATAACTCGTCTTCCGCACATTTGCCTTATTACATAAATTTCTATTATTAATACGATTGACATAATAGTATCAAAGATTATTTGAGAAATTATTTCGGGAAGTTCGCTTCGCCTATTTGTTTTCAATAATGTGCACGTTTCGCAACGAGCTCTGCAAACAATCTTTCCTAGAATCGATAAAGGAATTAGGTGTATTAGTGTATTAAATATAAAACGTAATTTTCACACTTGAGGGTCATTCAAAATGATACGCTTATCTTCGTATTATTTCATTTTAATTCGTAACGGTACTTGTCCGACGATGAGAATTCCATTCGTGTACGATAATGAACAAAGCTACAATAGGAAAGAAATGTATGCAATAATACACGAAGCTACGGCAAGATTTCATGAAAATAATATATGCAAATATTTCGTTGCATATATAACGAGGAGAAACATCCGTTTCAATTGACTGTTTGAAATCCGCGCTGAAAATATGTAATTGAAATAACCGTAATACATTTGTAGAATCAAGTGGATGTCACGAATAATATTCCAATTAATACACCAATGCAATAACAGAATCTTAATTTCGATTAATTTTTCATACATATCTCGTTTCTACAATAAAACTGGTCAAACTCAAGTTATCTCTTATTTTATTAGAAAAAATTAAGCAACACAAAAGACCTCTTTTTTAAATAATCCCATTATTTTCTTTCAAATACTGTCTACCTACGATTAATCATTGAACGATCTCCGACTTATAATTCTTCTGTAAAATACTCTAAACTCGCTACAACGAGAAATGACCAAGTAGAATAAGACGAGCTGGTTTCAGACTGGTACGGATAATGTCAGCCTTGCAAAACGATGTCGATTTTAGCATAATCGAGAGAGATCTGCGTGAAATGAAAAGCTGCGCGAATAAGGTTGACGATCTTGCAATAATAGAAAGCTACGATTCCGTTGGTTGGTTAAATGCGCTGCTTGTGCACCGTGTCTCAACATGGTCGCTCGGCGAAACTTTTACTTTTACTACGGAGAAAGTACACCTCTGCTGCAACTCTCGCGATTCCGCCTAGAACGCGTAATTCGCTCTTGTCTCGAGATCGCAAAACGAAAATGTATTTTCTCTCGTTGCCTTCATCTTCGCGATGCCGAGGCTGTTTCGATCGACAAAAAATCCACGCGCGATTAAAACGACGCGTGATTCCTTAATCACCAGTTTTTTTTTTTTTTTTTTTTTTTGGAAGAGTAATATCGACATACTCGCAAGATAAATGTAAAGTAAAAGCGTGCTGTTTAATTTTGTTTGTCTGCATTTCGAAGAAACCGGTGTCGATTTGATCGATGATGGATTTAAGACTATAGATGTAAAATATTTGGTACGATTCGTTAAACGTCAGTTTTCTGAAAGGACAACGTCCACCCGTTCGTTCGGTACAAGCCGAAGTGTGCAATTTCGTTTCGTAGAAAGTATAAATATATTTGTAATAAATTTACAAGTTTCACCGGCGTGCGAAATTTGTACAACTTTAAAAAATTCTTACGCTCTTACTTCACTGTAAGAACACATCCATCTATCGAGTTTCAAAGAAAGACATTAAATCGAAAAAGTTGCATCTTCGTAAATGGAGACTGCAGTCGACTAATCATAATTGGGAAAAGTCGCTAAACAGTATAATTAGCTTGAAATCCTCATCAGATACTACTACTTATGCTCCCCTTCGACTTTCTAGCCACGGGCGATCCTGTGTCTTGTTTGTATCTTCTATAATTTGTTCTATATCTTGTTTTATCGTAAGAAATGCAATACAAAAACCGCATCCTGACGATAGCAGGACGGTCGGTCGAAATTAACGGAGTAATTAATTAAGTAGACTGCAATTTCGGTTTCGTCCACAGTTAATGATTAATATTTTCGTAATTGATGTAAAATTCACCTGTCACAGAGACATCAGAACGATGTATGAAAAGTCGAAACTTTCCACGCTAGATCGACGTTCCATACGTAGATCGATGCCGATAAAATTCTTGTTCGAGTGGCCTGTTAATCGACGTTCTTCGTTCTCGAGTCGGTTGTCGGTCCGACGTTAATGAGCCCCGTACTCGTTGCTCGCCGCATTGTGCTTTTCCCATTTAAGGGCTGACACACTTTCCGCGAGCCACGATCGCGAGAAACCGTGCAATTCCACGCCGGTTCATTTCATTTCCTGGTTGGAGCAACGATCTGGCCGGTCGTTAGCCGCGGCACGTTGCACCGTGCCGTACACGCTATTGCACATTGTATCGTCCGATTGTCTGGCCCAGCGATCACGCCGAAACGTAGGAAAGCCGCGAGCCGAGACAGTCGTTCGTCTCGTAACCAAGTCAATTTTTACGTAGAAAGGGGGACCCCACGAACGTTTCCTTGTCTCGAACACGGCGTTCGAGTAACAGGTTGTCGTAACACGTGAAATGTCTTCTATCGTGGCATAAACTGGCTCGATTTATGGCTCTGTGTGTTTGCTCTTTCAATCGACGATTTTTCTCGGGACAGCGAAGTCGTAGTTGGAGTCGGAGATCGGAGAGAATTTCAGATCACTGCAGTCGGGGCCAGAGTTGGGAGCAAATAGCGCAGCTTGGTATCGATAGTTGTGCAACTGGAAAAATATAAATTTTTCTAAAATCTACGGAGAAATCTTCGCGACTCGTTTCGACGACATCGTAAGGCGAGACATGCCACGACTCGCGAAAATAGTACAAACTTCCATCTGTAGCGTTACAAGACCACAGAAGCCGAACCAGTGTCGTTGCAAAACTAAGGCCAATTTGATAGCGGCGCAAGTAATAATTTTGCCCTCTGATGTCAAGCTGATGGAATTATAAATTGCACAACCTTCTGCGTGATAAAGATAACATAAACATAATGTACATAAACGCAACATAACATAAAGAAACATAACGTAAATCTTCTATCCGATAAAAGCGAATTCTACAGCTTTTGTTGGAACGAAGCTATTTGTGTATTAAATATACTACATTTTTATCAAATTGCAAAAGCACAAAATATGGGCAACTCTCGTACAAAACGGCAGTTACATTTCCATGATATCTCGCGTGCCATGAAACCGTATTTAGTTTAAATATCGAACTTCATCGTATTTCGTATTACAGAGAGAAACTGCTGAATTCTGAAGCACGTCAAGGCGCGATTCGTGTTATAGTTTGTTTGCATGCGCGCAAGCGATGCAATTGTAGCGAGACATCCTTAATGAATAAAGAATGTTGAGAATTGTGGATCTTAATTGCCGAAATAAAAGTAAAGGAACACTAAGGTTACACTTAGAATTCATATTAAAATAGTTTTAGATTTATTTAATAAACGATTTCCAGGATCTTCGTCGATATACATTTGCACGCGTCTCAGCACTCCCTTTGTCTCACCATCTTCCATACCACACAGCCAACGGAACAGTTACATTCATCTGTTCTTCGAGACGCCGCGCACACACATACTTCCACACACTCATATTCACATACGTGTGTCACTACTACGCGGCCAATCGAGTCTAGCGCACAAAATTATAATAAACAGTTCACTGTATCAAATTCGGGGAATGCCGTTTTCATTCTTTGTACGTCGATGTCATCATCACGATGATAAATTTTGCCTTGAACTGGGTGGCGATGATAAAGAGAAAGAGAAATCGGAGTTTGCGTCGAAATGGGAAATTTTGATTATCGACTCCGCAACCCTGACTATTTTTTTTAGAAAAGCTTCAGAGGTGTCAAATATTATTCATGTGGAGTTTTTGGGGTTGAAATTTGGTTGTCAATGATTTATGAGCGGTTTGAAAAATGTGAGAAGCTTTAAAATACGGACGAGAGATCGAGACCAGAGATAGAGAAAGAAGAAGAAGAAGAAGAAGAAGAATGAAATGGAAATAATCTCGAGTGGTTGTTTCTTGTGCGTAAATAGAGAAATATTCTGCAAAATTATTGAATTTAGATCGAAAGGGTTGTTCTTTAATCACGAAAAATACAAGAAGATTCAAAAGTCATGGTACAATGGTAACAAAGAATCGTGGAGAAAATCACGCGGAAATAATTTTCGTATAGTTCGCCTTCGAATACAATTAAAGGGAAAGTGTAGAAGATTTTTCGGTCGAAAGTCTGGAAAGGAGGAAGCAAGACTGAACATTTATGAAATTCAAATGTTATTGTTTCTAACTTTTTCAAATTTATGAAAATTTATGAAACGCTTGCAGAAGAAGGTGTTAATTCAGTGTGTGTTCGTTATATTTTCAAAACTAACTCTATATAAATTTAGAATGGAACATAGAATATCGGTGTTTACGTTTTCCATAAAATTATCAGAACATAGAGGAAAATAATTTATGACATCAAACCTAGGAAGCACAACGAGCACAATACGACTCGAGGTAATCTCGAAGTTGTGCTATCGTAATACTGTAATCAAGAACGGTAAGAATCTTCCTGTTACTCAACACCGGTTATTTTTCTGCCAGTAGAGAAAAAGTAGCGTCGCAACACACTTTTATGTGCAATAATAAAATATTAATAAATTTTCTGCTGTCACGAACATTTTATACCTTATTATAAGCTAGCATAATGTACAGCACTACGAGATATTTCCATAAAAAATTCGTTCTCAAAAGACAGGAAAAACTTTCACTCGTGTCTGCTTGATCCGTGGGATCGGAATCGAAAGTAGCATATGTAACAGTATTCGCGGCTGGTCATTTCATACACCACAGCTATTTACTATATAATAATAGAAGAAGCGTAGGAAAACACGGAAATTCTAATAAGAAGCAGACTCTCGGCCATTGAATAGCTCCGACTTTCATATTTTCATCGAACTAATTACGCAGAGTGGTTCTGAAATTGCGATACGATCGTGAAAGACAACAATCGGTGCACGTAAAAGACAAGTCGAAAATACCGAAATGCGAGATCTTTTCAACGACGCTTGGTTTTTCGAAAGAAACGAATTTACAAATTTATCGAAATCTGGATTTTGAAATTCCACTTTCTCCGAAACGAGATCTCAAAGTCTCAGCCTACTTCTCTGTCATATTTGGAAATTAGCCAAAGTCGAGTATATACTTTAGAAATGTTCAATTTATTGTCCTATATTTGTTCGATTTATTTTTACGTGAAAAATGATCGTGTGTTTCGAAATTACTCTGCATAGCAAAAACCAGACAAAAATCATAATTTTGTTGTTCGCAAGAGAATTGAAATTTTCATAGAGGAGACGAGATCAGAAGAAGATCGGTACATTCACAAAATTGCGAGCGTGACTCGTAAAAAAATGGAATGACCCAATTACTCGCACGCTCACGTTGGAAAGTAGAACGAATGGCAGAACTTTCGGTTTCGCTGGTGTTGTCTTTCACTCGGTAACCTCCATTCGAACATGGTCGGTTTCGCGCGTTCCTTTCTGACAGATCTAACGCGGACATCGAAACTTTCGTTGGCATTGTTGCGATTTTCACCTGGAATCTCATCGAACCGACGAATCAGAACGAGAGAACAAAAGCATCGAGGAAGGAAACTTTCGTCTCGACACAGTCGATTATTAGATATTGTTTCCCCGAGACTCAACACTTTCACAGCCTGATATCGGTATCGCGCGTTTGTCAAAATTGAGGCCTTCCGGGTGTAAGTTGAACGTTCTTCGAAAAGAAATATTCCAGCTACTATATAGCTCGAGATATTTCTATTTTGCCCACATCCTATTACGATATTTCTTACAAAACAATACTTCAAGAATTTCTCTATTACATACACCTTTCTGTTTTTGTATTTTATATACAATTTTTATGAAATAGCTTTATGTTTTAATTCCTTCAGAGATACTAACATGTTTATCGATGTGGATGAGTAATAAGTGCGATAATAAAAATGTGATAATTCACTCAGATTATCAAAGATACAATTAATTATCCAAGATAAAGATCGTAATAAATACAGCGGAAGCTTGTAAAAATTGTTTTTAAGGGAAATTGATGGGTAAACTTAAAATTCGAGTAATGGATGAAAGTGAACTAAACTAATTAAGCTAATTAATTAAGGTCAAATCAGATAAACTGTTAAGTGGAAACTTCGTGTATATTCTCTTTTACAAAATTCCTCGTAAAATATCTATTTTTCTCCTAAAGATAGAAGTTCCACAGAGGCAAATTGCAAACTTTCTCGTGATAATGGCAAGAAAAGACGGAATTAGTTGATCGAAAGAACACGGTGCTAGTCAAATACAGCGATACAAATGGCAATTATAACACGTGGACAGCTGTAAATACCGTTTCGATTGGCGGGGAAATAAACACGTGACAAAGAGTTTTAACCGCGAACCTTACCTTGGGCATGAATCCCTCGCGCAAACGTGATCATAAAATTTCGCGTTAAATTACACGGGTTAATACACACGTCGAACATTACACCGTGTCACACGAATCCCGAGAAATCGATTCGCGTGTGATATCGTTTGCCGTTCGCCTGATTTCGTCGCGCTCGTAAAACAACAACTCGTTACCCGGCGTCCGTCGCGATGACTTTCTTCTGTTCCATCGACAAGAACACCTTATCGAAGCTTCTTCTTCGCTTCTCTAGGGACGTACTCGTTAAGAATACGAAGATGATCGCTTTCAGTGTATTTCGAATTCTTCGATTTTACCTAAAAATATACGTTAAAATACACAACATTCAATTATACGTGTGACATACATATGCAAATTTGAGAACAGAGATCAGACAGCACAACGTCCAACAAATTATCAAACGTGGGAAAAGGGAATTATGAAATTAAATTGCAAATTTTTAAATTTAAATTACACGTAACATCCGATTAACATTTATATTTTTAAAAACAGAGAAGAAATAAGAAGACCTAGCACACATGCTATAAAGCCTCGAAGAATTCCTAGATTAAATTTATAGACATCATTTATTTGAAACGTGTAATATCCATTTGCATAAACTTGAAAACAGAAATATAGAAGAACACTTTCCACAGACCCATGAAACCGCGAAACCTGGAAAAAAGCGACCGATCGAACTAAAGCGTTAAAGAGATAAATAAACTCTCTCCGAGGCGCGATACAAATCACGTCTATTATTTAGCTTGCCGGGACAGAGGCCTATAAACAACGGGTTGATTTCACCCTGCGCAAAAGAGACTGGTTACAATAAAGTAGAACTCGTTACAAGCCTCGTTCGAGCGGAGAAAGTTAACCGGTGGCCGCCTCATCTTCCTGGATCGAGCACTTGGTGTCGTTGATCCACGACTCGCTGGCGTTGTTCGACCGAAGAAAAGTAAGAGTATATACATGGAAGAAAGCGCACGAGTCACGACGAAGACGTCGTCGACGACAACCACCATGTCTCGATGCAGTGGCATCTGCGATGCATTTACAAAGGCAAAAGGGAAGGTGTCGCAATTTCAACGTGGTTTGCTCTGTCTCGATAGAAGTCGAGTAATCGAGGCGTGGGTGACCTATTGACCCGAGCTAACCGAGAGAGAGTGGCCTGTGAAACTGCCTAAGCTCTCTAGACGATCCTCATCTTCCTGGATCTCGACCAGGCAATGTCTTTCCAGACAGTGAAATTTCTTTTTTATAAAGTGAAACGATCTCGGTTTACGGACGATCCAACGATTATCGGCTCGCTATTATTGATTTTAATGGGGGCAACGGGTGGATAGATTTTCTTACAGTTTGAAAGTTTACGGGTCTCTAATGATAAATCGTCGTGATGGTCGATTTTAATGAGAATGATCGATATTTTTAGAATTTGAAAGTTTCAAGATTTGAAATAGTGGGATTGTTCTTCAGATTGGAAAGAAATTAATCGACGGTTGTTGATTGATTTCAAGCCTTTCTTTCTTAGTTTATCGAGCCGAGCTGGATATCAGAATTTGGCTTTGGTTACTCGATTATGAGAATATTGAATTCTATTTGTTTCGAAAATATAGAAAACGCGATCGGTATGTTACTTTGCAATATTTAGTAATATAAAATTTCTCCTTTCGTTTACTGCGATTTTACATAAGAATAAAATCGTAAAACGAGAACAGATATTACATAGAAATCTGGTACATAGAAATAAGAGAATAATGAAAATTGATACGCCTATCTAATCAATTTTCCTTTCTGCAAAATTTCCAATGTCAGCCTATCCTACCTTTTAATCAACATAGCGTTCTATGTAGATCGAATGTTATCATTTCCGTTTTATTAACGTGGCAGATGTTTATCAAAACGGAGGAAGAAAAACGGCTGTTAGGATAGATCCGATGGCCGCGAGAAAACACGAGCAAATCGGCGAATACGCTTGCTGAATAATCGATTCGAAATGAATCACGAGGTAATTTCGAGGAATAATTGCTGGCCGGTTAATCGCGTCAAGGTCCCCGGCAGCTGTAAATATGCACAAGGCCATGATACGCGAGTTACAATTCTTATCAATTCTACGCACGGCAAGGTCGTCCATTTATTATCAACGACTATATATTCCCTGGCCCCTCCACCTGGAAATGCCTTTACGCTCGGAAAACGAAAATACATTTGTCGTCTGATAAGTAACGCGAATTTTGTGTACCCTAAGTATATTGGTTCTACCAAGATTGGTATTTATTGCGGCACTAAAATTGTCGCTGGTAATTCATAACGACAGAAAATGATCGCAAAAGCGTAAAGAGGAAAGATAATCTAAAAAGCTAAGATGGAAATTCGTTTGTGTTTATCATGAGCAAATTTTATAGACGATGAGAATTCGTGGAAAACTATTGACAAATCTTCTTCCAATTTTTAATACAGGTGTTTGTTTATTCATAAAGAGTTTGATGTATTTTTAAAAGGATATATTATGCACTACAATTAGACTTAATTGACGGATGTTTGACAACTTGGCTAAAGTATAGTATTGCATATGTTCAAATATTTAAACAACGTTTCAGTTAAAATAGTTGGACTGTTAGAAAACGAAGAAAAGCAGAAAACTTGAGGAAGGGTCGGGGAAACCTTCGATAGTAATATAAATAGCTTCGAGCACATGCTAACTGTACGAGAGAGAGAGAGAGAGATATTACAATAACAAATGAAAGAACTTTGGAAAGCAAATTAGCAAAACAACAGATTAGTAGTACAATTATAAATTATCATCGTATTTAATAAATTACGCGTGGCACGTTTTACGATTGATCACTCCACGCTTGTAAAGTGTTTCAAAATTTGGAAAGAAAATATGCGAAGCGACACGAACGTGAAGGTAAAGCGGGAGAACGACAGAGTTAAAGTTCCTTCGGAACGTTATGTACCAACAACTTTCTCTTTCTTTTTCAAAATCGATAAAACACTCGATTCTGTAAACTATTTCGAATCTTTCAAAAGATTCGATTAGACAAACACGCGAATTTT
The DNA here is from genome assembly GCA_014825925.1 of Bombus breviceps. Taxonomy (NCBI): domain Eukaryota; kingdom Metazoa; phylum Arthropoda; class Insecta; order Hymenoptera; family Apidae; genus Bombus; species Bombus breviceps. The sequence continues at coordinate 8,684,150 of CM026189.1, read as the reverse complement.
ACTGAAAGATACGAAAACTCGAAATACGACGAAAACCAGAAGCGTCGAAATAAAAGGGAAAGAAGTTTAGAGTTTAAAAGGTCAAAGAATTTGACCGATGGTGTAACACGGTGAATAATTTAATTCACCTAAGTGTACCGTTAAACGCTGTTTTTCTTTTTTTTTTCCCTTCGGGCATTAGCCAGCGTCAGACGACTGTTGACGTAATCAGTCTCGCGTCGACAAACCGGGATAACTAGACGCGACCTACATATTGTTTCGACCATGTTACACAACCTGCGGAAGGTTCAACGGCCGCTTTCGTCGCCATGTTGTGAAAGCGTGTGCCGAGACCACGTGGACCACGTGAGGCGTCGTGCACACCAGCGTCTCTCAAATTGTCTGACAGGGAGTATCCACTGTCACTGTTTCGAGGTCGTTCAATCGCCGGCCGACGTCCGATAAACCGATTTATATACCGTGAAGCTCCGAGGGAATTCGTCTTCGTTACGTAATTGGGTTTCAGTCGTTCGCACGTAACTGTGCTTGTGACTTTTCAATATTCTTTTCGCAGACCTCGTTCCTTTTCGGTATATTATTTATTTGGTTCAAATTGAAACACACGACAAACCGATCAACTCTATTTTCTATACACTTTATAATTTCATCGTCTAGGTACATAATATTTATTAATAAATTAATAGATTAATGTTTTGAATTTGGATATAGATTTAGTTATTATTCACGAACAATTAACAGGAGTATTTTATTTTATACGTTTCATATTATTTCTAAATATCACATGAAATCTATAATCCCAGATAGGGTAAATAGATGTTGAACATTCTTTCAAGTATTAAGTTATCAACTTATATAAATCTAATTTTTTCACTGTGATCATTTTTCTTTAGGAATCGTAGATTAATTAACGTATTTTTATTATGAAGTTGTAAAATATTATAGCGGATTCTAGTAAAATTCTCATGGATCTATAACAAATCTTTGTTTTCCTGATCTTTGCTTCTTTCGAACGTAACATTTATCCAATAAATAATCTCACGGACTTGCTCTAGTGCTGCATTGAAATGTTCTAACGAGATTAATTATACAGAAATAAAGCGTAATGTAGGTTAAAAAATAATCATCGATCGAGGATAATCACGTAATAAAAATGAAAAATGCGGAAACACCTGGCAGGAAAGAAGTACATAGTATCATGATAATCTAAAGAAATTTATAAACTTCTTCATACACTTTATCGTTTGCCAATTACGTTTCTGATATTTATCTATCACGACAATTTGTATACATTGTTCTTTTACAATTCTCATTTAAACATATAAATCATCTAAATAATCCGAATAAACTTATTGAAAAAAAAGAAAGAAACTTAAAAATTGTTACTTAAAGATGCTGTAAGTCATTAACATATAATGAACGGTACAAGTATATAAATATTCACGAATAGATAATTCACTTCAAATAAGACAACATTTGTACTAAACGTATCGTTCGTTTGTGGACAAGAGATGTACAAGAGAAACGTATTGCATTCTAGTTACTCTCAAATCATAGTAATTATTCTGACAGTAACTTGGCACGACCAAACCACCCACATACTAAGAATCTTCACTTCGTTCGCTCTTCTATGTTGCAATTGACCATGCGAAAGGAACGGAGTATTATTTTCCTCGAAAGTTTGATCCAGCATCGGAATTCTTGATAAAAATTAATGAGAAGATTTATCGCCGCTCGAGAAACCTTTTCTCGTATATTCGAGGACTTCATATTCCATATTTCATGATGAGAGCTTTTTACGTTCCCTTTGGAACGTAATTGGAACGCAGACAGCAGTGGAAGAAGAGATTAGCTATGATTTATACTAAGCTTTTATTCGACGCTAGAGACGTGATTAACAGACGTTCGTAAGAAAAAGAAATTTTAAGAATCAATTGTATTTTTCTGAAAACGTTCAAAAGTATCTTTCTCGCTCGTACGTATCATTTTTTCTTTCAATCTTGCGTTCAATATTTCAACTAAATCGGAGATCTCTTTTTGCCCGCTAAAGCGAGGAGAAGATTGAAACGTAAAAAATCGATGATCGCAGATTTCGTCCTCCGAGAGTTAAATAAGATAACTGAAACTTTCGATGATCGATGAAACACTCGACGGTTTCTAAAATAATTTCGCCAAGTAACGACGAAACGATTGTCTCCCCTATTACGGTGCATCGAAGTCGATTTCATTTCCGTCTTTCATCGACGTAGCTCAATTTGCTCGTGATAAACGTTATTTAAATACCGTACCGAACTGTTCTGCTTCACGAAACGAAATCGAAAGTTTCTTTCCGCAGTTAGTGAAATTCTGCAATCGATTGAATTGCTTTCAGTCGCCAGTGAACATCACTTTTGCTCTCGGTGCGACGAACTTTCGATCACTTCGATTATTTTGTCGTTTGTCGGTCAAAGAAGATACGGACAACATTGATCAGTCATTAAATAAAAGGGTAATAACAAACAAGTATAAAACGACTTTCTTTGTCGAATATTCATCGTTGATATCTTTTGCACGCTGATAATAATCGAACGTAAAATAAAACGAAACAAATAATACATTTATTGCTTTTAAACAAAAAGTAAAAGAAGAAATTTATATCGTTCTATTCGATCCTTTTTCCCATTCTGCTAAATCTTTTTCGAAAATTCTGCTCATTCTATTTCTCATCCTAATTTTTTACAAACATTTTTACTCCAATAAAATACAAAAGTACAAATCATGGAATAAATAAAATGTTATTATATGCATATTCATGAGTGGAATTTTAATCTAGGATATCTTTATTTATTTCAATAAAGTACAAAAACACAAAAATAAAAAAGTTACAGAATAAATAAAACGTTACTGTCGCCATATCGAATTCAACTTGCTTCTACGTTACCTTTATCTCCATAGAAATACTAAAATGCAAATTGTAAAGTAAGCGATTCAAACGTCACACCTGTAACTCTCTGCTACCATTTTTCGCAGTTGGACGGAAGGAGCGGTTCAGTGGAATCGTTACACGTGAAGTCGTTTACGTACACGTAGCTTCCTGTCTGTAATTTTTCTGGGATTGGCTAGCTACGAATAATCGGACATGCCAAGGACACGCATTAATTATGGTTACATGCGCCGATTTTAGGCTCCTTACGTGCTTTTTTCACGTTCCATAATCGAGTTCGAAATAAACGCGTGGACGACGCTGCGAAGCGAGATGAAAAATAGAAGCAGCCGAGCACGTTGGACGTGGAATTGACTTTAATTAGCTTCATGGGCCTTGCTCCAATTAATGAGGTGAACCAGTTGACCCTTTGCTTCAAACTGACTAGTATTTTCTGACACATTTCCTTTGAAACGTTGCCTCTCGACGTCTGCTTTTCTTCCTTTGTGAATTTTATTCCGATTCATGGGATTTCTGATATTGAAATGGATAAGATTTCGGATCCTGAGCGATCAATCAAATATTGTTTGAATCATTCCGATTTTTTAGTATTTCTAATTGGTATAGTAGACTCAAAGTTATTACGTTGTTTGAGAATTTGTACGAATAATATTCTTTAGCCACTTGAATATGTTTAAACGTACATATACATCGTGTATCAAGTAAATATACATAAATATACCATGCTATTCTAATTCGATAATCAACTCGTTTTCCAAATATTTGTTTCTAGTTTATCAAATCCTTTTCGAATATCGAAACTATCCGATCGAGTCCATTTTAGGTAGATATCTAAATTTTCGGATGTTACTTCCATTCTGTGAAACCCTTCTCGGACGTTCTTTCTATTCTATTAAATCTCTTTCAAATATTGCAATTTTCAAATATACCTACCAACCTATCCAATTTGTTTAATAAAATTCTTCCAATTTTATTAATCGCTTTACGAATATTCTTTCCATTCTGCAGTGTCCATTTAAACAAAATATATTTTAATAACTTGGTTTTATAATCTACGCAATATTCGTAATCTTCTGTAGTTTAAGAAAATATTCATACAGTTGAATTTCTCTAATATTCTTCCCTGTTCGTCGAAAGATATGTATCAAGTACCAAGACACTGGAGGACGAGAAATCGAAAACTTTCTCGCTCCGTTTTCACAGGCCGCCGTTCGACTATCGCAAAATGGAGCAACAGCGTCTTGTTCAACTTTCGAACGATGAAAAATCAAGAGTCACGCGTCGATCTAACTAATTCAATCTATAGCCAACGATATAGCCAACATCCTAAGGCACCTAACATCTTATCGATCATGATCCAACGATCCTAATCTTAACATCGTCTTAAGCCGCTCTTTTCCAGCGGATACAAACGAGGTCGCTCGACCGTGCTACTTATAGCCACTATATGTATATATATATATATGTATATATGTATATATATATATATATATACATATATGTATGTATGTATATATATATATGTATGTATGTACAATGTACAATGTACAGTCTGCAACACAGAGACAACGAGAAATGAATTTCTCTTGTAATTCTAATTTCGTGGAATTGACTCGAAAGTATAATTAATTCTAATTCGATGAATTTCAAGTATAATTTAATTTTATCTTGATTCTAAACAAATTCTGCCTTATAACGCAAAGGTAATTTAAATTTTCATATTGCGATTTAATTCTAATACAACGAATATAGTTATAAATATAGTTAAAAATTTTGTCATTTAAATTTCTATATTGCAATTCAATCTTTTCAATTACATACAGCGAAGAGATATCAGATAATAATAATACGATTTAACGTTAATTTTACATACGTGTACATCTATTTTTTAAACAAAATACGTAAAGAAGGAAATTCGATAAATTTTATACCTTACTCTAAGATTCAAGGAAATTCAGGCAAATTCATTTCACGCAAACGATTAATTTTCTACGTAGTAATTCGTATTTGCGTTGGTAATCTTGCGATACAGATTGTACACGGTACGCAGCGAGAAAGGAAAGAACTGTGATTATCCTCGGAGGAAGATCAGCACGTTCCAGAGGAGACAGTCCACTCTCACTGTCTGCACTCGGTGAAAGTAAAGAGATTATTTTTGCCGCCGCCACTTAAACCGCCTCCGCGATGCCAGCTTCTTGCCCGAGAGACTTCACGATATCGGTTGAACGATGTCGACAATGCGCCGGAAGAACTTTCTTTCTGTCCGACGAGAACGATGAATCTCTCTTGGGTATAGAGAAGGTTAACTGGCGGAGACCTGTTCGCGTAGGTACGCGAGTAAAGTACCTCGTGGGGAAAATGCGGGAACCGATACCTTTATCCGAGTTTACCGGCCCGATTTCTATGGAGCGAAACCGAGATAGGAAACCATTCACAGGCGCCCACGCTTTTACAGGTCTTTAACATGCTCCTTTTATCTTGCTTTCGATCGTCGTTATGGATTTAGAATCGTGAACGATACTAGCTCGACTGAAAACGTTGAAATTTGTTTAGAAAGAGGCAGTAAAATAATAGCGAAGATCACAGGAGATTTTCTGATTTTATCTTGATTCTAAACAAATTCTGCCTTATAATGCAAGCATAATTCAAATTCCCATGTTGCGATTTAATTCTAATGCAACGGGAATATAGTTGAAAATTCTGTCATTTAGATTCCTTTAATTTCTTAATTTCTTTAATTTCGGTTTATGATTATACAGGAGAATTGAAAATATTATGATTATACAGAATTGAAAATGAACTTGTTAGGTGGAAGGACGCAAGTTTTGTAAAAACACGTGAGAAGTCGACGAAGTTTCGTGGAAATTGACTACAGAATTATTACCACTTCCTAGTCGTAATATTCGTAATATTCCTATATTTCCAAAATTTTGAACCAAGAAACGTACATTTAGCTGCGAAAGCAAATGTATCATTTCGCTAATGCGAGATTGATTGGCAAGGCGCTGAAATCTTAAAACTACTTTCTACCTTTAAATCTAAATCGACCGAATGAAGAACACAACACGTAGTGATCGACGTTGTCGGAAATATTTATTTAGAAATTATTATTTCAAGTAAATTTCACGCAGTTCTGATCTCAAGTATTACGCGCTTGTCTAACTATAACATACGTATACGTAATAATCGCGCTTATTCTACGATATTTTATATCATCATCTCGCAATGGCGATCTAAATCTGACAAAAACGTTCATAGAAAATTCGTAGAAAGCGAATGATGGTAATCCTGAAAGAGGGAGCGGAAGTTCGTTGTCAGGACTCGAGCGATTGCCGAATAAATAAACGGATAGAATAAGGGAAGAGAGATGAATGGTTGGAGGCAGTGGATGCTGTCTTATTGTCACTAAGGCGAAGAGGGTAGAAAATAGGGAAGACGTGTAGAGGGTCGATTTCTCGCCTATTCGCGCGTGAAATACTTTACCGTCGTCGATCAAATTGAAAACAGACGGAATAGTTGTTGTCACTAACAATAGGTATAAGGTATATATCAGTCACGCAACAGACTTTCTAATTGTATAAAAATCAACGATAATTACGTTACATTGGCAAGTAATGATCTTCTGCGACGTACAATCTTAACACGGCGCCGTTTTACGAGGAAGTGCGAATGAACTTTGAGATTTTTACAGCATCGAACGCCAATGAGGATTATTTAAAATGTATTATTTAAATTAATATCGTTTAACCTAGGATTTCTATTATTTAGAATTTAATATTAATTGATAGTGACTATAAGAATAATTATGTGTCCTTTTGTAATTAATATAAATATTGTTATATTATAATTATTATATATATATATGAAATATAATATTTAAATGGTAAATGTTAAATTATCTCTTCTTTGGATTTTTTTTTTTAATCCATTAATCGCATCGAACGTGCACAGGTGTTTTTCCACCACTCGGGTATTTAACTTGACCGATAAATCTATTTTTCGTGGACGTGTAAGTAGATCAAGAGCAACGACGTTTCTTGAGACAGCACGCGAGCCAAGAAAATTCGACATTGTAGCTTAAATTGCACATTGTATATCGAAGTTCGTCACGTTAGTATATCTGACGAGATTTAGACTCGACTAGCTATTTTTGTATTTGTCTTCGTAAGAGGATACTGAAGGTTTTAGGATTTTTTATTGGAAGTCTACCACAGCTAATTTAACGCAAGAAGCTATTTATAATTTTATAATTTTCCTATTTTTAACCAAGCGAAGTACGCAATTGTTAAACTGATATTTGTTTTAATCATTCATCCGATAATCTTCCAAAGAAATTATTAACTGTGATATTCTTACAAACCAGTGATAAGCTATCTATTTATTTTTTCTATTTTCCGCCTAGATCAAATCCATCGTTCTCGATCTTTAAACAAAAATTCCCTTCAACGATGTTCCAGAGAAATTCACGAAAACTTCCTTGCAATATAATAATCCCCCGCGAAATTTCCTACAATGACTAAGCAAATACAAAGCCTCTCAACCGAACGTATACACTTCTTGTCCAAAAATTTATTTTGAACTCATATTAAACCACATCCTACCATAACATCAACTTCAGCAAAATCATCCACTCCTTTATCTTCTCCATTAATAAGCCTTCTACCAATCTCTTTTAACAGCGGAATCATCCCAACACACAACCGCCTCTTCAAGCAGCCAAGTCTTTGTCGTGCCTCGTCATCAATTCTCCAAAAAACCAAGAGACGAGATAAACCAACAAAAGCCAAAGAAAGAAAGCTATACTCTTCCCCTCTGACTTCTCTCTACTCTCTCTCTCTCTCTCTCTCTCTCTCTCTTTCTCTCTCTCTCTCTCTCTCTCTCTCTCTTTCTTTATATATATGTATATGATGCAGAAGAATCAGAGAACCGAGGAGAGACCATTGTCTCTTCCCCTTAAGCTTCGATAAAGTTATCAGAAACGTCGAGAGGCTCGCCGCGTGTTTACAGTTAGTCGAAAAGCTCGGCGACGATAAAACCGGATCACGAATATCGAATCGAAGGCGGGGGCGGCTTTCGAGAAGCCGAAATTAGGCTGCTCGATATTTTCTGAACTTTCACCGCGTGGACGACGATCGTTCGCGATTACGCGCTTTTTTTCAGCCGACTTGTTTTCTTTTTTTTTTCTTTTTTACGTTAGCGTCTTGCCAGGCGTATTCTTCGCTGGCGTTCGATCAGCCATCGTAAACCACCCACAAGAGAGCCATACTTTCGGCGAAATTACGCGGCCACTGTTCAGCCAAACAGGACAATCAAGTTCGCGGGTTTACAACGCAACGTCCGTGGCGGGCTGAGGGGCCGGGGTTCGTGTCGTTTTGTTCTCCACCGACGTCCATCGATGACGACTTGGCCGATTCTCGGAGCTCTTTTATCGTTTCCAACGTTCCATTCGAGGAGCGTGTTGTTTTCGATTGTTTCCACGGGACGGTTCGTCCATCTGTTCCCTGGGATTTTTTGCATTAACCCTCGTACCTCGAGTCAAGTATGACGCACGCAGATATTTCTCGTTTATTGCTTTTTAAGCCACGTTATTCGCACGTTATTATCCGGTCAATATAGACGCGAGGAATTTCGTATTTCCAGCAAAATTTCGTGTTGCATAGGTATACGCGTTCCTTTCCAGGATTCATGCGTCGGCTATGATCGATGAATTTTTATTAAACTACTTCATTTTATTAAAATTATATACACACAGTTTTGTGTTTTAAGTAAATTTCGTTGTTAGATAGAAGTTTTAATTACTGTATTAATGTGTTAATTAAAATCAATACGGTGAAATTTTCTGTGTCTCGTACGTAGTCTCTGTGTTACTATTTTATACGAATATGGATAATGCTTTGCATACTTTATATTGTAGTATCGTGGACGAGAGGCCTGGGGGGTATCGTGCGAATTATAAACGCGCGGTTGCTTAGCATGTACTTGATGACGCTAAGACAAAAGATATGAGCCTAAGACAAAAGACAAGGGATTGCTATGGGATATAAACGAATTAACAGCAATATAAGTTGAGAAGCCAGAGAGTGCGAATTGCGTTGTCGAGATAGTGTCATTAGCGTTGTCGAGAGAGAGTTGGATTCGTGGTGACGAGAATTGCTAATTAATTATCTAGTTGTCTTAATTATAATACGTTGTTGTGATTAGTTCATGTTAAATAACCATCCGTTCCTGTTTAATTAACATCTGTTTAATTCATTTATTATTAATAAACTACGATAAATTTAACTACTATAAATTTACGATACTACAATATTCTATACATCCTTCTACGTTATCGTGCGTTCTGTATTCTCGTACCTTCAAATTTCCCATAAACGTACAATTATATGCTGTCCAGGGATCAGTGTAGTTACGTACATGACGCTGTATATGTATTACAGTAATTACAGTACAGTAATCCTTGCTGTTACTATACCACTATCGACATACTCGATACTCGATTATCGAATACCCTCAAACGACATACGATTAATCCTCGCTAATATACAATCCTGCGATCAAATTACCACCATCTTTATCTATGACTGTTCCATGAGATCATATCGTAGCCGTAGCATCAGCAACTACCAAAAAAGGTGGCTGCAGGATGATCATGGTGAATCAGGGAAACAGCACTCGTTCGTCGAATTAGTCCACGTCCCTTCCTTTTGCGTCTGCATAGTCCAGAACATCCGATCGCTGCTCTAACTTCTTCGCTCAGCAGATCATTTCATTTCCCTTTCCACGTATCTCGTGGCTCTCTCCGTGTGGCGACACTAAAAATACCGCAAAAAAAAAAAAAAAGAAATCACGTCCGCGCACCCGACCAACGAACAATGAACACATCGTGTTCCATTCCTCGCCCCGCTTTGTTATTATCGTCCCGTAGGAGGAGGAGGACCGTACGCGTTGAAGGGCACGCGTGGGCGTGCACACGGAGTGCGTGAGTGCGTGGAGTGTACACGCGACTCGGTCTGTCTACGTGCAAATGTCAATGACGTCTAAAAATAGGCCGACGAGAGAGTGTACGACTCTCGTTCCTCACTCCGGATATACCGAAACGCTAGCGAGAATCGTTCTACGATCAAGGATCCATTTGTACCAATGACCTTGACACCGTGTGACTGACGCGAGATTCAGTTATGTAGGATGATGTACCTCGATGATACGATAACGGAGCGTTTTATGGCCTTTGTTTCGTAGGTAGCTTTCTTCGTGTTCTTCCTTTTGCTTCTCATCTTTTTTTCGTACGATTTGATGGTACTTCGTGGTATTCGGAAGAGAGTCACTTAGAACGTGGATGTAACAGGTTCAATATTATCCTAAAAATAGTATTGCACTGTTAGTTACGTGGTGCTGTACTTATAGCATCGGTTGAAAATAGCTGAATGTAATTAGTTGTTTGGAAAATTGGAGCGTAAACGATATTAGTCGGAAGGTGTCGTGACGATATTTTGATATCTGTCATAACCAGATACAGCGAGAGGAGAGTAATGCCGGCATTGGAATACCGGTATTGCGGACTTGTTTGGAAAACTGGAACGTAATTGATTTGAAGTTTAACTGGATAGTACTGCTTGGACATACGGAAATAATTTTTCCAAAAAAAAAAAAAAAAAAAGAAGGAAAATAATATGGTAGTAGATAATGGTGATGTTTTAAGCATTTGACGTTGGTGTGAAAAATTATAGGATAGATGGTATTAGTTTTTGGTTAGTTAGAAAATTAGCACTTGGCATTAGGTAGTTTTTCCATCGAATACTATTAAATATTTCAAGCCCATCGTAAATAGATTCAATAAAAAATAATAAGATAATAATAACGAGATCGTGAAAGACTTGGAAGAAATTCGGGACATCTATTGGAAAAAATCTGGCTCAGACTGTAAAATCTTTTTTCCTAACCGATACGATGTAAATCATTAAGATATTATAAAATTTGATTTCGATTTCCAGATCATACGACACGAGTAACATTTTACAGACTCGTTACAGCCACCTTCTAATAGCTGAAATCGACGTGAATGGCATCGTGTATCGTAAAAATAACTGGCTACAAGGGTACACGGACTATTAAACTGTTAAATTATACCATCCTCTCCTGAAGTCTGTCTATACGATCTTCTAGAACGCGTGTCATTGAATCGTTTCAGTCGGCAACAGTCTGACTGAACGATCTGTAGCGGATATAAAAAGTCCAAGGGAAGATACAGTAGCCTGGAATATTGCGTAATATCCTTCTGAACCGTGTCATCACTTGGTCCACGCCTACAAGAGATCTTTCTTCGAAAACATTAGTTTCTATCGTTAAAACATTCGATTTTACATAACGAGTGTGGGGAAGCTTTTCTCAAAATCATCGTAACATTATAGTTACGAGAGGAAGAACAGATGCACGATGAAAAAGAAAATACGAACATCTCATGCACACAGAACCATGTCATCTCAACATTCTCAACATTTTTTACCATCTTTTTTCTCATTTCAGAAATTCTGATACAAACAGATTTAACAGTGCCAAATTTAAATTACGAAAACCTTCGTACGTAAAATACCAGAGTTTGTACGGTTACATGGTCACTCGTGCAATTCATTAACGTTGCGTTTAAGTCACATAATATTTCCTTGTTTTCGATCGTTTAGGCAAAATTTCAACTATTCAGGTACAAATATTACGTTTAGTAGAAGCTACATCATAAAGATTAGATTCAAATGTAAAGTACTATTTCAGTGATCGATAAATCACGATCTCGCGTTATTTACGCAATGTAAACTCATCGATCTCAAATTATCCAAATAACGAGAATATAGAAAATTTCTGATCGAACGATCGAAGGAACCAGATTTCTATTTTAGTAAAATTTCCCTTATACGCGCGATTTTAATCTCGAAATCAAACAACTCGATCGATCAAACATTATTGCCCAATGCAAGACGGTGTCTAAACAACGTGACCACTTTACGCCAGCATTCCGCAATGGACAAGATATTGCGTAATTTTGGAACCGTGTCGATGACCTTGTCATACTTGGCTGTAGGTAAGGTTATGGGTGAGAAGACCTTGCTGAAAACTCGCTGGCGACAGAGTTATTAGTCGCTGTTGAAGCGTCGTCGCTTTAATATCAGATCGCCTTTTCATTCCTCTGTAAAGGGTCCGTGTGATTGCTTCATAAGCTCGAACTGTTGGCAAATACAACCTTCCTCGATTCGTCAGGCGTTCGTGTAAAGGGCGATGTTGCGACTCTTGAAGAAAAAATGCTGATTACGAAATAACGAAGAAACCTTGACCCACCTGTGGCCAGACAACGAGGGAACCTTGACCTGTCTGTTCGAACGCACGGTTGCGCGAAGACGAATGTGGCTGAACGATTCGTCGACGTATCGCGAAATTATCGATGGACAGACGGTTGCACGGTTCGCGGATGATGCGTTGCAACGAGCCAGAGAAAAATGGAACAGTGTTTAATCCATCGAATACGAGTACGTTGTCATAAATCCAAAAGCAAAAAAATTCCCTTCAAACGGGAGAGGGTGAGGGGGGGGGAAGAAGAAATGACAAGGCTAAATGCAATATTATTATCGATAGGATATATGTCAATAGGCGAACGTAATTTCGAGATACGAAGTTTTATCAATTCCTGTATTTAACACACACGTTCTCATGTAAACGCAAATATTTATTTTATAGAGAAAGGTACAGCATAAACGTCGTAGTGAGAGTGGCAGGAAACAGTAGAAGAGTGTTTAACTCTTCGAATATGTTCTTCGTGTTTGTATCTTTTCTTTCCCTGGAATATTTTATTCGTAAAAAGCAATGAAATATACGAGATACTAAAATTATATAGAATACTGAAAACAAATATTTCAGAAATATTTATATTTCATTAATATCTATCGATATAAGACGTCTGTTTAGGATCGTTTATACCCGATGGGAGTAGCAGAACGATATTACAAATACTGTTCTTTAAATGTTACCTTAGAATTGAACATTATATATGTCGTCTACCTAAATAAACTTACGTAATGAAACGAAGAAATTAATTGAAAAGATAGTCGATCGGTTTGGCTTCCGAGAAGCTCAATTCGGAACAAACATTCGCGTATCCGATAAATCCATCGTCAGGGGGATAAAATCGGCATTTTTTTCGCGGAGGCGGTTTTCCTGTACATATTTCTGGATTGCCATTGAAAAAGATGCAACGGTGAAATTGTTTTCATCGCGTTGGTCGTCACGAGACTGAATCACTTGTTGAACAGGCGGCGTAAAGTGCACGCGGTGCAACGACTATAAACAAAGTCCTAATATAACCACGTGTTAAAGTATCACAGGGTTCGTTGAACCCAGCTTCATTACCGACAATCGAGTTCGCTTCAGCGCACGTGTCTCTGATCGTAACGACGCTATTTCTGCCTCTTGTTTCGTCGTACGTGCTATCGTCGGTTCATTTAGTCATCACCGAATTTACCTCGAAACACGTGTTTAATTGCCGTCTTAACGATCCTCCCACTTCAACCAGAACGATAGAACACTAAACTGAGAACTATAGTTTATACCTTCTCGTTCATCGAATGAAATTTTCTATGTATTCACGTATATCGAGTTTCTTTCCTGGAACAATAAATTCCTTACGCCTTTGATTCGTTGGGATTTTGTGGTTTTAATTCTCGCTACGTTCGAGTCACACTTGACCATAATAGTTTAAATTAGATTTTAGTTGTTTCGTCTTTATCAGATTCCAGCAAGATCGATCGGCTTCTTTCTTGTTTTCGATAAGAGAACCTACTTAATTTAATTGGTCGTCTTTTTATCATTATGTCGATTTTATACTAAAAGACAAGTTACGCAAGTTATGAAAACGTGGGATAAATAAATGTTAATTGTAGAATAATTTAATTTGTAATATTATAATTGAACGACATTACAGACTTTACGATAGATATTCTTCAAAATTACTGTGAATTAAACGTATAGTATTATTATAGTTTTGGATGCAAAGCGGCAAACGACGCCCTCATCAGGAAAACAAAGAGTACAGTGCACTGCAATGGGGCTTTTGACCGACGACAAGACTGCTCTTTAATTGAGATTCAACTCTTGCCGCGGATAATCGAGTGAGTCAGCGTTTGCAGTTGTCTATCTACCTCCCTTTCTCGTCTATAGGAATTCCAGTCTGACGAATCGATCGACGATCAAAGCAGAATAGAATTTGTACTAATCGATCGAAACACTTGCCGCAGGTTCTCGTCGTTCGTCATGGATCGTGCATGCACTTACTTTCCTGTTTTCCCTTCCGTTTCCGCTGTCTCATCATAAATCTAAACCGTACTTCCGATACACCGTGATTATTCGGTCGCTTCTTTTTTACAATTCTACGAATGTCGTATTTTTGACTAGTTTTGATAGTACAGGTACGATATCTTCGTCTATTTTGTATTTACACTGATTTAATTATTACACATTTTTCTTCGCGTATGAGAAATATCATTTTTATACTTACAATTAGCTGTTTCAACGCTACTTGTGTTACTCTTGAAACTAAGTTTCTAATACATCGTAATCTGTGACAAATTTTCTATTAATTATCAATTAAATATTGCTAACGGAAGTTAATAATATTACGCCAAGGCTCGGAATATGATAGTCACGATACAGAAAATTACATTGGTATATCTTAACAAATTTAATAATGTACGAAATACATGTACTAATTTGCAGGTTGTTAATTAATCGACAAAGATTAGTTTGTGATTGAGCAAGTTTGAATTTCACTATTCTATCATGTTCGTTGCAACGTGTCTATTTCATGCGTTCTTATTAACATGTTCGTCTAGCGTGTTCTTTTTAACGCGTTCATTTGAACGTATCCATTACGCGTGTTCATTTTATTGGCAATAAATTCACTGATTTTTCAGAAGAATGCCGTTCTATTAGCTGCACAATCGTTCTGGCAGAAGGTGGACGCACGATGTATTCGCTTCAGCTAACCTTGGAGGCTTGAAATCAATGCGAGTCGCATTGTTCGTTCGAGTAAGCAGTCCGCGAGACCTTGGATCCGCCTTCGTTCTCTGAATTATTAGGGCAACAAACGTCAAACGGTTGATTTTAATTGGTCAGATAACGCGATTGAACGAGCGCCTAACGCTGGTGGTAGCCTCGTTGAATTTCCTCCACCGAGGTCGACGATCATTTAATACTCTCTGTAATTCTAATCTTTCCATTCTATCCGTCGTTTCGCCGTTGTTTTCTCGTTTTCAACTCGAGTCAAAAAACTTGAAGATAACGATCGAATGGCACGAGATCTGAAGTCAGAATAAAAATTCCAATTTTCTTACTACAAATTATTCTATCGAATCACGATAATTAAATTACGCAATCTATTCTTCTTATTCGACAGCTTCCTTGTAGAATTATTTTCATCCTGTCTCTCATCCTTACTTTTTCATTATTTTTTTTATACAGGAAATTTATACTCTTCGCGTAAGAAAATATAGTACAATATAGCGTCCTTGATTAACTAATCGGCAAGAACATCAAATCAGAGCTGAATTATGGCTCCCTTCAGGAGTTAAACGATCTTCGGACAATGCTGGCCCGTAAAATCGGTTTTACATCTGGTCTGTTTGAAGGACAAGATGGGAGAAAGAAGTTGAGGCGAGCTATTCCATGATATTAAAGAACGTCGAATTTCGGGATACTGACGCGGATAGAGCAAGGGCGGACGGTTTAAACATTCTGGAATTCGTCATTCTCAGGGCCGTCTTGTATTCGCGTCCCCTTCACTCTCTTCGATCGCTGATCCAATAGTTCCTGGTCGTTTCCCGGTCTCATTGGGACACGCAGTGAAAGAAATAAGCGGTCGAACGTTTACGATCGAATATAGTTTGAATCATAAGCGAAACTATGCCGAATTTTCATTCGATCTTTTCGACACGATGCTTTATCTATTTTTACATCCTACTTTTTTTTTGGGTCCTTCTCGTAGTCCTGGATATTTGGGAAGACTTTATAAAAATTCTTCTGATCTTAAGGGACGCGAGGTGATACGATAAATTTGAAATTTCAACGTCGAGGGAAATTACGTGGCGAAAGGGGAAAAAGGAATGCTTTCTAGGAATGCTGATTCTATCGAAAATGCAACGTAATGGCGGTAGCATGTTAACCTTCAATTGATATTTTTGGGTCATACGTAATTCTTAACAGTATGAATTACGTTTAGATTAGATTAATCGCTTAATTTTAGATATTTGATTAATGATAATTTTACGTATCTGATTTTATTTTGTGTAATATATCTTGCACGATAAAGGCCATAAAGATGTATTTAAAGAAAATATGAAGTAATCGTTGTTTTTTAGTTCCATTGAAAATCACGGTGGTGTACGCGAACACTTTGAGCTTCTGAGACTTTGAATTCGGTTCTACATGAATTTCTCCATATATCACTTTTAATTCCATAATCAATGTATAGTTACGACTCTATCTTACGCCACGATACGTTTACACGACTGGGAAATATATCGTCAATTTTTTTACAATAATAAACACAACACGTTCTCCGTTTTACAAGGATAGTAGAAGTAATCCGACAAACATCACTATGATTTTTCAGCTTTTCGTATGTGATATCC
Source organism: Bombus breviceps (assembly GCA_014825925.1). NCBI lineage: Eukaryota > Metazoa > Arthropoda > Insecta > Hymenoptera > Apidae > Bombus > Bombus breviceps. The sequence continues at coordinate 8,667,563 of CM026189.1, read as the reverse complement.
AATTTCAATTTTATGCCCTTGCTCGTTGAAAAGAAGACAAAATTTGAATATAACGTACTTGCGAGACTACGGTTAATAAAAAGCCAAGCTCGTGATATGAAATGACACTTGTAAAGCCGGGCTTCTGTGTCGTGGGAATGATAGAGCACAAAAGGTTTAGATAAAATGAAAACGTTTAAACACGATAATGAGGTTAGTTTATAGCCTAGCTTAAACTGTTTAACGTTCAAAATGTCCATCGTCGAATGTATTCTCAAGGAGAATAAAATTAAGTCCAGACACGTGTACGGTTCTTTCTCGTCGAAAAATCCCAGAGAGTAAGTCTAAACAAAAATTCACAACGAGAATTTAACGACACTGCTGACGCTGACGAGAGCAATTCGTTGATTCGCCTAATTCCCGTTATAGCCAACCTTGCCCCGGATCGCGTCTCGACTCCTCCAGGCTAATTCGTATAATTGTTTTTAACAATAGATTAGACACGGGAACGTGACTGGTCCATGTCGTTGGCCCTAGCTGAAAGTTCCTCTATGAAGTATGCGATACATGCGAATAAATGCTGCTTAATCAAATTATACGTTCGTCTGTATAAATGAATTCGTCTAGCGTCCCTTTAACCTTCTACGATATATTAAGTCCACAATGTATTGAGTTACGTAGGTCCTTTTGTGATTTTTAACGAAATATTCTTCTTAATCTGTTGAAATCGTATGATATTTTATTTGTCTACTTTATATTAATAATTAAAAGTGTCTTTCTTCTACAGACACATCTTTTACAACGATGCATCTTTATACAAACGAGAAACCTAATCTGTCGAACGTTGTGATCTTTATTTTTATAGAACAAAATGGATCATACGTAGTTCGATAAAATAATATAAAACGGGAAATGTTGTGCATCCGTTATTTCCTTATGAAACGAAAGAAACTTTTCGGACGACCTAATACAAATTTGAAGAGAACTAAGGGGTAATGAAAGAATGGTAGCTGAAGATGAAGAACATTCGTGATACTGCGTTATGACTTTTATAACAAAAATAGAGCAACTGACAATGTTAATGAAAAGCAGATGATTTTCGAGGGCCGAAGAAGAAAATTTAGTGATCCACTATTTCGGTAAAGAAATCCTTGAAAGAAAGAAATGCTATTGTTTTACGTAAAGGAATATGAAGAATCTGTAGGGAAGGAATCAGGCAGAAGATGCATACGAGTTACAATTTACGTAGAAAAATATATTTGATTCTATGAAATTCGGCAAAAATATCGTGGCCCTTAATTTTCTAAATTATACATTCCTAATCGAAAAATCGCTAGAGAAATCGCGCGCGTTTCAAAAAGTCCCTTCCAGATTCTTTCAAAATTCCCTAACAACTTCTTTTTCGACGTCCCACAAGAATCTCCAGGCCTCGATCATCTTTCACGATTGTTACAAGATCAAAAACCATTTTAAATATTTGGATTTAAACATCTTCCTTAATCCTGTTGTTACCTTTTCCCCTTTGCGTTTTCGCCCCATCAGAGATATCTTTTGTTCAGATTTTTCAGATACGCGAAAGTAATCCAATTTCAACACACATATCGTGTACCAAATCAAAATCATTAAACACTGTCTACATTTTAATAACAATTCGGGTCTCGTAGAACAGTACGATTGATTTTTAAAAAATTCTCGAGTCATTTAAAAAGCTTAAATTTGTACTTTAACACACACACACGCGCGCGCGCGAAAGAGTTAAATTCAGTTTATTCGAGAAGAACACAATCGTAGTCGATCGAGAAAAAACGAATGAAAACATCTCCCACCTCTTTTTTCTTCTTTCCACGTTTTTGCTGTCTTTTCCGTTTCTCTCTCTTTCCTGCCTCTTTTTCTCGCTGATCGACAATCGTCCGCAGTTTTTACCGAACGCAAATACGATGTCTGAGCGCGTGCGGCCGAGGTTGTAAGCTGTAAGGATCAAGGTTAATCCGCATACATGCGCGTGTTCGCGGCTCGCGACGACTTTCAGCCGCGTGTTTACAGTTATCGGTTAGGTACTGTGGAAATCTCAGTTTATCGAGCCGCGTTCTGCCGTAGCAGCGAATTAACATTTCAATTTCGACCGCTTACGCCACCGCACGAACCCCTTTTGCCTTTTATGATAAATCATTCCTAGTGTTTGTTCACGAGGATGGTGCGGTAGGGGGCGAGAGAGAAAGTTCACGCGAGAATTTCTCGTCGATTCGGCCCAGTTCAGTTGTGAACATCCATAGAGAAAAGGAGGTAAGTGATAAGCTGACAGTAATTCTTTGATCGCTGGTTGAATAGGTTTCTATGAGCGAAAGTATTATAACTTAAATATTTGTAATCCTTTGATGGTGCGATGGAATAAAGAAGGATTCAGAATGTTCGCCGTTTCGCGGCCTTATTTTACAAGTTCGAAGAATTATCTTAATTTGGCGATTAACGAAAAACTATTTCCGAGCGTACAGAAAAAATAGACGTTTGCCGTAAACACAAAACGAATAGATTCTAGGAAACAATTTATAATTTTTCTAATTCCTCATTCTTACACCGAGTCCTTAAAATTTTCTCAGTTTACAAATATTCCGAGTTGCCACACTTTTGAAACACTCTTTCATAAATAAAGTGTCTTGTTTATCCACACGTAACAGTACATAATAATAACAATAATAATATATTCGATGTCAATATATATACATATTGTATATACATGTACATGTAAAAAATAACTGGGTCATTATCATGCAGATGCAGTACAATATCGAAGGTTATAACAACTCTGTTTCATTATTCTGAGAAAAGCTACGCTTAATGAAACCAAATGGACGACGTATTAGACATACCTTCAACATAAATAAACTCTAAATCCTTCCACGGAAGGACAAGCACACGCCGTGTGAAACGTGTAGGTAAAAAAATCGCGTGTAATCGTAGATAGAAGCGTAACGAGGAAATTAGGTCAATGACGAACGAATATCGAAAGGAGAACGAAGCAAACGAAGAAAGAGTGAAAAACTGGCTGCGAAAAACCGAAGGAAGAGACGGTGGATGGTCGATCGTCGAAGAGGAAATGTCGCGTCGCGATCTTGAACCCCCTAGTTCGCCTCGCTGCTCTGGCATTCTCGTCCTCGCTGCTTCTGGTATTTGAATCGCAAATGGAACGGCCGCTTTCCTCGGTTTAGACTACTGCCATTTTCTGTGTCAAGGATACGAACTTTCGGTCAGGGTACGAAAAGCCGGTTCATCTTCGATGACTGCACCTAAATACCCTCGCTTATTAACCGTCGCAGAGGACGTCGTGTCGTTTTCTATCTATAGGTATAGATTCCGTTTCATTTGACGTCGTGAAGAGGCTAAAGAAAAGTTGCAAGGTGAAGGAAGTTTGCCATGCGTATCCATGGTCAGATAAAGCTGAATAGATTCTTATTTAAGCACGGGTAAAAGCAGATGAAACTTTTGATATGTTGATTCTACATTCTTCACGGTGGCAGTAAAAATTCAATTGGAATCGAGCGATCGGCGAGTATTGATCTTTGGAACACGCTATCAAATATAACGTTAGGAATTGTAGAAAAAATTGAAAGTTTCGTATGAGAAATGTTGGAAACTTTTGACAATAAAATGATAATTGTTCCTTAAATCGTTCGTCCTGAATTATTCGTCGTTTTATTATTGAATTGATTGTTATGAAATTTTATTAATAAACAAGAATGAAATTGTCGAGGGTTTGAAAGGTGTAAATGAATAAGCGCGAATGTCAATGTTCGGCTAATAATTATTGATAAAGTTTATTAATAAAGAATAGCGAAACGCTGAAAGGGACGAAAGATGCAGAAAAAGAAACGTAGGTGTCATATTTGTGGTATTCTTTCGATTGGAAGCGTTCTCGTCAGCGAAGAAGCCGTTCATACGATTCGTCAGCGACGCAATGATAGCTCGATTTCGCGATCTGCACGCTACTTACGATAGAAGGTAACGTTCAACGTGAACTTTGCAAGGTTTCTGCTCCTTGACTCGTCAGGCCGTACAGTCCTTGCTGACGTTGTGACCGTAAGTGATAACCCATTTCTCAATACGAATTTATCTCCAATGAGAGAAAAAAAGAAACCTCGTGCACGGATAAAATACGGTGCTTGAAAAAATTCCGTCAGAAATATTAAATGTAGATAGTTGGACAGATAAACGGCAGTCGAGGACACGCGCAAGTTCAATTGGAGGCGCTTGCAAAACTTTGCTTGTGTTACACGTACACACGTACGTAAGTACGTGACTCGAGAACCGAATTTTCACCCGTTTCGACTAATTTTGTCAACGATAAATCTTTAGAGCTAAGAAGCTAAGAAGCTTTATACGTTCGAAGTTTAATTCCATTCCATTTGAAAGATTGAATTTTCTTTCATTTACGAATAATCAAAAAGTAGACAAACTTATCAACAAATTATCGATCGATTCCGATCGATTTTCAGTTGATTTCTGTCGGTTTACATAAATCACTGGAAAACGAATCTGCCGCTTTATCGCAGCAGCCGATGAATTCGACGAAGGATCGAAAGGATCGAAATTATTTGTAATTCGTTATTTCGTAATCCTTTCCGCGTGTCAATATTTGTCAAGAAGTAAGTATTAAAAAGTATTAACGTATTCCAGAAATATTATAATTCCATTTAAAGCTACAAATGTTCACCAAAGAATGTTTTCATTTACTCGAAATGTTACGACAAACGCTTAACTTATTTGACATCCTCCTACATCACTCGTATTGTCCGGTGATCATACGTAAGCTCGCCACATATAATTCTAAGACATCGGTGAAAATTCCGCGAACGAGCTTGCACCGTGCAAAGCTCTCGAATTAATACACTCGGACAAAATGATTCTCGATAGTGTAATGGACTACCGCGATGGATTCTATTTGCGGCAAATTGCATTATCTAGTGACACGTGGTGCGATGACGTGAAATGGAATCGATAAATCGTTGCTCCGCCGGCTGCCGCGCGACTAACCATCGATCGTTGTTTGCTCGAATTACATGACGTCAATTGACCGCGAATATTCGGCGACGTAGCTCGACGAAAAAATTCGCTTATCCTCCGAGCCTCCCACATCGAAATTCCAACAATGACAAATTTAATCAAACTCGATATTCGAACCTAACAACTACGTAGTTTGTCCAAAATTATCTACAGCAAAGGGAAAGTAGGGAAGGTTGATAGTTCTTTTCTGGTGTCTAATTTTTTTTTCTTATTATTCCTTGCGATTTTTTATTTTGCGTTGATTGTTAATAAGATTTGTACGAGATTTTATTGCTTTGATATTATTTACGTATTACTGTATTAATTGATGGTTTCAAGGACAAAAAATTGTGGAGATTTGGAGTATAAGAAATTTATTCGGAATTATATCGAAGATAGTTTTTTGAGTTTTTAATATCGTAGCAGATAATGGCTGAATATTCTTTCTAGATTGCGAATTCTTATTTCTTTCTTTTCTCTGTATGTCGTTTGAAAAATTAACAAAAACTTCCACTGATACAAAATGATAGCTTGGATCATAAGCAATCGTTGAGATTTGAAAAGACATACTCATGGGATGCGATATAGAATTAAACTATGTCGAATATATAACGTTGCAATTGTTCGATGTCGTCAAACATGACAAGTAACAGCTAGAAATTATTCCTCAATTTCAAATTCTTATTTCCTTAAATTGTATACACAGGTTATTCGCACGAGATTAGAATCAGCTTGATACAAGTTTTTAATAATCTAGGTTGATGATTTCAGTGATAAAAGACTGTCAAGGAATTAATATCGATCTGAGGAGTCATATTCGCGGAGCGTAACATGACATTAAACTATGTCGAACTCGATTATGTGTGTGTTTGATATCGTGTCTAGCAGTAACTTAGCGTTCACGATATACATCTGGTAGAGCAGCGTTGATTCTCTGACAAAATTTCAAAGTCCATTGAAACGAACAGCAGATATTAAAACTACTATAAATAATTGAAATTAATTCGATGTCTCGCTATTAACAATCTCCTTGTATATTATTTCGTACATTCTATTCGATTAGAAAATTGCTCGTTCATGTTCAATGATGAATATGACCTAATTGTTTACAGTGAAGTATATCTTCTGATGGATTTCATTTCGAAATGGATACACTTTGTGAAAAGATTATTAACGACGAAGAGATACGCGAGCTGTGTGTTCGACTGCAAAATTTCATTTTTGAAACGATTCTCAAGGCCTTGGAATATAAACGTGTTTTGCTAGAAGGTGGCCGTTTAATGTTTCTCGTGATCGAACGATCCGGAATTTTCAAGCCGGAAGTAATTAAATCCGCTTCTTAATGATACACACGCTCCTTTACGCGCGTGTACGAAGAAATATCAAGCAAGGTAAACGCTAGAGAATTTCTACGTTGAGCTAATAAACTTTTTATGTGATTCTGATGTAGATCAGCGAACTTATATCATCTGGCATCGATATCTGTCGATATTAGTCGACGTTTTCTTTAGATTATCCACACGCGATTCTAAACTTCCATCGATATTAAGAAACATTTTTTTACATAACCCGCGTAATCAGCACGATAGAATCAATTTGGTTTTGATGGAGAAACAGTAGGAATAACATTAGGATGTGTGGTAACGAAATTTGAATGAAAAGATAGCGGATAATCTTGGTAAAAATTGTAAGATAATAGCCAGTCGAGTGGTCTTGGATTCAAGTTTCCCTTGAAAGAACTTGTCCATTCCTTTCGACACGAATAATTAGCATATCTCGGCCTCTCCTCGAATTTTGCTAGGTTCTATTGTAGATTATACGTATTAACAGTATATGCGATCAATATATTTAGTGAATAACGTTATAAATAGCAATGTTCTATAGACTTTTTCTAATAAAAGTAGCTTCGTGTTGCAGGTGAATTAAAGAAAATAGATATTGATCTTTTCGTTATCTTTTATTTATAAAATATACTATTTTTAAGTATATTAATAGGAAATCTTCTTAAAATTATTCCAAGTGACCACCTTATGTAACGGCGATAAACAGGCGATTAACAAAATTTGCGACGTGTTATTTTACAAAACTTAATGATATCAACGTTCATCGGAAAAACCCCAGAAATTCTATGAAATATTTATTAAGAGAAAACAGTCATCTCTCGATACAGTAAACGACGGCCTGACAACGACATAAACAATTCCATATATTAATAATTACATAACTTAATGCGTATGCAATCGCTTTTATACACGTGCCCGGCTAACAATGTATCAATGTATTTCAATGCAAATAGAATCGATTCTACGTCAATAATTAGCAAACGGTAACAATAATTGCGATTCATTTCCAACTGCAATCCTTCGTAATCATCGTGCAGATGAAGAAACAATTAAGTTTGACTCACCAAAACAACTCCCTTCCTACTTCGCTTCTCTTCTCCTTCCTCCTCCAATGTTGTTTGGTTAGGACGTTGGAACGATCGAAACGGCGAAAGATCGCGCGTTTCCGCTTCGAGTCAAGAATGAAGGCTGTCCTTGATACCGGAGTGCCAACAGAAACTACGAAACATAAGACTAAAATATTTCAGTATGCTTGGGTCGTACACGATTCGTATACAATCGACTGGGTGCATTATTGACTGTGTGCCAGACGAGCCTCGATGTACGGTCGCTGCCGAAAGTATTTCAACACGCGTTATTATACTTCCATAACGTGGAATTTCAATAACGCCGCAACGAGGCTCGTCTATCGCGATCAGATTGCCAAGATTTGGAACAAATCTCAAGATGTAAGTTTCTTCATGATTATCGCGTACACTTTGAAAAGATCAACGCAGTGTCTGAACGCACTCAGTTACTCGCTAATAATAAGCCACGATGTATGTTTATCTTTGGTACCAATGACATGTTTACGGCTATCTATACTATAGACATACTAATTTACTGCTAAATGTATCGTTGCGGTAAATATCTCGTAACATTCATGTACATTTCCAGGTTGCATCCAAATTGTGCAAAGCGTTTCGTTAAAGCGCTAATAAAGTCTCGATATGTTTTACGTAACACGCACGCATAAAAGTTTTCTGTGACGTTGAAATACTTCCGTGAGCTACTACTGTACGTAGAACATCGCCACAGGTCTTCTATTCGACGCCGGCTCTACCTCCTTTAAAGGGTGATGTACCGCTTAAACGAGCATCGGCGTATTTAAAGCCGTGATATCGATGCGATGGCTGAATAGAGGAACAATGTCAAGACCTTCGATTTTTACGACACACACAAGGATTTATAGAACGTCGAGGGAGAAACAGATTTCGAAACATCGAACGGAAGAATAGTCTACGGGGTGGAAGGAGAACGACGTGATTTGCTTTTGTCGAAATACGTGGTACACGGCGCTTCAACTTTTTACTAATTGGAAAATCGTAATGGAATTTCGATTCGTTGACATAAATAATACCAGATGTCTAGTAATTGAACATAAGGAAAATATAAATTTTTATGAACAGCGGGCAGTTAAAATGAAATGCCATTTCGCGGTAATAAATGTTGTAAGATGTTTCGGCGATTGAATGATAATAGAATCTGTTTTTTTTACTAATTACGAGAATTGGAATGAAATTTCCCTCTGGCAAAGTAAATGACGTAGGAAGTGATCTTTCTAGCTCACGCTAGGATTTTCGTTTGTTTCTTTTAATTTGTAGTTTGTTTATCAGGTAGCAACATCGAGATTGAAAGCGATATCACGGATAAAAATACGTGTCTCGGTGGAAAATTGAGCAACGCACGAAACTCGAGTCAATTAAATAAGCCGCCTAGCCACGAGATGAACCGACCGCAACCAGTCTTGTCTCGTATTATAGGCCGATTAGGTAGAAGTCAGCTTCGAACAGCTTTAACAACACCTTCGCGCACACGTTGCTTCTTTTCACGTAACCTTGCTGCCATTATCTAACCAGGAAACGTCCTATTGACTAATATTGTTTGCAATACCATTATTATATCATCGCTGAGGTGGTCATTATTGCGTAACTTTGCTGTTGCTGATACCCGAACGATATACCACAATCTTTATCAAAGTTTTATTGCTCGTTTAACGTCGTTCTATTTTTTTTATCGCTCACTTTTGCGAATATGTAATATTGCTCACAAGAGAAAGAGAGAGAGAGAGAGAGAGAGAGAGAGAGAGAGAGAAAATTAAAATAAAAGTTATCTTTTTCACTTTTTAATTATTTCATTTCTAGTTGTGTGACTTTGGATTATCACTTCAATTTCGAATAGATTTATGATCCATTCAGTTTCTTAGAAATAAAAGCGAAATGAATAGTCACATAGACAGGAATTAAAATAAATGTGGATCATATATGAGATATACGAGCTTCCGAGTAAGAATGAGACAATTCAGTCCACTTTCTTGCCAGACTTTTCCTCTAAACTAAATTATTTATACCATAGATACGAGATACTATCGAAATACTAGAAAATTTCTTGTTCAGGAAATATATTAAACACAGAGACATTCAACGAAGAAATCAATCTACGAGTGTTATACTCATAATCCCTCGGATTATAATAATTTAAACGTAAACAATCTATGACCTAAACTCTACGATAACTTCAGTAGATTTTAATGTCCTCCTTTAGGAAGTTCGCATCAACCATCTGCCAATTATCTACTAACTAATACCAGCGAATCTACAAGCACATAGAATCACCGTCGAACTTTACAAATTACGGTGCTCATAAATTTCATGAGAAAATTTGCTACAATCCTTTTAGTCTCCCTTAGAAGCTTATGTCAATATTAATTTCTCTACTCGTCTCATATTTAACTTGTGTAGAAAGCGCATCTATTGGCACGTCGACTCGTTGTTCTACTTTAAAAATATATAATGTACTTCTTACGAAAGACTTCCCAACAATTCCAATCTGTTCCAAAGGCGCGCACAAAACTAACCAAAAATATTCTTCTAAACCTAGCTCGATCCCCTTTAAAAGACATCAAGAGCAATCGCAACCTCTTCCATCTGTCTCGTACAACTACTTTTAACTTTAACCTGCTTGAAACGCACCTACACAAAATTTGTTGGCACGTCAGACCAATGCCTGTCCCCTTCTCCTTGCCGCGACTTCTGTATCCCTTTGCTCCCTGTTTTCGCACCGACCCGACGAATGCCAAGAACGGCTGGTTCGATCTCGCGGATCGCCCGTGACCCCGACTGCACTTTCCGCGCGCAACCCCCGTGCGGGAAATTGCGATCTCACCTTCGCTCGACGGCAATGCCAGCCAACGACCTTGGCCTTGCCCGAATAAGACGCAGCCTTGGCGACCGGGCGATCGATGCGACCGCCACCGCCAGCCGGTGCAACTGCAGCCGGGGGAACTGGATCCGAACTGGTTCTCACGTGTTCCCGGTTTAGATGCATCGCGTGCTTTCGTCGTATATGCCACGTCGACCGGCCCATCCTCCGATCTCGAAATCCGTGTCACGTGTCCAACACGATGGCGGAGACGAGTTCCGTTTTCTCTGCCCCCCCCCCCTCTCAAGCCTTCTTGTTGTTTCCGTCTGCTTCTTAGGTTCTTTCTTTAGAGATAGTTTCTTATATCGAGAGAAGATGAAACGTAGCGTCGGTTTCGAAGCTTTGTGCAAGTGCGGTGACTCAACGAAACCAAGACAGACGCCAAGACATGGGGAATTTATTATTTCCGATCGGGACAATTGCGTCGGTAGGTTTTTTGGTGGATGGTTGGGTTAGGTTTAGAAGATTAAGGGAGCTCTTTTTATCGTAGGAATAGTTGTGGATACGTTTCTTAATTAGCTGATGCTAGATTTACGTCGCGTTAACGCAAATTTTCATTTCATCGTTTCGTTCAGCTAATTTACCGTTTGCCATCGCGTTTCCATCGTAATTGCGATGAGGAATTTCAGAAATTTGGTCAATATCTGTTATAGTTTATCTTCCTCCGTGCGGATCTTGCAATTCTCTGAAATGAAAGAGGAACTGCAGTATTCGACGATACTGTGACAAATGATTTTTTTCAAATTATAGAAATTGTTCTTGTGCCTCTGGTTTATGTAATGGGGTTCCGTGATGTGTCTATTATCCTTACGCGTGTTCTGTAACTCGATAGAACAATAATTTACTTTCCTGATGAAAGTTAATGCGGTAGAACGACGGATAGTTACGAATTATTCTATCAGAAACAGAAGGAATGAAATTTCTGTACATTCGGTGTTAAATTGTTCGTATCGCGTTACAAATGATGAAGCACACAGGAAATTGATCGAACCATGAAATTGACACGCAGGATAAAGGTTAAACTCTTCTTAGGAGTTTCATGGATCGAGTCACGATCGATTGTTGTTCATTGGATCGATTACTGTATTTTACTCTTATTATATATTTGGATTTATCGTATAGGTATGCTGTGGCGTAGGTCAAGAATAATTTGGCGTTGATTTCTTCAGATTTGGCTTGCGAGCGGCGTAGTATTTTCAGTGATCCTGCGACGAAGTGGAAACAACGAATCGAAAATATTCTATTCCCGTTTTAGCTTAGTTTTATGTAACGTGATTATATTATTCACGAACTGTTGTCCCGGAAGAATAGTGACATAACCGCGAAAGAAGTAATTTTCTAGAAGATTAGAAAATTTTATTTAATCATACTTGTATTTAAATAATACAAAACCGTTTGGTATTACATAATCTTGGAATCAAAGAAAATTGCATATTTTAGTTAGTTTTTGTTTTATTAAAGAAGTTAAATATTTATACAATTGTATACAATTTTACAATTCCGTTGTTGATCTTTCAATGTAATGATATGGAGGATAAAAGAATCAAAGTATAAAAAGCTACATTATAATATATTGGAAAGTAACAGTGAACAAGTAATAAGTATTTTAATAAATATAAATATTATAAAAAAATTATGAAAAACAACAAGAAATAAACAGTAATAATAACCAGTAATTCTAATAATTCCTATTTCCCCTCTCTTCGACCAGAGATTACAGCTATGAAACTAATCTGCTTCATAGTATTTTGCCTGATCAGCGTCGCAACACACGACTGCTGGATCATCGTAAACCGTCAGCGAAAATCCACGGATCAGCAAAAGATCTCTACTACTACTACTTCTCGCCGAGAATCGCCCTGTCCTCGTTTTCGAAGTGTCTTTAATCAAATTGCATAATGTTATGCGAGATGCGATGACGCGATAGCAATCTTCTCCTATTCGCGACACGCGGTATCAGTTCTTCCGGATAATTTTGCACAAAATGCGAACGCAATACCGACGTTTACATTCCAGATTCATGAATAGAAACGGTATACAAGGGGTTTTATTTCAATCTTTTCACGGTATCTTCAAGATTGATGGCCAATGAAAAGAGTATTTCAAACGAAAGTTAACCTATACCCAGGGAAATCTGATATAAGGGATGTTACGGGAGATATATGATTTTAATTTACGTGAAATATAAAACTCTCAGAATCGACTCTGTTTCTTCTTTTTATTCTTATATAGTTTTTACAACATTTTTTTTCTATGAGAATATATACATGTTCCTCTCATATGTATATATGTACGTACACGTGGAAGCGAAGCTCGTAAAAGAATAAATTCACAACGCGTCGACTGTTTCAGATAAAATTTGCTTTAGAATCGTCGAGTTATTTCTAGATGCATATATTTCGGATTAATTGTGTTCTAAGGAAGTAAAGTGCCAATAAGGTATTATGTATATTTAATTTGATATAATTATTACAATTCATATACGAGCCCTCTGATGGTAGAGGTAGGAAGATATAAATCTTTCAGAAGTAAGTAATAAATCTACGGAAATTTATATTGAATCTATTGAATCCTCGAATTTGAAAAATTAAATAAGATTTAAATAAAAATTTCCACAATACAGAATCGATTGGCGTTAGCGTCCGCGATGAAAAATTTGTCTCTTTGTGAAAAACAGAGAATATAACTTGTATCGAGTCACGTTATTCTCCTTCGTTTATTGTTTAAGAGAGAATCTATCAGAGAAGAGTAACCCTGAACCATTTATTCCGTGTCAGCTTTGAATTAAAAATTTCATAATCTCGTTTTAACATGTTCGTCGTATAAGAATAAGAATAACGTTAGATTTTGAAATGCAATCGAAAGACGAGGGCGAGCCAATCGAGAACGCGATCGATAATGATAAACACGATTACGCGTGTCAATAATTTTTAGCAATATATCTCTTCTGGTTGATTGAATCGGTATACGAAACTCGTGAAGTTACCAGGCTACTAATTACAGTTGCACACAAGCTTCATATATACGGTTGAATCACAGTTGTAAATTTGTATGTATTGCGGCACGCGTGTTTTACCAGTTCTGGGTATCTTCTGATAAAACACACGTGTAAGTACAAAATCCTTGGTAATTTTGCAGCTTGTATTTTAGCAGCCATAAGACTGGTATTCCTTCTTTTAAGGAAAACGTCAGTTACAATTTAATCTTCTCTACCGAGGTTAAAGTTAACAGTTCCTTTGCACTGTGTGGTTAATGCGAGCAAAAGGTGATTCCAACTGCAAGCTGTCGTTAAGAAAAACGTGACGCGTTATTTGTAACGAGATATCGAGATTTCCTCCTCAATTTACGAGGATCTGTGTTTCGTGCGAGTTTCCACGCTTCGCTTAACGGATGACCGTAAAATTCCAAAATAGTCAGAAAATGCCTAATGTTGTAATTGATACAGTGTAAGGCATCGAATTACTTTACTCCCCAAAAACGTATTCCCGGGTTTCCCTATTAAAACGCAACTTTACCCGCGATCTTCTCCAATGAAGGTGTTTTATCGCTCGTTTTACGTTTCCATTAAGCTTCTCGAATATCTACTGTTCAAAATTACACCTAATCTACAGGTAACAAGTTTCTACGCCTAATAGCATACCCTCTAAAAACATACAGATTCCTCTATAAAAACGTACCTTTACTCACGTCATCCTCGAGTTAAAGATTCGATCACTCGCACCACGTTTCCTCTAAACCTCTCAATTAGCCGCTGTCCAAGGTTGCATCGAATCGATAGGTAAAAGATTTACAGTTACGGGTGACGCAGTTGCCGGTTGGCAAGAGACGAATTACCTCGTAATTCCGCGTTAAACGGCGCCTTTGCTCCACGTAAACGCGTTCACGAGCACACATTCCTATCCCTACATGTATTGGCCATGTACATTTATATGTGAAGAGCGAGAAGCGCACACGCGAGCTGAGCTGGGACATCTCTCTTCTCTCCGCCACGGCTCGTCGTAGGAAGGTTCCACGGCGACCGACGACGGGTGTCGGTGGCACGGAACGCTCGACGTCGACGTCGTACAAGGACAAGGCCACGTGGTCACGGGCGGCTGGGACGGACACGTATACAGATATATCGGCTACCAGTCATGCTACACTGCCACCACCACAACAGGCTCGCCTATAATCGACACCGTTTACCATCGCTGACCTCTCCGCGGACCGCTACCCATCGTGTCGATCCAAACCAATCGAAATCACAGGGATAAATCTTGTTGTTTTCAAAGACTGGATCAATTTTCCCAGGATTATTCGTATTTTATGTCAAGAAAGAAGTTTTGTTGACAAATCGTTCGAACTTGGTAGTTGATCTTTAATGTTCTTAGACGAAATTGTATCAATTTCTTAGAATTATTCGTGTCGTATGTACAAAAGGAAAACATGTTGCTACGATTTCTAAGAACGATGAACTTTGTTGTTTTTATGGATGAAATTTCTCGACGGTCATATCCGTTTTATATTAGCAAAGAATTTTATCGATGAATCTTTTGAATTACGTAATTCTTATTGGGAAGTTTTTGAGCGTCGTCCTTTGTATATTACGAAAGAACTTTTTTGACGAATCGCCCGAGTTTCATGATACTTATCGAGAAACTTTAACCATAGCGAGCTTCGTTATTTTCGATGGAAACTGAGTTTCTTTCAAGTTTTCGAGAATTACCTGTGTCTCATATTACAGAAGAATTTTATTGACGAAGCTACTGAATATCGTCGAGCTTTGTTATTTTTTTTTTTTGCTGGAAATTAGAGCAGCTGTTTGAAAGTTATTTGTGTTACTTACTTGATACGATTTGACACGTAGAAGAAGAGCGAACTGTTGTAGAATCCCACTTATTTCGGCGAAGTCTTAATTGGTGTCAATTAACTCGTTTAGTTTCTCCCGTTAAATAATTGTCCCCTCCCCCCCCCCATATTAGTTTATAAGCGTTAGCGAGAAACGAACCGAGATTTCGTTACATAGTAATAGATATATCGCAAGTTAGAAGATAGAAGGAGAATTATATTTAGGAAAACGACTGGTGTTTCCGATAAACACACTATTATATATTCTATTTTTTAGCTTAGGAGTTTGTTTATATTATGAAAGATCGTAGCGCAACAGTCCGTGAATTTCACAAAATTAGTAATCGCAACGACTGTGTGGACAATCACTGTATAATAAAGATACTACGACTTGGTTACCGAATTACGTACAGTTGCCGTCGTGTCTGATCTTTACGAACCTATTTCACTTACGGCTGAATTACACGGTCACCGACGCGCTTCAAATATCTGTCACGTGTTATCGCAGAAAAGGACGATAAAAATAAATATGACACTAGTTGAGAACACTTTTTTTTTCACCAACGTAGAATGGTGTATACTACACGTAAACTATATACTACACGTGAACGTTCCATACGTAATTCTAACGTTCGGTGCTATAATAGAACATCCATAAATATCCTGCGGCCAGGTAATCGATACTATCCCACTGCAACACAGTTTCACGTATAGTGCCACAGTGATACGTACAATACGATTTAATTATGTGCCAAACAATAGGAAACACAAAGTCATCTTCTTGCATTTCATGCTTTAAATTTAAACGTTTCATCATTTGAGATTTGTTTTATCAGGCGTAATGGAAGTTTCTTACGAGTCCATGCTGCTCCGTCCTTTTGTAACTTCTCCTTTAACCGAGGGACAAACGTCTGTACTGTTTAAAGTTCTCGATGATTTTTACGCTTTTATTAATTGTATTACGAATAGTCGTGTTTCAAAGTTGAATGTATCTCGGTTGATCAAACGATCTCGTTTTAAATGAAATTTTTATTGTTTAATTGTATCGTTCGTGTACTTTTGTTTAACGATCGTCTTAAAGTCGATCTTCCCTGTAATATCGTACGAATGTTGACTTCGTGTTAACGTTATCAATTTATCACGCGCACAAAACATGTTCGCCAAACATAATACATTACTCGGTACAACAGGATCATTTTAATGGAATTTTCTTTATCATTTTAATAGAATCAATTACCGAAGATTGTCTAATTTTTTCGATCATAGTATAAATTTTTAATAATTCCAATAATTTTCTTGCCGGTCTTTCTGAAAACATACAACAACAACGAAATAAATTATATTTCTATCGGTACTTAATTCTAATTTTCGAACAATACTCCTAACCATTTCTAGCGATTAAATTCATTCAAATATAAAATTCGATGAAATCAAATCAGAATACTCTCCCTTTCAACTTATCGTGACAGTATATACGTAATTCTACTTATTCGTTTCTTAAAAGTTGTCTCATAGAAATAATTTTGTTCGGCAACGTGTAATGTAAAATGTGTTGGAAAATGATCACCGCACGGAGATTGCCCCATTTTCCATGCATCCGTGCTTTTACACTTCTTCCTTTCTCGAGTAAACTGAATGCAACTTCCTGACAACTGCGAGACGTCGACAGACCGTATCAGCGCGCAAAAGTCGCGTTTCTCGCACCTATACCGCTCAAGGACCCGGGCAAGGAACACGACGAAGATCATACTATTGTCACGGCCTTGAGAAACGACGCACGTGTACCCGCGCGACGTCTCGCATCGGCCTTGAAATTTGTACGGATCGACAAGTTTCGTGGTGTCCCCTCACCGCGCTGTTACCAACGTCTACGTTCATACAGAGATAATCTTTGCTTACAGGAGTTGCTGGAGCGGCCGATAACAATGCACTTTTCACTGACTCGAGTCTCTGCTATGAGACGCTGATTGCGTCATCTTCCACGTATCCTCGTGGATCAAAGATGTATTCGAGACGGCGAAACGGCAGAAATTATGGTTTTGAGAAAAGAAAAACAAGAAGACACGTTAAGTTGGTGTTTCTTATCAGTTTCGACGATTTATTGGCTAAATCGTGAACGAAGGTGAAAAATGGATAGTACGTGGAGTTTCGTCGATTTTATAACATAGCGAGGCGAGAGTCGGTATACAGCCGATTTCACAAATAGCATTCTATATACAAGATGCTCTTCTTGTTCTTTATTTTTGAGGAAGTGTATTCCTTGAAATATTTTCCTCTTTTACCGACTACGAATTAATTTCAATTAAATATGGAAAAGTTATACTTCGACCGCGATGAAATAATACTTTGAAGAATTTCAGCATCTTGGAATCATCGATTATTTGATTACTTAATTAATCCTAATTTGCATAATATCTCTGTATAAATTACGCCTAAAGTTTCCTAACTTCTCCTTAAAATAAAATAAAATATAGAAAGTAAAGTAAATACAAGATAAAAATAAAATAGTTGCCTGTTCCAATAACAACATGTAGCAAACGCGACAACACCGAGGTTTGAGAACGGTCGGCTCGCATCGCTAATCGAGCTGCGCCACGCTCGCTTTAACGTTTTCACGTACGATCTCTGACGTGTCCGGTGATTACATAAAACGGTTCTGCCCTTGTCCCCTCTGGAATGATCGATTGGTCTCGCGTTTTCTGGCCGCGGATTACCGCGACCGCACGCCTCTAAACGGATTCTTTGGCGGCCAGCGTGGAAGGTTATCTGGCCGAGTGTCTTTATGTACACGTACACTATCGTTCGTAAGCACTGTACACTTTACTCAATTTCTAGCAACGGTATTCGAATTTCGTTAAAGTGTTACAAATTAACGATGAATTAGCATTTCTTACCTTCTTACGAAATCACGATCGTAATTCGTGTATTAATGCGACTGAAATTTAATTGAGAAATTGCGGAATCGAGACGCGAAGAGTTTATCGAGTTTTATCAATTACAAACATTAATTTCGTTAATGCGCAATGCTTCTCAAAATCGATTTAATCCCGTCGAGATATTCTGTTACGTACCAATGACGATCCTAGGGAACAAAATCGTCGCGGCTTGACATATTGGTCATTTTCTAATTAATCCTGCCGATTTTTTCCACTAATTTTCGATCCAATTATATCTTCCTGTTTCCATGTTAAAAAATATCTCGAGCTTGAACGAAATATACAAAAATTATTATTCGTACGCCCGATTTCTCCTTTCAATGTCGTGTTAAACGTCTCTTCCTCTAAACCGCTACAAATCCTTGCTGATTGCTAAAATTAGATTGAAACATAAAAATTCGAGAATCGCGACAGAGCTACAACACGTCTTGTTAGAAATAAGCAGACGTTCAAATACTTTTGAACGATAATGTATTAGGTAGCAACGTGTATTGTACGCGCGTGTGTGATTTCGTTATCGAGCGCGATATCAGCATGATTCAGCGGGGACGAGTTCAAGTACGGATCCACAGCGTCGACAGATCTTAACCTCGAGTAACGTCACGATCGATTTGATTGTTCGACCGCTTCGCGGAAACTTTATCTGCGGACTTCCTGGCCTTGAGCTTCGCCGCTATTTCAACTCGTGGTCGTTTTGATTGCTGATTTTCGCATGGTTATCGTACAGACGTTTCGTTTCTTATTGACACCGATCGTTAAGTTTCTATAGCTCTCGCTCGTGGATTCTTCGGTTTCTTTAGGTGGTCGAGCTTCCGCTTTTTAACCTTCAATTGTTTATGTCTCGATAACACTTTGTGATACAATTTCTATTAAAATAGTGACATAAATTTTAAGGAGAAAATGGACCAATGCGAAGGAAGTAGATCATGATATCTCCATTAATTTATTAGTTTCTATTAATTTATTGGAGTTAAGAAAAATAATTTTCTTTTTTTATTTTTTGTAATTGCTTTTTAACTTATTTGTTAGATGTTTCAAACGACTCGTAGTGTAGCTAATGCGTATAAAACTTATCAACCTGATGCCAGAAGGCTGGCTATCCAATACCAGCCGATATTCTTCCATTAACGAGCTTCACGTTCCAATTCCCACTCTTATAAAGATTCATCTCCGAATTACACGGCCAAATAAATCAACAGCAATATATACAAACACGATTTCCTAAAAACACCACTTGCCCCAGTTAGAAGAACTATATAGCCTTGAATTTCTCGTAGAGAAACCAAACGTGCATTCTGCATAGACATTAGACATTCGATTCTCATGTATCAAAACCTTCTGCCTTTGTTTCGTGCAAATAGGTGTACGATCATTTTCATAGTACGCGATTTTATTGAAATTAGCGACGTAAGATGTATCTACCACTTGGACAAATTTTCTGTTGTGACGTTTAGGCACGTTGAATTTTCAAAATAGACGACATCTCGCTCGTAATTCTTTTAAAATCGATCTACAGATGATTTGTAATAATTGGATTACAGGTATTTATAGAAATTCATATTTTTCCAAATAGTAGCTAAAAAAGAAATGAAACCTAGATAGACAGCTGTCTCATTTAATAAATATTATAAGAGGTACCACAATTTGGATAGTTTATATATTTTTATTATATTGTGTGAATCTTTGCACATTTAAATTTTTCACAAATGAATAAAAATCCGCAGTTTGCTGTATCACATATTATACACCGATGATACAACGATTAAATTGAATTTTCATTATCATCTTTCTTTCGTAACGATACAGAATCTTTAAAAAAATTAACGAGAAGACGTCAAACGAGAGTCATTTCCTAATACGAATAAACATTATTTTTATATCTTAGCGTATCAGACACAAACCGATAGTATAAACACCAAGTGCCTTCATTCAGATCAAACGAGTGCAGTACCCGTTCTGTCTCTGAACAGTTAATGCAAATCAACTTTCATATATTGTAGGTGAGATTTGCTCGCCGACGCGACTATAAAACTCGCTAAAACGTAGACTAAAACTGTCGCAAGGACGTCGAACGGTTCGTTCGGGTTCGCTACGAGGCGTTTCTCGTGCGTGGCTGGCCTTCAGTTTGACTTCTGTCCGAAAAGATCGAAGCATCGTCCGCGGTATCGCGTCTATACATAATGCTGACATAATATTCCGGCTGGCCACGGTAAAAAATAAAATTCCATGGCCTCGGTGGCCTTCGCGAGTACAAAGAATCCTGCTGGAACGACTGGCCGTGCGGATTTAGGAACAGACGTATCAGTGGCCGTAGATAATCAGACACAGATATCGAGAAGAGATTAGTATGTTCGACAGGTAGCGTCAATGTAGAATCGTTTAGAACGATCAAGATCGTTCGAACATCTTTTGTCCTTCTTATTTATTTTATACGATTGCTCCGAGCCATAGTTTTTCTGATAATTTATCGTAATAAATTCGATGTTCAAATCTATCGTTAAATAGTATCGTTGGCTCGCAAGTGATACGCGTATTTGTGTCAGGGTACTTGATTTTAGGGTACTCGAGTTTAACTTGCACATTCTGTATTTTAAAGGACGAAGGTAATACGTATTTTATTTTGATTTGTACATTATACTTGGAAGGATCAAGATTGGTAATTTTCTACTCGTATCGTTGGACTATGGATGATTGGTTGCCTGCTGGATTATGCTAAATGAAGAAATTAATGAATTATAATTTGCATGAAATATTTTATGTCGTCGGAATATAACTTCCTCGTAGAATTTCATTTCGTCTTGTTATTAAACCTTTTATCGTTACTAATCAATAAACAAATTTAACTTGTAATTTGTAATTTAACTCGTAACTCGTACAGTTTCTCGAGTGATATTAATCCAATTATACGCATAAGGAAACTTAGTTAACGGTTAAAGGAAGGAAGAAAAATTAACCTTTAGATTTCACTTATTGTTAGTTACACCTATATACTTAGAGAAACTATTACCGCTATGTTACGTTTTTCTTGCGACCATGCAACGATTATAAGTAACATGTTCGCTTATTACACGAAATAACAGAGATATTCGAGCTAGCAGTTGCACAATTCCACTTTTGTCCTTCAATTTTCTTCTTTTCTCTCTGTTCCTTTTGTTTCCTCTAGTTCATTCAGATATGTATGTACCACCTCGCGAGGGAACCACACGCGTGTAGACGATGGCGTTGTTCGAGGTTATGATCGTACGACCAGCCGGATCCGTACTTGAACTCCGGCGTTTATCGCGATAACACGGCAACGTGTGCTTATCAGAGATCTGGATATAACGTTCGGTGTGTTTAAATGGCGCAGTAAACAGAGGATCGGTAGAAATACGCCGCTCTTCGTATATATAGTACTTATCGCTACTTCTTATACCGTCGAAGGTTTTTCGATCCGAATACATACCTGGTCGCGTGAAATTGATTCGTTGGATAAAATCAATATTTCAACTTGAAACTACGTAATAATAAATCGAATAAAGCGGACATAATTTCCAATGAAGAACGAAAATTGAATCAGTTTTTTTATAATCCTCTTACGTTTAAGGTACATTGTACCTTAATAAGTTACTAATTAATTGAATCAGAAATATATTTATTTTCGATGGAACTGGTCTCAAATTTTAATATTTTATGGTTTCTATATAAAGGTATTAAAAAATGTTATTCATAATTAATAGGAAACAAAATTTCTTCACGCGTTGAAAAATAATTCAGTTTTCGGAAGGATGATTATCTTACTACTTGAGAGTATTATTAACACAGTCAATTTTGCCAACAAGTCAACAAATTTCTACGAATTTCGCAGTTTGGTCGTCTACTGACACCGTTGGTTTAGGATACTCGGTTTCGATGCGTTTAATTTTATTTAATACTCCATATTCTACGCGATTTGGTAAAGATACAGGGAAGTAAATAAAATTGTACGCTTAAACATTGTACGTGGCAATTGAAATCGTCCCAACGATCTATCTTGTTTCAATGATACCAGTCGAGGTTTAAGATGGTAACGCGAATTCTGAACTTCGATGTCCATGGAACATGGCCGAAATTAATTCCAAATGTCAACAACGAAATTCCTTCGAAATTGCATGACAACACCTCGAAGCGACGATAAATCAATGACGAGGTTAGACCACAGCCAGAACTCCTTCGAATTCCACGATGAAACGATATATCTGTTCGTGGAAGGGGTCGTGTTACGTCAAGGCCAAACGTTTGATAGAATAGATCGCGTCTAATGTCTTTCCAGGAAGATGCGAACGGTGGACTTCGATGTCCACGCGTCGTTCTTTTGACTCACGTTTCCTCGAACTACAAAGAAAACGTGGCACATTACGTGCTCGACGTTTTCGAAAACATGATAGAATATTCGCGAAGCAACTTCTTTGAAATCTTCGTCTTCCGCGTCGATATTTTATATTCTTTCAGGCATCTTTGAAATTCATCGCCCTCGTCGACGATCCTTGAACCATCTTTGACGTCGATCACCTTGTCACGTGAGAGCAAGCGTTGCGCGATAGCCGATAAATTTAAAATCCACACTTCTGATTCACTTCCGCCTTCTTCTCAGTATTTTCTTTGTTAGTTACAGAGGATCTTTCGAACTTGGTGGAGTTGTTTTAAAGATTTCAACTGGATAATCGAGATGTACCAACCGGTACGAATTTCTATAGGTACCGTTCTTCGAACCAATCTTCTTTCTCTTTCAATTTTTCAACGATTGTCGGTCTTTATATCGCCGGACTTTTGCAAACATCCGAAAGGAATTGTAGGAAGAAGATGGTTCAAAATGAAATATATCGCAAGGAAGATTTTTCAAGGACCCATTTTTGAAAAGAATCTGATATTTTATCGTAAACAGAAACATAGGATTGGAAGCGTTTCAAAAGCTCGGAAAGCTCGCTATCCCTTGTTTGCTTTGTTGTAAATCATTCGCGTCGTCATTCGTATCGTATTCTGTCGACGATTTGCTTACACTTACGAAATAACTTGCCTCTGTCGACGTCGATGTTAATTCTCTGTCCTTTCGAATCATTTTTAAGATCACGTATATCGTATCCAATGTACCAAATCTAAATCATCTGCAATACTTTGCCAAGTGTGTTCGAACAAAACCTTGCAATAATATATCCTATGTAGGTTACATATTAATACAACAAAGACGTCGATGGTAAACGATAAAAATAGGTAATAAATACTAATGACAAGATAAATAATAATAATAGGTTCGAATAATATAAACTCTAGTAAGTTTTATTATTATTTATCTCTATATTTATCTATCTCTATATCGTATGTATTTCGTAATATTTAATAATAATTATCTCTACTAAGTTTAGTAATTCCCTTTTATTTTCATTTCATCAATGTCCAAAAAGATTGTTCTAAAGATATCTATTACTCAGAACTACCAAATTAGATCGTTGCATATGAAATGTTACACATGAGACAAAGCTACTGAATTAGGTTACCGCATATAAAATAACATTTTCTAAAATAAAACTTTGTATGTAGCAATTTTTAAAATACATATATAGAAGTACAGTAAATGATGTTTACTTATTAACATCACATTTTATCATCTGTTTGATATTTACATAATATTTAAAGTAAAAAGTGGTTCGAATGTTCCAACATCGTTTCCACATTCAACACTATCTCATCGCGATCATTCATCGACGTATCGATATCGAAACCATGTCTGACCATGGATGGCCTATTCCACTTACGATATCGTCGACGAAACGCGTGTCACAAACTGTTCATCGGTACAAACGATCGATTTGATCGTCAAATTAATTTACTTGATACGAAGCAATAGTCTTCTATATTGTATCGTACGTAGCCACTCTATGCAATGGCTACAGGAAATATTCGCATATACCGTTATTCTCCAATCAAATATTTTTCTATCAGATTCTATACGTTTCATTCCCATGGCGCGTATCAAATTTTTTCTAGTCACTCGAAAGCACCACTGACTCATACGAAATTTAATATACTTAGATCTGATCGATTAGTATGTAAATTCTACGATAGATACAACAGTGCGCAGATACTTTTCGTAGTCGTTGTACGTATGTATGTGTGCATCATGGTTTATATTACACGTACATATGACGCAAATTGGCGGAAACCGAGAGCGTGTCGTGACGTAACGGGACGAGACGTGGAAGCAGAAGGAAACGGACGTCTGTTACGTTTCCGTATTTCCCAAATATAAAGGACGTGAAAACAAGCAGAACGGACGCTTTTGTAACCCGTGACCGCGTTACGCCGCGTTTCGACCGCGTTTCGCCCGCGAAAGGGACGAACAGCCAACCACCCGTTCCGTTCTGCGGATTGTACGCGTTTGAATAACAATTTATTTTCGTATAAAATAAGCTCGGGAGAGGACAAGCCAGGCTTTTACAGAGCATACGTAAGTGCGTCCATTGTTTGTGGAAAATTTGAGAACGTTAGGAGGATCAATTATTCTATTCTTTCGACACGTAGTAACTGAACCGTTATGCTACTCCGCTAAAAGATAAGAAGAAGATATAGAAGAAAACTTTCTCATACGACGCTTCGTTTTCGAGAAAATCGAGTTTGAAAATTTGTCAAACATACTTGAACTTGGATTAGATAATCGCAGGATGTTGTTCTACACATGCGCAAACTTAATATACAGCGTCTATAGACGCTACGCTACGTAATCAAAGTTAAGACATCGATGGTCTCTTGATCAACATCTTCAAATAACATCTTCAAACCTACTCAAACCACGTCACTTTCCCATTACAGAAATCTTTCGACATTTGTTAAAATCATCGTGGCCCAGTGATCTCTTGATCAATAGCACCAAACAATACAATAGACCTACTCAAACCACGCCAATCGCCAATTAAACATACCAGTTCTTCGATACCTATCGAGGTCGTAAAGGTTCATAACGCTAAAAGAAAAGGATCTATCAATTCGTCGATCTTCCATGTAGAATCGTTAGATATCGATGTGTGGCGAGATGAACGATAAAGCAGGCGGACTCACCGGAGTGAGTCTAACACTTTGTTTTTGTTGACAGCCAGCCTGGTAGCGTGGCAGGGACAGTAGGTACGCGTGTTAAAATCACGATGATGGTACTGTTGATGTTATCTCGCCATCTCAATAATCGTTAAGATGTTCAAATTTACATACGAGTCGCTCGTTTGCCGAATCGATTAACTCGACAAAACAAAAAATTTTATTTTTTCAAGATAACCACCGATCAAGCGCTTTGGTAATCAAATTTTCGGAAATTTCACAAGGTGGAATTTTATAATCACTTTGTTCTTTAGATCGCTCGAATGATACGAAATTTAATATACCCGAACCTAATTGCAATGGCGAAGAAAAGAAGGTTTGTAAAACGAGAAGCACAAAAAGACCACAGAATTTTACAAAATCGATCTATATTTAACAAGAGTAACGAATAAGTATGATACGTATATCAAGGAATAGATGACTTGGTACCGATATAAAAATCAGCCACTAAACAATTTTTTAGTACAAAAATTACTAAAATATATAGTATGTGCTTCCTTCCTAATTTGAAGCCTTCCTTTAATACGAATGGTATATTATTATACATTGTGTTAATATACAATGATGTAGAAATATTTTCTGCAGCCACTGTGTGTCTCTTGCAGCAAACGTACAATTGCAAAGCGCATATCTGGCTGTGTTTCTCGCGGATTCGTTGCAATGTCTCCTCGCAGCGAACGTCCGCGCGTTCGTGGCGCGGAGTCGGCGTGGCCTTGTCCTTGGGCATAATCTTTCCTCGTTATCGGACGACGTCGAGGCTGCGGTCGCGTTGGGCTACCAGCGATTAGCGCGACTCCCGCTTCGCGTGCGTCAGCCTTCCTTTTACATTCGTGAATAATGATACGGTCGACCGTTTGTTTCTTTCGACATGGCCATACGAGTGTTCCACTCCTCGGCCCCTTCGGTTCCATAGATTGTTATTCTACCGATAAATCGTTATATTTCCGACAAAGATCATTTTGTAGATCGGAAACGACGACTTTTTGTACTGTGGGTAGAGGAAGACGTATTGTTCGAGGGATTTATCATTTCTTTCTTTTTTTTTTTTAGGTTGAGGTGTTAGATTCGATTTAGAGAAGACATTTTTATATATATATTTTTTAATAACGTTACTTTTTATTTATTCGAGGGTTAGGTTGAATGTGCAGTTTTCAAGAAAACTGTTCGAGATTTCTAAAGCTGTGTGAACATTTGGCAAAGATTGAAAAGTAAGATCGAAAGCGAAGAAAGAATAGCGAAGTTGACTTTCTTTTAAGTGGCGTTTGGTCGCTCAAACAATTGGAAGTTGTCCATGTATTATTTTAATTTTATTAATTTTATCATTTTATTGATAACAAGAAAAATATTGAAATAACAAGAAACCATGACGCAAATGAAGCAAAACACGTTCGTCAAATGTTGTTTTTTGGTTAATTGTATCTATTATCCCACTATCGGTAAAAATAAAAAGAAAAAAGAGATATCAAAGAACGAAAAAAAGGCTAATCTCAGAGATTATTATTTTCTCATAAAAAAATGCGATACGAGAATTATTTATTAATATTTGCTTTCACCTTGTCAGTAATTTCACAGTACGTACATAAAAATCTTTCTTTTCTCGATTCCATTCACATTTAGTCTTTGAGAACCGCTTACTATTAAGAACTTATTATTTCTATCGTTTCAGTAGAGTTGTGTTTTTTATTTTTTCATTTCTACGACATTTTTCTTTCATTCAAGCCTGAAACTCTTAGAGTTAATTATTTATTTGGATCATCTTCTCCTTTTTTATATTATTTCCGCTTTTTTAAATTTTCAGTTATTGTATCAAAGACTAATAATGTCTTATGATATATAACAAATTTGATTATTTTATACAAAATTGTAGGCTCAATTATAAAACGTTAAACCTTATCGAATTTAAATAATTCTAATCTCTCTGCTTCCTTTCATGTAAAATTGGCAAAAAAAAGTGAAGAAGATGATGAAACCTGTTAAATCGAGATTAATATTATTTCGATATACCACAAATTATTTCCACGTTGTTTTCGTCTGCTTCGTTCGTTTTTAATGTAATCACATCGGCTGGTGTTTCGTTATGCATTTAATCGAATTTCGTTTCCCTCGGACGCCAAAGAGAAGCAGAGAAAAAACAGAGGTTATTGAATCAAGGACTGATTCTACGAACGACTTCGAGGTTGTTTTCCATTCATTTTGCAATCAACGCTCCGGATGTTTAAGTATTCAATATTCGAAGGAAAATTAAAGGGAGCACATCGGTTGTTTGGTTGTTTGTCGAATAACACGGCTCGCCATTGCGTATGTTGCACACCATTTTTCTTAACAAATTGTATAATGACGAAATCATTACGTAGGAGATTTATATTACAAAATATCGCATCGAACTACTTTTACAAGTATTTCGATATACCCTAACTCTTATTAATGTTTTGAAAGTAATTGGCTTTTAATATACTTTATGACACTTATTCCATTTACATAATAGAAATATAAATTTTATTTCATGCACAAAGCTTTCTTTTTTATATGATAAACGATAAACTAAACAATGGTAAAATTTAAAATCGCGAAACGAGTAAGTTATGTCAGTTTTCACGTAAAATATATGGATATATAGTGTGCAAATGTGCGTTTAAAATATGTAAAATTGATACTCTTTGATACAAAGAGCAGTTACTTCTCGTGATTGTCCTTGTTTCGAATTTCATATTCATCTCGTTTGACGAACGTGTTCGACAAAAACTGCCCAGAATTGACATAACCGGCAAGAAGCTCTAAGTGATGGAGTAATCGTTGGTAATAACACGGTTTCCTCTGATTTTCTTGGATTCGCTTGACGCGATTGTATGCCTTACTAATTAATACTTACATTGGATAACCAGTTTGTATCGTAGATCGTTTTTTTTTTATAACTATTTGCTCTAACTATTATCCTACCAGCTTCTTCGATTCAGAGATTCTTAAATGGAACTTAAGTCGATGTTAAATTCTATTTATTAACTAACTTAACAGTTAGCAAATTAACATTAGGCATATTACAATTACTAGATCTTTTTATTAAAAAAAAAAAATAAACTAAACTAAAAGATTGTATTAATTAATTTCAACCGATTTGTTAATCAATTTGAAGCTCTTATTAATTAGTCCTCGATTCGTCGTTATTCATTAATCCCATTGCTGTAGAATTTCTATTTTCTCATGAAAACATTCTTCTTATTATCGTACTTTCACGACTTAATTCTGACGATTGAAAAATAAATGTACACGTCGTAAACTATATTATTTATACGATAAACGTTCAAGGTGATAACGATCGACAGGTATTACATATATTTTTGTCAAAAAGAACGAACACTCGCAAGAATCGTAATACTCTTAATTATTTCTGACTCAATGCCATCCTTGTTGTTCGGCTTACGCTGAAACACTCTATAGAGTGCATCTGTTTATTAAATCGTTACGTTAACGAGACGATTAAATTTCATGGATATTTTACATGTAACATACCGTACGCAGTCTGTTCGACTGTCTAACGATGAAAGAATATGCGCTGAATTGCATGTCATCTTGAAATTAATATGACGGTCCAAACTTCAGCCTCACCTTGTGATCTATATACACACATAGGCAGGAAATATCGCAACAGATTACCACACGATATATCGATGGTATATCGGCGAGGATCACCACGCGACGCAAAATACGCAACACTTCCCTGACGTCAACGTATTTATTGGCTATTACGTTGCAGACAATATTGCGCGTATCTAGCAAAAAATAATTCCACGTAGATTATGCAATCGAAATGGTGAGAATCTTCGTTATCAATTGACGCTCGGATCGAAATGGATACCAAACGAACATAAAATGAGTGTAAAGTATCGACATTATCTTTCACGAAGGTTATCTCCGAGATCTTCCTTTCTTATGAATTCGAGAAATGAAAAACCTTAAGTACTTGAGAGATTTGGTGCTTCCTGATATCGTGTAGTTGACGCAGAAAATTAATAAGAATCTTCCAGTAAGTAACAATCTTTGCAAGGGAAAGGGAAAGAAAAAGATTCTGTAAGAGTAGTTTTATTTTTATGAGATACCGAATTGCGGAATGATTCCGTGGAAAAACTCGCTAACGATTATTTATCGATAACGATGATATGGTTTTCAATTATTAATAGAAATTATTAATAGAGAAATTCACTGAAAAAGTAATACACGTGCATTCTTTTAAAGAAAGAAAAAAAAAAGAAAGTTTCCAGTAAAATTCGTATTATCCATATTTATTTAAATGAGCTTTATTATATGATACTATATTTAAACGTTTGACATGAAATCGTTACGCAGATTTTCTTTATCGAAGTTAAACTTCAGTTACAATTTTCTCAAACTGAACTTCATTGTTTATATCGCTCCTTCCATGAGTTTCCCTTTCTTCGTTCCTTGTCATAAGCATATTTATCGGTTTCTGGATTATTGATGACACCGACAACCGCGTAACCTTCGAGTTAAACGTTCAACATTAAACCAAATATTCCGAAAACTCGAGACATTCGAAAGCCTTGACAAAAAGTGGAAACCATAGAAACCAGAGAGGAAACGAAGAAGATGTAAAAAATTGGAGAGCACAGAAAGAAAGAAATATCGTGTGTCGCAACAGCGTCCTTTCTCCTTTTCGTAAACCGAGCGAACGTTAAAAAAGAAGAGAAAAAAAAATCGTTTCGGTTGGAAACAAGCGAATTTCGCGGACTGGATATCCTCGAAGCCTTTTTAATCGTCGACTGCTAATAGCCCATCATCGTCTGGCAGGTGAGTCATCGTTCTGCATTCGTTCCATCGGTCAAGCCTGGAGGTGACCCTATGGAGTGATCTCGCGAGGATTGACCCACGAAAAAACGCCGGAAGTCAGCCACGTAATCCACTCGGGCACGCCAAGGCCTTCCATGAGTACGAGCCCTAAACGGTCACCAATTATCGTCTAGCAAGCGAGCGTCCTCTGGCTTTCAATAGCTTTTCATAGTTTGTTCCGTTCGTACGATGAAATAACTTCGAATTCTTCCATCTTTTATTCGTTCTTTTATCGATGCATCTTCCATTTAAAAAGCTACGTCGTAAAGTAAACTCTTAATTTGTATCTTCTTCGTCGAAGAAGAAGATGCTTCGAACGAACAGATTTTATTCTACGCTACCGACTTGCGGAATAATCTCCTGTCACGTTCTTTATTTTTCATTAGAATAATTCATTACTATGTATATGTACTATGTTGTATGTTTTATTCAGTTTTACAGCTAAGAATTGTACTTGCTTTACAACAGCCTACCTTTGCAAAGATATCTTGCAGCGTGATTCAATAATATATATACTACATAATTCATTAAAAAAATCTAATAGAAACGTCAACAAAGGCATAGCTCCATCCATTTTGCCTCTAACACTGACTGCGGTTGCTCTTTCTTTGCCCACTTGGTGAGTCGGAACGATGTGTATCGTATAAACGTCTCATCTATCTGTCCTAAAAATACTCTCTAGCTTATCGCCTTAGTCACAAGCTTCTGGTGCTGCGTAATAAGCCTCCATTATCATGTGGCCGTGGTTTCTGGCGATTTTTATCGGCATATGGGAGTCCACCGATTTTTGTTTACGATTTTTCAACGAACGACCATGAGGTTCTCTCGTATCTCGTCCGTAAATGGAAATCCAGTGCCGGTTTCGTGATCATCGTCCACGTTCGCATTGTTGACAAAGTTTGTATAAAGATATTCGACGAACGGTGGAGATAGACTGTATAGCGATGCTATAGTACAATATAATTTTATTTATCGGTCGTCGTTAATTTAATTCGTTTCAGATCGAACTTCTTTAGAC
The DNA here is from genome assembly GCA_014825925.1 of Bombus breviceps. Classification (NCBI taxonomy): domain Eukaryota; kingdom Metazoa; phylum Arthropoda; class Insecta; order Hymenoptera; family Apidae; genus Bombus; species Bombus breviceps. The sequence continues at coordinate 8,636,517 of CM026189.1, read as the reverse complement.
TATAGGGGAAATTTCATTTTATCAGCTACTAACGATAAGAGTACTTGGCAGGATGAAATATTTGAAGTTGCCAATCAACGTGTTAATAAAATTTCAAGCAATTGCAAAAATCCACGAAATATATTACAGCAGATAAGACCGCGAGAAGGCAGACGTGTAAAAGGAAGCCAGGCGGAAGAGAAGCGGAAGGAGGAGAAAATGCGAAGAAAACGATGGAACTCCGTGGCGCGTGTTGCGGCATTTGCGAAACGATTTGGTATTATTATTAGTCGAATCGTTGGAATCGCGCAAGGTCGCGTCACCTCGTCTCCTGCCCCTTCGCGGCTCTCTCTCTCTCTCTCTCTCTCTCTTTCTCTCTCTCTTTCTCTGTGCCTCCTTCCCTTGTATCGTCGTAGTCACGATCGTAAACGCAGGCTCGTGGAAGCGAACGTGGAACGTCCTTTTCACCGGGTCGGCGCTAAAAAGGCGATGACGAACGCCCGAGATTGAAAATTCGGCGCGTGTAGATCGACCTCCTCGTGTCTCGCGAACATCGACCACGTGCGATTAGATCGATCACGGATCGGAACGTGTCGCGGATCGAAACGACAGAAGATAAGAATACACGACGCGAAGCTCCCTCGCTTTCTACCAAGGCCACCTACCAAATTCCCAATGGGAATTATCGCGACAGATTAAATGTCCAGACATTCGATGTAACACAAGGAGCGTATTATTATGGACGATGATATGTTTTGGTAGTTACTATGTAGTCTTGGAGATATTTGCTGTGAGTTGAATAGGGTAAAAATTTCAAATGTGAATTTTATTATCGGCAAATAGAGTATTATTTAATCGAACGATTAATTTTGTAACTTCTTTTTGGCGTTTAAGGAAGATTAGAAGAAACTTGAATATTTTACATTGGTAAGAATTTCAGACGAAGATATTAATTGGACAATTAGGCCTATGATAATTATTTTATATTCTTTGGAAGTTTTGAGAATCAGATAATTTACAGGCTGAGGAATGAGATAGGCTGTAACATGTACATAGATAAGAACATTTTTCCAAACATATCATGTACAAGTTTTTCAAAATTGAGATGGTGTTGAATCTGTTTAATTAATAAATTGAATAGACAACCAGATATTTTACTTATCCTTGAAGATCCAATCAGAAAGATTATTGTCGTAAACTCGCACGTATGATATCTTGTATTTTCTCGTTGCATTCCTCACATTTTCAAAAGGTTTGATTCAAAGCCAAGATTTTGTAGCAGGAAGCAATTACGAGGTCGAAGGTGGTGTGCTGCTTCGACCATAGCCACCGTTCGTGCACTTTGCTAGAGCGTTCCATTCTTTTTCCCGTCTGTGCATTCCCGGTCGTTTCCACTTAACGCCAGAATCCATTTTCCCGTCCATTCGCTTATTTCGCGGCTCATGTTGCTCCACAGTCTGTGCATATCTTTCCTTTCTCACTTCGAGTGTCGGTGTCTGTCTTCTCTTCTTTTTCTTTGTATTTACCGAAGAATTATGGTTTCAGAGTTTCGAACGTTTAATCGTCCCAAAGGAAGGACACCTTTTAACATCAAATTTCCATTTTTTACTTTTTGTTTACTGTTTAAGAATTTTTATTGTTAATTACAGATGTAGAAACAGTTATCGCGAAATTAATTTTGCGTACAAGTATTACTTGAGAATATAATATTATACTTTGGCAAAAGATTTCTAGTAATTGACATATGTGCGTGATGAACAATCGAACTAAATTGCGATATAAAGATTTCATATTATGTCTTTGCAAGTGGTTTGTAATATTCCAACTGATTGTTTTTGCTCGCAGGCAAGTTGGAACCGTAAAGGTTGTTACGTTTCAAAGAGAACGAACGGAATTTATTAAGTTTACTAGAACAACGATTAGTAATTTACAAAATAATCTTTAAGTTAATAAAGACGATAAAATAACGATAGTAGAGACGATAGTATTTTTTTGGCTGAAAGCAAACATTCTTGCGTTGTCGAAATTACATCTTCGTTGCGAACTTTGCTTTTGGAAAACTATAACCGCGACGAATGAAAACAATAATAGAAAAATAAACTGAAATTATGACTCGTGAAACTGAAAACGAAGATTACGATATACAGGATAAATTTTGATCGTATAAACACAGTAAAATAAAATAGTCATAGGAATAGTAAAGTTTCTTTGGGCGAAGAACATTCATCAAAACTAAATCATCGAAATCGTAAACCTTGTTAAACACCTTGCTAAGATTCGAAAACGGTTACAATGGTTACAGTCGCAATGTTGATTTTACGACGCACGTGTCGGTTGCGTCGACCATTTTGCCGTCCAAGGACGGTGATAGCGATTTCGCTTCCTAGAACACGAGGGGTATCGCTGATAACAGGCGCAGTTTGCTTCGAGATCACAGCTCGTCCCGAGGTGACCGGTTTTATCGATTTTCTTCGTAGAATCAACGTTCTCCCGGCAACCATCGAAAAAGGATTCTGCGTTGCTTTGCCGAATGCCAGCAATCAACCGGTCAGTCTCTCTATTTTTACGCACGTAATCGTAAACTTTGTTTAAAAACCACGATAGAAGCCGTGTTACGTTTGCGATGATCCAAACATTTCGGGACTGAATATGATTTATTATACACGAGGAACCAAAATTTCGGACCACTTTTCAAATTGTAGGAATTATATCGAATTTTATTATTCATTTGTTTCTTCCAATTAACGTTACATATCGTCAACGTGTAATTTCTTTTATTTCGATGTATTTGATTCAGTAAAGGAAAAACATGCTCTTTCGCAACATGTTTTCATAATTATGGAAGATGTAATTGTCGATGTTCACTTTTTGGACGTTAATTAATTGCACGTATGTTTCATTGCATATTTCTATTCTAAAATTAATATTATATTGTTATATAGAAATGTGACACGACTATAAAATAGTTTTCCAATGTAAAGCTAGAAATATAATATTGAAAAATGGGAAACGTGGAATAAAATTTTATCGAGTACCGTAACGGAGGAGAGTGACGCAATCGAGGCGATCGGATGTGGATCCTTCGCGACGTTTCCGGAACAGCGGCGGTTCCGTTAGGATGCAACGAACTGCGCCGAGTAACTGTAAAGGACTCGGCTGTGCTAACCTGTTGCAGCGGCCAACACGTTACGTCACGGTCGTAATGACGTTTATTAATAACGTCTCTCCGGAGAATGGCCGCTGAATCGCGTTTAGAAAGATTCAGAGATTGTAACAGTAGATACACGAATTGGAAACGTACTACAACCGGAAGAATGATATTGCACGACGTTTTATTAAATTTGTCAGATCACGTAAATTTCTCGTGTACAATATCAAGCAAAAAAATTTCTCAATCGAATTATCGTTTGAATATATTTAAAACATAATTGGGATTTGGAATACTCATTGTTTGAACGTGTTTGAAGATGTTGGACTATGAAAAATATTCTGAATGACGATTTTGAGAAAAGTTTTTCAATAGTATAGAACAATAATAAAATACAATAAGTATTACAAATAGTAAATACAAATAGTACAAAAAAATAGTAAAAAATATTTTAGATTCGTCGGAATTCCCACCCTCCTTGTGTACAGTTCGAGCAAAATTATTACATAACGTAATATTCCACATGAAGTTGCTACAACAATCTAATAATGTTGCTGAACTATAAAAACCACACAGATTTATCAACGTCTGGAGCCTCTTTTAAAACACCAACATTTATCTGTATCTGAAAGCCGAGTGAAATGAATTGTGACTAAAAGGAAAGAAATCAAACTACCACTGCTTCCACTATATCTTTCTAACACTTTTGTCAAGAATTTTCATCTTCATAATCGTAACCATAACTGTATCATGGTCGCATATTATACGCTACATAACGCTATACATTTATTCATGAAACCACACAGTAAACATACAAATATATCACCTTTGCACATATACGTTTGAGAGGACAAGATAACGGGATCACTGGAAATTGTAAAAATTTCGTACTTGTTGCAATTTTACTACTGGAAGTACGCGGTGTCATGTGCACTCGACCGATTAATTTCTACGGGTCATCTGCATATTCATGAGGGCGCGATCGCTCGCCTAAGCTTTTCCCACGTAAATCTCATTTCTTAATTGGCTCGTAATCGCGTTCTGTTCCCACTGGTGTAAAGGCGCGAGCATCTAGCCATAGGTTATCTCGTTCGGCAGATAAAAAACGATCACCTGTAAACCCATTATGCTCAGCTTCCTGCCAACAACTCGTTCTAATACAAACATCTATTTGCCAACACAATAAAAACGAACATCCCGGACACGCGATTCTCAGAGTTTCGTTTCCCGCCGCTGTTTTAATTTGGCCGAGCAAAAATTCCTTTGTCCTTGCATCGTATCACGTGCTTCTTTTTGCTATATTTATTACTTGCCTTTGTCACTTATCGGATTTTGATTAATTCGATTATTTTTCTTTGTTATTCATTGGAACCGTGTTATTATTTGTTGTTGCTTTATTATCGGCTTTTTTTTATTTTATAATTTCTTGCTGTTTTTCTTTATTTATCGCCGTATTTTATACATAATCGCTATTGTATGTATATCAGAAGCGGATAATTAATCTTGCAGAAGAAATTCAAGAATGGAGTATTCTTCTTACGAATCTTTATTTTTATTGGAAAAACCATTTGAAAATTCTTTCTCAAAAATATTCTCAGATTTTTTGAAAATTTAGAATATAAAATAGCATATCTATATATAAATATAGAGATAGTACAGCAGTATTATAGACGTAAGTGTAACGTGAATTTTACGAATTACGTAATCCTAGAATTAATTATAAGAGTACCACAATTAAAATGATCAGATCGATCTTAGATCCGAGGTTCTAACGTTGAAACCAATAAATATGGCGATTAATTATAATTTTCGATTAACTAGAATCTGTCATCCGAAAGTAACAGGTTCGAAACGAATTTGCGAGTCACTTTGTATCTGATTGTCGTAACTGTATCTCTCGTTCTTCCGTGTTTCATTCCTTCAACCTTTCTATCAGTCAGGGACAAACTCGACGTGTCGTAAGCGGTAATTAGCTTTTGATAAGGCGTTATGTTGCAAAACAGCGATGCTACGCGATTAACTATGCCGTTACGACCATTGATATGCGTAGTAGCGTATTTTGATATCTGATGTTTTGAAAACACAACGTGGTTCTTTCCATTCGTGTAATATCTGATTGCCTGTGTTCGTCTCATACCTTACGACATCTGATGAAACTTCTTCAAAGGTGGGTCGAAATAAACGAAAACGATACTTGAAACTTGCCTCTTAAAAATTGTAATCGCGTTATAGCTGTAATAATTAGAAGTATTAATTGCAAGATTCGATACGTAGAAAAATTACTATATTAGCCTATATGAAATATGCAGCATCGTATCGTAGAAACAAATATCTGAAGAGAAATCGTAAACTTTAATACAGTTCGCTCTATTATCCTCTTATAGATTACCTTGTTACGATATACTCGTAAGCTTTGTTATAGTTTTAAAAGAACATCAATTTGTGTTGCAGAATTAATTTGAATAACGGAGATTCCACTGTAGATTATTGCGTTAATTACACGATAAAAATAAAACTGAGAAGAAAATCATAAATTTCAGCATCTACGATTAGAGCAATATCGAATAGTACGTATTATTCTATTAACCTAGATAAAATATTGAATATCGTGTCGTAAAAATAAAAATCTGAGAGAAATCATAAATCATAAACTTTATGAACGTTTGTTCTAGAAGAATATCGAATATCGTTTATATTCTAAGATTAATTCGGAGGTTCGACTGTAAATTCTCGGTCCGACCAGGCGCCATCGAAGGCCATCCGACGAAAATTATCCACGAACGAAGCTCTTCTCTCTACTAATGCTCATCCATCACGATAGGTTTCCCGCTCGTAAAAATCCCGGTATCTCCGATATCCAGCGACCTTGAACTTCGTATGGGCGACCCGGTCAGCTTCAGCTCGGACACTGCAAAGCCGGTCTTATCCGCACGGCATATAAATTACGTTATTTTTGCCGCGTTCCGCGTTCGAGGCTCGAGCTGTAAGACGATTACGTGGTGGTGGCCTTGGATAGAAAAAGATAGGAGACGATAAAAAAAAAAGGAAGTCAGAAAAGACGGAAAGAGACGCGATGCTCGACCAGACGAACCTGAAAAATAATTAATCGAATCACGTATTGCGTGGCTCCCACGTGAAACTGTGACCGGACGACTTGGCCTTGAACCGGGCCCTGTCAACGTGACTTCCTTTGGCTTATTCTCGCGTTTTCTTTGTCCTGCTCTCGTTTCCTTCTCCTCGAAAATGTTCACGAGCGATCCTTGCACGATCATCACGGTTTGTTGAATTTTCATTTGATACAGCGTTTAATCGAAGAATCTGTAGCGATGAGAAACGTTTTAAAAAGCTGTAATATTTACATCGTATTTATCAGAAAGAAAAGAAGGTACGACAGTTCATTGGCAGGAACTGTCGATCGACTGTGAATTTTTAGCAAGTTTGAAAAATTATTTGGTTTCTGTTCATTTACACAAATTACTGGCAAATAGAACTACCTTCTTATTGATGTAAATTATAATTACGTGCTTCTAGTGTTTGACCAGGAAAAGGCGACAATTTGCATCATTTTTTATCATATAATTTCCGTTTTGTTATGTTTCTAAATCATACTTTATCCTTCGGTAATTTTAGTGTTAATTCATCCTAAATTGGAAAACCTAGACCAGGTTACTCCGAACGTTTGAAGCTTCTGTTCTTCTTCTGCAGTCTCGTGTTCGTCATCTTTGTGCGGCTTGTGCGAACACGTGGAAGTAAAAGAACATTTTGTTGGTTTCGTCGGTCCATAGCGTGAACGTTGAATTTTTTAGATTCCGTTATGAAATTGACATGAGTTATACGTCCGTCTAACAGTTTCTCTGTGTTTGATTAAAACTCTCGTTTACGCTAGTTTACGATATTATTACGAGAAGTTCTTGGCCTCAGGTTATTTTCAGGCGAGTGCGGTTAACAGACGCTGAACGTTTTCGTGGGCGATGTAAAAGTTGGATGATATTTTGCTTTCTTACTGTTCTTTTTCTTTTTTTGGTTTGTTTCGAAGCTTCCTGCTAGTAACGCAAACGGTAAAACTATCTTGTAAAATTTTCTGAACAATGAAGGGGTGTGATACGATCGTAATGTTAATGGTATTTGTTCGTTTAATTTGAAACAGTCATTTTCATGGAAATATAAAAATAAGATATTCTTGTTTCTGGTCTCAAAATTTCTAGAAACGATGAGTGACGTTTCTTTATCTTACCCTCCAAAATTTAGTGTATAACAAAGTGGTAAAATGGTAATATTAACAATATTTAGATTGAGATCTGCATAGACCTGGTTCTCATGAAAATGTTAGTATCAGGTGTGTGTTTTTTGCATTTTTGAACTATTATAAATCATGGATAAGTTTTCGTGAGTGACTTGTCTTAATGTCTATCGTAAGTAACGAAAATATAGAGGAAGATGGTAATATTTGGACTTAGATTCGAATAGTCACGATTAGGTAGCAATTTCAATAATTTTCACATTTGTAGTTACACGAACTAGTCATTACCGATGGTAATAAATAGTAATTGATAATGGTCGTTAGGTAAGCGTGTAATTCTCTTCTGAAACTTATATATAGCGATATGGGATAATAGAATGGTAATAAAGTTCAGATTGGAATAATTATGTTAGTTAGTAATTACTAGTGATTATATATTTACAGTCATTCGGATATGGTTACGTTTTATAATCGTGCGTAATCATTACACCTGACAATAAAAAATAATCGATTATAGATAAGGTAATAGTCGTTAGGTAACTGTTAGGTAATAGGCAATAAGAGCTACTGCTTTTAAGTTAGAATGAAACCCATGTAGCCTTAGATCATTGGTGATTATAGTAAAGAACAATGTCTAAAGTAATCAATTTGATACTCGTTTAATTATTCAATGACATTCACTTCGCTTAACTTCGATTTCAGTAATATGTATATTTGAATCATTCATGGCTGTTTCTCAACATACAATGATAATATAAAGGCACTTACAATTATCTGAACTTATCAAGCATAGGCATGCGATACACGCGTTCTTTGGAATCCTTCGCTGGAACATTATACAATCGATCCTTTGAATTATTCCAAATTAGCGTAAAAAATACAAGGACGACCAACTAGAAACGAGCTATCGTGCATTGTTATCAAAAACTCTGTATAGATCGAAAAATGTCGGAAATCGTTAAGTTAAATTGTTTAGAACTCGAAGAAGTAATCTTCAAACGACATCTTTCTACATCAATTGCCTTCATTAGATAATGACGGCTAGAATTATGACATATAAATATCGTTTACCTTTTTCAATCACTCATGGCCAAGCATATTTTCTGAATCGTTTATATCCACGTTTAATTTTTTGACTGTTCTAAACTTGCAAAAAACCCGATGAAATTTCGGAATATCTGTCGATATCTTTGCTACAATATACAGTCAGTTTTTAAGTTAAACGTTCGAAAGATTTTTCAAGAAAGATAAAAATTCGATTCAGAGAAATTTACGAGCGAGATTTTGCTCGACACCAATGACTCAGGTTGCCTACGAACAGTTAACGGTCTATGCGTACACAAAACAGGTGCCACATTCTGGTATTGTTGGTCGATCAACTAGATGTTCATCGCATGGCGCTATAACAACGCGTGCAATCGATTTATTCGATCGATATAGCTAAACAACACCGAAGGAATCGTGTATTCATGGACTTATGCTCGCGTTGAATATCGTCGCCGGTGTCATACATCGTCAGGCGAAACGGTGGCTGTCGGAATAACAGGAAATCAGACACTGACGAGCACGGCATCGATGTTACCAAGCTTCAGTTTAGTAATTGCGACACCAGCCGGACGATAACGCCGTCGACAGGTGATTACGAATATCAGGTGTCTCTACACATCCGTTGTTTGCGGTATGACACCGTCGATGTTTTTCGATCACCTCGAACCATCGGCGTGCACGAACTCTCGACTGAAAATTTTCCTTCGGGTTGACGACTGAGTTTTAAACCTCTTTCAGCAAATCGGATCAGATCGATAATCTAACAAAAATCTCACCTTCGAACTTCTTTCTCGCGAATCTGACTTACAGCTGGCAAAGTAGACTTACAATGAAACAGCTGTATAATTTAATAGAGACACGGATAACTATATAATACAAATTCCATATAATATCGTCATTAAATGATCAAATAATTCGATCGTGAAATAATGTCCCGTTCTGCTCTATTAAAGATCAACAAAATCTCGATTCGCCAAAAGATGTCCAGCCCTGAAAAGACCTATACTTCAAAAATCATTTTTATTTTCTAACTGTTATAAGATTACTGGTCCAGCAAAAATCTAACATCCACGAATCTCTCTCCACGATTCATCTTCCTTCGACAACCTCCAACGTACGATTTTCTTCTCGTTTCCACGATTACGAGACATTTGATTATTCGCGAAGCAAACACGATCAGCGAACACGTGTACGCGATGAATCGTTCGTGCAGAATCTTCGGCCCTCGTTCAGCGTAAGAAAGGATTGACCTCGATGGCCGGTCCCTGAGTAATCACGGTCGTCTTCTTTGGCGAACCGAGAACGAACTTTTTTTCAGTGGCGGGTGCACGCTGTTCTCTCCCTCTTTCTCTTTCTCTCGCCGCCGTTTCAGCAGCCAGCACGAGAGCACGGCCTGTGTCAACGGCCTGGCCACTATTCAGCGCAAGTGCGGGCCGCTGGTCAGCCGCTGGCGCGGGCGTCGCGACGAGAGAGTGGCAGAGGTCGTTGCCACGGCGCCCGAGCCTCTTCTTCCGAGCTCGTCCCCCTCTCGTCCAAGCCCCACACCCGACTTGATAACGTATTGTTTCGCGTTCTTTCGAGCGTTCGCCAAGCGTTCCTCTAACCCCTTGTCGTTCGCCGCTTGAACTTGACGCGGTGAACTCGCGGTCTTGGTCCTTGCACCAACGTCGATGACATCGTTTCTTCGATCATCGCCATCCGTAAATGGTAGTACCCAGTAATCGATTCAGTGATCGTTGATCGATGATACTAAGTGTTAGAGCCTCGCTGTTAGTTGGCTGATTTACAAACTGCCACGGTAGATCGTAGTATATGAAATTTCTGATTTTTTGATCATTTATAATTTTAATGAATTGTACGGGGGATGTACTTGTGTATAAAGTCTTGAGAATGTACGAGTACATCGCGTGAACGTTACTTGAATACATTGTAGAGAGTTTGGTACTTCGTGTGGATCGTAAGTTGCAAGTTTGAATACAGATCTTAATGAAATTGTTAATATATTAGGAGCATACATTTTGTTCATCGTACGAGGTATGCGATAAACGTCGTTTCTTGAAGTTTTTATTCTGTGCCCTGTTTTCTGTCCAATTTTGAAGCTGATATAGAAACTATTTTAGAACTTCTGAGCGGAGATTAGGTGTTTTTATAAATTACAATGCTCGATGACTCAACCATCGGATAATCACAGTTGCTATTCGAACGATCTAAAAACTGAATGGAGAACAGCTTTACGTTATAGAAGAACTAACTTGAAAGGAATAAATACATATTTAGAATATAGATATTCAGAAAACGAATTTCTCAAGGAACACATCATGCTTTAAAGTCGTTCAAGCGATGTTGATCGCCGCTATTCTCGCAACTTTACATCTTCGGTCTTCGATGTGATAAATTCCTCAAAAGTAGCTAAAATTCCAAGAATATCGTTCTTCCACGAAAACGTGAAGAAATCACATACGATACACGCACACCCCATAATTTCCATTCTATTAGCCTTAAAGCAACCCTTCAAACGTCTAATCCTCGAAAAACTATATACACTGGGATTTTCCAATCGCGAAAACCAAAGTTAGAGTTTCGTTTACCCGATCTGCATTTACTTTCTCCTGGGTTTATTCGGTTTCTTTCTTGGAGCGCGGCGAATAGTCGCGTTTCTGTTTAGAAAGTGGCGAAATTGAAACGCAACTCGGGATAAAGAAAACGTTTAATCAATTGGTGAAAAAGGCGACGGGTGGAGGAAAAAGCGACGGCTGGTTGTAGCTGGAGCGAGCGAGAAACGGCGAAAGGGGCTGAAGAGAGTGGAAGAGGGACGAAGCGGGCTCTGGGCGCCGCGTGGCAACGACCTCCGGCAACTCTCGCGCTTTTTCACCGCGAACGAGTTACGGGGACGCGAGATTTTTCTCCACGGCCGCTGCTCACCGTTAATAACGCGAACGTGAGAATTGCGTCACCGACTATCGCGTTCGACTCGGAAACCAAATGTATTTATAGGTGAGTCCACGCGTGTGTCAGCTCGTGTGATGCTTCAGATCACGAGATTAATAATTGGTTTATGGCATTTATTTGTGCATCTATTTATTTATTATTAGTTTATTATTAGGGAAAGAAAAATTCGTTTAGCGAGCGAGAAAATATACGAAGCAGGGAAGACAGGTAAGACAATAAAACATAAGATAAAAGAATAAAAGAATAATAAGTAAGAAGTAGAAAGAAGGGTATACACTAAGAATTAAAAAAGAAAAGATATAAAATCTGTCTTAAGGGGGATCTTAGAGATTCCATAGGTTGACTAAACATTGTATATCGATTTTGCGATGAATGGAGTTGACGAAATTCATCGTGTTATTAACACAGCTATGCTATCCATACGCGGTTCGATGTTGCTCGAACAATAGTAATAGTAATTTCACATTCTTCTGGAAGTTACATTTATGGAAGCTAGATATGCGATTGAAGGACAAATTATGGAGCCTCTAAGAATTTTATATACGAGCGAAATATCGCGTATGATTCGTCTATAGAGTAAGGGTTGAAGATCCAAGCTCCTGGTAATATCGTCGTTATTGCGGAAAGTAAATGGTATAGGGGGCCCACAACACCTGGCAACATCAAGGCAATCTTGAAAATTTGTATCGAACACCCTCTATATCACTCGTGCGAGATTTACAATAAGGAAATCAGATATACTATCATATTCTAAGATGTCTGGTCAGTTGACAATAAGAGAAGAATAAAGAATTTCAAGGATGTTTTTATCTTTTAGAAATTTAGATATTCTATGAGTTAGATCTAGAGATTTATAGCCACGAGAAATAATGTTTCCGTAGTGTGTTCTAAAAGTAAGGTCGGATAAAAAAAGTAATGCCAAGATCTTGTGACATCGCTCGATACATTAAGCGTTTCTGCATGAACGATATAATGAAATATTAAATTATTTTCTATATATTATTATCGAACATTGGTAATTCAAGTAGTAGAAGAGATACATATGTAATCTCGCGTTTATGAGTCACACGTAATTTGTTAATATTAATTATATTGCTGTTGAAATAAGTTAACTACGAACAATACTATAAGCAGTGGGACAGAATTGAAAAATAAGTAGAATGTATTATTCATTATTTTTTGATCTTATCTCGAATGATTTACAGCTATTTGTAATAATGTAATTTTTTCTATCAATTCAACTATCGGTATAATCGTAGACGCAGTCCTTATCACATTTGTCCCCCATGGGAGACTTCAGCCATGTAGGTCGCGTGAATCAGCTCATCGAATATAATACGTAATATTTAGTAGGTGAAAAAAATCTCCGCATAGGCTCTCTTTATTTATATCCATAAAAATCTATGCATAAATTCTGTTTGTTTAGTTAATGCTTATTATGATTCAGTAAAAATTTTGATTTCCATAAATGTCCGCAGTCTAGTCACTAATTAGCTACTACGTTTTTCTATCAGTTGTACTTTACACGAAGAGCATACCGGTATCGATATACTCGATCGATGTATCATCGAGGCCGACAGGCGGGCCAGTTAATACGGATCACCGATCGCTGGTCACGGGTCAAAGGTTCGACGGTCCTGTGAACGCGGCATAATCGTCTGCCGGCAAACGGGCGGCGGTGTTCGAGCAGGCGCAAATGTGACCTAATACGGGGGCAGTCACCTCTGCTTGCTCCATAGTGGCACGTTTGCGAGAGGGTTCTATTTGTATCTCGTTACTTCCGAACAGCCGTTTCGACGACATCGCAGAACCATTTATCATGAACTTCGATCTTCTGTCATTGGATTTCCTTTTTTTTCTTTTTTTTTTTCTTATTAATAGCACTACACGCATTCTGTGTAAATCGAACAATTAACATTTGACGTATCTCCCGGTGATTGCAAAAAAATACATCTATTTTAAGCTCTTTTGTTTAATCGTCATTTAGTACGTTTCATTTAAATGTAAAATTCTTGTATTTCGATTTGAAATTAAAATGAAATATCTTATATTCGCATAATTGAACTGCGGATGCGATTCATATTTTTACAAACATAAATGAAAAAATAAGGTTTAAATACAATACATGGAATTTTCCATATTTTCATACTTTTTGTTATTCTCATAATGCGGAATAAACATTCGTAGTCTGAATATAACAAGACGATGACATAGACAAGTATATTTTTATGCGACTGGTGAGAAACATGTTGCTTCGAAGAATTATTAGTTAATAGAAAAAAAAAAATTTTTTTTGAGTATTTAGGATCACTCATTATATCTGTAGAGACGCCTGTTTGGGGTGAGGGAATCATCTTAGGAGGGGGCAGCACGAATTCTGTCAGTCGCGAATCGGCACTCATGCGAATAAGACGGCATTCTATCTATTCGGACTATCGTTTCCAACGTATTTCGTGTCTGCCTGAAACTTTCGTTGTTCGTTATTTCGTTTCATTCTGTCAATTCTATTTTTCTAACATACTACTGCGTGATAAAACTGTTCGAACATGATAAAAGGAATTAAATCAGATTTAATTAGATATTACTTAGTATTAGTGGTATTCCGGTACTTGAAAAGGGTCAAGTTTAATAATTGACGAGCAACGACTATTGCAAATCAAATTAACACGTAGGCAAAGTACCTTTCGTAGGAAAGGCAGTATCATCATTTCTTCTTTCTCAAGCAACTTTGCAATTACTTCATAATTGCTTGTCCAAAGAATCGTTTCAGATCAAACATCATTATTTATTTCGTTAATTCCAATTCACATAACCAGTACAATACATTAAAGTTCTTCTAAATGCAAAACGAACAAACAAACAATTACATGACCAACCCAACATTTTCTTTATATTCAAACATCGACGATATTTCAATGACCTGAACCAAAGAATGTTCACTAGCTACAAAATTTATTTATACGTCGTATTCATTATAACCACTATTTACGTACTATTTGATCAGACAAGTATATTAAATTCCGTGCCATTGGTACCTTCGTATAACCACGAAAAATTGATAATGTGAAAACGAAATGTAGAATCTGCTAGGAAAAAAAAGACAAAAAAAAAAGAAAAAAGAAAAAAAGAAACGCTTCGTTGGAAAATAAGTACGGTATGTACAAATACTGTTCGTACGTATTATATAAAATGGACCAGCTTGATAGAGGCAGTAGGAAGAATAGCGTCGTCTGTCGTAAGTAGAACGTACAACGCGTGTGCGTGTAGTTGGCGATGTGACGTCGATTTTCAGGCGATCGGCTCCGGCATTCGATACACTTGTGGTTTCAATTAACGTGGATAGGCAAAGAGGCTATCGTGGAAGTCGTTCGTGACACGATTACAGATATCACGTGATTTTTGTCGAGACCCATTTGTCGATTGAACCGCGACGAACACTCGCAATTATACGGTCTACCGTTCGAAAACGAGTTGCCAGTTCGTTCACCGTACGTTCTATGGCCCTCTATTTCCTCTTACAGGAACACACACTCTCTCTCCTCTTCCTTCTTCCTTGTCCCACCCTGGCCACGCTGGAGTACTTAACATACTGCTCTCGATACATTTTTAGGCGTGCTCTCAAACGTATTTTACGACGAACGAACGAGCATGAAGGGGCGGACGTGTAGCATGCGCCAGCCACACGCGTTTCTCCATCCTTCGTTCGCTGCGAATTTCTTTTATCTTCGCTTTTCTCAACGAACTATCGATCTTTGGTACCAGCGAAGGAAATGGTATTCGGCGATCGAAAGTGATCGGCTTTTTGCGAATCGCGCGCTCCATCGAAGTCGGGTTGAAGAAATTGTTGAGAAACCGCGAAAGCAAGCAACGATCCATTTCGAGTGTCACTTTCCTTGATATTTGTATTTTGTAATTTGATCGTACTTAATCTACGATATGTAGCTGTTTGAACTTGGTGATGTGTTATTTATGGTATATCTAGGTTTTAGAAGATCATAGATCGTCAGAGCCTGGAAAATGATTTACGAACGAATGTGAGATATAATTTGCAATCTCTCCTATGTTGATATCATAACGAGAAATAAGGAGATTAACGTACTGCGTTGTTCATACCGTTTAAGTACTTTCATACTAGCTAACTATGAATAGCAGGGTATTTTATTCTGCTAGAATATTTATCAGATTCTCTTTATATTCTATTTATCGCAAACCTACAACTTCGCCAGTGTCGTAATCAGACGAGGTAGATAATTATAAATTCTAAAACGAATATGTAAATATATTCTTCTAACACTGTCTTTCTGCTTTGAAATCTACGCAGTTGCGTGATTTACGAGCGTTATCTAATACAAATATGCCCCGAGGCCTGTTCCACTTCCATTACCACCACCCCCTCCCCTCCGAAAAAAACGAAAGTGACTTTGAAGAAGCGAAACACCCAAACAGTATTCAAACAGAGAAAAAGAGTTCTCTTAAAAAATTCTTCAAAAGAGCCATCAAATCCAGTGAACCGATTCATCTGGATTGAAAGAAGGTACAAACAAAAAGAAAAAAAGAAGAAGAAAGAAAAAGAAAAGAAGCGTATAGTCCAACAAACCATGAACCCGACTCGCACGTGTCAAAATACCTCGAGCGCGTGGTTTCCGGAGAGCATCGAGAAAGGCGAACGATAACGAGGGCACCATCATCGCGAATTTACGTTTCTGCCGTGAATTTACGAGCTACAGGGTGGCGCAATTAAACGGATTAAAAGCACGACCAAGACGGGGGATAAATAAAATCGCGGCTGCTGCACGGAGAAGGAATAATGTCACGAGAGGAAAGAAGAGAGAGAAAAAGAGAGTGAGCCGACAGCGAGAACGTGTGTAGAAGCGTGCTGAAGGGAGCAACGACCGCGCCAGTCCGCAGATTCCGAGCAAGGAACTCTGCGAGTTTCGCGCGTCCATTTACCGTACGCGATACATACGCACAGTGTATTCAAAAGGGGCAAAAGGTACGTTTTTGGGAATTTTTTAGGTGAGCAAATTTTTTTGACAATTATATTTTCATAGTAGAAGCGTTGAAATTTATAATAATGTTCTGTAAATATGTACAATATTAACCACTGATAGGAAAACTATGATGCGATAGTCGAAGAGGTCCGGCGATTTTCTCATCAAATTCTTTTGTACCATCTTTCAAGATCTTTAGAAGTTGAATAATTTAAGGATTAACGATGATAGGAGAATGGATTAATGATCGAGAGAGTAAATTGACGAACTTTATGGGAAGAGCTGTTATTGTGTTATGAGAAGTATTGTTTAAGTATGAGAAAAAGAATTGTGATTTATTATAGATTTCTTTTTATGCGATTGAGACCTATATCGATTGATATTGACTGGATAGTACAGCGATAATTTGCGATGCAGTAATGATAAATAGAATGAAAATTGAATGGTAAAGTTTCAAACGCTAAGGAAAACGAATACATGAATATTTACATACACCTGAGATACTTATATAAACTAATTCGAGAAAGTTGCAGGAAAAGTGAAATCGTATTAAACCATATTCTATTTCCTGTCCGAGGGATACCACAAATGAAAAATCGCGTGAACATATATAATTACTTGAACGTATTTTTTCAATATTTTTTTTTTCACGCTTAATTAATACGAAGTTTCTATATTAGATTTTCAGGCACACTTATCAATCGCGACAGGTTTATGTGAATCAAGTACTTGTAAGACATAAAAAATATAGAAAAAGTATAATAACGTTAACACAAGAAAGTCGTATAGAAAATGAGTGTATAGAAAGACACTCACCCGGTATATCGTTTAATTTCTGTTAACGTTGAAACGTCATAGCAATTTCACGATGTATCGTAATCAACCACAAATAATTAGAATATCCAATATTATAATCACACGTAATTTATCATGAAACGATTCTCACGTACTGTAATAAAGTAAATACACATATTTGTCAGTAAACAAAACTTACAATCAATATATTAAATCTATACGATTCCCAATTTCACGTTTCACCATAATTAAATGCAATCAGCATTACGATCAGTCGTTTAATTACAAAATTTCTATGATATCTGATATTACTGTTTACTATCAATTACTTTATTATGAAATCATTTTCATAAATAATAATAAATTTAGTTTATCACCAAACCAACTTGATATCGTAGAATATAACAACATAGTAATAATAATATAAAACCTACAGAAAGTTTCTAAAATCGCACATTTACCATCATACATCCATACGCACACATTAGCCTTACAAAATCCATACGATCCATAAATCCATGAATTCATCCATCATTAACCCGATGCAGTGATCCAAATTATCATTCGACTCCGGAGGAAACGTCTTTTCACTCGTCGTCGGTCGGCCGGAAATTGGACCACGGTAACGACACGGAATTTCTCGCGTAGTATCGCGAGCGTAATCGCGAGGCGCATGACGCTACGTAGCAGCTCGTATTCGAACGCAAGCGAAACCGTGTCGGTCGTTGAACCGGTCCGCACCGACGCGATGTAAACTACGCTTCGGTATCCATCGACGCTTCATGGTGAGAGTACTCCCTCTCTTTCTCTCTCCTCTTTCTCCTCTTTTTTCCATTCCTCTTTCTCTCTATGAATTTTATCCAACGCGTTCCGCGCGCGAAGCCCGCCCCTCGCGATGTTTATGAAAAAAAAGATGTCGCGCGAATCTAGTTCATGCTGTGCGACTCTTCACTTCGTTTTTTTCACTTGTTTTTACCTCGTCTGCTTTTTTCCTTTTATACGTCTGTTTGTTTGTTAGCGCTAGAGAGCAAGCTGCACTCTTCATGCTCGAATTTGTTTCACGTTCGAGATATCGTTGAAAGATTTTTACGCCCAGATTTCACGTATCCTATCCCTTTCAGGATCTTGGAATTGACACTTTAATTAGTTCATTGGTTGTTCCCTTGTTAAGTAACAAAAAATATATTAGGAAGAGTTAGAAACAGGATTTCTATTATTTGAAAAAGAAAATAGTTTCTCATAGTGATATAAGATACTTCAATTTCCTTGGGATCCATAAAATCGTAGGATTTCACTGAGAGAAAAAATAGTAGCAAAAAGAATATCGAACGAATTCTTGAAATTCCTTTTCGTCAATGTGGTTCGAGCGGAGATCAATAATGTAAATTTTTTGAAAAGATATGTAGATTTGTAAAAATTCGTATTTGTATGGAGTTCATTTAAAGAAATAATTAAAATAAATGAAACAAATAATTAAAGTACTATGTTTTGCATATCTTATATATTCTTATATACTACGTGCATTTTATGCATCTTATTATTTAGTCGAATAATAGAACAATAAATGTATTTAATCATTTCAATACAATATTATCATCTGTGTGAAAAATTTTAAAGCATATGACCCATCCTGGTGATCGTAATTCGAAACGGAGCACGAAAGCGACTCAAAGTCCCATCGAGACTACGCGTTTCGGGATGACGAAAATATACCAGTTAAGGAGCACGGTCAACGACCTTACTGGCTTCTTCCTATGCTACGCGACGTAACGCCTTGCTGATGTGTTTCCGGGAACCCCGAGGCCGATTAATTAGAAGGCAGATTACTCCATAAATTAGGCCACCTTACTCTCGATAATTCTCTTCCCTCGTCTCGTAAATCGCGTCGCGTGCCATGTCATTTAAATCCGTCCGCGAAATAGAAAGACTAACGCCCTCGATTATCTCCTCTGGATAACCCGTTCTTGCGTTATGCTTGCTCATATTTTTTCGGTATGATTCCATCTTTTTACTTCCTTCTTTTTTTTTTTGTTTATTCGACCTAAATTAAAGTAGCTGCGAATCGTGCACATGATCGATATTGTTTGTCGAACCTTGCTTTTAATAGCGTATCTAATTAATTTTCATTTTATGCGCAACAAACAAAATTACCAATTAATAATCATCCATGGAAATTTGATAAATTTTACATTTTCATTTTTGGAAATTCGAAAAAGAATCGTTTTTAATGTATTACGAGTAATAAATACTTGTTATCCTTATGTAATCTATTTTGTCGTACGTCTTTTATTTTAATTTTCTTGGTACAGATTTTATACTTTGTACTACTTAGCCGTCCATAAAATTGAAAAATGAGAATCTCAACGAATATAAATAAAATAATCGCGTGGCAGAGAATATATTTACTATAGAATTTTAAAATATATTGCGTTAATTTATTATTCTTTCAAAATGATTCCACCAAAATTCTAAATACAGTTCTAGAAAATGCGAGAGTTAAGAACAAATACGGTGGCCGGTGAAGGAAAGTTTAAAATTCATACTTGTGCCTGATAACTACGCTACATTAATACCAGTAATTTTGTACTGACCATTTTTTATGTTGATAATAATCATCGATAAACTACGGATTTTTATACAAACTAATATTTTTCAGAATATAATAAAAAAAAAAAAACTGGTATCCTGATAGAGAATTGGCTACCAAGCATTATACAAAACGCTATCTATACTTTGGATATTTTATATATTTTTCCATATTACGTGCATTCTGTACAATTTTACACTTTCAACTTTCGGAGTGCATTTATCCGAATGAAAATAAAAATCTCGTCATTTTCAATTTACAATCGCAAAGAAAACCTAAAGGACGACCCACTTTTTCAACTTTGTCACTTTCGGTAGAAGGACCAATTAAAAAACGAACTTCGTCAAACTGAAACTGCTTTAATTAATATTCACCCGGCCCTGGTTCCCGACACCGACCTCTCATATTAAGATTCATTGAAATTTGCTTTTTATACTAACTTTTTACTTTTCTACTTTTTACGTAACTAATTTATTTAGGAATTCGATCGTTCAGGACGATCGTCATACGCGATCGTTTCATGATTTCGTGCCTTTCGCCTTCATGATTTTTAATCGACAACCGCGATTACGTTCAGTTGTCAGCCGAATCATCGATTTCAATGCGAGTGACCCTCGAAAATTAGGCATTATGTCGATGGTTATCGAGTTACGCTTCCTCCGCCTGGCCGTTAACCCTTTTCTTACCTTTTCCACTTCGAGGTCATGGGTGTTGCTTGACCTTGGATATTCCACGGTGAAACGATCACCATTGTTGGTTACCATTGTTCAATTTCTACGAAATTCCGTTGGAATAAAACGGACATACGTTTCGCTTCTCTTTTATTGTCCAGATATCGATCATATTGAATATCCTACTCAATTTCTTTTTATTTTCTTATGGGTTGGTCATTGTACAATATATGCACTTACTGTGTTTTCATATGTCTTACCCGTTAGATACTCGTGCACAGACTGCGCATATTTATGCAAATTCATACTTTTGTCAATACGATTAAAAAAATGGAATTCATGTAGAGAAGTGTTTTGTTTAATATTAAATCTGATATTAAATTAAATACTATAGAAAATACTATACTTTGGATATTCTATATATATTTTTATGTTTAGTACAGGACACGTTGCTCTTATATTTATCATTTCCATAAGTCCTAAGAAATCATCGTAATACAAAACGTACATCAAGAACACTGCAGTCGTGGAAACGGGGAGGATCCAATCAAATACTCATTAATATTCCCACAACATGCCGTTTCCTCTTCCGAATAAACCCAATTCCACCTCGATCGCATCTTCCTTGTAAAATACCAATTCATCATCATTACGTCATTCTCAACCGACATAACCTTTCCGGATAAAACGAGTATGAATGTACCTCTTCAGGAAACAATGTCGAATACGCCAATTACGATCATTTAATAATGTATCAAGCTGTAGTTAAAGGTGTTTCAAAATGTTGAGAAACAGTTTAAGAGGATAGAAGCTGGAAAGTTCAGTTAGGATAACGCGAAATGTATTATTTTAGTTTTAGTTTCACACATTGACTGGCAGACGAATTTTGTATATTTTAAGAGCCACGATAGACTCAATTGTACTAGGCTATAAGATTTAATTCTTGCAAAATATCATGTCGCATTTGCGCAATTTTTCTTGTCAGTGTTATCAAAATCATTCGTATTGTTAAAAATGTTTTTGGTCCATGAGATAGGTCTTGTGTTAATTATTCTAAGAAGTCGAGCAACATGAGTCATTTTCTTGACCACAGTGACAAAAAAAAAAAAAAAAAAAAAACGTGATACCTAAATTGCTTCACGAACGAATCTGCGATAAGAGAGAAACTTGTTTCAGAATTTCGTCGAATTTTCGATAAGTCTGTTTCGATCTCCACCGAGAATATATTCGCTTCCTGTCTAAATTTGGTCGGACCTATTTAATTAAACTCAATTATAAACTTTCGTAAAACATTCACGGTCCTTCTATCTGTCAATCTATTTCAATGATATCAGAAACGAAAAACTGATATAATTACCGAAGAATCTGTAATTTTATGTGATCGACAAGCTTAATGACCGGTTGGCTATAAACGATCAAATGCTTGACATGTAGCAGCTAAAGATCATGTAGCAGCATAGAATTGTATTTCTATCTCTGTAGAAAAAGGAATCTTATAATATGGAAAAGTTATTTTGTTTAAAATACGTATCTATTATGTCTGCAAAATTTAATCTGCAAAATCTCAATTTACATTTGCACATTAATACATTCTGAAATATTTTTAATTTCCTTTCACTCCAATCTGTCTTACAAAATAATTATCTTTATTACACATCGATATCAATGTGATGGAAAAATTACAATAAAAAAGAAGTGGTTCGTTGCTGTCAAAGTTAACAGATAAGGATAAAGACAAAGTTAATATTTCGTTACTAAATCGTGAAGATTCGTGCATTTTCAACAAGTATAAACGTACAGAATTGTATAAAGGTAAGTGCAAATGTAAAAATATATACTTTCGTCCAACTCTCGCGTCTTTATCACTGCATGTAAAATATCCTAAAAATATTTATAATATAAATAAAATAATATTTGCAGAAATATCCAGAATCTGGTCGTTAGCAAACATTGGTCATAAATAAGAGTTATTTTATTCGTGGTATATAGACAGCGGACCTTTCTACGATTATGAGAAATTGAAAAATACAAAAACGCGTATGATATGCGTATAAACGTAAAATATCTTTAAAATATCTTTTCATTGTCAAAACAGATCTTTGACTAGGTCTCCCTCTTAATTGTATCCATGAAAATATGAATTTACATGAAAGTCCAGTGTATTTCGGTTACAAGGAGACGGTTTAAGGGAAGAGTGAAAAGTAACCTGCTTCACCTTCGACACGCGCGTTTGCCAACGAGCTGGCCGCGTCACTCTTCATTCACGAGCATAAATAAAGGCGAGCGTTGAACCCGGCTCACGGAGTGTCAGAAAAGTAGCCAAGCTGTGGCCCATTTGCATTTCACGTTCGAATACAACGGGCTTCGTTAGACAACTACCGCACACCTTGAATTCCAGTTGTGACGAAATACATAACTCCAATTCTCTGATCCCCATACAGAGAATTGGATAAATGGATAATTGCCTTTACGAGAATCGAAGTTACTTAATTTTAGGAAATTCTATTTTAATTCGTATTCTATATCTCGTATTGTATGTAGAATAAAGATTGTAATTAGATAATATAAAATTAAGTAACTTAAATTAAGTTGTTCCGATTGATTTGCATTTATGCGAATTGGAATTTTTATGCGCGAGAAGTCGAAAGAAGTAGGATCTAAATAAAAATTTGTTTCATTTATTAACTTTTTAATTTGTCATTTTTCGTACAACATACTTCTAACACTCGTGCTTGAAATTTTATATCATTGCTGTGATTCATATTATATATTGATTCCGTATTAGATATATTTTTTTAACAAATATCTTGTAGTTTTTATATATATATCGTAGTATCATGGATGAGGGGCCTGGGGGTGTCGCGTGAATTATAAACGAGCGATTGCTGAGCATGTATGTAGTGAAGCTAGGACAAAAGACAAGGGGTTGCTAGAGGACAAAGAACGAATTAATAACAGTACGAGTTGAGATGTCAAAGAGTGCGGATTGCGTTGACGAGAGTCGTTGATTAATTACTTAGTTGTGTTGATTATTATACGTTTGCTGCGATTAAGTTCACGTTTAACGAACATTATTCTTTGTTCAATTAACACCTGTTCAATATACTTATCATTACTAGTAGTTACGATACTACAATATATATAGCATATATATAATACCAATATATAGTACCATTACATATAGTACCAATAAAATTTCAATATATTTTATATAATACAGACAATATGTAGATAAAAGTTTTCTTATACCTTTCATGCACATTTTTAGATTGGTTTCAAATTTTACCGAGAAAATGTAGCCGTGACAATCATATCCCATTTCAACGTTACTGAAGTTTCAAAATATTTTATATAACTATTCGATCAGACAGCTGATTGGCGTTGCGATCCACGGCACGGAATGGCGATATATCCGAAGAAGCAGCGGTAAACCGCGAAGGGCGAAATCGCTGGCGAGCGGACGTTCACCCGGCGTTCTTGAACTTTCAGGGTCGCTTAACTCGCCTTCTCGGTGCCCTCGGCCAATCCAACCGTGGCTGGCCTCTTATCGTTTTAGCGAAACGCCCGATAGAATTACGCCCCCAACATTATCTCCCCGCTGCTAATTACCACGATGGTTGGCTCTCGCGTATCAACGTGACGAAACCAAGGTAAAACGTTGGTTCGACGTTCTAATGCTTCGTGAACAACTCGTACAAAGATCTCTCTAAATCGTATACGTGTAAAGTAATGGTAAATTCGTTTCTTTATTTTCTTTTCGTGTTACCTCTTAATCCTAACTTCAATTACGCGTGGAATTTTATGTTCATGATACTTCGTGAACGATTCGTACAAAGATTTCCCTAAATTGTAGACTTTTCCTATTTTCTTCTCGTCCTATTTTTTAACCCTATCTTTTAATTATTTTTATTATTTATATAATTATATAATAATATAATTTTGAATAAATATAATTATATAATTTTGAAGTTTTGTGTTCATAATGTATACGATTATGGCATTTTTCCTTTAATCCTTTAATCGTATTTTCTAATTACATGTGGAACTTCGTAGTTACAGCGTATTTAGCGTCGTGGTTATGATAGGTTGCTTTGTGCGATTGTGATAATTGCGATGAATGGAATATCACGGGATTCCGATGCTCGACCAAGATCACAGAATTCTGAGAATTTTGTTACCAGGCGTAATATATATCATTCCGTCCTAGAAAAATTCGTTTTTGACGTTTATGGATATCATTCCAACTCGTCAATTACTATCGTCACGATGCGAGTCACGAACGATTCGCGAACAAAGCGCGGCGCACAGAGAGCGCCGCTCTCGAAGACGACACATTTTTCTCTCTCGATGACCGCCAGCAGTCATCGTCCTTGATTTAACAGTAAGCTCACGGACGCTTGGTACAGGCGAGGCTGTGAGCAAACCAGCGGTCAAAAATCGTGGTCGGAAATTCACGGTATCGTTTTCCCTAGTTTCGTTAGCCGCGATAAAATCTGACCCAGATGCGGTTCACTGAACTCTACGCGAACTTATAATCTCTATTGTCACGTAACTACGATGATAATGACTCGATGTTATCCAACACTTCCGATATTTCGTTCCTTTACGTTGTGATTATTCGTAACTGCAATATTTTACAGTTAACGAAATTGTTAAAGTACTTGTGTGTATCGTTCGTTGATGAAATATATACGATAGTGTTCTAAGAATTACATAAATGTATTTGTATCATGAAATGAAACTATTCGGCTTGGAATTATATTCTAATGAAACTATTAGCACGCTATTATGAATTTCTCCAACCTATATATCGTAAGAGGTATAGAACGATATTATATCTCGATGATCGGCAATCCAAATGATCAGTTAATTACATTAATAGTTTAATGTAATTCCGATTAATAGTTAACTAGAGCTGTGTTGTTGCGTACGACTGATCGCTAATAAACAGCGACATAATAAAAAAATTAAGCCAATAGCTGATCTGTGGATTATACGAGAGACAATCATATAATAGAAAGTACTTCGTTCTTGTAAGAGAAACAAGAAAACATACGACAGAAAATATATCTGGCACCAATTGTCTATCATAATTCAAAAAACCGTATAACAATAAACGCAATACTCTCGTGGGAGATACAAAGAACGTATTAATGTGCACCACGAATCATACCACTTACCAGCGTCAATTAAAAGAAAAAAAAGAAAAAGACTGTGTAGTAATACAAGTGCAACACTCTTGTAGGAAGAATAAGTGGAATAAGAGCACGTTATACCAACAATTTGAACGGCGCCACACCAGCTACCCACTTCGATTGAGAAAACAACGATCTCTTCGAGCTTCGTATTTCCGTTAATATCCTTAAAAAGATCCGAAAGGTTTGACGAAAAGTTCAACGAAACACGGTCGCCTATCAGATACGTTTCTGCTTCGAATCACCGAAATAGGAAGATGGAGAATAAACGCTATCGATCGTTGCTAAAAGCGTGGTCGGTGCCGCGCCACGATAAATACCGACGTAACGTCAGCGATGACGGCGCGATAATTATGTCATTTGTGGAATCGCCGAGGTCGCCGTTCCTACGAAACTGGAGCAACGACCTTCGAATTCGGCCCGGTCAACGGGGTTCGTGAACCCTGAAAAGAGCTCTGCCAGGCCCCAGGGATAGACAGTACAGTTATGCTCTCTTCCTCCACCTGCCTCTTTCCTCTTTTCAACCTCCTTCTCCTTCTTCGTTCTTCTCCTCCCTCTTTCGTTCGTCCACCGTCTTCCTTCCACTTTCGACCTTTCCAACGTCGTTCTCTCTCTCTCTCCTCTTCACACGATTGATTCTCTCCAACCTCCTGCTCCTCCTCCTCCTCTTTTTCTTCTTCTTCTTTTTCCTCTCCTCTCGTTTCTGACAATGAGCTCGTGCCTCGACCGCACTCCCGCGCTGCCGTCCGAGCAGAAGGAAATACCGTATGGTCACCTCGTCACCGAGGCGCGGAGGAAATCCCTGCGGTTCGACGACCTGGCAAAGGTGACTCCGATTGTCTGGAAAGCGGTGGCTCACGCGGCCGGGCAACTCTCGTTGCATCGATCGATGCCACTCCTGCGGCTCTGCTTTTCTTTTTCTCTTTTAGCTTCGCGTTTGAATAACATTTCTTGCGTTTAGATCGCGGATTTCTATGCGTTCTTGGGAAATTTGAAAACGCGAAATTCCACGGTATACATATAATACGCGATATGTGAAATAAAATTTAAGGTAATTTAATTTATATTCTCAGAAATATGAGTTTATACAGAAAATCCGGAATATCGTCGAAACGTTGAATTTGAAGAAAAATGTACCGGTGTATATCATCGATGATAGTTCTTTGAAATATGAAAAATTCGAGGATTGCAGTAGGTTTAATCAACGCTAACATTGTTATTATTAATTTCAACGTCTATTCCTGTGCACGATATAGACGCTAGCGCTAGTTGAATTCGAGTCTTTCTTCTTGGAATTGCCTGTCGAATTTGCTTTAAATTTGATCAATAATGTTGCATAGAAACGATACAGGTATTAAAGTACAAGAGATTAAAATAAATTCTAACGATTGTTATTTATTTTATACAAATGGAAATTCCACTAAACCGCGTGAACAGAGTGAAAATTCGATCGCGAATAGGGCGCTAAAAACAAGTGGAAAAGTACGAGAAAATCGATGACACCGTTGATCTCTATTCGAGGCGAACTTTCAAAATTGTGTTTCATCACGAATGGATGACGTGCAATTCAATTTTCTCTCGAAATTCGAATCACACGCGACGAACGTTACTCCACTCCGAATGGCCGACTTTCGTTAATTACTCCGCTTATGTAATTCTTACGAAACGTATACGAGTGGCCTGATAAATAAATCTTCTTGAAAAGATACAGACGCTAATGACCATGAAACGTTTGAGAAAAGAAAATAGGAAAAGAAAAGACGATATGGAAAAGAGGATTCCTCGGTGCGGTAAACGAACGGCAAGAGCCGGAAAGGTCGACGACCTGTCTGTGGTCAGCGGGGACGGACGTGGATCGTTGTGGATGGCGGAAAGGCAAGAGAGCCAGGCGGAGAGGAAGAAGGCGTTTACCCGTAATGACACGCGAAACTTCAGCGGTACACGGGAAACGTGAGAAATTCTTACGCAAAGAGGTGGTTCGAGGTAAGTGGGTCGCTGATTCAGACTAGTCGGGGCCACTCCGAGCTGATATCAACGGGTTTTAACGGGATCGTGAGTAATCGACTCTTGCCGCCAAGGTGCAGCTACGTATCTGAATCCAGATATCGGGACGGGAAGACTGTCGCTCTTCCTCCACTTCGTCAACCTCTTCCGATCGCGTGATTCATTTTCTGAAATCCAAGAAATAGCCACGATAGATCGTTAACCTCTGAAGAAACAAATATTTTAACAGTCGCAAAAGGCGATTGTGTTTTATCTAACAAACGTAATTGTTTGACGCGTCGATTGGCAAGTGAATTTTATATTTTAATGTGAATTTGGAATGCTTTGGAAGTTGCAATAAATTGCAATGCACCACCAAAATGTTATCCAGATTCGAGTGGTTGAAAGTTACTTGGTCCATGCAATTTATCTTATTTTAATCATTTCGAAAGATGTGGTAATCCGAGTTAAAGGTTGTCTCAGTCTGATTCTCGTTTCGATAAACTTCGAATCTTTTCAGACGATATTTAGCATAAAATCGAAAGGTGTAATCGGCTTTTGTGATCGCGTATCTCAGATGTCGCGACAGGAAGACCGTCGCTTATTCGACTCGCTCTTCCGATTGCGTGATTCGTTTCCTGAAACCCAGGAAATGTATACGATACATTTCCTGGAACGCGTTCTAACGATAAATTGTTGACCTCTTGAGAAACACATCTTTAAGAATGACAAGAATAATTGACAAATATTTTATTTTCTAATTATAATTGTTCAGACTTTGTCGTTCGAATCTTCTCGTTGAGGTAAACAGGAAAACTTGTAATATTTGTAAATAATATTTGGCATAAAATTAGAAGGAAAAATTACGTAAATGAATAATGAAACTTAAGGCAATTTTCAACGATTATAGTTGTAATTAAAAAATTCTTTTAAGCTTATAGTCTCATTCGAATCGTTCTATTCTCGAGAACACGTCATGGACGAAGTACACGCGGGCGAATGAAAGAATTATCATAAAATTACGAAGGAATTACAAGGTTTACCTGTATTGGTGAATAGTCTGGTCGTCAGTGTACGTTGTTGTTACAAGTATCCAGTGATTTATAAACGACGTTCATCTTCATTCAACATGAACGTTCGAATTCAACTATATCAATGTATTCACAACGTTCTACTAGATTAAGCGAGTCACACACGAGTAAATACGCCTAATAAATCTAGCTTGGCTAATCTATAAACTCAAACATCTAAATCTAGAAACACACATAATAAAAAAGAATGCTAAATCAAAAAATAAACATGGAAGAAAATAGCACTGGTTTATCGAAACAGATAAAATGCTCCAATTCGTTGGAAGATGAATCGAGCAGGTTGAAAACGATAACGGGACGGGGAAACAAGGTCGCAAATCGCGAGAGAGGCACCGTCGACGCGAATTAAACATTTTCGCCACAGGACTCGGTGAGTCGGTGTTCTCGCGATCAGTGTGCCAAAAACTTTCGAAAACGTACTGTTCGCATGATCGCAGCACGCGTTGAACGGAATAAACGAGCATGCTGAGCGGTTTCACTCTTCTTTTTCTTCTTTTTTCTTTTTTCTTTTTATTGCTTTCACTCTCGTGGACGCGTCGCTCGACGATAACGAGCAGCTCGGTCGATGACGTTCTGTCAGGAAAACAGGCGGCCAATGTCGTACTTTGGTAATGGTTTCGATGATGCTGGCTTCTTATCCGACGTTTAAGTTGCAGTATCCTCGTGTAACAACAATGAAAGCAGGTGACTTTTATGTATTTCTTTTAGACTAATTACTAGTTACACGAGACTAGACCTTTCTGGAATGTGAATATAGTGTTCAAGTACAAATGTAATTTCTCTATTTCTTTTAAAAGTTAACGCAGTTTAACGTAGTTTAATCATTCTCTCCCAATACTAACCTAACTATACCAATATACATGTGCAGGATTTCTCAGGACAGTGAGGATGGTGTAATCGGACATAAAACGATTCTATATACAAGAATAAGTAAAAAAAAAAAAAAGAAAAAGAAACGAACAAAATTTTTTCGATTGACGCTTCGTTTTCGAGAAAATCGACTTTGAAATTTGGTTGTCTAATACTCGCACGTGTACTCGCCCAACTGCTGCTCGAACGCGTTCTCTTCTTGTTCCCGCGAATACCACGAAATTTTGCGCCATGTCCCATTGTATCAGGTTGTCCAGAAAGTTTCTTTCGTTTCATAAGGTGATAATAGATGAACAACAATTTCTATTTTATATTATTTTATTGAATTAGGTACGATCCATTTCGTTATATTTCTATTATCATGTTCGTGCATAATTCAATAAATTAATATAAAACAAAAAACATTATAATCGTCTATTATTTCCTTATAAAACGAAAGAAACTTTTCAGGCGACCTAATATCACACGTCCTGAGACACCCTGTATATTACCAATACCAATTTCAATGGAGGAAGTAGAAAATTTCAATTTGCTTTATAGTTGAAATTAAAGAGTAACTGCTTTGTAATTGTCTGTTATGTAACTGCAGAGAATCGTGGAAAAGCAGCCTGGAGAGTAGATCGTTAATCGTGGAAAGTAGCGATTTTCCTTTCTATCTGTGTTCCTGGCGGCACGGCGCCGCGGTCGACGACCTTTTTAACCTGGTTGCACGCGCATTAATGCCGCTTTCTTTCGTGCCGCGCTACCATTTCACTCTCGCGCTTTTCCATTAATTTTTTTCGCTTAACCCTTTCGTCTAGCGCCGTCCTTTGTACAAAAGACATATACGCGCGTATGGTAGTGCAAAGTGAATAGCGGATAACAGCTTTTGACGAGATGTTTTCCAGGTTCCAGGTTCCAGGTTTCCTTAAAAGTTGGCTCAGTGAGTATCTGTTGTTAGATTATTCTCTATTTTAATATTTGTCTTTTATTTTCGTCAAGCTTTTCTTCCAAATATTCTACTTCGGTAATTTTATTTTTTCTATATATTTTACATTATTATAGTATCAAAGAATAATTTTGCCTACTGCACAACACAATATATAGCGGATTTCAAAAGAGTTTGGTCAAAGCGGAATTCTATTTTAATCTAAATTGCAAACTAATAAAATTCTTCCAAGAATTCTCATGACTTTCTGTTCTACAGGATGCTGTACGTGTTACACTTGTATGGCATACTTTGAACCTTAGAAACTCTTTATCTCGACAGTAACAACGAAATTAACATTTCCTCTCTATAATCGCCAAGATTTTTCAAACGAATCAACCCTATAAAATTCAACCGATGATTCAACCACGATTTTAATCAAGTCACTGATTTTACGCACTTTACGTTATATTTACAACTATAGCGGCCGATATGGCTATAGACGATCATCCAACAACGAGATAAAATCGTTTAAATAACAAAGAAAGAAGTTTCAGTTGCAATCAATTCTCAATTATGTCTGAACTCGAGACATTCTCTCACTTGTGTGGCGTTTCATCGCGAAAAGTAAAACTCGAAAACTCGTAGAACGAGAAAAATACCCTCGTGACATACTGACACGAAATCGAGACGCGAGCAGAGAAAGAGGAACGCGGACGATATACGAGTGCGTTGAAAATCGATCGACCGATAATCCGTCGATAGAATGGCGGCCTCGTTTCTAGCTGATCCTTCAGTTAATGCGGACCACTCTCGTCGCCGTGCGTTCTGTATGGCTAAATATTTGATCTGCCAGGCCAAACGATAACCCTTATCGCGATTCACACGGCAGGCGGGCATGTAGCTTCGCAGGATAAACACGGAATAGACCGAGTCCGCCTGTGGAAAGTTTCGTTTCGTGTTCTTAAGGTTTTTCCCCTGTTTCTTCCACCACGTTCGATCGAATCTACGATTCATACAGAATGGAAATCAGCGAATTCTTCGTTAAGTTCGTAGAAATATTTACACGTTGCATGCCGTGAGAAATACAACGTGACGTATGGAGAACCCAGCAGAGTAGATGTTTGACGACTGTTGCCACAATCAACGTGTTAATTTCGATACATTTGTTTCTCCATTGAGGAGATACATTGTAGCATGGTGAAAAGGAAAAATCGCTAAAACGGTTCGGTTTCAATTTGGACGAAACATCGTAGGCTCGAAGAACAAGAAATATTAGATACACATTTCGTTGTTAGCCGCGGTAACACGAGTTTGTGGGACGAGGTTAGTTTCTACCCTCGAAAATTCGATCCCTTAGGAGCCAACAGGTGGAAAAGAACTTGTCTAACGAAATCGAATAGTTTGCATGAACCAGGAAATCGTTTAAGCTGGTTAAAAGTCGAACAGGAATATTTTGAATTCCTTTGATGTTTTTAACATTGAGCTTTAACATTGCAAATACTTGAAAAATAGTAAATTGTAAGTATTGGTTTTACGATTAGAATAGTGTTCACTATCGAACGTAATTGCGAGCTAGACTTTGAGACGGAAAATAGACCGATGAATAACGACCTCGGAAATGCAATTGATAAAGTTGCTTTATCAGTATGAGCATAATGATTCATAAAGAAGCGGTCGCTGGTCATTTAACATTTCAATATTTATCCTATCCGTATATTTTTACTGCATACATCGTATTATTTTCCTCTCGTCGGATCGAACCATTTCTCTTGACCTCATCAGGTAAAATGGCATTTTCCATATCAGAGAAGCTTATCTGTCCGCAAACTCCACACCCCTGGATACAATTAAAAAAAAGAAAAAAATGTATATCAAACACGTGGCAAATAAATTAGATACACAGTGGTGAGGATAAATAAAGAGGATATAAAAAATGAAAAAAGATTCCAAATGTATTTTCATCTAAAACTCTATATATTGTTCGAATACACGTTATAAGTTTGTGAATATTCCATTTCCTAATATAATACAGTTGAACCTTGACTATCTACCTATACGTTTAAATTAACCATTACACACGCTATTCGTACAATACAATTTTTCGTGTATTTTTGTTTTATCAGACGTTCGTATCGAACAGCGGAATAAATTTTTGGATAAATGTACTACAACCTTTCTTACAAACGAAGCGTTCTTTATATTCGATATTATACGATATTAAAGTGCTTTCTACGAGCGTGCAAGGCATTCGTTAAATGAATTTAAGAATCTCGAATATTCACAAATTTATCCGTAACAAAGGAAGAAGTAACAAACGTTTACCAGCTAGTTAAGAGAATAATAAAGAGATGATGATGAGAGGAGAGGGGGCAGACCTTGAGTCGACAAACAGCAAACACTCATTATCAGCAGCAATGTCAAGCGAGTTCCTCTCCTCTCACTTTTCGTTCGATGAAGCTAGTAGCTGTTGCATTAGCTATAAAAATTCTCCTATGCTTGTACAAAGAGAAAAGAGAGAGAAGAGAGAGAGAGAGAGAGAGAGAGAAAGTAGTCGTCTTTCACCTCTTTACGCTCTTGCGAAGTTTGTATAATAAACTTTAAATGAAATTTTTATCGTAAATTTTTTTACGATATCGCAAGATCTAACGCGTGAAAACTTGGAGGTCGAACATTCGAAGCGTTGAAAATGCGCTTACGAGTCAAAAATCCTGGCCATAACCCGAGTAAACGCACTTGGGATTCGAAAGTTTCATGCCCTGCCCATGAAAACGCGCTTTGCAGTCGAAAATTTCGAACGCGCTTGTGAACAATCCACCCGGGAGTGGAAAATCCCAAATCTAATCCATGGAAACGCAATTGGCAATCGGAAATTCCGCGAATCTTTCCGCAGTCGCGGACAATGTCGTGATTGATGTGCGAACGAGTTCCGAACGATGAGCAGCGATCGTAGCGTGAGTAATATTTCGAATTATTGAAACTTAACGAATCATCGATTACATTCCGCAGAAACGTTCAACGAGAATAGATTCGTACGCTGTTGAATTCAGATAACAGATTCGACGTACGATAAAGCTGTATTGGACGCATGCGAACGGAAAACGACGTTTCGCCGTGTATCGTTTCGAATCGCGAAACAAACATTCAGCAACCGTGAAATCGATCGAAGTAAGAGCCGATAGCGTTTCGCGATATCCTTATCGCCCGATCGCCGATCCTTAATGCCGATCGCCTTATCGCCCCGTTTCGTCCTTGATCGTCGTCGACTATCCTTGTTTTCAGACTGTTTTCCCTTTTTTGCGATCGACAGGCGATGAGACAAAACGAGAATTAGCATCCTTAACTATCGCCCAAGTTCCATAGCTCAGACCCCAAACGTCCAAACGTTGGATCAAAAATCAGTGTAGAGGAGTACGAGACAAGAAAATTAGAATTTTTAATTATTCCTCGAGTTCCAAAGCTCGGACCATAAACGTCCAAACGTTCAATTATAAATCAGTGTAGAGGAGTACGAGACAAGAGAATTAGGATTTTTAATTATTCCTCGAGTTCCAAAGCTCGGACCATAAACGTCCAAACGTTCGATCAAAAATCAGTGTAGAGGAGTACGAGACAAGAGAATTAGGATTTTGAACTATTCTTCGAGTTCCAAAGCTCAGACTCTAAATGTTCAAGTAGAAATGTGAAACGTTTAATGTTGAAATATTTGCAATTAATACAGGGAAGTCCAAAGTAAATCGAACCGGCAAAGTCGGAGCATTGTTAAATGAAAGAGTTTGAAGTAAATACAAAACGTAAATTAAATTCATCGTTTCGATGAACATTCTGAATTTTTGTCATCAAAATGGGCATTGTAGTGAATGGACAAAGGAATGAACTTTTGATGAATTTTTCTATGTTATTGAAAACAAGTTTGAAGTCTTATCATGGAATATTCTTCGTGCAGTAATAAATTAAACAAATCAAATAATCGCTATATAGACACGATCATCCATGTACATATTTATTAATAATTTCGTTCAAATATTACAGATTAATATCACACTTTTCGCTTATTGAAACTACCATGAGATTGGAATCAGATCGAAAACGTTGAAGCCTATTTACTTATCACCCTGTATATTAGTCTCTGCTGTAACTTTAAAAGTCAGTAGCGAAACGATCCGAACTACCCGATGCAATTTCCACACTTGAGCGGTTCGGTTTCTACATCGAGAACGTTTACCGAGAATCCCATCCCCTGGGAGATTTGTTCGAGAAACTAAAGCGAATTTCGTGTGTAAAACCGAGTCGTGCTCGAAACCGGTGAAATTGAACTGGCACGCGCCAAACTCTTCCCTTTACGTACGGACACAACAAAAATTTGTCCTTTTCGTTCGGCTGTGTTACACGTGTGCTATTTCGCCGCGATATCGTGAACGTATGACACTTATTTTTCTCTTTCATCGACGGTCGACACGCGGAGAACGAGGGCGAATTGAAACCTGACCGGAAACCAGATGGCCACGAATATTTCGAGAGTCTGTTTTCCAGTCAATTCAATAACGCGTATCCGTGTTTCTTGTGAATTCCATTCTATCTGATATATCTATCGAATAAATAATAAATATAAGAAACTATCGAACAATTGTATTTTGATATAGCTATTCGTTATACGTAATAATGTTGAAGTGGTCACCACTTCTAAGAAAACTCTACATCTGGTCTTTTTAGTTTTCTCAACCACCGAAGCCATCGACAGTGTCACGTCGGTGACGCAAGAAATCACTAAACCGATGATAGATCGCCGGTGATCTCGCGTCGCAGTTGGAACGTTTCACGAATAAGGTGAAGAAATTGAACTTCGTATAAGACGATGGAAATTTTATTGTATAAATCCAACAGAGTGACGGTTCAAAGAATTATAACAAAATGAGGTCTTGAGCGCTAATTTAGGAGGGTTTTTATAGTGAGGTTTTAGTCCCCTTGGAGGGGTTATCGTCGGATGCATATCAGAGGCGGTTATTCAGTCACTGTTTTGTTATTATTTCGATAGCTGTGGCATGCAGGATGTTTTCGTCTACCTGATTACTATTTCGGAGCGGGTGACCCTCTTGAGCGTGTGACAAAAGCGTATAGACGATGGACTGGGACGAAGGCAGACTATAGACAAGAGACAGGTGACCATGGCTTCGGGTCCATAAACCATTTTCAGTTATAGAGTAACACTGCTAGCGTGCGGATCGGGACCAGCTCAAATTATATTCCTACTTGTACTTACACTTCTGTATTAAAATATATTTTCTGCTTTACAATTTATCCACGCGTTCTTCTGTTCACACATTTAATAACCTTAACAAATAAAATAAAGCTTGTTTAAAGAATACAAGTTTCTTGAAATTCGATGGATATCTTGGATAGAATGAACGAACTTGTTTAGTATAATAACGAAAGGATGAGGAAATATGGTATATTCTAGGTTCAACGAGAGATAATATCGGAGACGCAAAAATGATGAAAATCGACGTGGTCAGCAAGGAGGTATTATATTGTCCGAAAAATGTCTTTCTTCCACAAACGTGTCTTTTACAACAATGCTCCTTCGTACAAACGTGAAAGCAACTCTGTGAAATGTCGCGGTGTTTATCTCAACAGAACAAAATGGATCGTACGTAATTCGACAAAATAATATAAAACGAAAAACCTTGTGCGTCAATTATTTCCTCATAGAACGAAAGAAACTTTTCGGACAATCTAATATTATATGAAAATTATTGAGATATGTATAATTTTATGTGCTCGATTAGGCTAGCTGCGTAGTAGTAATACTTGTATGTGAATATCAGTGTGTGGAATTACGTGTGTGCGCGGCGTCTCAAAAACAAAGGAATGTAAACTGTTCAGTCGGTTAACAGTCGAGTATGGAAGAAAGTGGTGAGACGCGTGCAAGTGTGTATCGATGAATATCTTTGAAATCGTTTATCAAATAAATATATAATTATTCTAATATAAATTCCAAGCGTAAATTTAGCGTTCCTATACCATTATTTCGGCTATTAAGATCCAAAATTCTCAACAAAAATTAATAAAACAAACAACAGTATATATTACACATATATTTTGTACATTTATATATATAGCATAAAAATGACAAAAGTATTAAATCTACCAATTTATTTAAATACGCATAGTACGTTCGTAAAACATATTTACAAACGTTCGAATACTTTGGTGAGCTTGTGTAGCTTCTGTTTTACTTTTCTATCTTACTACTTTACTTTACTTTAATGTTTTACTTTTCTAAAAATTATTCAATTAACTTCGGCAAATAATAACGAACAATATCCTTTCCAGAAATATAACATTATAAAATCAACGCTTGGTGATCGATAAATACCGATCGATTGTCCGTGCACGTTTACTCAGATTCATATTTAACGAATTACAAATTATCAAAGAAATAGCAGTCGTTCGTCTGTATCGATAATTTTGTACACTTCGTTCCACCTCACAATAGAACGAAATGTACTACATCATAACGCTTAAGTTTTGCGAAATATTACATCGAATCTGCGTACTTTTCCTATGACAAAGTTGTCCGAATCATCGTTGAACATCTTTTTAGTCCACGAGACTCGTCTTATTTTAATTATCCTAAACGATTCAGTGAAACACAGATCACCGATGACCACCAACGGTGGTAGCCAACGTGTTGATCGAAGCAGGTTCTACGTCACGCCGATTCGTCCAATGAGACGCGATCGTTGTCGATTCGCGAAGGTCTCGTTCGAGCTTCGCACCCTTGGGCCTCAACACGACCTCAACTTCTAGGCTCTCCCGGCATACTTTTACCGTAACCCTGATCGCGATATTCCATTCCGGCTTACCTCAACACTCTATCTGCTCGGTCTAGATCAGTCAGCTGGATTGAAACGATTCGAACGTCTTGCCCCTTTGTTGTCCTTGTCGATCGCGCTGTGTCCCCGATAAATTGTCACGAAACTTTACGCCACATCCACGTTTAAAGGTGTAATCTAATATTTCATTTATTTTCTCTCTCTCTCTTTTTTTCCTTTGTCCTTTTCGTCGATTTCGTTTCCATTCGTCGATGAATCTATTGATTGATTTATGATTTTACAGATGATATATGATAAATGGTTCGTACATAAATATAAATCAAAAAGTCAGATTTCTATTTCGAAGATCAAAAGATATCTCGTCAGGATATCGGGTTATTATGGAATAAAATAATTCTGTAATTATACTGATTTGATTTGTGATGAACTGGTATATTGACGTGGAGAATAAGAGAACTGATTTCAGGGGGAATAAATAGACCTCGAAGGAAATAAATTGACAGCGCAATAACGCGATAATTCACGAAATGGAACCAATTTTAGTTCGCGAGACATTAGAACGTAGTTCTAATATTGAAATATGAATTTATAACTTTATTCCAATTATTGACAAAATTTCTTAGGTGTGTGAAACATCGGCGTTAGGTTTCTTAGATATCGCAAGGCGCATAAAAATTAATAGAAAACATCGAAAGGAAAGATTCTCTTATATTTGTTCTCTTCCTGCTTCTATACTATAGATATACATATTTATTTCTTTACGTTCATCGGAAAAACAAATTATCATCCTGTCAATGAAGTATAAAACTGTTGAAGGTCACCACTTTTAAGAAAACTCTACATCTGGTCTTTTTAGCTTTCTCCAGCCTTGAAGCCATCGACAGCGAATAGACAAAAGACTACGACGAAGGCAGACCATAAAACAGTCGACAGGCAACGTTGGCTCCAAGGTTTTTTCAGTCATGGGGTAACACTGCCAGCGTGCGGATCTGGATCGGCTCATATTGTTATTACATACTTGTACTTTTCATTTCCGTTTTATTAAATATATTTTCTACCTTATAATTTATCCACGCGTCTCTCTTCTTCATACACCGAATAACCTCGACAAAAACTTTATTCCAATTATTGACAAAATTTCTTAGGTATGTGCATTGGCGTTAGGTTTCTTAAATATCGCAGGTTCCATAAGAATTAATAGAAAACATCGAAACGAAAGATTCTCTTATATTTATTATCTTCCTGCTTCTATACTATAGATATACATATTTATTTCTTTACGTTCATCGGAAAAACAAATTATCATCCTGTCAATGAAACATCTTTTTCTTTCAACATAGAAAAAACGACGAGAAAAAGAGGAGAAAAGAAAAAAAAAAGAAGAGCATGACATCGTCGTTTATACATACATATGTATATACAATATATTTATGTCTTCTAAATCGGTATACGTGATGTTGAAAACAGTGGCGACGAAGGAGCGTCGGGACGCTGGCGTTTTCTGCGCAGATTGCTCAACGACACTCTCGGATCAGGTTCGATCGGGTGTCAAGGTCACGTCGTCGTTTATTTTTACATCTAGATTTCGAGAACTCGAGAACTCCAGGCTTGACGATAAGGGACAGAGTCTGGAGAATCTGACTTTCGTCTTTCGCTCTGTTCTGTCATCTCCTTTTATTGTATGGCTTCATTGTGTCTAGTAGATCGATCATCTCCAGAGTTCATAAAATATTCACTATATTTTATGGCGAATACATGTATGTATGTATATATATACGTCTCTTCGTGATACGTTGTAAATGTAGTCTTTTTTTTCATTGTAAATATCTTTGTTTCATTGAAAGTGTTGGTAATATTTTCATTTTTATATGGGAAGATAACATTGCAAGTATCAGAGTGATTTTATCTAAATTTTTACGAACTCGAGAATTTCTAAGAAGAAAAAGTCCGAAATTTCGAGAGGAGACAAAAAATCATTTAACAACAGAAAGTCTTTCAGCAACAAAGGAAAGACAAAAATCCTTTCAAGAAAGAACTGTTGAAATTCTTTAAAAAATTCCTGAAATCGCCAAAGCTTTCATCAAACAGTCTCTAACGTTAACATTCTGATCGGAGATTTGATTATTAGTTGTTTAACATTTTTAATTAATAATATTTTGTTTCGTCGACTGGCTGTAATTTATTTTCGTTCTTTATAAAACTAGTCTAAAAAAAGAATATATTAAATTTCTATGTGTTCGTCGCACGTAGCCCAACCATAAACGAATATTTTATAAATTTTCGTATATTTGTGGAAATATGAAAATTTTCCTTATTTCAAAGACACTAATGTTACTTGTAATTATAATTGTCACAAATTGTTAGAAATATGATTAATTTGACAAGACACAAGCAAAATATTACAAGTAAGTAACACGAAACTCGATACGGTGAAACTACAAACGATTAAGTAGAAACGGATCGTCTTTGATCAGACATACTTTCCAACCGCGCAGACTTATGACTCGAGGAACGTTCAAATATAACACTGAAACGTAGATGATTTTTGCGCGGAGTAATTTTACCAAACGAGAGCTTCTCTTTCTCTTGAAGGACAAAAATAAAGAACCGTCTGGTTTTCTAAAAGTCGTTCGAGTGAAATCTTTCTAACGAAGCGAACGCGACGGCAAAGCGGAAGAAACGAACTGAGCTGTTCCGTCGTCGAAAGCTACAACGTCCTCGATTGTAAACGAGAATCGATATGTGTTTTTAGTAAACACGGTTGATTTATTGGCTCGGATTTAAAGTTACATAAAAGATATCGCACTGATAAGAAGCGAGTTCCGAAGATACTCCTTTTCGCTTCTTCTATGTTCTACTTTTATTGATCTGTATTTTTTAATCGAAATTCAAACAATTGATCGTTAAAACTTAATTAGACAATGTGTAAAAAGCAAGGTACATAGCTAAGCAATTAAATAATAACGTAAATGTCAACACTACACTGAAACGAAATGATACCGGTTATCATAAATTTGGCTTATTTAAGAATTATTTATAAATATTAATTTCTGTATAATAAAGAGATGCCCAATTCACTCTACGATAAGTACAATAATTCGATACGATAAGTAAATAAATAATAAAGTAAGAATATAATAATTCTATGATAATAATATCGTTAAATAATACCCTTAAAAATTCTTTATCTTATAGGACATTCAGCAAAAGATCGTAATACGAGAAACATGAAAAAATATACGCAGCATTGATCTCGTTTTCGTCCCCATTGACTTTGAATCCCGTCCATTTGCGGCCTCCATTCTTCGGCAATTGCATCAGGCAAGTATAGGGTGGAGAATAAAATCCGTAACTCGGTAAGGAGATTTATTTCAGCCAACTGATCCTACGTAGTAGCGGATGATAAACGACCCGTGTCACCGGTAACTTGGACAGCCTGAATTTATTATCTCGGATCAGAGAAAGAGAGAGAGAGAGAGAGAAATAGGGAGGGGAAAAAAGTATAGCGTCTCCCTTCAACTTTTCCGGGAAAATGACGGTAGGCAGGTGTCATTAATCGACGAGAGAACGCGGAAGACGCGTACAATCGTCTTATCGCGCCACGTATCGAACGTAGAGGAAATAAATGACAAAGGGGCCGGTGTTTGCTGACTTTTGTTCTTCCCTTGTGGATCTTCGATACGGTCGACCTTCTTTCGGAAGTTGTAGTGATTTCCTCAACTTTCTCAGCTACCAATATTTTTATGTTACGCAATATTAGATCGAGGATCGGTGGAATTAAGGATCGTATTTTTGTTAAGAGATTCCTAATTGCTTGCAATGGTATACAGATTTTCTCAGCCATCGAATTCACATTTTTATTTATTTCGCGTGAATACAACTAAAAAGGTAAAGACTAAATAGAAATTTGTTACAGTAAATGTTATATCAACCGTTTTTATTCCAGCATCCTTTTTATTCTTTGTACATATAAAATTTCCATAAATACATAAACATCCGCTGGCGAGTTATAATCTTAGGAACTGAAAGGACGAGGTGCGTGGAGAATTTATTCTTATGGCCATAAAATCCAACGAGAACGGGACGATATCAAGCGAAAATAGACACGGAAGTTCCTCTTTGAGATTTCATCCCCTTTCCAAGAAGTGGCTACGATGAAAAAATATAGGGAAGCGGATGGCCAGGAACGATACTATTGAAACCGAATAGGGAGGGTGGAATCGAGGGATGTAAGTGTTCTAGGGTAGCAGAGTATATTCTGGTTGCTGTTGCGTCCAATAAATATCCAAAATGGTGTCACGAATTGCTCTCTAATCGCAGATATAAATTACAACGATCTGCAACTTTTTGCACGCTATTGAATCATTAATATTAATAGTAAAATTCAACGAGCCACAAACTACCAGGTATCAGCGTCGAGTAATTCTCTCGCATAATACCAACGAATTTGCACGTTTCCCTAAGGTAGCTATTTATTCTCCACCAATTCTTAGATTTTCTCGTTTTCCATTTGCAACAGGAATCTCTTTTTCTACTCGAGGAAAATAATTCAAACGGAAGAGCACTAGTAATTCATAAGTTGATATAAAACTTTTGTTACATAAATCCAATTTTGCAGAAACAAATTTCCCTTCGTTAGAAACAATAAAAATAGACTGCGCTCTCGCACTGTACGTTTCTACCGAATTTTGTAATTACAACGGACTAAAATATTAAAAGATAAAACAGAAAGAGAGAAATGAAAGAAGATGCAAAAGAAGCGAAGTTATCGATAAGCAACTCAATCGTCCCTTTATTCGCCGTGACGAGGGCAGGCACAGGAGCAACAACGCGTGAACGGTCGTATCGGTCGTATCGGAGTGTCAGGGTGCGCGCGTGCCTCACCGGGTAGGCGTACGCTCGTAAATCCTCCCTTCGACGAGGGGTAGAAAGATCCGGGCAAGGTTGCTTTCTCGCACGGGTCGTGACCTTGCCACGTGGAGGCTCGTGCACGAGCCACGGTGGGAGGCCTCGAAGGACGAGGGAACGTTCACCCGGAAGAACGTCACGGGCCTAATAAAGGGGAGCGTCGATCTCTCCGACACCCTTCGATCATGACCATCCATCCATGGACTCGCGAATGTAAAGAAAAAAAAAAGAAAGAAAGAAAAGAGAGAGAAGGAGAGCTAAGAGCAATGGTAAATCCTGGATAATCTCGTCGAAACTGTACGTCGCCGAAAAATAGCAGTTGTGGTGCGCAGGTAAGTAAGCTGTTAAGAGGAAGCGCGGTAAGGAAACGTAACGAACAGAATGGTCCGAGAGTCAAGAGTTTGTAAATTTGATTTCGCTGATTGAAATTGTATTGCCCGAAGGGAATTGAGATTTTCCTTCGCACGTTTTTAATTACAGGTTTTACGATCCGTTAAGTATTGCTAAGCTGTGAACGATGTTTACGGGAAATTAAAATGTACAAGAACGATGCGCCTAACACGCGAAGTATGTGAAACGTTGAAAGTTTTATAAGCTTCGTTTCGAGGAAATTCCTCGCTGTTTCTGTTTTCCACGTACTAAATGAGACTGCAAATTTTCCTAAACCCATTTCTCATACTTTGTATCCTAATCATCATACATCGGAAATAAATTTTGAAATATATAGTTTTGGGCGGGGGAAAGATATTTATCCCATAATGCGCGTAAGTATAGTCCACCAATTATTGGCATAAAATTGTCACTTGACTGCTCGCATAAGTAAAACGAGATTCGTTGCTCCACAAAATGAAATAATTTCATCCGGTCATGTCGATCCGATGCTTGAAATTTTCACTTGCCAGATTTATTTGCGAATAAGATTATTTTCAAAGTTTTGCGAAATGGAGCTAGTAATTATTAGTGGCAGTTAAGAAGACCACTGTGATTTTGTCTGTCGCAAATTTCTTATAATAAGATTCGGATGTTTATTAAAATATAACATCGAAGGATAAAGAACAATATGATCACATACGATTGACGATGTTACTATATTAAAAAACGTATTCACTTTAACGTATGTTGTGTGCAAGGACTTCTTTTAAGGGAAAATTACAAGGAAAATCGATGTGACGCTTCGATAACGTTCCTCCACGGACGAATCCCCTGATTCCTGTTGGTCGAGTCGTATTAAATCAACAAGCAAGAAAATCGTTTCCAGTCGAGAAAAAGGATCGTTCGAGCGCTAGAGGAGATGAAAACTTCGAATAAGTTACGTTCATAAATTTCAGATTTTTGTTGGAGGGTAATTCATATGAAAACGTTTCAAAATTATGAAATTTGTTTTACAAACGGCACAATAGCATCATTTATCTAAATAAATCCTATTAAATACGTAATTGTAATTTAAGTTATTAAACTGCAACTGGTACGCAAAAGCTCGGCAAAGGTTCCAAAAACGTGCAACATAACGGAAATATGATTTAATATAAATTTCACGCGAAAACATTCCAAACTTTTACAAATTTATTTTAAAAATGACACGGTAGCATAATTTGTCTCGATAAATTCTATTAACTGTTTGTGAGTTAAAATATTAAACTATCGTACGGTTTTACGCAGGAGCTTGAACGAGTATCACGAACGTACGACGATAGAAAGGTAATTTAATATAAATTTTTATATAAAATGCCTCGCTTCGAGCTCGTAAACCGTACTACGCCTATTTGTTTTCACAAATAGTATCAATGCCGCGTATAATCTCGATTTTCTATCAGCCTTCGCGTACTATTGCACACACGAGTTGGGTTCGTGAATGACGATAAGAAATTCTCTTTTGATCCGATTTATCCAGCTAAATGTTGCACCGATATATTACTGTTATTTCAGTATAGCACTATTAAATCCCTTC
This sequence comes from Bombus breviceps, assembly GCA_014825925.1. Taxonomy (NCBI): domain Eukaryota; kingdom Metazoa; phylum Arthropoda; class Insecta; order Hymenoptera; family Apidae; genus Bombus; species Bombus breviceps. The sequence goes on along the minus strand of CM026189.1, from coordinate 8,592,372 downwards.
TCAGTGACTTTCTTTACAGCTATTTAAGTTGCGGTAATTATCGTTCTTAACTCTCGTAAGTCGTACACTTAGCACTCGTTTCGTTATGACTTGTCACGATTCGAACAGTTACACTGTTGAATTTACACTGAACTGTGTACACACGTATTATTACACTGTACTATGTTTGACTGTGACTAAAAGTAGGTTTACTTCGAAAGAAGATTAAGTGTTATACATATAGCATTCCTTATTTCTAAACTGTGAATGTATATGGCAATTCATATTTTAGTGGATATAAGTAAAAGAAAAAAGAAAAAGATATGGACATTACGCAAAAATTTCTTTCATTCGAAAAATAGAACGAACATTGTTACGCTATGCTATTACATTTATATCTGTATATATAACTATGGACATTCGTATTTTTCTTTTATTTTTACTAAGCCAATTTAAACCTGTGTGAAAAGGTCACTTAGACTAACTGGAAATTTATTTACGGTATAATTAATATAAGGTAAGGTAATTAATTTATTTACGTAGTTCGTTAGACTAATTGGTAATTTATTTACGAGTCGATATTTGATATGAAAGGTAATAAGAGGAAAATACTTTGGTGAGATTATATTACATAAAGATGTAAGTTAGACATTACTGTGATTATATTCAAATACGTAATTTCGTGACCTCAGCTATAGTCATGTAAATGAATGTCCTTGGTAGCGATTTCTTTGCTCGGCAACTGCCTACGTTTAATGTCTGCTCGAGAGTCCTTTTTGTGAAACCCTTTTCTCTCGTCTCCTTTCTACACCCCATCTAATAAACTCGTTTTGGTTTCGTGTCAGAACTTCTAAGGATATTTTTTTCGTAGCTCGTTGTAACTTTTATCAATCTTTGTTCTAAAAGTTGAAAATAAATTTCAAAAGAATTCGTAAGAGATCGATTGGGAATAAACGTTTAAAGATACATCTTCGAAGAAGGACGACTGGAAACGAATTTAAAAAAGAAATTTCCAAAGGTTGAATAGAAATGGGAAATTTGTTTTTTTCCTTCAATAAATAACAAAATACAACAACGGCAAAATTTGATGTCGGAATTTATTACAGAATGGTAGTATTTCTCTACTAAAAAATGTAGCAAAAGATATAGAAGGCGATTTTGAATTCATCGAGAAGTGATTTCTCGTAATCCGAGAATTATCACGGATTAACAAAGTAGCATCACGTTATCATCGATTGACGTCTATTCGATCTTTCATTATTGAATTTTCGAAGAACGTCCGCTGAAATATTTGAACGAGAGAAAAGCACGATATCGTTAATTTCTGTCGATTTTCTGACTTTTATGTCACCCAGTAGCTAATCGGACAGCTAAAAACGAGAATAACCTGTCAAGTTCAAAATACAAGGCTTTTAAAAACATGTGATAAATCCTCGACGCTTTTTTTAAAAGCCAAACGCTAGCGATCAAAGCTACAGCAATGTTTATGAAATATTTGAGAGTGGCAAATATACATATTTAATTGCAAATCAGAATAAAAATGTAGGTCCCACGAAATGGAATTTGCTGACAGTATAATGAATTTTTAAATTGCTCCCTTTTAAAAGAGCAGTAAACGTGGTTTACTTGGGTTTTCCTTCCTTATCTTTATCGAACTCTTCGCAATTAAATTTTTAATTATCACAAGACACTTATACAAGCTACTTAACAAATAACAAATTGATCCTTTTGTATAAAGATATCTGTTCACTCTCTCGGGATAAGAGTAAAATCATATTAACGAAATTGTACGAATGAAACACGGGTGATACGAGATAAAAAATTTCCATCGAATGGAAAAACCAAGATAGAAAAAGAGAAGAAATTGTTACTAAATACCCAGACAAGCCAGCAGAAAGACTTAATTAAAAACAATAAAAATCATCCGGCTACAAAGGACAACGAACAAAACGCGAAATAGGAAAAAACTGAAAGAAAGAGGAAACTAGGAGAAGGATAAAAATTATTGTAAAACATTCGGACACGTTTTCGACAAAGAAAGAAAAATCCATTCATTCATCCTTTTCGAATTACACGAGAAACCTCTACGATTAAAATCGTCCGCCTACAGAAATCAACGAACGAACAGGAAAAAAAGAAAAGAAGTGAAATAAAGGCGAAGGTGGAGGAAGAATAAAAATTATTACAAAACACCCAGACAAGTTATCTAAAGAGAAAGAGAAATCTGTTCTTTCGCGATCACGTTAAAAGTCAAACAAAAACGAACAAGGCGAAAACAAAAATAAAGAACGGAAACAAAAGGCGTAAAAAAGAAAAGAAATTAAAGTAAAAAATGAATATTGCAGTGAGAAATCACGTGCATCAACGTTTCTCGTCGCTTGTCGTTGCACCGCGAGTTAGCGAGGCAAAAGAAACGAACAAAAAGAAAAGCGAGAAAGGAGGGAAAGATAGCGAGACAGCGACAAAAAGGGGGTTGGAGAGGGAAGGCGGGAGGGAAGATAGAAAAAGCAAGGGGGAGGACAAAGTGTCTCGCACTTGCATCCCGTAGGAGGCGCGGTTTGCGTTCGAAGCGGAAAGAGCGGACGATGCAAAGTCTCATTGAGATCCACATCCGCCGCCTCGTTGTCTCGCGCATTGATAAGGGGGGAGGGTTTCTCTCGCGCAAGGGGGGATGCTCTGACCGTTCTCGAATGTGTCTGCGACCTCGCTCGGACCTTGAACGCGCTCCTTAAGCCGAGCAGAGCCGGCCGCTTTTATTAAGCCAGATTCACACGTCGACCCTACTGTTTGAACAGTCTGGATGGACGCTACAGGAACGAGTTTGCGGTGGGTTAACCCCGCGATTTTCGACCGGTACGACGCAAGATTTTTTGAAATATATTTAGTCTGCGACATTGACCTTTTTTCTCGTAGATTTTCAGATAAAAGTAACAATAGCCATCCGCTGTGAATATCCAATTTTGAATCAAATTACGACATATTATTTGGCGTGTCGCGGAATTTTAGTGATTAGTTCATGCGCGAGATGAAAAAGGGTGAAAATCGCTGGGTTAATGCTTCTTGATAGGAAACGTCGAGCTGCTTCGATAAGCGCGTTAGAAAATATACGAGGCCATCTGAAGAGACGAATTCGATCTTCACCGGACTGATCGACGTTAATAACGTCGTTAATAAAATGTATCCACGAGGCTGTTCGCTCTACTTTTAGTCGGAAGATTTTTTAACGAGAGCAATAGCGTTGATGTAGCCCAAGATGTTAATATCAAGCGACCCACTCCGAATACATATGTATTTCAATATAATTATTAATATAAATAATTTATGGGGTCGAAGGATGTGAGAAGAATATAGACTGCAGAATGAATTTTGACCTATGTTCTGAAAAAACTTTGACGGTAGGTGTAATAATTATTAATCCGTGGATGTTTATGCAAATTCAAATTTTTAAGAGCACTGAACTAAAGAAATGAAAGAAACAAAGGTTTCTTCGCTCACTAAATATCGTTAACTACACTTCAGATGTAAAGAAGCTAAACAGTACACTGCACTTAAAAAGACAGAAAAGTTTAATCTGCATAAAGAACACTTTTTCTCGTTTCACAATAGTAAACGAATAAAGTGGTTTGTCCACGATTAAGAGACGCATGAATCGAGCTTAAAACGCTCAGTCAGCGGTTAAAATAGGGAGGAGGAGGGCTGGATACCGGACGAATCGTGGTGTGTGCGTCCATGAGGACGTCCTGGAGGCTAAATCCCAGTCTGGGAATGTAGTGCGTTTGCCCAGGGACAGCACACACGGCCAAGAGTGGCAGTCAAGGGTGGCCTCGAGTCGGCTACGTCCGCTAGAACGACTCCTTTGAGAAGACAATGCCCGACATCGGTCCGGCCGATAATTGAATTCCGAGTATGAACGAGCTTCATGTACAGCTTTATGCCGTTTCTCGCGGCTCTCGATCTTCCCTTTTGACGCTGTGGATCGAGACACGATCGAATGGACAATTTCGTTCGTCCACGTTCGATCGATTCAAACGCGATGATACGAACTACGTGTTTTCGAAGAAGTCGAAAGACGAGCAACAGAAATGAGAAAATCTTCGATCGTACGTAAGGCTGAATTTTCTGTTTTCTTTTTAAGTGTCCTGAAATAGTATCCTATCTCTGTTCAGAATCTAAATCCGATGTATTAATTATTATTCGTAAAAGGAAACTAGTTAACGACGGACAAAGAAAGAAAAGAAATTTCAAAATAAAACATTTCAGGATAATTTACAAGTATCCTGTTGAAAGGATACATCTACAATTATATTAGGTTCACAGAAAAGTGTCTTTCTTTCGCAAACGTGTTTTTTACAATTTCATACAAAGGTGAAATCAAGCCTGTGAAATATCGCGGTGTTTATCTCGACAGAACAAAATGGATCGTACGTAATTCGAGAAAATAATATAAAACAAGAAACCTTGTACATCTATTATTTCCTCATAAAACGAAAGAAACTTTTCGGACAACCTAATACCTTGTACGTTATAGGATCTCTTTTTTGATTAGAATTTTACAGCTTCATAAATGTTGCAAGAGGCTTACGTTGTACAGGAAAATTAGTCCTGATAGTGCAAGGTGTACAAATATTATCAAAAATTAGTCCTACAGAGAATTTGTTGCGCGTAACGAAGAGTGGTGAATTGAACTTTGTAGATTTGTTAAAACCTATTTTCATTTCGCACGACTCCTGAGTTTCTATTCGTCGGACAAATACAAGTTCCAGTTTGAAAGTAATATACGTAACAACCGAAATTAAAGTTGTACTGTGCAACAAGCAGCAACGTTCCATCTAAACCTAGAATTAAATAAGTGTCATTCGCAACTTAGTTTGCCATTCTACTCGTTTCTATTCCCATCCAATTCAAACAACCCACCTATTCCACCGTCTCGTATGATACTTCAAAATCTAAATTAGCCATTGCTGCACGATATTAGCTCATCCGCGAGAACTACAAAAGATGTCGGTACGATGTATGCATTTACTACGACATTCACACACTGATCAATTAGGTCTAAGCATGTTAAATTTCGTACCACTTAGTAGCACTTCCATAGCAGTGGAAAAATTCAGTGCCATGAAAATGAAATGAGGAAATCTGATAAAAAGATATACTTCAAAATGAAGCTGATATACCAGCGAATAGGAAAAATTAAAAAATTGAAACACGATGAATCTTGGCAACTTGTATGCTAAAAGTTTGTGCTAAAAGTTGTATAAAATCGTGTATTCTGTGGTATGTAGTAAATTTATCGATTACTCTTGTTAAATATAAATTCGTATCATAGAGTTACGGTGTCTTTACATACCTTCATGTGTTTACAATAGGAAATAAAAGGAAGCTTAACATTGATACACTATGAATTTTCCGCATTCTTCGGCTGTTATAACTTTAATACTAAATCAGCTTTTTATATCATCGGTAACAGTCGTATTCCATGTATTATATATAACATCCCGTGTATATACGTCATGTTTATTCGTTACTCTTATTAAATATGTTGAAGTAACTACTTCAAGAAAAATTCTACATCTTTATTTACGTATATCCATGACCTGGAGGCTGCTATTACGCAGAAATATTCTAAATAAGGATCGGTGCATATTATTGTACCCTTGAATATACATTATGTTTTGGGTTGCAAGGTCTAGGAACAAAAGAAACTAATAAACAGATTTCTATTTATGTTCCCTGTAGCCTCTAGCTCAAGCTATAAGGTTAACTTTTTTGGTGATGTCCTTTTGCTATAAATATATGAACGTGCTCCTTACCATTCCATTGTCTAGTAACACTAAGAGAGTAAGGATTTGAATCAGCATATACTTACACATTATACTTGTACTTATACCTTTAATTATTTCAATATATTTTTCTATTATAAATTCATCCACTCGTTCTTGAATCGGTCAACATCAACTTCGACAAAATACAAACCCATCTAGTAATTATATTATGGTGTTTTTGTACGCATCTGATTTCATAAATTTTCTTCCGCACACTGTAAGTACTAATACCATGCTTGTAGCTATATATGCAAAATATAATTACACAAACAACAGCACGAATCAAGGAAAGGAATGTACCAGGTGATGAAGTAAAACAAATAAAAAGCTAAGAGAAGAGATCGAGCGTAACAAAGGTGAAAACGAGGCGACGCACCCGGATAATTCCGTCGTTACGAGTTCTGACGTTCGTTCCACCCACGGCTTTCTCGTCCCGTGGCAATCAGAGCAGTTTGAAAGCGGGGGTGCGCGTGCTTTAATACCAGTAGATGCACTCCGTGCTCGTATAATGCAACGTTAGGTAGGCGGGGTTAGGAAAACGGCCAAAGAGGGAAAAAGAGGGTAGGTGGAAAGTGCGGGAAGCAAGGGGAAAAGTTAGCGATAGGACACGAAGAGGTGAGATAGGTTGCGTGGCAACCGACGCCCACGAAGTGCCACGCGCCGTGACCCGCTATGGGAATTCGCTGCTAGTTCGTATCATTGCCCCGTTCGATTCCTCCAAGAATCCTACACCAACCCCATCCCTTTACCGTGCTTCGAAACCCCGGCCAATTATGCAACACAGTTCGCGCAACGATTAATCCTCCTGATTCACCCCGTGTTTACTACCGGCTTTCAACTGTTAAACAGGTTTATTGGTTTCTTCTTCCTTTTTCCATTTTGTTCGCTTTCTCCTTCTTGCCTTTTATTTTTGGCTGCAGCACGCTGCAGCTATTTATGCAAATTCATAATTTTATGACCGAACGAATAATACAGATACGAAGGATTAAAAAGTGAAGCAGCTTAAAGTAAATGGTAATTGTTTTGCTTAGCAAATAGCGTAGTTGTAATTACAATATTTCATAGAAACGTGGGACAAAAATAATGCGGATATTGTAATCCATGTCACCGAGTTCAATTGCTGGGCTAATAAGGTGAAACGAATAAAATAAGCTGATACTGTTAAAAATATCTAATATAGAGATGGATTGCGAATATTTATTATTTATGTAAATTTGTATTTTTTATTAATAGAATTCAAAAGGTGGAACACCGGTGGATAATAATTGTTTTATTTTTTAAATATCGTAAATATGGTTACAATATTTCACTTACATGTATCGAACGTTTCTTTTTCTTTCTTTTTTCTAGTAGGCAGAGCCTGTTTCTGAAATGTATTGAAATATTCAGGGGTGATATCGCACGGCACTAAAAACTAAGTTGCAAGAAAACGAGCACTTAAGGAGTAACGTCGCTTGTGTAAAATATTTCCGAATTTAGAATTCACAAATGTGTCTTGTAACTTCGGGGCGAGAAACGAGCTACGTGATACGAGGACATTTTTAAAACGACGCTTAAATCGTTTTAAGAGCATGACTTCAATTTTAAATCCTGTTCCAGAAAAAAGAAGAAGATAATGGAACAATTAATAGACGATACTTTGTTTTCCTGGTCGACGAAAATCGAGAAGAAAATTCTCCTTTCAACTGGTGTACTTTCTGCATCTTATGAAATCGATACTATTATCATTTCTCAGCAAATCGTTCCCAATAATCCTTCCCCGTTTGAGAATAAATAAATGATTTTAATGCTATGTACCATGATTTTAACTTGACAAATACGATTTGCAGATGATGACGTTAGATAGAAATTACCAGGCATAAAAGAAAAATATAAAATCGATGCTTTATGACAGAGAAATTAAAGCGGAAGTAATTTTTATTACTTATAAAAGATATTTATAAAATGTAGAAATTTAGCTAATGCGTTTACACTACGAGAACTTAGCGATCATACATTTTCCAAAATATTTCCACAACATTCTCTTAAATATCATTTTTCTTTTTAATATATTAAGCTGTCAAATAACTTTCATCGAATACTGTCTATCAGAAAACGATTCCGAAATAAAAGTGTCTCCCCTTTGAATTAACAAATTTCCAATTCTTCCAATGTTTCTTCGAATACTTTATATATCAACAATCGTTTATTGTGTAACTGCAAACTCCTACAGTTTCAAACCAGAAGAGACCATTATTTTCGTAGAAGCAAAAATTTGAAAAGGGAGAAAGCGATTCCTTCGAAAAGTAGCCATGAGCCGAAAGGTGGATTTTTCAGGATAAGGATTAAACGCATAAATAATAGACAAGATATTCTGTATAATTCACCAGACAATGTTTATTCAGACGACCTCACAACTCCCAAGCGTACAAAACGACGTGCTCACTGGGCAATATGCGGGGCTGCGTTTGTATTCTTGCAATTGTAATACAGTACACTTTCGGTATGTTCATTTTTTCCGTACAATGTTTTTTTCTTATTTTTTATTCATTCCACCATTCAATATTATCGTTTATTATTATTATTATGATTTTTTTTTACGTTTTCTCTTCATCCCTATATCTTTGTTGTTTTGCGCTCTGCCTTGCACTGTTTCTCTCTCGCTCTCTCTCTCTCTCTTTCTTTCTTTCTCTCTCTCTCTCTCTCTCTCTCTCATATCAAGTTTCCACCAAGAAACAACAGCTGCTTGCATCCTCCTTTTCTTAATGGATAGAGAAATATATCATACTTTATGTATCGTTTACTATAATAATCATTATGTGTAGTTTATGCATAACAAGTATTACGAATATCAACGCTAGTTCGCTTGCGGGGACATATCCAGGGTATTGAGGACAAGGATTGTGAGAGAACTCGTTGGGAAACTTGGACATGGAAAGGACAATTATACTTGGACGAACTGGGGGATTTGCTGAAGAGACGATAGCAATTCGATCTGTGGATAATAGCTCGAGATATGGAAAAATCGTAGCCAGTGTACACGTAAATGTACGCTTGACATGGCTACGACGATACGGATGGATAACTGTTCACATGGCTGGATTGCTCTCTAAGCGGGGACTGGCTAATATGCTGCAGGAAGGAAACAAGGGGATGTTCGTTTCGTAGAGGTTATCGATAGGTGACAGCAAGAAGGATTCAAGGGTCAAAAAACGAGTCGAGGGAGCGTGGTGTACGTGTATGTTCGTGTGTGTTATGTGTGTTGCGCTTTGTGATACACAGCGTAAAAAGGGGAGGGAATGACTTTGTCCTCGAGTACAATAAATACACAGAGTGGTTTCACTACGAAGCTTCTTCAAGGTTGTGTGTAAACGTGTGTAAATTTGTCTGCGTGTGTGGATCGAGGGGATTCGAACGGTGCTGCGCTCAAAAAAGGTAGCGAGACAACGGTTTTTATGCGTGCCCATCGAGCAATTCTTTTTTTTCGCGTCACTTTTTGCCCTACCATTTTTCATCCTATCACTTCCTTCCTCTTTCTTACTCTCGTTTTACTCGCGTGTATAATGTTACCGGTTATCGTTTCTCTTTCTCGCGTTGTTCTTCGTGTTTCGAGCTGACCTATGCGTTCTTTTTTTGCTCCGTGTCTATACGCGTGTGTATATATGTTTTATGTGGTTTTGTTACATCAAAGCGTGTGTTTCTTCATGTATTTTCTCTAGATTGTTGTTGTTGTTGCTGCGTTTTTCTCGCCACGATTCACTGTTTTACATTCCATTATGGTTTTTTTTTCATTGTGTTCTATGCCTTATCTCTCTCCTGCACCGATATGATACTTCTCGGTGTCAACTGTACTACAGGGGGCATAAGGGGGGGTGGGGCGGGCGTCTCAACAACACGTCGGGGGCGACCCGCCGCGTATATAACTTCGCACTGTATGTTTTTTCATCTCTTTTACACGCTTGTTCGCTCTATATTTTCCCCTACATATTTCTTCCTCGCTCTCGCTTTCTTTCCTTTCTCACCGAGCATTTCGTTTTTCTCGAAAAAAAAAAAGCAAAAAACTCGTCCACTCGCGCCTTTCTAGGACTTAGCCTTACGAATCTACTATTTACACTGCGCCGTTGTTACTTTGTATGGTTTCTTTAACGCCGAATTACTACACCACGCGACTTCGCTTTCCTCCGCATTTCTTCTCGTTTCTTTCTTTCCTCTCGTCGTTTTCTATCTTTCTTTGTCACTCTTCGTATTCTCTGACTCTCTACTTCTTGCTCACGCACACACACGCATCTCACACGCTCTCCTATCGTCATACGCGTTCTCCGCCTCTCCTCTCCGTCTCTCTGTAAACGTGTCTTTTCTATGGCTGTATTTATTCCTGTATACATTTATCTGTCTATGTATTTTCTTCAATCCATCACTGTCTTGCAACGACACGCGATACCACGTGCGAGCACGCTCCGTCGCATGTCTTTTTTTTTTGTCCCATATCTCTTTCTTCCCGTTTTTTTCTCTCGCGGGGTGAACAACACGACTGTTTTTAGATGCTTTCTCGCAAGTTGTTTCGCGATAAGGAGAAACAACTCGACGCGACACGAATTCTGAGGTTGACATCGGAAGTTAAAGAGAGATGGTTGATTTAAAACTCGTTTATCCGATGGAGACGAGAGGCACGATACGTTTTACGGCTTACAAAGGTACTACGTACGGTTGATTGCAAACTCTGGAGGCCGCGACGGGCCGGGTCAGTCTCATATACATGTTCTGAATGAAACATCGTCTTTTTTTTTTCATTTTCTACTATTTAAAACCGTTTTAAAATGCGCGCTTTTCCGACTGAAGACACAGTCACCCGATCTAAAAAGCCGTGTGTTTTTACCTTTTCCTTCTTTCTTTCCCCGATTTTTCTTCGCTTCAACGTTCCTCCTTCTATACATACATCTTTTATCCGCGTCTTCGTGTTTTTACGTTTTTTATTATACTTTTGTTGCGATTTTTGCCCCGACTCACTTGCACAAGCACGCTCACGTTCCATTCGTTCGTTTCTGTTGCTCTTATTATCGCTTGTTTTTTTTTGTGTGTTTGTTCCTGGTCGATTTCATGCACACATACTCTTTCTCTCTCTCCCTTGCGCTCTATGTTTCTCTCTTTCTCTCACATTCGTACGCTCGTCTTTTTTTTTCTTTCCCTACGCGCACATACACAAGATGATAACGTTTCTTTTTTACGATTATTATACCTTACACATGTTACAATAATATTAATTACTTGTAATAATATTCAATAATTATAGTAGAGTAGATGATCGATGAATGAGGTGGAGTACTGTACAGGATGCGCGATTTCCATGATTATCACATGTAAGATAGATTACTCAATTTTTTCTGTAACATTCAATCCTCCTCTCCTTCTTCCACTTCTTTTCCTCACCTTTACTGCTCCCCTTTTCTTCTTCTTGTTTCCTTTATTATAAAGGGGCATCGACACGCTATCTCTCAAGATCGTCTAGACCAGATAGCTCTCCTTCTTGTTTGCTGTTGTTCTCACAGTTTTGTCGATAAGGTGGTAAGGTGTAGGTAGATGGGTAGGTAAGCTTCCGTTTTTAGGTATAGAGATGAATCTCAAAGAAGCACGCAACTCTCCGTGTTTCCCCCGTTCCCGGTGGCAACACACCTCGAGATATCACTTTCTCGAGTGTGCTTCGTGACTCGATCCACTCATCATCGTCCACGGTCCATAGATCGCGACACGTACTGCCGGAGAGCGCGGAAACAAAGAAAACAGACAGCGTCCTCCCATGCACTTTGCACTCCCAAATTCGTTCTCTGTCTTCCTGATCGCGTAGACACGCCTATTACATATATATATATCAAGTGTCCGCGAAACTGGTTCAGAGCGTTTCGCGTTTTGCCACCTGGCCACCGTATTCTCCCTTTCCGTGTGTCTCGCGCAATTCATTTTTCTTTTCTTTTAATTCGATAGTTTAATAGTTTAAATTAATAAATTATTTGGTTTATCACGCGCAGCTGAGCGTCCTGGCACTTTTCCATGGTTCGTGTCTCGGGAGGGGAGCGGCGCATGGCGCGCGCGACACCAACTATACACCACCATTGTTGTACCAAAAAAAAAAAAAAAAAAAAAAAAAGAATTCGTCTGCGACGAAACACACCGTCCATCCGTGACGTCGCTTCGTTTAATAGGTGGGCTGCGCTGCTCCGTAAGCGCCGTAACTGCGTTGTCGCGGGACTTGGCTGATAGAGTGTGGAGGAGGGGGGCAAACAACGACCCGTCATCCGTCATGAACAACAAGACACGTTCATACGACTCCATGAGACCACTACGCTTCGAGAGACAACGCCTTGCACGGGCCTACCAACGGCCTCGGCGACGGGGACGGTGATTTCTTCGACAAATTCAACGGTTGTTGGCTGTCCGCGATGTCCACCTGTAGCTCCATCATGTTGCTCGGGCAGCCGGACAGGACGAGCGTCGCTGCCGTACTCGAGGCAGGCCGTGGACTCGTGCTCGTACTACTCGTCGCCGCCGCGGATAAGTACCTTGGCGACGAGGCCGGCGAGTTCCCGACCATGAGGTAGTCCGAGGAAGACTGTTGCTGTTGCTGTTGTTGTTGTTGTTGCTGCTGCTGCTGCTGCCGAGCGCCCGTCGTCGTTGTAATGACAGACGTAGCGGGCCATCTGGTTGTCGAGTAGCTGCTGGTAGCGCACTGTAGCAGCCCTTGAGATCCTTGGGGTGAACGGGCGGTGATCGTGGTCGTGGAGGCGCACTGCTCCGCCGGCGAGGGCGATGCAGTTGGCGACCTGGGACTCGCCTCTCCGCGCATGATATAGTTGTGAATGATGTCCGTGCGTTTCAGTTGCTCGGCCGTCATTCGTGGACCCTCCATCAGGCTTCTGGCTAGCGTCGAGTGCGTGCTGCTCAATAGACTGGCCGTTTGAGGACATTGAGCTTGTACTTGATTCGACGGACTTCGAGCCGGTGGCGAGGTTAGGTGAAGATGAAGCTGCGACTGCGTGTGCTGCACGATCACTGCTGGCTCAGCTTCTGCACTGTCTTTTTGGCGTAGCGCACGGAACTTTTTGTGAGGCTTGTACGCCTCGTCCATCAGAGAATTAGTATCGTACAGCGGAGGTGCTTGAAGTACTCGTTTCAGCACGGGCATGTCTTCAACTTCTTTGTCCTCGGAACGGGGACTGGAGCAGACGGAGGTCGGTGCACTACTGGCACTGCTGCTTGCTGGTTTGTCTGGCTTTTCAGTGCCTGATTCGATACCGCTGTCACTTGGAGAGTCTAGCTTACGGAATCGTGGACACTGAGGTGGCTGAGGCGTCTTCGAGAGAGAGGCACGATGTAGTTCATCATCGCCGGAACTCGTACTTCCTGAGTTCGCTCGTCGACGATGAGGACAGAGACCGCCAGCTAGGGTAGCAGCTAGAAGAGGAGCGCTGGACGCGTGGTGACCACTTGGAGGAGCCACGTGATGGTACTCCGTTAGAGAAGCGACTTCCGCGCTTTCGGTGCTCGACACGCTGCCTAGAGGACTCTTCACGGCCTCGTCTAGAGTTACATCCGAGGCTGAACCCCAAGATGCAGGCGGTTCCTCCTCCATGGGCCAATGTTGTTGCTGCGGTTGCTGAGCGTTGATTACGTGCTGCGTTTGCTGTTGCTGTTGCTGGTGCTGTTGTTGAGCTTGCATTTGCTGTTGTTGCTCGGTCATTTTAAAGGCCAACAATTTCTCCGAGTGGAGAGTGTTCAGTGTTCTCAAGTCTGGGATCTTTTTCAGCAGTTCTCTCAAGATATCCGGATGCTGAGGATGGTTCTGTGCCAGGACAGTTTGAAGAGCGTTCCGTAGTTTATTGTGCATGCGCTCGACCAGCTCTGTGTTGCGTAATCCTGGTCTATCCGCGGCGATCACTACTACTGAACAGAACAATCCCAGCTCCGCGTCCGATAGCCGCAAGGAGTTCACCCTCTCGGCGAAATCGAACATCGAGTCCATGAGAAATCGAGCGTTACTGCTATTATGGATCGATTCCCGTTTGAGCACCTGCCCATTTAGACAGATCATGCTGTTCGTTTGAGCGTCGAACATGCAGGCCAGCCGTACTAACAACACTTCGAACACGCCGGCCTTCAACAGCGTGACCTGATCGTCCTGTGCCAGTAGGCTAAAGCCAGGAATGCGTTTCGCGAACTCCACCACACCACGTATCGCCGGCGAGAACCTCTTCGAGAAGTCTTGCAACAATTCTTGCTGCCCAGTCAACGGTTGAGGATTGGGGTTTAGGGGGCATGCCTGCAACCGTGAACAAATAACGATTCTAGATTAGAATCTCGTAAATTATTATACGTATAGAAAAGTCGTAAGCGTCTCGAGCACGATTGGAAAAAGCTTAACTTCCTCGTTCAGTCGAGGACGACTGGTTCGATTTCCGCGTAGCATGGACTGTGTCTCGGACGATCCAAGGTCCGTTTGCTATTGACGTAAGCGGTAATAAAAATGATTCGTCCGAAATGCAAAGTCTCGAAAGCGAACGTACAAAAGAAGAAAAAAAAACGGTAATAAAAAAAGTACAAAAGGTAAGAAAGGAAGTGTGAAATAAATGTCAGAAAACGGGTTTACGAGGGAACAACGTATATATATATATATATATATACTCACCAAGGTCGGTGGACACGCGGTATAGTTAGGCGTCTCTCGAGCTCTGACCAGAATCGGAGCTACCTTGTCCCTGGTAAAGTCGCATGTGTCGAGATGAGCTTGCACAACGGTGGCCAGGAGACGTTGCTCGTCCTCTAGCTCGGCCGCTACTGCCTTCTCTTGAGAACGGCTGTGGGAGCTTTGCTGCATAGCAGCCAGAATCCTGGCCTTCTCGCGCTTGGGCACACGGCCGAATCGCACCGCTATAATCAGAAACAACACGAATGGCCAACGATTAGACACCGACGAGAATCAACGAGACGAACGAGACGGTTCGGTTTGGTCAGTGGTAAGCAGAAGGAAGGACACGTCGATGAATAGTTAATGCGATCAATGAATGAATCATGCAACGGACACGGCGTGTCGGGCTGCGTCCCGCGGCCTTCGAGCGCTTCTGACACGCGCGCAATTACGAGGAAAACTGGTACGCGTCTCATTTCATGAAACACCCTCGCGTTTTCTTATTAATACTCGTTCAACGTCAAGGGAAGCACCATTGGTTCATAAAATAACCTTTGATTTATTTTTCGTGCTTCTGTATATTTTTACATCTTTTTTTTTTAATTTTTGTATTACGTATCACCGCACCA
Source organism: Bombus breviceps (assembly GCA_014825925.1). NCBI lineage: Eukaryota > Metazoa > Arthropoda > Insecta > Hymenoptera > Apidae > Bombus > Bombus breviceps. The sequence goes on along the minus strand of CM026189.1, from coordinate 8,577,286 downwards.
GATATGTAGTTAAGGCTAGCACATGTTTCGCATATTATATTTCAGACAGGTGGATAAATGTCTTGATGCCTACACACGATCTGCACTAGGTTTAGAAAAAAAGAAAAAAAAGAATCGAGAGGGGAAAGCGCACGACTTTCTCGCGCGCGAGAAACGAAAGTGGCGGTTGCCTTGGCCTTGCGCTACGAATTCTTCCTCCGTTAGAAAGTCACGAGAGCGGGTCGATGGGTGGAGGGTCGTGAAAGGGAAACAACGATATTTCGATAACACTCTGTTGTTAAAAAAAAAAAGTCTCTTCTGGAACACCTACGTGCATTATGATAGTTGACAACTCCGTTGAGGATTCCTTTCAGTATAGGTAACTCGTCTCCCATGACGGTCGAGGAAAAATGATCGAGTGGAATGCTCGATCCCTTAATCGTGTCTGCGGCGTGTAGCTTCGGAGCGAACTGCACCGCGCACCAAAACTAATCTCCCATCGGCACGATCACTATGGGTCGACGTTCGCGCTGAATTCGTTCGGCACAGCATACACGCGACTTTTTTTTATACAATTACAAATGTTTTCCTCTTCTTTTCTACCCTTCCCGACGCTTTTATATTCTTCGTATATTTATTTGGAATGGATTGTAATCCGTTTGATGGCTGACTATCGGCTAACTATCGTGGCTGCCGCGAGTCACTCCGACGAGGATCGTGTTATGTGGCGCGGCGTGGACGGCGCGCCGCCAGACACACGGCTGTCTGGTTCGCACACGGGCGGGCAAAGAGTTCAAGAAAGGAGCGCGACAGTAGGACGCGTGCAAACGCGAGACAGCATCACAGCCGACTGAGTGATGTTCCGCGGGTTGCGTTCAACAGCCCCTCCACTTATTCAGCCATCAACGACTCCCACCACCGGCCACGATTGTGGCCTTTGCCGAGCCTTTGGCCTTGAACTTGGTTTCAGCGACAGCCGCACGAGGCGTACCGCCGACCTATATATACTATATAGCGAGCGAATGTACACGGTGAGCGTAGCGGCCAGCAAGCACACTAAAAGAGAGGGTGTACGTGACTGTGTATATACACGTATGTGTGCGCCTATATACACGTCTACACACACCGCTCTAGGTGTATACTTCTTTCTTCCTTCTCTCTTTGTGTTGGTATGTGAATGCGCGACAAAGAACGGATTCTATTAGAGACAGAGTGAGAGAGAAATAAAGAGAGAGAGAGAGAGAGAGAAAGCAGTGAGACACTCTCTCTCATGTGCGCAGATGCGAAGTTCCTTTGCTGGGGGTAAGCTACCCTCGACGACCTTGGGCAACCCCTTGGCTCGCTGGCTATTTGCCCTGTCACCAGCTGCCGTCGTTGGACTTATCTGTTCACGGACGATCGATGTCTCTCCCGCTATCATCGGATGTCACGTCCTTTCGATTCGACAAAATTAACTTCCTATGACGATATCTCCTGGAATTCGATTTCTCTTTATCTGTTTACCGATCGATCTGTTTACGTCTGCGTGTCTTAAATTCATTCGATCGAAAGAGGTAGTTAACGTGCTTGCCTGTTCCGGTGACTACGAGGTCATATCGCGATCACGATTCATAACGCGTGGCCCCTTGAGTCACGTACAAATTCCACCGCTAGACAGCTGCAGACACCGCCTCTAATATCATGACGGTATTCTACCCGGAGATCATTCGCGAACGTCTAACTGTATTTTTTCCCCCTTTGTCATTGACGTCGATCGCTATCTAGAGTGTATCATGTACGTCGTAAAGAAATATGATTAACTCCTGACCGTGTCGATCAACGCAAAATTACAGGAACTGTATCACTGTCGAGCGACGACAAAATCGAGCGCAAGCACAGGAGCAGGTTCCTCGCCGAGCCTCCAGACGCAAATTGCCAGGCGGCCGAGTCGAGTCATATCTGTTTGGCGGGACTGTCTCGGACGAGCATGCGCTCGAACGCCAGGTGGCTCGACCGCGATAGGGGAAGTGGGGAGGAGGGAATGGCGCGCAGCCGTGGTAGGGGTAAGGCGATCGCGAAGGGGACGAAGTTCGCGAGGTCTCCGCATGGAGCGTAGCGCCACGCGACGGCGCGTTGTCGTTGCGAGAAGCGTGGTAGGGGAAACTTCGACAAGGAGATCGAGTAAACCGCAGTAGGGGGAAGCGGGAGATGATCGTGATAGTGTACGCGACTGGTGAAGTAGTGGGGGCAACGTAGAAGGAGGTGGAAGGGTCACCGGGTACGTAGCGGCGAGTAGCGGTACTCTTTCTATAGACGCGGAGTCGCATGCAAGCCGAGCAATGCCCGACTATTGACCCCGCGGCACGATCCATGCTGCTATCAGCGGGAGACTCGCTTTTCAAACTTTGACTCCCTTTGTCTGAATAAACTATGTACTCGATGTTTAATCAGCTCGATCGTTATCATTCAGACGATTCTTAACGAAAGATTCTTAACGTTAGATGACGATTGAGAGTAACTTATCAGAAGCGCGAATATGATTCTACGTATATGGAGTACGAAGAGAATGTTCGAGAATCTTGTTTGTTATTTTTGGTCGAGACCGATTCCCGAAGGAGATACGGACGTTTATAGATCAGACGGCGGTGGATGTGTCCGTGGCGGGCTGCCGATGCTCCCGGGTCGTTGACCGCGGGTAGGTCTGGCCGTTGTCGGTCAAATCTACTCGCGAGTAGTTTCGCGGCGGGAAAAAGAGGTCATCGGGCTGAATCGGGTCCTGATGTTTCGAAAAGAAAGCAAGCTCGTGAGCGAGAGGGGCCTCGAGGGGAGTATATAATTGCAACTGCTTTCTCAAACGGCGAACTGGCCACTTTCGCCCATTGCGACACTCGCGCTGTGTCGCGGGGAGCGGCGTTACGCAAACGGTCAACGACCCGCCACTCTAGATTTTAGAAACTACTTTTTTTGAGACAAACGTGCGTGTTACGCGATCACGAGTTCGTTTATCAAGAAAAGATATCTGGTGCTTCTGGTACGGTGATACGTTTCGTTTCTCGATTAAGTTTCTTTTCGCAAGTTTACTACGATGACGTTGTTAAAGTCAACTATTCCACGATATGACGAAACTTCTGGAGCAATTCTTCGCTAGAGATAGGGACATTGCGGGGAACATTGTAGATATAGAAAAATATACTCACCATCACGACTCATCCCGACAGCGATACACTTTTTGAGACGGCAATACTGGCAGCGGTTCCTGTTGATACGCAGGATGCTGCACTGTTGATTCTTCGTGCAGGGTCGGTATTGGATCTTTTGCTGAATGCTGCGCCGGAAGAATCCCTGCGAATCACCAACGAAACCCTCGTCAGTTTGGCCGTCACTGTCCGAGGAGGACCCCGACGAGCAATTGGTCCCCGTACGCGGGGTGGCCACGTCACATTCGCACAAGCACCCCATTAATTCACCCAGGCAGATTTGTATTCTCTATTTCACACGTTTCTTCCCTCAAGTATGATCGCGTGTCTTTCAGCACGCGCACTGATCTCTCTTCCTCCTCCTCCTGTATTATTATTCACAGTACGTATCAACGTGATTAGCAACTGTGCAACGATCAAAGAGAACTCGCGAGCGAAACGGACAAGTCCAAGGAACTTTGCTGTATCTCGCGTGTCACAGTCCTGTTCGAACGATTCACTGAAACGTCGTCGGTGAAACGACGTGAAAAACGATGCACGCGTCTCAAACCACCAAACTCATCAGCGAATCAAGCGTAACTGTTCGCCTGTACGATATCATGCGAGACTCGGAACGCGAGTTTTCGGCGGGGGAAAAAGAAGCGACCGTTTGTATCGAAGCTTGGCTGTGGACTGGCTCTTTCTAGCACAGAGAGCATAGAGCCTCGGCACATTGCCTCTGGCTCGCCGAGGTGGGGGACACTCTGACCCAATTCCCGGACGTTCACCCGCAGTTCACCGCGTGAAAGTGAGAGTCCCCCTTGCGCGCACTCTACCTCGCCTCGTCGCTCTCTCTCTTTCTCACTCGTATTTCCACTCCCTCTTTCTCCTTCTCGCTCTTTCTCCCGATCTGTACGTCTCTGTCCCGTTTTGTCTCTGTTCCCTGTCCCGTTCGCGCGTGCTGGCAAACCCTCGATATATATCGCGCTCCTTGTCGGTCGAATGCGACCATAGAGGCTCGCGCGCACTTCGAACGCTCTACTAACGGGTTCCTTCCCTCCTCCTCCTTCATCTCCTCCTCCTCCTCCTCCTCCTCTACCACCATACCATCACCTCGCTGCGTTCTGCAAGGAACCACCCTCTCGAAAACTGTTCCTACCCTCCCGTGTATCCCTGATACTCTTCTCGAGAGAAGAATGTCGACGAATAAACGCGGGAACCCCTCTTTTTTCTGATATACACACACGCGGTCAACCCTAACTACGCGCCCTTTTTCGGGGGACCGTTCGCTTTTTCGACCGACGTACGATGATTCCTTTGCACCGGAAAGGGTGAATAACCCCAGCTTCATCGATCCATCTCTGCTCCGTTTGTTTGAACTTAAAACCAACATAGAATCTCCATAAACTGTATCTTTTTATTTCAACGAGTCTTGCCGAGTGAACGTAAACAAACGATAATAAAACGAACGTATAATACGAAGAATAAAATGGCACGATACGATGGATGAGAAAGAAACGGTCGGAGATTGTTCAGTTGGGTCGGTTTTTCATGCAGCAGCCGCTAATTGAGAATGAGAAAAGAGGTAGGTCAGGGCGGAGGAAGTTCCCGGCCGCGTATCGGTCAACGACCTCGCGGGGCAGTTACGTAACGAACGACGCGTGGAACGTCGTCGTCGTCGGCGGCGGCGTCGACGGCGTCGTCGTGTGTCGTCGTCGTATCTTCGGGCCTTCGCTGTACTGTCAGAGGCGCAGGCGCGCGGGCTCGTGTGCATTGCACGTATGCGTACGGAATTGGCGACACACTGTTGGTCGTCAAGTGACTCTCTCGTGACGTCAGACACGCGACCTCGCCTACCTCAACTTCGTGCACGGACCAAAGAGAGAGAGACAACGAGAGAACGATGTACCGTTGCACCTCCGCGCCCGGCCTGTCAATCGGTGCACGCGTTCGATGCAAGTCAATGAACTGTCAGCGTTGCCAATGTTAAGCTTCCCTGCCGTCGATCGACGACGCTGTCCCGGCCAGCTTTCCGTTTGAAATCCTCTCTCTGCCTTCGACAACCCGGGCCAATGAACCCTGCCTCGCGTTTGTTTTCTACGAAACGCGGCTCCGCGCTTTACCAGGTCACGAATTCGTTGCCTCGGGATTACACGACGATTAAATGTCTACTTGCATAGGTATTAATAGAATCGGTTTGTCATGGAGCTTTTTTAGTTTAGGGGACACGTACATGGTGACAGATATTAATAGAATTGATTTTGTATCAGGCTTTTTTGATTTAGAACAGTAAAGGTTGGTGAAGATGTTTTTGATTTAGGGATAAGAGGAATTTTCTGTAAGTTAGGTTAAGGGAGATTAGATAAAGTAATGAGCATGATAGTGTATCGTAGTTTTGTTATGATTTATCGAGGATTCTTTCTGACGAATTAAAAACCGATTAATATCCAAGCGATGAGACATTTTGATCTAGTTTGGTATTCTTTATCCCCAAATTCTGTTTTAAATTGGCTCCTATGATAATTGAAGCAGTCTAATATTAAACCTATTACGAAGATCTTCTTCAAACATTTAAGTGTCACAATCAACGTAGAAATCGACGATCGTTGGAAAGAGTGTAAAAGACTAATTGATATCAAGAAATGTTTACCGAGACAAACGACTCTGTTTGATAATTTTTTTAGAAACTGGAAACTGATCGAAAGAAATTTCACAGGAGCTCAGGAGATTAGGAAGGGACGACCGGAAGCTGTTATCGGGCGCGAGCTGGTATCGCGGATGCCCGGACGAGGCCAGCAACCCCTGCTGAACCCCTTTGCTTGGCGGGAATCCGGCAGAGGTGGAACCAGCATCGAGGGGTGGGATTGTGGGAGAATGCGGTGCATCGATCTCTCAAACTCTGTGCATTCCCCCTGACGGGTCAGAGGGCGACTACCTTTGCGTGTCGTGCTCCGACTTACGTGAGTTGGCGCACGCGCCACCATTGTGTCACAGCCACGGAAAATGCAAACAGATCGCCACGTCGCGTCGCGATCTTACCCTGCAATCGACGAAAACTTAATCCTGCGGAATATCTAGAGTAGATACAACGTTGCTTTAAATCTAGTCCATTTTAGCAGCATATTTGTTTCAATATTCGTTCGAGCTCGTTAAGATTTAAGAAAAGAAACGATTTGCATAAATAAAATCACGTTGCATTGTACTGTAACGTAAACCCGTCCTGTCTGTACATATTAGGTACACATATCGAAATTACGACATATAGAAAATTAGTAAATGCTACTTTGACGATTGATTACGAGGAAAAATCGGAGAAATTTTTTCCGAACTTTCGAAAAGTACCAACAAACTATCATCCCTTGATTAAGACTCTACATACAACACTCTGACGCAGATTTACACTTTCCAAATCTAGTAATGATAGCTAACCCCTACGTTGACACAACTAGCCAACAGAATTTCAAAAAGTGGCCCGCCCTAATCACCGAAACTTTCGCTCGAGAAAGTTTCACGTTGCTCAACGGATCCCGGCATCCCTAGAAATCCCACTTCCACGATTACTCTACTCTCCGAAAAAAAAGTGCATCCACCCTCCCGAAAGAATTCGCACGCGAGGCGTTAACCCTGTCGAAAGACCTCGAGTGTCCCGCGTCACGTTCACCGGTTGTGTTCGCTTTTATTTTCCGCGAAAGGAGCGAGTTCGCGGCTCGGCTGGCTGGCCGACGTGCATATGCATCGGTGCACGCGTGCATACATCGAGATGCAAGCCTATACAGATGTAGGTAAGGAGAGTGTGGGATATACACACGACGTGATCGCGAGGCCAACGACCGGAGCGCGCGACCGTACCTCCGTAGTGGGGGGTGGAACGTTCCTTTGGGTGGGAGAGGGGGTGTTCTGGTAGGGGAAGGTGAGTGTATCTGCTCCCACGGGCGAACAGCGGCCAGGGGGACAACGAAGACGGGAAACGAAGAACAGGGAAACACAGAGGGAAAGAGAGAGGGGGAGGGGGAGAGAGTAAGAGAGGAGAGGAGAGATGCGACAAAGAAAGAGGAAAAGACAAAGAGCGAGATAGAGGTACGTACAACGAGTGATACCGTGGGTTACAAGGAGAATTGGTGGGGGAAGGGAGAGAGGACAGGACACGAAACGGAGTAACGGTGACGTACATAATGCGCGCGCCCGTGCGGGCGCATGCGCTCTCGCTCGAAACGGCGCGACACTCTCTGCTCTGCTCGGGGGCATTAACCGCTCACGCGCGCTCGCATCGACGCGCACCTACGACCCCAAGAATTCGCAGCTCGCTTGCTCGTTTGCGACTGCCCGGACACCGATATGCCTGATCGCTCCGTGGTACCGATCGCCGAGGTCAGAGATGATGCTGGTCCGTCCATGAACGGGTGAATGCGCCAGAGATACTTGGTATGGATAATTCAGAAGAGGCAGCAAGTTTTGATAGGAAGCTGGTTGGGAAACGCTTTTTGAAATAAATTCTTCTTTAGGTGATTGGTTGTCAGGTTTTCCATGCTGTTTTTAGCGCGGATATTTAGTAATAAATAAAATAAAGTACTAGGTTTTCGTAGGAGTTGCTGGTGAAGGGAAAACATAAGATAGAATCTATCGATTGATTTATGTTTCTGATCGTAGTTAAACTTTATTGTTTGTGCGATTGTTCTAGAGAGTTATGATCGTAATTTTAGAACGATATATGTTGGTTTCAGTATTATGGACATTTTTATATATATATGTATAATTGAAAGCGATTTGTATCAAGGGGGAAAATATATGTTACAATTGTGGTATCAGATATTCTAAAAGAGATGCCAGATAAGGAAGAATCGAGAATCTGGTAAATTCAGTAGAAGCGACGAAAAGAAATGGTGCCGTTGGCCGACCAGCTTTTATACTCTCGTTTGACCTCGAACAGTTCGCTGCTCTATTCCCCGGGCATCGATACCAAGGAAGTCGATCGCCGAGGTCACCACTCGAACTATTTTCCGTTTCCACGACGCTCGAGATTTTGTCACAGATCGCTAACCAAACCGACGCTGTATCGAATAAATAAGAGCACTTGCAATTTCAGAAATCAACAATCCAATCTATCTACATCGGCTATTCGAAAATGAACTCGACTTTCTTTACTTCTTAATTAGAAATTGAGATAGGAATTTTACTGAAGCATAACGCAAAAGTTAAAAATATTCTATTACTCTTTAGAGTTGTCACAACATAATTGTACGAAATAGCAATAATCATTCAAAACATAAAACACGTCTGTATCAAATGCAATTTCTTTACAATTGTCACGCGATTCTACAAAATTTGTCTGATCAACCAATCGCATCTATCTTAACAAATCAAATTGCTACATCATCCAAACGAAATTTACGAAAAAGAAACGAAACGCAAGAGAAAGATTAGCCTACATTTGAAACATCTTGATCCCCAATTTCTCATCCTCATCCCCAACAACTGTGTCACTGGAGTGCAGTGCACCCCGAAAAATCGCCGGCCGATTAGCCGCGAAGAAACATGCCCCGGCGAAACGGCCGTATAGCGTGGGGTGTCGTGTTTCACGGGGTGGCTTTATCGGGCGTAGAGGAGCGTGACGTCCGATTCCGCGCGGCGGGGCAGCGGCGTTATCTTGAAACGCGCTGCCGCTTCGGCCGGCCGGAGATACCGAGTCGAGCGAACACCTACCACGATAATAAGCGGCTGACCCGATTCTAAAGTAGATGCACCGGGGTCAGTAACCCCAACCGAGCACCGAAATACCCGCGCAATCAAATGAAAATGAGATCACGACTCGTTACGACATCAAAAATGACGGTTAGCCGAGAGGGAGGTGAAGAAAGAGGAGGATGGACGAGGAGGTGGTGGAGGTGGTTTGAGAAGGGGGGAAAAGGAGGAGAGGAGGTGCAGCAGACGCAGGAGGAGAGCGAGAGGAGTAGTGGGGGGGTTTGGGAGGGATCTGGAGGGGAAACGATGAAGATGGAAGGGGGCATTTGGACGGAGGGGGGAGGGAACAAGCGTGTGACGTAACTGGCTCGGGGGTCGACGACCGGAGGGTTAATGCACCGGTCGCCTGGTTTCAACCCTCCGGAAAAAGAGTCGACGCGCACCTCCACCGTTGATTGCCCCGCCGCCCGCGCCAGTCAGATTTAAAGAGGAACGTCGACGCAAAAATAAAAACGAGAAATCTCGCACTCCCTCCCCGACAGAGAATTGTCTCGCTTTTCAGAGAGGCTCTTGCCTCTATCTTTCGATATCCTGCACGCGGCTTTTGGAGAAGAACGGTTGAAGTGAAGTATAACACACTGATATGCGAGTATGGTCGGAGTCAGAAAAACAATTTCCTTGACGAATTTGGAAATGCTCGAGTTGAAGATGGGAAAGTTAAGTTTGGTTAAAAGGGGTTGATGGGTGAAGTAGATAGACATATCTGTATAGGGGAATAAGATTAGGGGGATAAGTATAGAATGACATAGCGATCTAGGGGGTGGGTTGATTAGATTCGGACGAACGTTTCGTGAATCAAACCGGTTACCCGCTTTGCCGGAATGCCGTGACTTTTATCGCGGTTTTATCGCGCGCGCTGATTGCGGCGCCGCGAATCTCTCGTGCTGTAAAACTGAGCCCAGGTCAGTGACGCGTACACGAAAAGTGTCATGGGGGGCAACGGCCTGGGCGAGATATCTGGGCCAGTGCGAGCCACACGCCGGCCGCCATCTTTGCGTCACTTTTTCCATCCCGAAAACATGGGGCACTAGTGACCTAACCTACTATCCAAATCTCTCTATCCAAGTGTATCCTAATTATACCATGAAATATTTTACCTATAATCTTCCCTAGAAAAGCTTAATTTATAGGGGCCTATATATGCGAATATCCCCTAAACTTTGATCCTAACCTTAAGCAGATTTAGATTTCGGCAAGACCTCGTAAAGCTGCGAGACTGGAACAACTCAAGAAGCTCAGGGGCCGAGGAAAAGTAGCTTGTGGCCAGCGGTATGGCGAAATAGTGCAACAGCAGTGCGACCGAGCGACCTAGTCTTAAAGATATCCAACACTCTTCCGCGTTCTCTTCCCTTTCCACCGCTGATCCCTCGCTGCGTGTTCCAGTACCTATAAGACGGTCTCTACCGCTAGCGGCTAGGTCACTCGACGTCGACTCGTTTGCCGTAAACTGCCTGTGTGTTACGCCACGGCCATAAGTTACTGACCCAGTCAACCCAGCCCGAGTCTCTCCTCACCTCTTCTGATCGTTCTCTTCACCAGGGATTTGAGATCAAGGTAGGGGGCCCTAAGAGAGTCTAATTCTTGATCAGATATTGTTCAGAAGAATGGTCGATTCGATTTTTTCCGGTTCGAGAATCTAGTCGAGGTAAAATGCAGTCAGCAGGGGTTAAGAGACACTTTCTCTTCCTCGTGGTCGGCCGCCATCATATCTTTGGCTTTTCGGCGGTTCTGCCAAGTCACTCTCTCTTTCTTTTTGTCCGGACACCGAACAAACGACTCTGGGGTGTCTTTACAAGGGTATCTAGGATTCAGCAGATTGACTCAGTCATCGTCGTACTATTTGGGAAGATTGTAAACCCAGAAGCTTTAAGCTACTTTTTCAAATACTGATCGTATTTACATAGGATTGATCGATTAGTTTGGAGAAGATTAATTTCGTTATTGGAAATGGTCAATTATAAATGTCGAAGATAAACTAGAAACGTCGGAATGTATCTGGAATGCATCTACTAAGTGTCTCGATTTATATTACGTACATGGTGAGACAACTTATAAAGTAAGCAGATGTCATACAAGAACGAAATCATCAGGTCGACGGACGAAGAAGATCTGCGAGGACTTGGCGCACCGGTTTACAACACCTGGCGGAGTATCCCTCACCACGCGTCTCTAATCGACGTGGAGGGGATATAATAGCAAGAGTGGGGGCAGCGTACTGCCACTTCCTAAAACGAATTCGCGGTCTGTGCTGCCCCCACCACGTGCCTCCTTGAAGTCGCACAATGACGAGCACGAGGACGTTGGCCTTCGCGGGGCGTAATTATCAGTCTCGAGGGAAACAATTTACATTCGATTCGAGGTTTAGCGGGGAAAGAACTCTTCTTTCGAATTGCCACGTTAAAACGACTATATTCTCTCCAACGATGAATCATTTTACTACGAAATATTTTCGACCAACATTTTTACGCTAGAATTCCCAATGGTACAGAGAAAAGGGACTTTTCCTCTTCTCTTTTTCTTTTCAATTTTAAATGGTCGACTGAGAGACGAGTCGATTCGAATCGAAAGAATAGAGGAAAGCTAGACAAGCTGGACAGGAAGTTGCACGGACGGATATGCATTCTTCGCGTTGCACGTACCTGCCTTAAAATTCGGCCACACGAAAACCACCGACACAAAACTGTCTTTAGGAGGAGAGAAACGGCTGTCTACCTGTACCCGACCCTTCTCACGCGGAGGTTATCGTTCCACACAGAATTTCGCCACATTTTCCGCTCCTTTTGCGTAACCGCCCGCGAAGCTATTGTACGAACCCCGACCTTCTTCGTATTCCAGAAAAACCTAATCGTCCAATGTGTTATTCTATCCACTTTTTCTCAAAAGTCAGGCTAAATCTTTTCCAAGAAATTTATCTCGTACATTCGAAATATTTTTATCTATCTTCTGTATCGTAGAAATTTATAAATTCTTTCTCGATAGAAAAATAAAATTGGAAGGTATAAGTGACACATATATTTTTAATAATTACGATCAATTTGATGATCTTATATGCCCTATGAATCATTATATACAAGAAAGAATATCGCAATTGATCAGGAATTAACGCGAATAACACTTCGAATGTCATTCCCCTGACCAGAACACTCGATATAAAGATCGTCGTATGGATGGAAGAGAAGAGACCTTGGCAAGATTTTTCATCCACGAGAGGTTACCCGGTTGAGGAGGCAACGTCAAGGACCAGTTTGAACGTCTCGCGATTTCCGCGTGCACAAGGTCGAGCAACGCCGGGTCGATAACTTCTCCGTAGCCTTGGTCACATCGTACATTCACATTCAAACTCCGTTCACTTCCTGGCCACATCGCGTTACGGCTCCACATTATCGATACTTTTCACGGTACTCGTGGATCAATGCTAAATTCGTATTTACGTATTTCCAAAATCCATTATTCCAGAAGTCTTGAAGAGATCGAGTGAAAAGTATCAAAAATGTCGGCGATACTCGTTGCGATATTCGTTCAAACGATTTTCAGATCGTTTTATAACTTTTGTACGGAATGTTGGAAGAAAAAAAGAAGTTCCAACGGAGAAGTTCGAACGCAAAGTCGAGTAAGCAAATATTTTTGAAAACGAAACCGGATCGAAAAGCGTCGAACGAAATATGCGAAGTATACGCGGATTTGTATTGTGTATCGAGTTCGAATTTCCACTCACCTTGCATCCCTCGCAGGAGTGTACCCCATAGTGAAAACCGGACGCTTTGTCGCCGCAGACACGACACAATACCGTGGTCCCGTCGAATTCTGCAAGAGAACAGAAAAAAAAAGAAATATAGATTACGCACTGTGATTTCACTTGCACAATATGTATATAACGTGGACGTGTAACGTGTCGGGTTCACGTTGCTCTCCACGTGGCGGATAGCGCGCGTCTGGGAGGAGAAAGGTGGGAGAGAAAGAAGAACACTTTCTCCTCTCTCGCGGCGGGTTACAGCATCGGCGTGTTACAACTTTCTGCTTTCACTCGACTGTCACGACGCACGATCGTTTTTCAGTTTCACGAGATCCAAAGCAATTCGATCTCCTTATACGTATTGATACAGTTGAACCTGACCGAGATTTAATTCGTCGAATTTTTTCAAATTAAATTTAGACGTTAGTTTCCGACAAAAAGTATTGGGAGGTAAGTTTGATAATAGAATTATACGTAAACGTGTCTTTATTTTATCCGTGAGCGAATTTTGTCATTTTTCTTTCCTTTTTTTTTTTTTTTGCTTTTCTAATTTTTCTTCAATTAGTGGTTCCGAGTCGTACCTATGTTCAATTCGGGCTCAGGTTTCGCCGACGAAACGGTAGAGTCCATGGTAGGCATGTTTGGGCTGAGATGATGGGGTAACTGAGCCACGTGATAAGGGCTTGACATGCCCTGAGAGACACAAGACATGCGCGACACGCTAGACGTGCGGGAGCCGTGCGACGACATGCTCGAGATCGGCGTTTCCGGTGCCGGTGACGTCGCCATCGTAGCCTGTGCACTGCTATCCGGGGTCAGGATCATGATGTTTGTCTATCGTTCGATCACAATAACGAATCCAGAATATCTTAGGTTCTTCGATGTATCATCCACTTGGCACGGCACTGCACTAAGCCGAGGACCGACATCAGTTCACTACATGTTCCCTCGGTATCACTGACTAATAACCACTAACTCACTTCTCCTCGATATCACCAAGAAAAAAAGCGCTGCTCGAAAAATCTACGTAAGAGACGAATTCCTGTCTGCTTTCTTCTCCCTTTATCTCCAAGTCTGTTTATCGTGTAACGCACAGAAGTCGATCACGTGATCAAGTAACGTAAGGAACTCGACTGGCCGGGGGAGTGAATCACACTAAGGGAAACTGACTCTGGTTTGCCGAGAACCTACCGGAACGAGGGGCAGGTGCGTTCTGTGGCGACCGATGAACACCTCGCCGGTGTTATACACTGCCGATAGAGTGGAATGAACGACCGGGTGGTGTACCAGACGTGAGCGAGGAAGGAACCACGAGCGGAGAGAGCCGGAGGAAACCGTGAGCGAAAGAGCGCACGTATCGGGATGGCAGAGAGAAGAGAGAGTGAAAGTAAGTGTTCGCTCGAGGGAGGTTCGCGTTGGTCTGACTGGAGTTCGGCGCTGCCGAGTGTTGGTTACCTGGGGGCCGTGCAGCCCTTACTCGGAGCGACGCCGGTTTGTGGAGGGGAGGGATTGATGTGGCTGCCTGCTTGCCAGGCTGCCTCGACCATCTACAATGTCTACGCCCTGGCTACCTAGTATGTAGTAGAGGACACACAGCGCACCGGTGCGCTCTTACAGAGAGCCCCCCGAGAGAGTTCATCGTATTTTCAATGCTGGAGGTCACTGACAAGCGGCGGCTGCGGGCCCGGGCACCGGCGTCACGGGCCCAACCAATCGCGTGGCCGCACGCTGGGCCGCGTGTCCTCGCGATTGGCCGAAGCTTCGCCCCACCACTCGCCTCGGACCTCTACCGGCCGGCTCTCCTTCCTCCCATCGGAGGAAGTTCATCGGCCGAAACCTTGACTGAATTACCCCGCAGCAGCGGCCAAGGCCATGCGCCCTCTCGCTCGAGCCAACCAAGCCACAGTCCGTACACCTCTGTCGTTTCGCCTTCTGCCTTCTTCGTTCGTCTCTCTCTAACCTTGCCGGCTTCCTCTCGGCCTCTCTTCTGCCTTGCCCGAACCTCTTCTTTCTGTCTTTGTTTTCAGCGGAGAATACGATCCTCTGCGTGACTCCTTGTCCCGTTTCATCCTTCGATTTCTATGTCCCTTTTTCTCATACATGTTAACTATATGGTTCTCGAGAGGCTCGTTCCATCTTCGATTTAGGGACATTGCGGGGTTTATATGCCTCTGTGTCGAGATGCCGCTTAATTGATCGATGTCAGTGTACTCTTTTAGAGACCGACGGTGAAAGGTGGCGGTGCTCGGGCAACTTATTCTTCGGACACATTATGTTTAATGGCTTTTCTGTATTTGGACATAGCTTCTTTGGTTATAATGGTTCTGACTAGCGAACGCGTGTACATGGTGGTGTCGGTTATGGGACCATGCTTGATGTAATATCCGGTTACTCATTCATTAAAACGGATTTACGTATACTCGAAACGCTGGAGGATCCGCGTTCCCCTAACTTTCGAAGAACCGGTAAATCGACAAGTTACGAATTACAGATTAGAGTCTTCCTTTTTACAATCTTATAATCTTTCATCGAGTAGTATAATCAGATAGCTGGTGATACGTGAAATTTCATTGGATTTTATTGCCGCGCTCGCCGCTATTATGCAACGGCATTTATTAACATCAGCGACTTATACTTGGTGACTCATCAAATTTCATTAATGATATCGATTCAATTGTGCAGAACGGCCCTGAACTTTACCGAGAATATTAATTCACTCCCACCAGGCTGTTACTAGTTTCAATATTCTATCATTTAAAAACGAAACTCCGTTTCCTCTACGAGGTGACAGGGATTTCCTGGTCACCTACTCGAATCGATTGTTCGGAGCTGATACAAAATTCGGGAGCGTGTACACGCGGCAAGGCGAGAGCCCAGTTCCGATTCGAAGGACGATAGGCACGTGCGTGCTCACAGGCAAAAAACGTGATACAGGTTCGATGAACTTGCCGCCGTGCTACGCCGTTTTCGTTGCCCGCTCGTAACGAAACTATCTCCAGATTTCGGACTAGCATTTGCCTTATCGTTTAGCGTTCCCGTGACTAGGCCATCGGCGATCGTGGAATTTTACGGTTGCACTCGGATCGGTTTACCGCTGATCAAATGATTCGCGGGCAGCCAGTGCAGCGTCGTGCAACGCGCCATTTCCTTTCTGGATAAAACTGCAGAACAGAAAAATTCGCTAACGTCTGTGCGATTGCTCGTTAGCGAAACTCTTCTATAACGTTCGCCGATTAATCGCGTCGTTTGCACCTTTCGTGATCTATCGCGTTCGAATCAACCCTCGGGTCGCTGCATTGTGCAACCACCCACGCGATCTACCTCTGCCACCTGTCCAATGACGAACACCTACGCGTTTCAACGGTGTATACTTCGAACTTGACTTCCTTCCTTCTTATTGGATCAATGGCCGATCGTGACGATTCTGTTATATAGATTTTAGCAAGATGCTTAGTAAGAAATGTATTTATAATTTTTACTTCGTTATTGTTCGAGCGATTTATTGATATTATCAGCTATCAATAAAGTATTGCGTAAGAGTACCGTGGAACTATCAAGAGCAACTGTTAGAGAACAAAACGTAAAGATGTGTTATTATAATTGTCTCGTCACTGTCTGGCTATTTATAATATCGCACATCGCAGTAATTGTTTAAACACGAGACGATCGTAACACCACAGATTTTCTCTTTTTACATCGAATGTTTGTGAAAAAGTAGAATTTTATACTCGTAGTGATGAATTAAACGCAGATATCGAGTAATAGTAAACATGCGAATAATCACATAAAAATCACCGAGAAAATGTTACGTAATGATAGAGGAGTAATTTAAAATAGTTATGAGAATATACGAAACTTTATTTACTCTTCCATAAGACGTGTCTTCCTTTCATTTGAATATGGCATTCATATGTGCAAATTACAAATTGACGTATGTACATACGTTTTGAAATATTTCTGCCTTGTTCCACATCGTCTGGCATGCATATTCATTCACTTATTGGCGTAATTCAACCACATTATTTCAAATTGAGGTCATAAAATATCCTGACGAGGAGATTATATAAATTTACATTTCACGCGCTGAAAACGTCGAATCTAACTCTCACGTCGTGATTGCAACGATTTGAAAAACCATCCAACAAACTCGCCAAAGCTGGTGCCTCGATTCCCCTTTCTCGATTACAACGGCGTAACCCTACCTTCCTTAAGAACCGGAAGTGTCTCCCATTGTCAATTCGAAATCCCACGAAACGGTAAGATCTAGAGCAAAGAAATACGATATTTTCGGGGAAAAAAGCTGCGGAAGGGCCGACTCGATGGTGACAATAAACTGGCAACCCAAACACGAGACCCTTCAACCCTTGGCTGGACACGCAACCCTTTTGCGGCGCAGATTCAGGCTCGGTCGGACGGTTTGCCCTCGTAAACGTTGCACCGACATTTTTTTCCTCTTGCTTTCGGCACGTTTATGCGTTTATGCGTTTATGCGTTTATGAGGCAGCAATAAACGGCAAACTTTCTCCTGGACGGTGTGTGCACGACAGCCACTCGACCAGGAGTGGCTGAACGGTCGATGCAACGACACAGAGGTGTCACAAGAACCGAGAGTTAACGTCCACCATCATCTACGCAATAATTTATTTTCATGATTTTATGGCTCAGCTATTACGAGCTATGACTCTCTGTCTCTCGTGCCGTTCAACGTGTCGACCTTCTTCGGCTAAAATTGCTTTTTTCTCTCTTTCTTTCATTCCTTTCGTTTCTTTCCTTCCTACGAGCACGTCCTCGCCCGTTTATTTCTTTGTCCTTGTCCCACGTTGCTTTCAATTAGAATATCCCATATAACGAGAATAGTGGATGTCTCTGTTTTAGTGACTCCTTGTCCATGGTCGAATAGCTGATAAACGAATTTTTGGGTCGTGCCGGATGATTGGTCTATTGGCCTCGTTGCACGATTCGTGTCATAAAGCAATTGGTCATTGGGTTGACAGGTTCTTGAGGATTATTTCGCCTAGTCGTGGTTGAATATCGAAGGCAGGACTCATTGTACTTGGTTCGAATGGAAAGGACGAAGCGTGTCATTTGTTTCGACGCGCATTGATTGAAAATATATTTGCCTGTCTGAATATTTTCTATTGAATTTTTAAATAATTTCTTTGCTGTAGAAGCTACCTTATTTCGCTTACTTTGTTTTAGTAAGGACGAGTTACTTTTCATTTGTTTAATCATCGTGGATAAAACGTGTTAAAGCCATGGTTGAATATTTCTATGAATAACTGCGCATGTTATATAAAATTATTTATTATATACAGTATAGAAGTCTATACAGTAAATGTATACAAATTTCTGACCATCGATTTAATGATATTCATGGTTTCGTCATTGCACGAATCTCAAGTATATTCGTAGCTTTTAATGCTTTGTGTTATCGTTGCGAAGGAAGTGAGACGGTTCGTTTTACCTGTAAAACATTCGTTTTCGAAGCAATTCCATCCTTCACTAGAACTTCCAACGAATTTTTAATTGCAAAATGTTCGCGGAAGATCATTCAAGAAATGCAAATTTATTCGTTAATTAATTCATTCGTTAAAGCAAATCGAAACAAAAGAGCGAAGAAGATCGGTTGATTGCATAAAATCCTTGGGTGAAAAAGCATCGAGCTTGGCTGGCAAATCGGCGAGGTATCAACGGCAAAGTTGGACGGACCTCGAACATAATGGCCGGCGGCGACGGAGGTCAGACGAAGTCGTTTCCTTGAAATCGGCTAGCGACCTGCAGCGATACGCATTTATATGCAACGAATACACCATGGCCCTCGCGTGGTATCTATTTTTAATCGGTTAGTATAAAGCGATCGCACGTGTCGGCATTATTGGACTCCAACGAAGAATGATCGGAAAAACGTGCCAACAGAAAAAATAAAAATAGAAAACAAGAAAAATATTAGCTCGTCCCGAAAATTCCTATCGAGTTTAACAAGCATATGGAAATGCTAAATATTAATTATCTGTTTGTTCCAGAAAATAAGCGACATACATTTTTATAATCTTGCAACATTTATCCGTAATCTTTCGCTAATTTTCAGTACAGTACGGCGTGGACTATTTGCAATTATTGCATCAATGTTTTAATCAATGGCATGATCAATGAAGAGCGGTCTTCAAAGTGTTCTTGATTTTTACGTATTCATCTGTGAATTTAGAGTTCACTGTTTGTGAATAGTTCTACGTAGATAAAGAATCTTCTGTTAGAAATATTGCATAATCTCATTTAGCGTTTCTGTGACGCTTTTGCCTTTTCTACAAAATTTAAAAAAATAATGAAAGTTCTATCTTCCTTCATCTTTACAATATCACAATTTTCAGAGTTGAAAATAATATAAAGTGGAACGATAAAACGATGACAAGTAACTTTAACGATACTTTTTTCCAAAGATGGTACAGATATAATCTCTTGAATTACACTAAATTTTACATACGTTCGGTAACTTTCATTTGTTTCGTCGCACTCGCGCATAATCTGTAAGGAATCGACGAGACAATTTCTAATCGTTCAATGTTAAGAAAGAAAAAGAGAAAAATGTCTATTTCGAACAGCAGTAAATTGGGAAGAGGGGCGCGAATTAAAATTATTTATAACAATTTACGAGGGTCGTGGACACGCGAGAATATTCTCAAATCATCGAGCAGCCGCTTCCTGCCTTTTGTGCAGGGAATTGGATTCCACCTGCAGTTACTATTCGAAGCTAGTTATCCCGGTTGAACTAATTACGATAAGTATTCTTCGCCTCCAGAATATTCTCGTACCGTTGGCTAATTAAATTAATTGTTCGAATCATAGTTGGCTCATAGTTGGATATTAGCTGTTTCTAATTGTAAGTTAAAAATTCTTAAATGAAATTGAATCGCTGAAGTTTCGAATTACAGTACTGCGTGTAGTTGATAAAGTTGTGGATTCGATTAACCAACGTAGGCGGCAAAATTTCGAATTAGATCGCTCTAAATCGACAACAAAATTCCAAACCCGCCCACTTTATCGAGAATTCCAATCTCGATAATCCCGTGTATCATCGAAATACGTACTAGAATTCGAAATTCGATGATCCTAACTAGGCGGGGGTTTTTAACGTACCACTGTTTTATTTATATGACCGGGCTTTTTTAAATTCGACGAACAACAGAGCAAAATTTCATATTCGACAATTTTAACTTGGAGCGAAATTATAAATTCTATTGTTCGCTAGCGAACTTCTCCTACCATTTCATGTATGGAAATTAAGAGTTTCCTGAATTAAGAATTTCAATGAGCCTACACGTGGAAGATAATGAAACGTAAAGTTCCATAGTCTTCTGGATTTTGTCGAAAGAATTTCAAAATTTCAAACTCGATGCTATACGTATAATTGCTGGCCATAAATATTACAAGATGCACTCGTTACATCCATTAAGAGCCCCTAATAAATTTGACAATATTTAGTATTTTACATTAAAAGACACACACAAACAATACGAATGAAGTAATAAAATACAAATTCGTAACAAAATACCTAGACGATAAAAGCAGTGAAAAGTATACGCAGTTTGCGCTAAATATCAGCCAATGCGCTAATATCGTACTTATGGTCGTCGGCGTATCGCGAAAATAATAAAATAAAATTAAAAAACTGTGCAATAAAATAATTATAATAAAATTGTAAATAATGAAATTCTCTACATCTGCAAACTCTTGAGAGTATCTTCCACCTCGCTTCAAAATAAATTCTGCTTTGAATCGCAACGTGGTCAGAGATTCCAGCGTTCGATTCAACAATAAGAGAGACATCGCGTCGAAAGCGGGTACGTGTCGCGTTCGCATAATCTATCGCGGCACCCGAGAAATTTATACGAACGATTATCCGGACGTGCGGTTGGTCGACGACCTCTAGAACGCGGTAGAAAACCGCCGTTTGCGAATTCATCGTCCTCCTTCGTCGTTCGTCCCTTCCGCGAATCTCTTCAACATTTCGACGAGTCATATGCCCACTGGTATCATCGTACGATCATAGGCCGCTAATTATGTTAATCGTCGCTTGTTTGTTGACCGAACTAGACGAGGAATGCGGTTCTCCGACATCGGCTTGATTATTCCGGGTAATTGAATTTTCAGCCGAGCCACTGTATCAAACGGTAGTTAAGGGAATTAATTGGAAAGATTTACAGTAGGTAACCGGTGTTAAATCGTGGCGATAGCCTAACTTTTTATCGCGAGAGAAAATCGTACGGATAACTTTTCTGTCACGCGTATGAACAATTATTAAATCGGTGTTGTTGTTGTTGTTATAGTTTGAAATAAATATTATCGTCGAATCATTCGTAACACATGTTTTGTTCGTACGTATAAGATTAATGGTTTTTAGTCAAGTGTTTCTATGATCGACGGAATGAAACAAACGGATTAAATAAAGAGAGATCGTGCGAGTTAATAAGCTCGAAGAATCGAACCGCGAATGACAGATTATTAAAGGAAAATCTGGCAGGCAGATTTCGTTTGTTTTGAGTTAGAGTAGAATATTTATTTACATTAATCGATATCCGCAGTTATATAATATTATATGATTAATATACATTTACATAAACGGTAGGAACAAAACAATTACGAATGTGTTATTCGCTTGATTAGTAAGCTGGTTGGATTTAATGTTTCGTTTCGACTACAAATTGCAATAACGGTGATAAGCGGTGTGTCTTTATTGCACAGTTAGAAGTGATATAACTGTCGAGGGAGGTAGGAAGCATTAAATTATCGACAGATAACACGGAGAACGAGATTCTGCGATGGAATGTCCGATGGTACTTAAATCAATCGTTGCTCTGATCGATCTCGCGTAATTTAAGTAGTTTAATTCGATTTGAAGATATGCTTTTCTATATAATTTCATTTATATGAAATTTATAGTGCCAAGCGGAATTTTAATCATCGCTGTTCCAGCTAATTCAAATTATATGATCACAATAGCGCTTCGTAACTCTCGTTGAATCAGAACTATCTACTTTTTATATCCATGTAAGTATACGTATCTACATTCATATTTACATTACACCGTATAATCTACCTTTACCTTTCGCAAACATAATTTACATAGAAACATATTCTTAATAAAGTTACGTATCACTGGATATTTCTAGAATATTTCAATATTACTATACCTGTATTCCTCCAAAATTTATCATCCGTATATTTTTACTAATATACGAGAAGAAAAAAAAAAGATCTACGACGATATTAAAAATCGAGTAAAATACCAGTAGCATAATCTATCCGAAGTCCGCGTAAACGAACCCAGCGAACGTCGAGCACAATGGCGAGCAAAGGAAAGAATTGCAAAGTCGTTTTCATCGAGGGACCAGTGAACGTCTTGGTTAACGAGATCCAGCCCCGTAAACGGGAACGTTAATTGGCATAAACAATAAGCAGTAAACGCCACGCGAAGAATTCGTAGCGTTAGCCTGAGAAAGTCGAGACAATTACACACAGCTATGAGCTAAACTGTTTTTCCCGTAAGGATGGCGGGGTGTTGCGGGCGAAAGATAAAAATATAACGAGCCACGGCATAATTAGAAGGCATTTCCACGCGGCAATGGAGTCTTCATTGTATCTACCTTGCCGTGTCCTTGGCACTGAACGACCGGTCGCCGACCGCCGTTTTGCCTTCGTAGGCAACTTCCTAGATCATCGACACTTGGTAACTGGAGTGTCCCCGTATCGATGACCTCCTGAAGAATTTCTACCAATTTCTTCGTCGCGATAAAGGTCTGGCCAGGTCGTGTTACTTGCTATAACGCGCAGTGATAATTGGAATGCCCTTCGAAATTTTCAAGCACGCTGCTTTTTTGTGGACAAAGCTTTCGGAGTATTTAGAGAATCTTGGATAAAACGCGCGTTCCTTGCTATCAAGAGACATCGGAACCAAACGTCATCCATTTTCCTAATCTTTACAACGTTCGAGACGTTTATCGAAAATTTAAATGTGAGACCATACGAAATAAAATAATAGGAAACGCGACATTTCTACGATCCTGTTGTAATTTAATTCTAGAGCAAATTAACTGTAGTGACAGTGACATGGTTTACAACCGCAAGATTCACGAAGAATTCAAGAATCTCAAGAAGATTCGAGTAGAATAGGAAAGAGCGTGAGGATAAGAACGTTGAATAATAGATACAACGGCTGTCATATTGTTTTATTATACTCAATTACATATCGATTCTTTCCACTAACAGCAATCGACCGGCAACGATCGATCCCAAGGGAATGGCTACTACGAACGATCTTCTTCGAAAAGGAAGAATTCGTAAAGAGCTGGATGTTAGTCGTGACGACTGAGATTCCGTTGCATATTCCAACGATTATTATAGATTATTATCAAGCGCGGCTATTAGACGAGTTCGAATGACTGGCCAATGTTCGATCGTTACAGAATCCATCGTCGATCGCTTCCTGGTGTTTTCTCGGCTATTACATGATCAGACTGACGACTATGGCGGCGGCCACGGTCGTTCATGTACAATTATTGGGCGCACGCCTTCGCGCCATATTATTAAGTAATATCGTAACATTACATAGTAGCATCAAGTGAAACGTTTCGAACAAGACCATCGAGAATATAGATATTAGTGTCGTATTCTTACTACCTATCACCGCTATCCGAGTAAATTCTAATTGCTTTTAATTGCTTCGAGCATTATTAATCGTTTGCAACGATGACGTCTTTCACACGCTTCGTATATGTCGAGAAAAACTGCTATACAGTCGAGAATATTTAATATATAAAATAAATCTTTAAAATAATACTTTACCTTTTACAATCATATACACACTCCCTTACTGTTTGCACATGATATTCATTAGGCTATCGTCTTATTCTATTTTACTTAAGAACAGTATCTCTTTATCCAATCTCTCTATCCTACGAATATTAAGAATTTCATTAACTTTTTCCATTAAAAGCAAACAGAATTACACCGTATCCAACCTAATCGCTGTAAACGGCGCCGATCAACTTCGGAGATTGCGCAGGAAACTACCGATTGTGAACATTATCGTTCAAATTGCCCCTGAAACCTAATACTTTAATCCAGATTAGTCAAGTTGGTAACTAATAGCAAGAAGAACCTGAAGAAACTTCAAAAGTTGTCTCGTGCCAGCCAAAGAATCGTTGAGTTGGCAACTAAGTGATTGTGGATTTTGTCAATACTAGCTAATGACAAAGTCCGCAATCACTTAGTTGCCAGGCCAATAATTCACAAATTCGTACGGCTTGGCTAGTCTGAACGAGATTTATGTTGCAACGCCTCGAGCAACAGCAAAGGGATAAACGCGTCGATATGCAGCGGTGTCTAAAATTCTCGAACGTCACCTTGGTCGATCCGTTAACGGCTGGTATCGTTGCGTGGCTCGGCGCGTAATTACGCGAGTGGGCCTTCGTGCGAGCCCCTAGCGGGGCCTCCATTGTCCCGCGGCCCGTTCTTTCGTGAGAAAGAACCACCGCAGAGATTACATATTGCGATAATAAGGTGGTAATCTCGGGAAGGTGCAGCAGGCGTGCAGAAAAGAGAACGGTGCCGCGTGCGCGCGAGCGCGTTGCTGTTTGCGGTCTGCGAGTTCAGACGGTGTCCAAGCGATATTGTTGCTTGCTACCAACGTTGCTGTTGCTGCTGTTACGCCTTGTGTAGTAGTTGGCGTTTAACTCTTGGCTGCTGGCTGCTGGTTGTTGCTGCTGCTGCAGGTTCAGTGACATCAACGCACGCATGTGCGTGACGCGGTGCGCGCACCGTTATGCCCATAGCCTGCCCTATAGCGCCCACTGCGGAAGTATAACCATATAACTTGCCGGCGCGCCGTATGCGCGACGATCGACCATCGATCCACCTGGACGATCGCTCGTTAAGACGACGACCCAATGAAAAGCTAACACTAAGCTACGCTATGCTAAACTCAGTCTCAAAGTATTTGTTGCAACGCGTATATACATGTATATCGGAAATTGTTCCCATCGAAAGGCAAGGTAAGCTGCGATAGGTTTTCAGTTTCATCGAAATTTAGCGCAATTTAGATGAGTTTCTGGTCTTTGCGGGTTTTCATCAAAAGGCAAAATTTGGCGCAATTTAGTTGAGCTTGTGGCGGAGACAATTGTACGTACCGTGTATACGTATTGAAGCAAATATTTGTAAAGCTAGCATAGCTCAGGTTATACTGTCAACTTTCTGTATGTAGAACCGAAAATTCTCCAAGCAATCCTGAAGCGATTTACCGATAAGGGTTTTGGAAATTTTAGATGGTACGATGAATCGTACGATTCGTACGATCGCTGCTTACACCGCCAACTCTCCGAGAGTCTGCCAACTTTCTACGATCGAAAGATCTCGAAGACTTCCTGAACTTCATTTACCGATAAGGAAACGCGGTTCTGTTTCAGGTGATTTTAAAAGCGTTGCAGTTTTACGGACGACAACGTTGATATTCAAGAGATTCCATGGTTTTTCATATTGCGATCTTCGTGAACGTTTAACGTCCAAGTTATTCTCGAAAGCTTGTATGACACTATAAATAAAAAAAAAAAAAAACACTGATTTTGGAATCGTAATAAGCCTGACTCTGAGTCTACATTCTTGCGATATGATATAATTGAAATCCAGCCTCTTCTTGCTACTCTTCTTCTTCGTGCTAGTCAACCATTCATGAAAACGACAGTCCTCGTCAAAATAAAGAAACGGAAAAAGAATAAGAGGAACGGCGCGCAGAAGCGGAAAAAGAGCAAAGCCAAAGGGGGAAGTTTAAACGAAACAGAAAAGGAAAAGAAAATGGGAAGTTGGTGGAAGGAAGGCGGAAGGTTTTGGTGGGCGTGGAGGAGCAGCTGGCGTCGCGAGACGTGCTTGCAGCCGCTACACGCGCATTAGGATGCACGCTGCGCTCCGCTGGCGTAATTCTTTTCATGCGACGCGTGTCCCCGATCATATCTCGCCCGAGAACCACAGTGGCCCGGGATCTGTGTCAACGGCACCGAACGGGTTCGGTATGCTCGTTGGGAGCAGGCCTCGACGGAATTAAATCATGGAGAGCTCCGAAATCGAGAGCTGCCACACCGCCTCGCTTTCGACCTGCAATCGATCGCTTCTCGTTCCACGCATGAACCATCGTCGAACGTTATCGCATCAAACGATTGACGTCGAGAAACTGTCGCCAGATAATACTCGGATCAAATGGAAACGGCACTGCTTTTGTCGAAACACAATGAAGGATATGGTTCATTAATTGGTTCATGGATTATGTTTTGGAAATAACAATCGCCGAGTGGCCTTCTTCAATGGCCAATGTATAAAGGGTGTCTATTGGGTGGATTGAGGAACAAGTGGAAGTGAAACGAAACACGACTGATGGAGTTTTGGTTATCGAAGTTGGGCTATTGTTACGCGTAGGTGAGAGAGGATTGTCCGGCTATTTTGTACCTGATGATTGGTAAAATTTTTTTACGAATCTGTGAATCGTATCTGTTTGTTAATTGGCTTCTCGATAAAGATAAACGATCTGTAATTATTTTTTGACAATCGTCTTATTTTAATAAAGGCGTTTTACTTCCTTACAATACTGTCGTTTAAATGTCTCATCAGGTTGTAGAACGAAGATGATGCACCAAAGCATTCTACAAAGATACACTCGCAACGATAAAAACACTTATCGACGAAAGCAAAGATTTGGGAAATTGATCTAACAACATTGAACATTACAACTTAATACCCATACACTAACGTGTCTTCCATTCACAACGCAAGTCCTTCTATTCTCAAATAAAACAAAGAAATAGAACGACGAAAGGAAAAAAAGAGGAAAGAAGGAAGAACGAGCAATAGCAATTAAAGCACATCGATCGGTGAAAGAGTAGGGGAGGATTGGTGGGTAGAAATCGTCGGAGCGGCTCGAGAGCCGCGGCGAAAGAAAAATGGAAAAAGTAATTTCTCTGCTGGCGCCTGTGATTGCGGGTCGGCCGATGGACGACTTGCGCCGCGACCTGCAAACCGAGGCAACCAGGCCGTTCGATCACCTTGTTGCACGCGTGCACATGCATCTATTCCACCGACTAGTTTCTCCATTACGGTTTCGTTTGCCGATAGACTGATGCCGGTACGAGATCCACACTGACGGACAGTCGTGGTACCGTGAAACTGAACATAATTGAAATGGAACGGCCACGGTCGCTGCTCCGAATTTTACGCCACGCACATAATAATGCATACCGCAACTTTCTGTAACCGTGATTATCCGCGCGGTTAAAAATAATCCACGCTCTTCGAGTTCCAACGTCTCGATCTGACATGGTGGAATGTCTCGAACAAATTCCTTCGTGTGATCGATGAACGCGTTTGCAGCACGGTACCGTGCTTCTATGTTGTCCGGCCAGTGTTTTTTTATTCGCAGTAGATCGTTTCTGTTTGGAACTTTCGAGGCGTACGATTAAATCGTTGGAAAATTTCTGAATTTTGCGCAGGTTGTTTTTTTAAGTAAAAGGCATCGAGCGGACGAAATAAGATGTTAGTAATAAAAACTGGTCGGTTTTGTCCGAAGGTTGAACGTTTTGGGTATCTAAAATCGTTTTTGAAATCGCGATCCAATATCGAAACGATAGGATTTTACTTGTTATGGGACGACGGATATAAGGACAATTTAATTTAAAGCATCGACGTTTAAATTTCTTAATTTCCATCGATAATTCTGAAAGCACCTAAGAAAGCAATTAAACTTCGAAAAGAACGATTGCAGAAAGAGAACGACTGAATTTCAAATATTCACATCCAATATCAAAGTCACGATTCAAATCCAAAGGATCGAAATTGAAGAAAAACGAGCAATTTATTCTTGGAACGAACGATCGAAGCAAAGGCGATTCGATTAATTTAACGAAAGTCTAAAACGATACGATTGGATAACAAAAGGACGATTTTTACGGGCGTTTCAACGAAAGCGCGTTCGTCGGAATACCAGCGAGCTGGCAAAAAGAGATTAGAGGTGGAAGCACGATGACCAAGAGAAAAGGGGACCGCGAGAAGCGGAGAACGAAGAAGAGGAGGAACAAGAGGAGGTGGAGGAAGAGGCTGAAGAACGTGTGCTACTAGCCGCGGCCCCGAAGTGGCCTGCTTCGCGTCGCCGCTTCGATCGCGTCGAACACGCTTCGTTCTTCTTCTTCCTCCACCCCTTCGCTCCTCTCACGGAGTTCCGCGGTAAACCGCTTTTTCCTCTGTCGATTAGTCGTGAAAAACGAGGAGAAACGCGGCGACTGGCCACGCGCTCCCTCGACGCCTTTGCTTCTACTTGTTGAATCACCGATAACTCGCAAATTAGATACTTTTTTACAATTCAGATATCCCGATGTCCTTTGGCAGATTTATGTCCTCGTATTTTCTTTTAAACAATATACGTGCTTCTTCGAAGGTAAACGGATCAACTCTATTTTCTATGAATTTCTCCATCTCATTGCATAAATACGGGATTAACGTTCAATTTTCGAAAAACTAATTCTCTAGTTTGATGAGTTCGTTCGAAAGATGATGACACAGACGATGATGAATTCTAAAGTAAATTGATGAAAGTAGCGTTTGTAACGATATTCCTGTACTTTTCAATCGATCGAGTCGATCAATTTGACTTTCGAACGGTTTACGTGCATTAATTTAATTAACGCCAGAATAATCAACCTCTGAAATTTGTATTTAAATATGAAATTTGATAGTCGTTCCACGCATATCATGCTTCAAGCAACTATATTTTCAAGTCTTTATTAATCTAAATTTAATTATTAAATTTTTATTATATCAAACCTTCTCAAGCTTTTATTACGGAAGACAAAAGATAGAAACGAGGGTTACGAGGTTAGTTAATAAAATAAAATAAATTGCATACAGTTAATAAAATAAAATTGCCAAAAGAGTGAACGATATTGATTCTTAGGATTCTCTTGTTCTACTTCATATATCACTCGGAAACGTGCAAACCGGACAAGTGCAGCAACGATAATCCTGCAGTAAAATCGGCAAATCCAAAATTTCCACTTTTAACGCCTCCAACGCAAATTAGATACCTGTTTGCCTAAAAATCACTGCGTTCCTTTCTTCCCAGAACTCCAGCAGTTAATTCTCGTCAGCCTCGTTTCTACAGGCTCGTTGTATATTCGTTTCGACCAGTCTACAACTCTATACACATCTCGTGAAAGAATGTGGACAGGGACCGAGGTAAGGTCTGAACTGCTACTGGTGTGAAATTCCAAGCGGCCCATGAATTTACGAGCTCGTCCTCCGTGACCGATTGACTTCTTAACCCTTTCACGGCACTTGCCACGCCCACGACGATTCCCGCAATATAACGAGTCCGCCATTGTCTCCCAATTACGTTGAAATCTCAGTATGCGCCACAGGGAACACGACGATTAGCCTGTTTAGACAATAAGTACCTAACCTAGACCACATCAGATCTCGTCTCGTTTTAAGACGCTGCAAAATATATAGAAATTTGTTTTGGATAATCCTTTCGTGGACAGCAAACAGACGACGACTAATCATCAAGTCCTGACTGACAAACGACGTTCTATAATCGCATTAACGCTATAGGTACCTACAGACCGGCCGAAGGATTCTCGAGGAACAATTCCTCAGGCCACTAGCGTGCTCAATAGCGACGATATTTTCGTGTACCACGACAGTACCACGATCACTCGATGGATTCGTTGTAAACCGTTAAACGATCGATCTCTTTTGCGATGAACGTCATAAAATTCACGTGGGGACCTCAGCACCGGAATTGGGTTTGATATACGAGCGATAATATATTATTTGCTCTTTAATTTAAAGATGAAGACATAGTATGCATAGGAAAACACATAAAGAATTTAAAGTAGAGTTGTTACGATTCTTAGTAGTTAGAACGAAACTTTATTTGCGAGTGCTCCCTCCTTAGCTGTTTCTGTAAAAATATGAAGTTGCATACAAATCTACGGTCTGTTTATTGCTGCACATTGTCTACTTTGGGTTGGAAGGGTTGGCTGTTCGAGGATGTTGGAAACGATCTGAAAATTTACGAGTATAGTTACGTTTACTATATGTAATATTTTTATATAATTTATTTTGATAACTCAAGAACACACGGTATTGAGTTAACCACATGCGATCGAATCGAAGTTCGTAACCAATCTAAACGAAATGATCGAAAGCGGCAATATCGATCAGAGAATATGGCATATGAAAAATGGAATCGATCCGGAAAACAGGTGGATTGAGAAATAAACATCAGGGTCGTACTTTTATTCTGGTTTCGAGAAGGTCTGAATAACGTTGTAGGATTCGACAAGTGGAAGGCACTCGTAAAATTCAGCTTCGACCGATTCATCACGTACGTCTAGACGGCCTTAGGGACGGTCGTTGCCGAATCACAAGGTCGCCCACGACTTCCGTGTGTAATCGTCCCTCGTTCGATTGCCTAACGATTCAACATCTCCGGAAGATTAATGGCCTCGTCAGACCTTAATCCAGCTAGCTGGACATTGTCATTCTCTATAAATATCGAATGAATTATTATTCAGTTCGCTTCAAATACCAAGGGGAATTACTCCTTCTCGACTCATTAGCACTAGCTAATTACGATTTTTGATTAATTCGAATCGATCGTTTTCAGTGTTATCGTTTCTGTATTTACTTTCACGTTAATAAAATTGATACATAATTTCCTTATTTCTTTTTTAAGAAGTCCGTACTTGAATATCATAGAGAAAAATCCACTTCTACTATCTAGTTATTTTACTATAAATCTGTTATCCTATCGTTGCGATCATACTCTGCTTCGATGTAAAATACAAAATAAACTAAATAAGCTAAGTTTCTTCGACTTTTTAACCAGTAGATGTACTACCAGATGAAAACAGTTACGAAGTGCCTGTATCTTAGATTTTCGCATGATGCGTTTCGATTTACCATTTACATAATCCTTGCGCGTTACGTGCTATTCATCCACAGTGAAACACCATTTATCAAAACTCCGCAAAACTGGTCAACGCTCGATTAACTGAAAGTTTGCCAACAGTACCCACTTATTCGAACGCGAGTTTCTGATAGACACGCGAAGAAAGAGCAGACAATGGGAAGAATCGGTGAAAATCAACCAACTAAACCGTAAACTGTTTGTGTCCTGACAAGTATAGATAAATGAAATTCTTCCGTATTTCCGCATTCGTTAGCGCCACCTAATCGAATACGGTTGAAGAAGATTGGCCGACGAGGGCGACGTAAAGGTCGATTTCCGCGTTAGTAGCTTTGATCGGATCCCAAGGAACGTATATACGAGGCGGACTCTCCTTCCGACGTGGCGAAGGTGGGGACAAAAAGAAAAGGGGAAGGAAGAAGAGAGGAAGAAGAGAGGCGATCCTCTGACGGTCATCGATCCCGAGAACCGCGAGAAACCCTGAACGAGCCACGGTCCTTGAGCCGACGCCGGAGACAATGAGCGCCGACCGAGTCGCCGTCCTCGGAGCGTTGACCCAGAGAACGAGTCCGCAAGCGATTAATGAGGCCTTTGCATAACCGGCCTCGCTCGATCGATCTTCAATCCACGGAGAATCGTAATTCTTCCCCCACCAAATCGCTCGCTCCACGATTCTCAAACGTCCTTAGACGTTCGCCTGGCGCCAAATTCGATCGTAAACACGACCCTCGTGCTATTTTCGGGAAGAATAAGAGTATTTCTTCTTTGATAGTGTACCAATCGATATTTGTACGAAAGGATCGACACGAAGAATGTGTGCAAGGATGGAATGATATTTAAAAAAGCGAAGGAAAAGTAAAATGAAGTTTGAAAGTGATGTTAAATGAAGAAGAGAAAGAAGAAAGAAGGCGATGAAAATATCACTCGGTAAGGACGAAAGTGTAAAAATGCATTGCGATAAATTTGCAAGGTTTCTGTAAAAAATTACGAATCGATCGTTTTCACGATTTTCGGTTTGTCGTATCGTTCAAATTTATCGATTTATTAGATTATGGAAATGAATGACGGACAAAAGGCAAAGTTTCATATCAATTTCTCTAGGATGACAAATCATTGGGAGAAGAAAGAAACGGTATGGAAATCAGGACAAGTGATCGATAATAAAGAAAGAGAGAGAGAGAGAGAGAGATTGAATAATAAATTATGCTGGTAGTTGGAATGATAATGGATGGCATTAGATTGCTCTTTGTATTTAAGGGTTATTATTCCCGAAGCAGTGGAAACGTGAAATTTGCGTTCAATAGCGGAACATATTGTTTCTGTACGCGTAATGTTCTGCCAGATGACGAAGTGTATACCTTCCACTCTTAGCGTTAAATTCGAAACTACCGTCTTTATCCCTGTGCCATTTATTTTACGAACGCTCTGTTATTTTCTCCTCGCGTATCCTTCACGCAAATGAGCTCGCACTGTATAATATCAATTCATATCAATACATCGCAAACATAAATTTCCTGAAGAAAAAAAAATTCCCCCTTGATACGTAACTCCTTAAACTACATATCCAAAAATCATCTCGCTTCGTAAAACCTGTTCTCCCGTCAATCCTCAACTACTCCAAACTACAGGACTTCAAAAACAAGCCTCTTGAAATCCCCCTAAATCCTGAAAATCTCTTCAAAACTCGTGCCTCTTTATAAGTCGACGGAAAAGAAGGAAGAAAAAAATAAAGAGAAGCAATTCAGCGACGAAGAGAAGCAAGCTACGAGAGCCAGGGCGAAGAGGACGCGGAAACGAGCGCGGCTGTAAGGCTTTGAAAAGGAGGAGGGCAGCTGATGGTAGCCGGTTGCCACCCTGCGTAGCATAATTCACTATATGGTCACGAGTGCATCACACTCTGTTGGTAACTGGAAAGAAGGCTAGCGAGAGGAACGCAGGTCTGATTAGTTTATAATGAACCATAAACAGAGCCAATTTTCTCTCGAGACAATTTTTAAATCGACCAAGATAATGCCTATCGCTGCGCACACGTTGGTGGTCTTCTTTCGTAATAATTCATTTACAGTAATCTATTTTACAACGTGCGATACAATAAGAAACAAACGATTTACAGCAAACGTACACTTAGCGAAGAATTATACACAGCATAGACAATAATAACAGCCTTAAACATACAATTAGCACTAAAGACTAGCCTTACTTAGTATAATGGCTTATTAATACAGCGAATAATTAACTGACTATTCAAATGCTTTGTCAAGTGCACGCTGCCAATGAATACCTTTCAACTTCGATATACATTCTCAGATGTATATCAAGTTTTACCAACATAGTCACGCTACGTCGTGTACGTAAAAAATTTCTAGGGTTGTTCGACTACATTAGCCAGCCACTGTACACCTCCAGCCACTATATCATTCCACTATCCATCTGCTATCTTGCAGCAGAGCGCACGAGTGTGGTTGCCAAGTCAAAATCGGTCCATGCAACGAAGCGGTCCTTTCTATGCTGTCGCGAAACGAGGGAACGAGTATAGAACCTTCGGGAGAGAGAACCGCGTGTACCACCGTGCGAGGAGAAGGGAAGGTTGGAAATAAAGTCAGGAGAAGAGAAACGAGACTTTGGTGCAAAAGAAGGAGAGAAGAACGTGAAGAAGCACGGAATGAGACATTGAAAGAGAGAGAGAGAGAAAGAGAGAGAGACAAAGACAGAAAGAAAGAGCGAGAAAGAGAGGAGAGTGAGAAGAGGGGGAGGAGGGGAAGACACGGCTTCCGCGAATGTTACGGGACTGCATAGCGACGTGGGAGTGTAACGACTGCACCGGCGCGCGTCTTGCACCGACATGCACGCACGTGCACACGCGCCGATCTTGGGAGTGCGCCGACCCCTACCAGCATGGAAAACGGTCACTGACCTCCCTCCGCCGCCCCCTTCCGCTACCCCGCACCCACACGCGGTCCCGCGACGCCTTCCGCCGCGGCACCTGCGACACGCAGCCAAAGAGGGTTGCGAGGGTGTCAAAAGGTGCAAAAATTCACAACTCGTCGTTTCACATACATGACCATCGGATGTATCTGTTTCGGATTGGCTTTGATTAGGTTACAGATGATGACTGTTCGATGCTCTGTATCGGGGGGTTGTTCAAGTTCGAGATCTAAGGCGATGTAGGTTATTAAAGGATACCGATGGATATTGGCAAAGTGAATTCGATATATCGCTGAGAGCGCTACTTGCAACGTGGGTTCATTGTTAGGCAATTTTTAAATATCTGTGAGAATTAGTGGCAAGTGAACTATATTCTTAGATATATTAGCATAGGGCTCTTACGATCGCTCAGTAAAGTTGTAGCTCTTATTTGAGAAGAGGAACGTCATAATTCAAGATAGGACTTTGAAATTCCGCAGATCGTTAGATCCACATAATTGATACCAAGGGTGGAGCTTCGAAACCAAAACGTTCCATCGGACGAGACAAGTTGCTCGCTTGAACTTAGAAGCAGATTTGTCGGATATCAATTACTTCGACGTAATTGTCGCGAGAAAGTCGGATTACGTAATCAATCGCAAAATCTTTAAATCGCTACATTTCGACGAAGAATGAACGACGCATCGAAAGAAACATTATTATTAAAAAATGTAACAGGTGAAGCAACTATCTAGATGTCGAGGAGACACGGTTGTATTTTAGTAGCGTCTAATAAGTGAAATCCTCTGTTAAATAACTCCTTAGCCGATCTAATCTTATCGAGCTGAACACGGCCGAGTTTATCGTAGTTTGAAATCATTGGCGAGCGTTGCGCGATTTTTGTCCCCGTATCAAACGTGACCACAGACACGATGCGCGATAATGCGCGAAAGCAGCGTCATTTCCATGCGTGCGGTTTATCCTGCATTTCTGCGAGATGCGAGCGAGACGATTCAGCGAACGAAGACAAAACGTTACGGGGTTGTCAACTCGCGAAGAAATCGCGAAACGCGGCTTCGAAAAACACGTAGACGAGTTTATCCAACCGCCACAATCGTCCATCGGTTACTTGTCAAATAACCGGTGAAAAATTCTCTATCAAATTTTTATAAGATTATTGCAACGATGGTATTGTAAAACGCGAATTCTTTTTTTTTGCGTTCAGGATATTTCGGATAAGATTTCACAACGATAAATGGAATTGTTGTATCTTAAATACTTAACAACTTTAATTATTTTTAACACTTTAATTATTACATTGGGGTTACACTGGATGTCTTCTCCGAATGATGTATTTTGAGAAGCTTTTTCGGCATTTAAAATGGAAGAATTCTTTCGTTGCAACGATTGAATACTCGAGTATAATTAGTACATGATATATAAAGAAGCGCGATGGCTCTTCCTGGAAAGTAATTTTTAATACCAATTTTTTGAAGACGATACATATCAAAACTGTAATTTGTTTCAGCGATAATAATGACGTAAGGCGTTCCGCTAACGATGCCTACCTCTCGGTCAATTTTCTGCTGCAAAAACTCTCTCATCAAGCTTGCAACCACAGGACAATCATAGTAGCCGCTTATTTGCCAAATCGGATAACACCAGAGTACGAAGAGTAGAGAAAATTGATGAAACTACGTACATATGTACGATGGTTCTCGAAAGTTTTCCTATTACCTTGAAAAAAAAAAAAAGATGAAAACTCTGCAACTAATGTTTGTGACTACCATAAAACGCAAGTATCCAGATTATATGTACAAAATATGAAACGTCAATTGCAAATCAATTGCAAATCGACGATCGAGTTCTTTAGACGCTAAACCTCGAAAGTTTCAACGAACGAAGCTAATCATTTTGTCCAAAGAACGGCGCGCATAATGCGCCCTTTCACGCCGTCCATAGTCACCTGCCCATACTATTCGCAAGGTAAGTGTCGGAAGAAGCTTGTTCCTTACGCCCATACCATCGCCTAGTTACGCGCGGTTTCGCTTCCTGGTGCACATAGGAACGTTCGAGAGGCCGGCGTGGAAACGGATATATCTCAGAACAGAAAGGAGCGACACGCAGCGAAAAAGAGAAAGAAGAGACCAAGAAGAGAATGGAGGAGAAGCAGCAAAAGTAGATGAAGAAGTACGACAAAAAAGAAGATGGAGAAGCGTAGAAGCAGAAGTAGATGACGATGACGATGACGATGAAGAAGAAGAAGAAGAAGAAGAAGAGGAAGAAGAAGAAGAGTATAACATCGACGATGAAGAAGAAGAAGAAGAAGAAGAAGAAGAAGAAGAAGTAGAAGAGGGGAACGCATCCTCGGGGCCGTCCTAACGGTAGGGCGGGTCACTGCACGCGGCTACGCGAATGCAACTCTTTGCAGTTGCACCGCGAGCGTCGGCCAAAGACTTCGACTGCAGCGTCGCACCGGTGCAATGCCCTACCTAGGTGTAACGCTCTCGGCTACCCTTGCACATCCTCGCGTCCTGCCTCGGCTCACGCTTCTTCCTCGGCCTGCTCTTCCTCCTTTTCGCCTCGCCTCCTTTTCCCCTCCGTACCCTTCTCGAGCACCGTGGTCGATGTAACCGAGTCCTTGAACTCGCTCGCAGGGAGGGTGACGTCTGGGAGGAGGAAGAGACCTCTTCTCGTTCGGGGTTACTCTCTTTCGCACCTGGTTGTCGCCTGGAGAATCTCTTAGGTTGCGAGAGATTTAGACCAGCGGTTCTTAACCTATGGCCTGCGGTCCTTCCGCGGATAGTTACGAAGTCTTCGGTCGCAACATACGCAGGTTATTATCGTGTTATCCGAACAATTAATTCGTTTATCGCTGATCATCTCTGAATGTGCATTTATTTATTTCTAACGAACCTTTTCCCTTCGAAGAAGTTGCTGATTGGCAATTTTGAGTCAAGTCTTGGAGGTTCCCAAAAAAAAGAAGTTATTTAAAGGGGTAAACGGAAGTTCAGGAACTGCTGATTTTGACTATTTTTGCTGCATCGAGATTTAGATCTCAGGGGATAGGGTATAATAAGATTTGTAGAGAATAGGGATGAAAGTGATCGAGGTTTTCAAGGCAGATTTTTGACTAGGTAACCTTTTCCAGATATTCTCGTAGATATTTGGAAGTTCTTTAAGAATTTATTCCTGACATGTTCTATAATTCATTGATGGCGTTTTAGCGTTTTAATGGAATCTTTTATGACTAGAATTTTGGGATTCTGAGGGGATTTTTAATAAGCGCGATATTTGCGGAATTTTTTAATTCTTGTAGAATTTTTTAATTTTCGGTGAAATTTTTATCGGTAGAATATCGACAAATAGGACATAGATTACGAAACTTTATAAATTTTAGACAAAATTCCAATCGAGCATCCATAACATCGTTGTTTCTCCCTAGAATTTACCAGCTTGTTTCTCGTCTTTCGAATCACCTTAAATGAGATTATTCGCAAAATTCGCACAACGATCATCGTCAACGATGTTTTCCGATAGCTTGAAAAGGACTTTTAGTGGCGAGAGTTCAGCTTTGTATCCGATTTTGGAATGTTAGCAGAAACGAAAGAATTCGTTCGAGGAATGGCGACATGGCGGCCGACCTACAATTCCGAGGTACGAATTTCGTCGTATTCTGCGACGGTGCACGG
The DNA here is from genome assembly GCA_014825925.1 of Bombus breviceps. Taxonomy (NCBI): domain Eukaryota; kingdom Metazoa; phylum Arthropoda; class Insecta; order Hymenoptera; family Apidae; genus Bombus; species Bombus breviceps. The sequence continues at coordinate 8,540,083 of CM026189.1, read as the reverse complement.
TGCGTAACAGTACTCCTACGTCTCTTGCGCCTAGAACGCATGCACACGTTCACACGCTTGCGTAGCGAGAGGTTACGTGCGTGCGTAAGAGCATGAATGACATAACGATCGTAGAGACGTCGGGCGTCGACCCTGGGCCAGTGCACTACCAGTGCACTACGTTCCCGCCACCAGAGCGCCTTTTCTTACCAAACAACGCCGCTTCCTATACCTATGCTCTATCATTGTATGAAAAACGAGCAAATTTCTCTCACGGATTCATTATGGTTTAGAAAAATGAAACAATCAGCCGGAGGATCGATTAATCACCTTTTTTCTTCTATTCTGTTTCCTGATTTTTGTTGCGCGCATTTTAAATGGAATCTCTGACTCATTTAATTTCTATTGTGTGAATATTATGGTTGATAAAAAAAGAATCTAAAATTGATGCAATGGAATGTTAGTCATCTTTGTATTATATTTTTTCCTCCGATGTTAGCATTATGGGCACAGTGGTTAACTGTGCTTTTCCTTTTCTTCTTTTCTTTCTTAAAGTTTTTGAAATTTCACTGCCGAAGCACTAGATTGACGACGATCAACGTGCTATATAATTTCATCAATTTCTTCTACGAGCGGATCGCATATTACAATAAAGTACTTAATCTGTATATTGTACATTATAAATTACTTGAAGTAAATTTAAATAAGTAAGTGAAATTAACAAATTAAAATCCAAAATTTGCACAATGAATGATCTATTAGATTTAGATTTAGATTAGGCAAAAATTAGCGAACTATAGTGCTACCTAAATCGATTCAAATCCAGCAACGTTTGCTGTAACGTCGATGTACCATAGTCGGAGAGTAGCTCTTATAAAATTCTGACAATGAGCCTACATAACAGTACTCTCGCGTTTCTACGCTTACGCACGCTTGCGTAAGAGTATGAATGACAAAGTCATCGACCTAAGCCACTGCGTCACCGACACGTCGTCTTCTGAAAACAAGCTCATTTGCAATCGTTGTTTTGACCAGTTGCCCCCTTCTCCTAGTTCGTTTCTATTCCCCGTCAACAAACACATTCACCACTTCCATCGACTAACGTTTAAATCGCACGATTATTCATCTCGATAACCACCCTATATCTTGATTTATCGTTGAATAAAAATTAAGCTTTTTCATGAAATCCATAAGTTAGCGGATTAATTAGATATGGTTCCCCTGTAATATATTTTCAGCTACATTTTCGGATCAGTTACAAATTTGATCCATACGATCCTGACGTACAGCCGTGTATCGCTAGAACGCTAATGAAATTTCAAAATGTTCTATATAATGCGTGTACGAATGTATTATCGTGTTAAGTGATCGAAAATACATTCATAAGCTATCGATCGAAATATGGGAATCGGATGAATCGAAACTCGAAATTAAATTCAATTGCAGTTCCATTTATTACGATCAGACGTTCGATGTAAGAGTTCGATGTAATTTCCAAACTCGTATAATTCGTGGCCAATCGCCAACGCAACGCCTGCAATGTTCCCGATGGTTCGTTAATTGATTCGTTTAATTCTTCCCCGAGAAAAACCTCGCCAGTTCGTTTTCAGTCGAGAGTCGGCGTTGCTTTTGTTTTTCTGACCCACATCGCCCCGAAAGTTCGTTGCCTCGGCCAAGAGTGACTGCCCAGTTTTGCTAGGTGAACGATCCTCGTGCATATTGATGTGATCCTTCTCGAAGAAGTTACTCGTCGACACGTGTACTAGACGATTCCTACGATTGGCGGAATAAAATTTTCTAATTAGGGGAACTTGGAGAAAAAAAATACAGAGGCTTGTAACCTAAGTTTCAGATGTTGGAACATAAGCCATTCAATGCTATTTTATTTCACAATTAGATGATCCCCGGTAATGGTCGGACATTTTTTAACTTTCAAATTAAAAACTGTTATTGATTTATCGGTCGTAAAATAGAATATAGCATACCAGTTGCGACCATGTTTATATTAATTTGGCAATTTAAAATGTAAATTTTATTTTATTTCGCGAGTGGACGAGTCAGTGCCCAGATATAGCGGTTACATTTTTTTTTCAGTTAGAAATTATTATTCAACGGTTGTCAATAGATTAAGATTCATCAATTGGGACCGCGTTTGCCCGGCGAATGTAATCTTTTTCAGTTTGATTTCCCTAAGGATTTCCTCAGACCATCGATATATACTGTCGATATTTCAAGCTACTCAACTAAAATGATCAATATGTATTGTCAATAGAATATTGTCAATATTTATCGACAAACTGCATTTGCGTTGAGAAGCATGAAATATCGACAATATCGTTGATCGTTCGAGGACACCGTAAAAGATCCCTCGATATTTTCTGATCGTATTCACAAACAATTGCAGCTTCTAAAATTCACGCAGAAGTCCAATCTCAATCCAATTTTTCTACAAAAATACTTCCACGGTATTTTCTAAAAAAAAAGTTACGATAAATTCGCAAATTCCCAAAATTCACGGACGAATCAAACTTGCAGATCGATCTCCCTAAAAAAAGAAATTCCTGAAAATTGTCTAACTATCTCCAAGAAAAGATACAGTGAATTCACGAGCTTCCAAAATGAGCAAAAAAACTCCGATGTAACCTAACTCGATCATTCGTTTCCGTTTCATCCCTCAAAATTCCCTCTCGAATACCATTTTAAACTGTCCAAATGAAGAAACGTTGATTTCCTTATTTAGAAAAGGCGAAGAAAAAACAAAGGAGAGGAAAGAGTCAGAAATTTCTACTGTCGAACGATAGACGAATTCTGAAAATGATCTCCGGTGATTTGTGCGCGTTTTCGACATGAAAATAATCCTCGTGGATATCTTCGTCGCGTCGGCAGAAATAAACGTGGTGATACAGAAATAGGCGGTTAAAGCGGATCTATCGGCGACGTTGAGCAGGTTACTGAACCGCGATCCCGGGAATCCACTTGTTTTCTATTCGATAAATCTCGAGGGGGAGAACGCTTGCACACCTACTCGTGGCACGCACGTGCGTGCGCGTAAACGACCTGCCAGCGTATCGTCCCGTGCGTCACTCGGCCAATCGGACAAGCTAGATTAGTCAGGCTCGTTACGGGCCTGAATTCTGAATCATCGTTCGTGTTTTCCAACGTGCCCCGCTAATCCGATGATTCCACGGGGGTTCGATGGCCTTTCGATTCGAACGGAATACGATTACGTCAAAAAGCATAATTGATCAATTTTACTGAACAGGATTTTGGTAAACAGGAAGATCGTTTTTATCGATGACGGATGATAAGTGATGAGATTTGATTCTGACAAGTTAGGTACATAGATGTTTGTTGATGATCTTTTACCTGATAACGTTAGAAATAGTAGAGTAGTTCGTACGACCAGTTGATAATTCTCCATAAACATTTTTTGATCTTGTAATGGCTTATTTTTTTATTTCAATGCTTTTGGTTTGGAAATGATTGTTTTTCTTTTTTTATTCTATATCTTTTTATCTACCTATTTATATACTTTTTATTTTGATTTCTTTGTGATTGTGTATATATTAATTGTAATGTGAATGACGGAAGTCGTGGTAGTCAGATGATGAAAAACTTTCGAATGGGAATGTAAAGTCTTACGTTTGTAATGGATCGTCAAACAGTTAGAAACATCGCGAAGCAATATAAAAAGGATGATAAAATTTATTTGATTCACTCGCTCGCCGATAAGAGGATTACGTATCTCCATGCGGAAAGAGGCCAACAAGATCAAAAACAATATCGTGCGCTTGTCAAAGTCCATTTGAATACAGACCAGACTCTTATTCCACTCGAACAAAACAGATCAAACAGAAGAACCAAAACAAATCGTCCATGTTATTTCCATTTACTAAATATCTTTCACTCCTCAGCCGGACTAAAAGTCTCTCAAAAAAGAGAAGAGAAGAGAAGAAGAGCTCGAAGAACCGAGGAATCTTCTCCTGTTAAGCATATTGACCGCATTTTTATCAGATCATAAACTCCTCTCCTATCTGTGAAATATCTCGAAATCTCTAATCAAACAAAAAAAAAAAAAAAAAAAAAAGAGAAAGGAACGAACAAAAGCTCCCAAGAAGCACCTTTCCCATCTAACACACAGATCAACCTCATATTTCGATCTAAAATAGATTAAAAATTACTAATTAAATAAATTATGATTACCAGTAGCAGTACTACTAGTGCTAGTAGTAGTACCAATAGTCTATACAAGTAAATATATGCAATTGCTAGCAGTTCACCCAACAACACCACTCGTATCTATCTACCAAACAGTGCGAGTCCTTTAAGACAAATCAAAATTCCAAACAGAAGAAAAAGGGGAAGAGAAGAAGAGAAAAAGACCAAACACTAAAGGAAAGGGGAAAAAATCAAAGAGCATAAAAATCTCGTGGCATCTCGCGTGAAAATCGGTTCTCGAAGGAAGCCAATTAGTTTCGAAGGGGGGTGTACCCGCGAGAAGTTCTCATCGCGGCGGCCTCGAAGAGCAGCGAGAAGGGAACGCGGCGCAAGACCAGTAGCGAGCGATTCCCTGTTCTCATGCTCGTTAATCTATTAATAAACGTGTCCTTAACTGTTCCAGTCGAGCTTGGAGCGCTTGTGCGAGCGACGAGCGGGCCCGCGGACAGCCACCAAGGGAATCTCTGTTGCTTTTCAACGAGCAAAACGACCAAGCAGGAAGAAGCGCGGCGGCGCGGGCGTCGCGGTGCCAGGAGGGAGCGGGCGTTCTCCGTTCGTCGCGAGATTAGCCAACCTGGAAGAGGGCCGATGCCAGTGAACTCGGTTGGCCGGTCACTAACCAGGTAACCCACACTAGCAACAACGTCAACGTGCTATGCAGCGCCGCCAGCAGCAGCAGCCACACCACCACCAGCCACGTCAACGGTGCAGGCTACGGACTTTTTCAGGCCTTCTCGTGGCCGACGACGACGACGATGCAGACGACGATGATCCTCTTCTCTTCTTGGATACTACGTGACGTACAACTTTGCAAAGAATACATTTGTGATTTTCAAATGGAGCGCTGCGACAACTCTTGGTCCTTTTCATGGTCCTCCGACTGTGTAACTAGGCATTTCGTACATAATTATATAATATATAATGTGTGTATATGTATACACAACCTTATCTTTATATATCCTTACGATATATTATTTAACGACTAATTAACATTTACATTTTTGTGTAAAGAAAAATCGTATCGATTTTCGTATCGAACCTACCTACTTCCACCTGCCTTTTGATATACATCTGCATGTGTTATTATGTTAGTTCGCTGCCAAGATATTGAAATATCGGAATACTATAAAATACCGACTCGACGAGGGTGGCTGACGAAATTAACGAGGACCTGCTGGAACGAAAGCTCGAAAATACCGCGAATCTCAAAGGGTTAACGCGCAGTGTCTAATTTAGTCAAAGGCACTGACCTCTTTTCCCTTAGATCGCCAAATGGAAACAGAAATATACTGCCCGGTGTGAATGTCTTCGATCGACATAATACATATTTTGGTGTATGTAGAATTTTCGTAATCATAAAATAAAAAATTTCGTACAAAATAAAAAACGATTGAGAATTGCTGGGTTAGACGCATCGGATCGTGGGTAGCTGCCTCGATCACTAACTCGCGAGAATTTACTTCTGTTTCTAAGGGGGCAACTGGCTTCTTTGTACGATACTCGCTGTTCTCCTTCCTTCCGCGAGAGATAAGGTAATCCAAGCAGGTTCAAAGGAGGTTGAAGTTTTGCTTGAATTTAGTGGAATTGAGAAGGATTTAAAGGGGAGCTTCGTGGATATGGCCGAGAGATGTTTCTGGGATGCGGAGGTGAGAATGTTGGGTTAGGTTAGGATCGGGATTCGAAGTCCGAGATTTCTGGGTTGGTTGGTCGAAGCTGGCGAGGATTGTCGCGATGTCAGTTTAATCTTACGAGGCGCGAATTTTTTTTGGTTTTAGCAGGAAGAATGTTTCGTTTAGCAGGATCGAAAGAGACTGATAATGGAAAGACAAGTTGGAATTGAAAGTCCGAGGTTCTTGGCTCGATCGGTTGTAATTCACTTTAAACGTACTATTCTTCCTCCTCTTCAACAACTTCGTAGCATCCTCCTAACATTCTCTTGCGATCCTAGCACCGCTGAAAATATTTATTTTCACGAGTCATTGAAAAGCAGCTTCAATTATTCTAGAAACCAGTTTCCAACCCCTTCACCTGGAACGTTAAATAATCACGAACGTCGTTCAAACGTCAGACAACGAACGACGTTCGCGCAAAACGAAAACTTCGCCGCGGACACACTCTTAACCCTGTTTCTCGCCACGTTCGCCAGCCTTCTAGCTCACGACGTGGAACGTAATATTAACGGCCTGTGTGCTGATAACGGTTGCCAGGAAAAGCAAGACAACACGCGTATCGATCATCCTGAACTTTCGATCGCGACCTAAAATCTATCTAACAAAATCAATATAGTTCTTCCTAATTTTCACCAATTTTTTTAATCGACCGATTTAAATTACGGAGTATCGTAATCTTTAACAATTTTTGACAATCTTTTGCGAGGATATCGGATTAAGTTCGCGTCGAATAATAGAAAGATAAGACGTCGTAACGACGAAGAAGCTTCGAGTAGTTGTTACAGAACGCAAGAGGAACCGCTATTCCACACGGGCGTTCACGTACGATCCGACACGTGACGAGGAAGGTTCGTGAGCTTAAGTAAGAGGAAGAGACCGGCCAACGAAGGTGGGGGCAATGTTCCAGCGAGAAGTCACGTTTCGTCACCGAATTACCTAATGCCGCTGGCCGAATCGTGTCGTTGGGTCACCGATGTCGAACTCTAGCGACTGCAGGCGCAAATGGACACCAGTCGCATCTTCCAGGATAACTGTACGATTTCTGATATCATCGCGTGTGCTAATTGAAATACGTTAATTAATAAATTTCCCTTTAATATTAAAAAAGAAAAATCGAATCTCTACGATGATATCACTTAATCATTCGTCTATTTAATTTCTTTCCTTGAATATCATTTCAAGGAAGCAAAATCCAATTTCCGCTAATATCCAAGAAAAATCTGTCTGTTATCTGGAAACTAAATCCAATAAGATACCAAGGGTATTTGCAACAAGGGTTCGAAGAATCTGTGCGAAAGAAAAATCCAATCGCGATCGAAGATACTGTGAACAAGCACCGAGGGAATCTGCACAGACGGAAGAAAATCTGCGAAGAGTCAAAAGCCAACTTGCATTGAAACAAAATCCGGTCAAAAAATCCAATATATCTTCGAAAATCGTCCGGCGAATCTCCGCGAAAGAAAAATCCTCTGAAAATCCAATACATTTTCAACGAGTATGCAAAGAATCTGTAGAAACAGCAGCCAATTTGCGAAGAACCTGCGATCAAAATCCAACTTCCGTTGAAACTAAATCCGATCAAAAAATCCAATATATTTTGCAAAAGCGTTCGAACAACGTGCAAAAGAAGAGAGGTGACATAAAAATCCGATAGATTTTCAAAAGGCATTCGAAGAACAGAAATACGCATAAGAATTTAGAAAATCCACGAAGAAGAAAAAGTATGGTGCAAGCAACGAGCCCTTGGCGAATTCTTGGTGGATGCCGAACGTCCTCTGGCTCGCGATGCCGCTCGATTGTCCCCCCGTTCAGCGCGGGGGAAACGTGCTCAGAAGTTCACGGTCACCTTGAAAAGCATCATGAAGGTGTATTACGAAACGGTGGCGTGGCTCGCGTGTGCACGGACCTTCTCCTCTTCCAGGACAGAGAGAGGAGAGATGCCACGGGGAGAGAACGGCAGAGTAGGAAACCGTGCGCCGGGGTAACGAACGACGAACAGAGAAGGACGAAAGGCGATGGTCGCGTTGGTGGGGTCTGCAGTTTGTTGCCCGGTGACCGAGTTCATCGCCTCCTCGTTGTCGATGCCCCGAAATCAAGAATCTTCGAGAAGCCGGCCGAGCAAACCGGACGAGACTCGCTTTTTCATCGAAAGCTGGCCAGGGAAATCGGTTCCGGGGAAACGAAGAAGGCGAACGAAATTTATTTTCAGAAGGGGGGCAGTTAGGAGCCAATTTGGAAGCCTGTTGGTATACGTGGAACAGTGTTCCCAGTTGAGGATCGAGCTTGCACGCTCTTGCCTTTCGTAACGGTACATAGTGTTGCACTTTGTACTCGCCGCTTCATAAGCCCGGGACACCGCGCATTGTGAAAATTCGAGAATTTTCCGTGAAACGATGTCAGTCTAGGTTTGAAGACGTTTGACGAGGACTTTTGCGTCAGAACGTTTCGTGGTAAGGTATAACGTAGAAGGTTTCGATCGAAGATTTGCCTATTTGGTCGAGAACAGTTTGTTTCTACTATCTTTGATTTTTTATCATATTTGACGTACGAATTTGTAGAAAAATTCGTATTTGACGAGGACTCTTACGCATATTTGCCTGTAGATTTGCTTATTTGGTTGAGTGCAATTTGCTCGGATCACGTTGGTAGTTAGACCGCGGATGTTTATGAAAATTCATATTTGTCGAGGATTTTTATGTTAATACATTTTATGGCAGAATATAGCGTTGGAGGATTCGCCTGGAAATTTAGTTATTTGATAGAGCGCAATTTTTCGAACCATAATGTTAATCGGACTGCAGATATTTATGAAAGTTTGTACCTTTTGAATAAAAGTAAAAAGCTGGAAGTTACGTACTAACATTTGATAATAATCGATCTAGATACGTCGCATCGACACGCTCAACGTAGTTTATGATACTGATTCGAGATTAGAAAATTCTACGATATCTAATGTAGTGGATCTTACAAGTTTATCTTATCGTTTAACCGCAACTTGACTGAATAATATTAATAATCGACTTGATATTAATTAATCTAAATATAGTAGGTAAAAGAGTTGGGTGAATTCTGTGATAGATTTAGAGTTGGAGAATTGTAGAAGAACGGTATCAAAGATATTACACGTCGATGCATACCTTGCTCGAATAATCTTGATAATTGGTTTGGTAGTAATTAATCTAAGTATGTCACATCGAAGAGCCAAACGAAGTTTATGGTACTAGTTTGCGTTAGACAGTTTGGTTACTTGGAAAACTTTAGCACCAAGTACTATACCGAAATTATCTTCGATCAACCGTGGAATATTCTTCATTGCTTTATTGTCCATCCTATTTTACAAGAAACTCGAAAACACTGAACAGGCGCTTTGATTAAAAAATTTGGGAATATTGGACAGACTCTTTGATTCAAAAATTTGAGAAACATCCGAACCGTTAAGAAAGGAAAGATAAAAAAGATTCAATGAGATTCTCGTATTTTTCTTCGTATTTCTTTAGAAATTCAAAATTAAGCGTTTTCGTGCTGTTATAAATGTTTCCTCTTTTTTTTTTATTTATTTCCATCCAACAATCGAACGAACAACAAGCAAGCATAGAAATCGAGAATCTTCGTAATAGCATCTATAGGTCGAACAAGCGAAAGAGTTGTCGAATAATTTACTTTAATCGAGAACGGACCGTACGAGTTAACGATTCAATGACCAATCGTGCGTCGCGTTGAAAATTAAACGGTCAACTGTCAACGACCGTGAACCCGTCCATTTTATTTGGCCTTTACGATTTTTACCTATTGATTCTTGGACACGTTTATCTTGTTAAGAAGGAAGATCGTCTCCACGGAAATCGGCCTCGCCTCGCAAAAGAAAGGAGCCGGTCGACCGACCATGACTATCTTATTCCACTGCGAGACTTTTATTAGCCACGCGTGGCTACTAATTTCGTTTAAAATCGGCTACTTCAAGGCGATAGCATTTTTTTTCTCTGTTCTTATTTCTTCCTTCGAGACTCGAATAATTTTTTCACACAGTCAAATTTCAGCTATTAAATTGATCTTGTCATAAGATTCTCATAATCGATAAAATGCTAAACGTTTCTCTTAAAGATTCTTCCACTATGCTTTAAAGATAATGTTTCTTATATATTATATACATATTCATAAATATTGAAATTGTTAATACAACCACAAAATGATGTAGTTAGTTCACTGACTACGTTGATTAATAATTACACAAACAGAAATAACGAAAACATCGAAGTAAAAATCCATATTAATTCCAGCGAATTAATCGTAACCGCGAAATTCTATCGTAAATTTCATTTCATTTATCTGCTTTATCGAATATTCATTTTATCGAGGTATCGCTATTATTTATCGTTATTCGGGCAAAGCGACGTTCACGAAATCAATTTATTAGTTACATATTATCTGAACAAATATACAGAAATGTACACAGCGGTTCCACCACTATTATACAAATATACACTCGATCGATTATTCGAAAACGAGCGAAACGATAGCGCTTCGCTTGAAAAGAAAAGCTTCGTTTTCCAATTGCAAAGTTACTTTTTTAACAAACGATCAGCTTCGTGCCCGTTTATAGCATTGATACCGCGCGCGGCCTGTATAAATCACGTCGAACGAGAACGTTCTGTCCAGCAAAGTTGCACGGCGCGGCGTGTCAGTGTCCCCGATGCTGTAACGAGTAGGCGGTGAACGCGTGTTGCAGCTTACTATGCGCTTGTGCGCGAGCGAGAGGGACACGTCATCCTCATGCTAAGTCCGCTCGTTTCCACGTTGCCCCCTTTGATACGCGCAATCGAATCGCCGTTTAACAAAAGCGGACAAGTGCATCGACTCGTCTCGCCTTTAGCCTGTCCGTTTCGATCGCAGCTCCATGCTAAATATGTACGCGATACTACCATGAAATTCTAATGTCGCGCCTTGGTATGTACCTACTGCGATCAGAATGGATCGCAAATTTTCGAAGGTCGTTGAACTCGCTTCGCTGCGAGTTTTCACTTTCGCCCTTTGACGTTTTCGATCGGATTTTGATTGAAATTTTGGAAATCTGTATGTAGGTTTTGATCGGATAGAGGATTCAAGGATTTACGGATCTAAGCATTTAGAGTGGTAAAAGCGGTTTCGATTAAACCGTTGGTATATTGCAATTTGATACGGACAATTTTTCTAACTTCGCGATTTTTGTCATTTTTTCATTCCTGCTTTTTTTCCTTTTTCATAGAGTCGGGCATTTTACTTTCGCCAGTCGAAAATAAAATATTCCTATCAATAACGCTATTCTCTTAACTGATAGAACTTTGGTATTTGATTTTCCATTGGTCTCTTTTTTCTTTTTTTATAAACTACGAGTTTGTGATTTTACACGCGTTTCAAAAGTCACTGCGTACGAATATCAGCAACGCGCGCGAGTATACTTTCTTTCTCATATAAATACCGCTTTCGGATATTTTTGTTATGTATTTCATTTTTTATGCTTTTGTCAACATAAGCGCCGTTAAATCTTGTTCGCGTTGACTATCATAGGATTTTTGATCGAGACGCGTACACGGGCTCGTGGACGAGTTTTTCCGTGTTGACGACTACGAGAGGCGAGCTTACGGTTAGGTTCGCAACCCGTGCAACCGTGGTCGTTTATTCGATTATTATATTGGACGTCGGGTTAACGCTAGGTCGTAAATCGTAGCCAGCGTAGCTGCGAATCGCGATTTACAGCAACGGCAGCAATAGCGAAGCAAAGCCCAGCAACCAGCCACGCCGTGAAGGTAATGTTCGCGTCCCCCGGTTCACTGAACTATACAACAGCCGATACAGTTCATATTTCTCGTTGACCGGCAAGACTGGTCGAGCAGTAAAATAGCATCGGGACGGCATGGCATGGAAGTTCGCATCGGGATGCAACCATCCAAATGCGGTTACTCGAGTATCGTGGTGCGCCGTTTGAAAAGTGGGATGCAGATTCAGTTATCTTGCCCATTGCGGGGTGCAGTGAACCCGTGAAACTAGCGGGGATATCTCGATAACGAACCAGCGTTTCCTAACCTTTCTTCTGCGTGCACACGTACTCCGCATTGTTCCCACGTCGATTTTCACCTTTACTTTTATCGCTTTGTTTCTCAATGTCAGGATTTTTGTATCACAGATCAGCGAAGTTAGTCGGTTGTCTTTGAATACGTAGCATGATAACGCGAAACCAGTAAGAACCTCCTACAACGACTTTCGGAGATATACTACTTGAAAATACGTTGCTCCTTCGATGTTCGCTTTGTACTTTGATTTTATTTCAACGGAACATAAAAACCGAAGTAACGAAGCGACTCAACACGATTAATCCGTAAATCGTTCTATCGAATGCCTTCCACGTAAAATCTCGATATTCAATTTCTCGCCAAATTCACTGGAAACTCCGAAAGCCAATCTCTCTTGCAACGACTATTTAGAATCTCCAGATCCAATCCGTCCGAAAACTCGCTTAAAATTTCAAAAGTCAATCTCACCCAAGTCTATCTAAAATCTCTAAACATACTCGCAAAATCCACCAACTTTAAATCTTCCCTAATTACATCCTCAATTAATCCTCAAGTCCTTCCACCGACTATCTTTCGCCTAAAATCCTCCGAAAATCTCGATATCCCATCTCTGTCAAAATCCGTTTGAAAATCCAAAACGCGATCTCTGCCAACACGCATCTACGATCCGCAAGCTCGAACTCTCGCAAAAGTCGAAATCCTAAAAACCAGTCGAAAATCCGCGAACCCTAAATCTCCTCTAATTACGCTAAATCACCGCTAATTAATCCCTAAATCCTTCTATTCCTGTTCTAACGTCTATGAACCCGTTTATAACGCTGCCAAAGAGGCCTAACTATAAGGCGTCAGTTCGGTATCGGCGTGCTGCGAGGACAATGCACGGGTTGAGTCGGTACAGCGTCGGTCAGTGGCCGTGTGCCTTGGACGGTTACGTATCACGTATTCACAACGCGAACTTCTCTTTGATCGGTCATCGGCACGACCCTCGGCCAGCATGTACGCACACATGCTCGTTCGCTCGCCTACCTTGCCTCTACGTGCACGCACGCGACCGTGCACGCGAGCAACACACATACGACCAGAGAGGCAAACGACGAGTCCACAGGTAGTTAGAGGGAAGAACAGGGGAAGGGGCACACGCCTGCACACGTTCGCGATGCCACGTTGTTCCCTCTTGTGCATTAAACGAGCCTCATTGTGCCGAACGAGCGAAAACCTGGCCAGAATCGACGAATCCTGGCCATAGGGTAAGATAGGGTTATTTCACTCGGAAAGGTATTTCGGTCAAACTGCCAGTAGTTGAGGTTTTAGTGACGCGACGAATTCGATCGTGAACAATTTTTTGGCGATCGTCGGTTGCTTAATAAAGGAAAGTTTCAATATTGGAGAGGGGAAACGCTATAATTTTACAGAATTGTAACGGACGAAAGTAATAAATAAACGTAATAGACAACGTTATCAGCGCGACAGAAATGTCTAATACGAAATTAGTATACAGGCATCAATTTTAAAGTGTCCACCACTGTACATTGCGAAATCTTGCGATTCGTCAGATTTGGTTAGAAACAATTTTCAAGCGGTCTACGTTTGGAAACCTTGCGATTCGTCGATCATTAAAGATCAAGTTTCGAACGATATATATCGAAAAATATTGTTTGCGTGTGGCGAATAGTAACGCTAATCATAATAGTAGTAGTAGAAAAGTAATACTAATGGTATCTCATAACATATAATACGCGTTTGATCATTCTGTATTTAAAAATTTAAGATCGATCGGTAAAGATGTTCAAACTTAGGATGAGTCAAGCGACTTTATTTTACTATACGAGTTCCTCAATTCCATGCCAGAAACATCGATTCCAGATCCGATCGATACGTTTCCTTAGGATCGTCGATCGTATCATAGATCGTTGAATCATACATGTAGGCTGACTACGGCGATCTATATCTACTTTGATGTGGAGATACCAGGCTCTTTGAGCCTGTTAATTAGACAGAAGCTGGCACACAGAGTCTCCAGGGAATTGTATTTGTGGCAGATAGATTAGGCGTAGGAGTGGACTGCAGGCGTGTAAATGGGATGCTAGGGTGTTTGGGTGAACCGTGTGATTAGATGGTTTTCAATTCCGGAGTGGGGAGTTTAGTTGAGTGTTTGTTAGTTTCGGTGTGTATATTTAGTTGGTGTACGGGTGATGAGATGAGAATTGGAAATGGTAAGTGGTTTTCCCAACAGAATGGAGTAAGGGTGTTTGTATAAGTAAGAAATTATCGAAGAGAAATTTTGTTTGGTTTGCTGGTTTGAATCGAGGATTTTTGTGTCGACTTCTCGTAACATGGCTCGAAGTAACTTTCGTGACATTCTATGAACGTAAGGATACAACTCGGAAGTATCACTCGATTATATAACAAGAATTTTCTTCATCAACTTAATAACACGAAATACCACAACGTCGCGAGCTATCTTTGCTTCTCATTAAAACTTTTCAGTCATTTAAATTCAGTTTGTTAGTACTCTAAACATGCTGAAAAGACTGGCTTCCTGTAAAAAAAAAAAAAAGAAAATGTAAAACTTTTGAAAATCATTCATCATCGGTCAACATTATTGATGGAACGTAAATAATGGAGACACGACGGTGCAGCGGGCCGAGTGAATGGCCACTGCCGAAAGTAAGTTTCGGTACGAGTAAAAGTGAAGCAATAAATGTGCACGGGGTCTCGGAGAGGAACGGTCGAAGACCGATCGAGCTCGTCCACCGCGACACAGGACGGGTAGAAACGGAAACGTTTGAACGAGCTTCCCCATCGACATTCTTCCGTGAGAGTAATTGTTCGTCCCATTAGGTCTAACTGTGAAACGCTAGACCCCAATTGGGCCAATCGCACGGGCCACCGAACACGGATAGCAACGAACCCGGCCTCGATAAGATCGAACCATCTCGTTGCGCTCTTCGATCTCTCGAGTCGCCGCACGAAAGTGGTTCTACCAGCGACTACTTTCGTTCTTCTGGAAAATCGAAAGAATAGAGCAACGACACTTCGAAACTCGTTGTTAGCGAAGTTTGATTTGCTCGCGAGAAAACCGAGGGTCCTTGTACATTTCTTATTTGGAAATCGAAAAACGATATCTTTAATCTACAACTTCTGACCTGTCAATTCTTTAATGTTAGAGGATCTAGAGAACAATTTACAAATAATATATAACGACGAAAGAAATCTGAGATCTGAATATCGACTTCGATGAAAGTTCGATAAATAAAAGCAAACGCCGTGGAAACTACAAAATCTTCGTAATTATACGACAGAAATATAATATCATCAGTCCATCCAGAGAATATTAAGATATCGAAATAATTCTTGATAAGTATAAAGGAATTTAAATAGCTTTGTCTCTGCGATTTTACCATAAACGAATCGCAGGCGAAAAAAATCTCAGCGTAGAAACCAAACGCCTGATCAGCATCAACAGGCGAAGGCGCCAGAAGCGATATAGAGAAGATGGTCACGGGGATGTGGCTATGGAGTCTCTAGCGCTCCAGATCCGCCGTTCTAAATTCATACGAGTACCGATAGTGCAATCGAGTCCAGTGTGGATCGTGTGGTCCCCGATGGCAGGTTCTGTTCGCGTGCCTCAAGTTCTACAACGAGCGTGAAAGGAGGAGAGAAAGAAGAAGAAGAAGAAGGAGAAGAGGACAAAGACGAAGAAGAAGGCGTATGGAGCCGGTTCAACTACGACGAATGACGACGAATGACGACGAATGACGACGAACGACGAGGCATGTAGTATGGTGTGGAAGAGCAAAACTCGAGCTGACGGGGAAATACGATGGTGTGCTCGCGTGCTTGGCCAGAGTGGGGCCACACGCCAACAGCAGATACCCTCTTCGTTGTACTGGATGGAGAAGGGAGGTTAGTGAACGCAACTGGACGCCGGTCACTCACCTCTAACCATATTGCTCTACATCCACGGAAGATAAAGAGCGAAGAGGGGTGGGTCGGAGCAACGGCGCACCAGCTATGCACCGGCCGGCTGAGCTTATGTAATTGCGCGAAATTTCACTCGTTGCTCCCCATTCCGCGTCGCCAATTAGAATCCCGGCTGCTCGTCCACTAATTAATCGTAGAGTTCGAGACGGCCGCCGCTACACCGTTGAAAATTACTTCCACGTTTTTGGGGTTCCAGGTAATCGGGGTAATATGTGGGCCACTAGAGCGAGGCGAAAAAGTTTCGGAGTGTTTTAGTAGGCGAAGGGTTTTGTAATTTTCTAGATGCGGAGAGATTTTATTTTAGTAAAATTTTGGTATCGTGTTTGATTATAAGTATCAGGAACCCGGATAATTCTTTTGTTATTTGGCCACGAAGGTTGCATCGTGTTTGGCTTCGACTTGATGTTTAGATTCGTTATGTGTGTTAGACATTTATCGTTATTTATCATTCTAGCTTACGAACGAGATAAAGGATGTTCTTCGAAACGGTTAAAAATATCGCTATAATTAATTCCAGCGCTTTGTTCCCAGTGGGTGGAAATGGATCAAAGTCGAAACAGTGCTCGCCGAGATTTCGTCAGACGTGCGGGTTTCGGCAGATACGATGATTTCCACTGTTATCGTTGCATATCTCCAGTCAGCAACCAGCCAAGTGAGAGTGTCGCGAGACAATACAGAATAACATCGTCGGTGAAAGTATATAACGAATATGTATATATCTGGAAAAGTCAATCGTCGTTGCATGACGAGAGAGAATCGTGTTTCCTCGTTCGAGATCACGTTTATTTCTCGCGAAATGTCAAACCGAAATAGAGTTATGGATGCTTCGTTCTCGATCGAATCAAACTTTCGTTGCGTATTGGATTTTAATTCGATGATGTAATGGATGTCGTAATTATTGAAACAGCGGTTCGTAACTTTGCCATAGAGTTCTTACGGTTAGACATTCTTTTTTTTTTTTAGGTTTAACGGTCCGTGAGGTTCGCTCGAAGCGGATCCCTCGGGCACTATGGTTTCCAGTCGAACGAAACAACCATCTCGTTACGTAACGACGAAAGTAGGCAAGCACGAATTTGGTTATTCGATAAGCGGCGCAACCTGGGGATCAATCCACTTTCTGCCTCGGGCCATCTTCGGGTCACTTATTGAATTTTAAAGGTTTCACGAGAGAACGAAAACGAAGATGATGTTGTTTCGTCATTCGAGATATCAATGAAAAGTAGACGATACAACGTTTCATACAGCTATCGTTTACGAGTCTCCGACGTTTTGATTAAAGATTACAAATATCTTTTCGTACCCCTGACCTTTTTCATCTATCCCACATGACCTCGGTCAATAACAGCGTAATATCGTCGTATTTATCGAAGCCGAAGCTTTCCCAACATCTTCAAACACCTTGTGTCTCAAACTTCAATGTTTGTTCAACGATCTTCATCAAGTATATTCGCCACTAAAAGCATTTCAAGTTAACAATAATGCTCCCCAGTCTCGTATTTCATCTATCAAAGCCAAACATCTCGAAACGCCCTCAGTTGAAAATTTACTACCATTCATCCGTATTCAGCTCTCGTTCCTATCTCTCATCAAAAGCAACCGAAGTCAATACACTAGCAATATTCGTAGAATATTAGCAGACTCGCGTACCTTTGCCTCATCATCTTTTCAGCTCTTTATTACACCTACATACATACATACTTTATTTAGAAAAATGGCGCAAGAAAAGAATATTACTGAGGATACCTCGATACCAAATGTACACTCTCTCTCTCTCTCTCTCTCTCTCTCTCTCTCTCTCTCTCTCTCTCTCTCTCTCTCTCAAAGAGGAGACAAAATAGCGATAACTCTGTCCGTCTATCTGTCAGCGCATCGACGACGTAACTCGTCGCAAAGAGATTTTCTTGCTTCGATAATATCCAGGCAGCAAAAGGCGAGCAAAACGAAGGCCGGCAACGCTCTCCATATCCCATGATCGGAAACGGCGTGATCGAGGCGTTCTAACGCCCGTGGCGGAGCCACTTTTCATTCTTCGCTCGTTCCTTCGCGATGCACCGGCGCACCGAGAGCGCGATGCATCGGGTTCACTGAACCCGACCTGACCCTCGCTATATCGATGCTAATGCGGGACCACGCCAACGCGTGCATATCGCGGGGACCAACGGTGGTGGACTTCAACTACGGGCTATTGGCTCTCGCCGTGGCTCGTTACCGCAACCGGGACGCACGCGGCGCGACTCCATCAGCCTGTTCCCTTGGACTAAGTGCCCGGAAGGGACGCATCCTTTCGTCGGAACGGGAATGGCCAGGCAGTAAATCTACGCTACGAGAGCCGTAGACTCTCTCTTCAGCAACTATCTCTCTGAATTTAAAGAACCAACCGAGAGAACGAGCAGGAGAGTTTGGCCGCGGTTGACTTCTCTTCAGGCGCGATTACCCAGCTAGTTTCTCCACGGCCACGCGGGGAGCTTGGTGGATGGTTTGACAGTTTGACTGCCGCGGCTCTCTCGCTCTCTCGTGAGAAACGTGCCGATCCTCGTTCGTCCAGATCGATTTTTCTTCGAGGACCTAACCGTGCATGGGTGTTCCGAGCTAACGGAATCCTGCCGGTGAAATATTTCGTTCCTGGTTTAGATCGTGGTGGTTTCATTCTTTAGAGGTGCATCAGCCGCTAACCTGGTGGGCTTGATCGCGTTTGACACGTTTTAATTGAAAATTCGTTGTAAATATTTATCGTTGCATCGTGAATTTTTGACGCGTTCGCCGTTTTATCAGAGACGCAAAGATGAAATATTCGTTTTAAGAGACGAACAAATTTAGAATTAGCGATTTTTATATATGTATTTTGGAATCTGTTTCAAACTTGGCCCATGGCAACCGTGCTTCGTCACAGCGATAATGAAATTTCAAAATGTATCACACGCATAACATCTCTACAAAATAATTTTACAATAAATGTTTAAGTATCTTTATAGTTTTACCTTAAACAAAAACCAATAAACCCGTCTCTGTCGCAATTCTTCTTCCAAAAGGAAAAACACGAAACGCTAGAAAAAAAGAAAAAAGAGAAAAAAAAGACACAAGATCGCAAGAAAGTGGCCGATGGCAAAGCGCAAGAGTACATGGTTGATATTACGAAAAGGAATAAAAGGAATTCGTATCACAGCGGTCCCGCGGCGCTTCCAGCGGCGTTGCGTTCGCCTCTAACGATGCAACGACCTCTCTTCCTCCTTCTTTCTCTATCCTTCGCTTCTTTGCACGCGGTCGTGGCATGTGCATCGGCTAGTGCACCGACGGATCTACAGTTAGGCGAACCGAATTCGCGACAATGAACGAGGAAGTCAGCCGCGCGAGCTGCCTCACCGTCCGACCTATTTTTGGGATCCCGACGCTCGCGGCGCGCAAATTTAAATGGCCGAGCAGCATCAGGCCGGTTTCTTCCGCGGCCCCCGACCGTGCGCTGATTCATCGACTTTTTGGAACCGGAAATCGACCCTCTATTTTCGCCCTGCCGGCAGGGTGAACGGCCTGCGCGACATCGCGTGCCAGCCGAGAGCCATTCCGATCGACCAGTTTACCAACCTTTATACTCTTATCTCTCATTCAAATATTTTTATAGACCTCTCGTAATTGTTTCTTTTTCCTTTCTCCTTTCTCTTCTACTTCGTTTTTCTCTTTAATAGTTGTATAGGGAAGTCGTGAAAAGATTTCCGTAGATTATTTTGGGGGAGGGAAAGTGGTCGAGAACGTGTTCGTGCAATTCGTTACAAAGAAGTCTGTTTCGTAAATAACTGCGATAATACCTAGCTCCTATCATTTATCGTATTTTTATTAATTTAGAAACTAAGAAACATTCGAGGAGGATAAATTATCGTTGCGATACACGGCATCGCAAATCGCAGTACAAGTTCGACGCTCACCTGTCTATGGGAAGTAGTAGAAGTTACAAAGAATGTCAGACTAAAATCGCAAACTAAGTCAGAAGATCGCAAATGTTGTATCAGTTGTACATCGTCGAACTGAATTTACAAATTAAATTACGGGGAAGACAAATTTCGGTGAATCGATATGAGAGCAGAGAATGTCGCTATCGGTTCGGTTAATCGCGCGAAATTTATTCGCGGCTCGTGTCCGATTCGATCCTGTTGTTCTCACGTTTTCGAGGCAGCGGCGCTGCCCAGTTCTCGTCGATCGATCTCGGCCGAGTGGCCGCGAGGCGTCTCGATCCCCTTCGTTACGTGCTCCCGATTCCGATTAACCCGCTTCGATCCATCGAACGCGAACGCTCGCTCGATCTCTCCGATCCCACCCACTCGATCTCTGCTCGACTTCTCCTTTAAAGGGCACCTGCCGCCCGTGATGAAAGCGAGTTTACGCAGATAACGCGAACAATATCGAGCTTGCCCTGTGCAACGACGGATCATTGTATGCAAATCGTATACACGTTTATAGACCGACCGCGCGATTTAACGCCAGTTTCCACGTCTGGGTGTGTACAAGTACGTCTCAATTCGTTCGAATGACACACAAAGCAAGCTTTATCGTTATTAGCAGACCGTTGATATTTATCTACGGGGAGCTCGAAGGTGCCAACATGCACAGACGACACATAATACGCGAAGATGTATAAAACATCGAAAGGAATGCTATTTGTTACATTATATTTCTGAGAAATGAAAGAAATGCTAGCGATAATTTCTGCGATACAACGTATTTACATATTTGTAAAACTACATGTTCAAGCATTTCGAAAGTAATAACGTATTTAATAAAAAATAATGCTTTCGATATTTCCTTCTGATCCCTTTAATTACCATAAAGCCTCTTACACCATTTTATCTTCAAAGAAAATTTCAGTATCGATTAAAACAATCTCCTTCCCTGTATCTCGCATTCGATATTTCTCAACCCAATTTGTATTTAACAATTATCACCTAACGATGCCTTAATCTGGCCATCGTGAACGTTCAATTCAAAATATCCTTATATCCTTACCGAACCTAAAGTTTTTCAACTTCAAAAATCCAGTTTAAACAATTCAAACTAGACAAAAATTTGCCCCTTATACTATAGAAAGGCTGTTGGATGAAAAAATTACTTTCAGACTCTAACGTGTCTCTCTCGTTTGCCCTATAAAAACGATTGACTATCATCAAGATAACGATCGACGATTGTACACGGGCGCGTGTATCAGAGCCAGAGGCAAGAATCGACGTAGAACAATGGCGGATTTATTCGATTGTAGTTACGATGAGGCGATCGCTTTCGAGCGTGCCGGACGTTAAAGGAAACTTGAACGTGGCCATTACAACCGAAGACAACTACCGCAACGTCGTTAACTAAGGCCAGGAACGAGGCAAAGTACAGGGGCACCGTATTCGTCGACCTTCTTCGGTCATCGGCTCGAGCGGCCCGTTCTTTCGAAATTTCATGCTGCCAGGCGGAAGCTGCCACAATGTCACCTCCCTCCAACGTCAATGTCCATCAACTACGCATGGGAGCACGTATAAGCGGATATGTTCTCTCTCGACGTGTTGTTTTCATTTGTTTCGATTCCTTCTTAGTTTAGATATTGATCGTTCGACGAACGAAGCGTTCAATGGCCGTGAAAAATATTTCCGCGCAATTGGGCTCGTTATAGTATTTGTATATCGATTAGCAGGCGGCGGATTTTCGCGAATTTATAGAAAATTTTAGAGCGCGACAATGTACAAAATTCACGCAACACGCAAAAATATCAGAAATATTCAAAGCAGAGTAGCTGTTTGAACGTTTAAAATACTTTTGAAATATGAAACGGCGTAAAAATCCGCGGTCTACTAATCAACTAGGTCCGTTTGACTATTTACACGTATACATAATTATCGATCGCGATTACAAAAATTTGATACTAAAACAACGACGTGTATTAGATCGAGCAGCAAGTTTATTCGCGTTTCCTTGAGATACCAACGCCAAGTATCGTTACTTTCGCGCGAAACGTATCTTAAAAAGACGAAGGGGTAATTTCTCGTGAAATTCAAGCACACGTATCCTTACGTTCTTCGAGCAATTTCTAATTCTTAATTCTCTAATTTCTAATTCTTCGAAATGTATACGTCAATGGAAATCCATCGAACTTATTCCTCCATTCAATGCACATATAGCCCGATAAGAAGACGTTTCGTTCCTCAAGATCAGCGTATGCATATACTGTTTTCCAGTCTCTATACGTTTTCTCTCTGCTCGAGGGAATTTCACGAAGCACGGCAGATTCCGCGAGAATGTTCGCGAGCCATCTGCAACAGCTCATCCAATCGCAACTGTGTCCTGCTAGACGCGAACCAGACGATCGAAGTCGACGTTTGAATATTCATCGACGTTTCAATGGAGGAAACGTCGTCACGTTTCTCGTATACAATCCTCTGTCGCGTCGTTTCTTACGATCATTGATACACGGTCAACGGAAGACCTCAGGGTGTTCCGTGCATCGGCGAGTTGCGGATGTCGTAGCGCGCAGCCAAAAGGGAAACGCGCGTAATTCCCCCTTACGAAACGAAAGCAGTCGAGTTGTTCCGGCTAGCGAGCTCCGAAGACCTTGACCACTGTGGCCGTTCACGGAGACGGTGGCCCGGTATTTTTGACGCGATACTCATTCCCGAGACACGCTGAGAAACAACAACCGGCGGCCATTGACCCGGTGCTGTCGTGAACCGCTCGTGGCGTTACAGAGTCGTGCAAAATAATTTCGTCAAGGATCTTTCGGTGGAATGGTCACGTGGACGCCGGCAGTGGCACCGTTTCGAGGAATTTCGATGGTACGACACGGTCAGGGGAAAAACGAGCCGAAGGTTTCCGACTGTTCGATCGACTGGTTTCATTTCCTTCTGTCTTTTATTCGTATCGATCAACGCGTTCGTTATCGGTATTCATCGTGGGTGATACACATACGATTCATGTAGACGGTGATTGGATTTGAACGATGTGGTGTTGTAATGGTATGCTACACGTTTTCAATACGATACACGCTGCTTGCAATGCCGAATTAGGAGAAGACCGATGTTTTGCGTATACGTATGTGTTACGATGGTTCTCAGTGACAGAGTTCTTCGTACACCACTTTGTCAGTTGGAATTTCTAATACGATAGACCGAGTCGACGAATACGACTGTGTTAATAATCAAAGTCACCGCCCCTTTTCCGCAAATCCACCTACGACACCAGAGTTCTGATTTCTACCTTCGTACAAATTCCAACATAATGATCGATTCGATGGACAAGAATGACAGCGCACGGCGCTAATAACCAAAGACACAATTCTGCTTTCAACGAATTCATCCGAACAAATACCCATACATTTCGTCGATTTTAAACTTCCACGATGCATAGACGATACGTTTGCGACTCGATCGCGCTCTCCTTAGTACGTTTCGCTCGGAGAAAGGTCAGATCTAGCCCGAAGAAGCGAACTGCCACGTTCACGAAACTTCGAAACGAATCGCGACGTACCGTAACGAAAAGACGTTCGAAAGCCCAAGAATCGGAAATACGTCGAATTCCAAATACGATTATTACAGGCGACGATAATAATAATCGAACACACGTCCGAAGTTCGTTCACCGTGTTCATTCATAACGTCAGTCGGCAGTTAGTTAGATGTTTCGGCGGGTTCGACGTCTGAGGATGACAGAAAGAGAAAAGAGAAGAGGGCATGCAGAAGGGAAGGAAGGAAAAAAAGATCGTCCTCGCCTGAAGGTGTCACTGACTCCCGTACGTAGGTGATCGACCTCCATGGTCCCCACCTTGCACGCTACGCTGAGAACCTCCGTCCCTTACCTTCGTCTCGTCTCTTCCTCTTTCTCGGCCTGTTGGCACCGTTGCCCCTCTTTCCTCTGGCCGTCTGTGAACGCGTACACGCCAGTGACGTAACGCCGGTTATTCAACCTGGTTGTTCAACCTGGCCAGTGACGAAATGCCAATGCCCACGCTCCGCTCCGCGAAAGTTCCTTTTTTGCCTGTACATCGCGGCTGCCATTGTCCGACAAGACGACACGAAACGGGGCAGGAGGGGAGATGCGTACTGTTCCGGATACGGATGCGGTGGAATTCGAAGGAGATTCCTTGGAGGACGAATCGGCGCGCGAGCGTGTCGCCTTTGTTCGTGGAATACGTGTTGTTCTTAGTTAACGATAGAATTATCGGAACTGACGATTTAGAATTTTTCGCACGAAGGTTCGATAAATCTCGTAATACAAAAATGACAGGTTTTCTGCAAAACGTAAGCTATATAACGAAAGCTTGTCTTTCTACGTGAATTTTATATTTCCTTGAAATCTACATTTTTCGTATAGCGTTATCATTTCCGAATTTGTCGAAACTATCGAAATGATCGATTCGTAATTTTTCAGAGAAATCGTCTAAATTTACAACGATGCGTGTTTTTCGTAAAGATGAAATATGGATAAAAGTTTCGTTTTCTTCTTGTTTTGTATATTTTTTCGTATATCTGCAAGTAATATACGAAATTGTAATTTGGTATGGAAGCAAAGGTATACAGATTCTTGCCAAATATTTGTGAGAAACAGTACATTGCCGTTTAGTTAAGCTATATTTACGTAACGTTCTAGGGGTTATTCTAACGGGAAGCGGATGTCAAGGCGTTTGTCGCTGAAGGGAGCTTCCGCTTGGCCTCGGAGACGGTTCTTAGTAGAAAGAAGATTCCTGTTAATGTGAAAAACTTTAAAGTTAGTTTGAGATTTACAAGCGACAGCGTGTGCTATCCTCTGTACAGCTGTCGATTATTTGATAATCGCAAACTAACTAATTTATTTCCAATTTTTCTGTTTATAAATCTGTCTAACAAGTAAACGATTCGTACGAAAGATCCGTTTTCTTCCTTTCATTTTTTCGTTTTCGCGTAAGATTCCAACGAAGTAAAAATGAAATATTCCAGAAACGAGGAGATCCATAAAATCTATAATTGCAAGTTAACAGGTTCGAGGTTGTTGATCGCGTAAGTTGGCGATTTGTCGAGGAACGAGGTAATGTCATCGTCTGGTTTGATCGAAGAAAGAGAGAAAGTTGCGCGGTACAGCCATACCGCCATCTAACACGAATCTAACGCGACAGAAGCGGAGGGGGCCATGAGGTAAAGGGGTCAGTCAGCCTAAATCCATAGGGCCTAGACAGAGCTGTGAATGAAAGTGTTTACTGTTTACAGTCGTTACTTTCGGGCTTTGCCACCGAGTTACCATGGCCTCGTTAGAAGCCGTTAGAAATTACCGATTTCGATCGTTCAATCGAAAGACGTTAGAATTGCATTGCAACCGAAGAAATATTAAAAAATATCTTTTGTCTCCGAGTCTAAATAAATTTTATTTCAACGTTAATCTTTTCTTTTTAATTTTATTTAACCTTTTGTTCGAACATTTCTCTAGACACGGGTAATCTCGATTTATCGTTAGACAGGACTGAATTAATTTGCTAATAAAATATTTTTTAAATATTATACGGAGATGAAATAAGCAATATCATTCCGATAATTAGGTTCTAATAAGAAGAAACGCGAAGAATCGGTTTTCCAAATAGTTTCATCGGCTAAATATACCGAACGTCTATGTCTAACGAAACGCTGCCCGAATCTACTGTGTCTGTCTCAACTCGTAACTTGGGCATTTTAACGAATTCGGGATACAACGTTATATATAGTCGAATAATTCATATCGTAAAACGAAGATATCGATAAGCATGTGACAAACTGGTAAATGTCAGTTAACTCGCAGACTATGTCTAAATTATTAAACGTGTCTCTTCGCCGAAAACAAATCTAACCATACAACAATAATTCCAATAAACCGTAGCGATTTTTATAGTTTCAATTTATGGATCGAATAAAAAAGAATTAACTTGCAACGAAATATTTCCAATACTCTCGATATTCCAAAAATCCTCTTACTTACTATACTTACTGTACTATTGGTTACTATTATATCACTACAGGCTATAAATTCATCCTTTTTCAATACATATATCGTATATCCCTATATATATATATTATATGTATTAGTACATACGAGTATTATCCATGTTACAATAAATATAAAAACGGGACAAATTTATAATACTGGCACCTCGAATCTCTCAGATTCATCAAAATTTTACGTTCGTCGCCTGAGCGAGGAGCGGAAGGTTGGAGCGGGTGTTCGATGGTCCTGGCACACGCGTGGCCATCGACGATTCCGTTAGCCGGCAGGATCCTCCTCCTGGCGTACGCGTCAAGGATGCGGGAACGTTTGCCGCGCGGTGAGTGACCTATGGCTCCTCTTGCCGAGCTCCTCGCCCTCCGCGGACATTCCGTGTCAACGCACTTCGTTTATGTGCGCGCCACCGTGTCCTCGTGCTCGCGCACGTGCACGAGCCACGTACCCGCGAAAATGGGACCGGTTTTCGGCTCGCGACAACTCCTCCAACGTGCCACGAGAAAGAAGAAGGTGGGAGGTAAGACGAAGAATGGTTACAAAGACTCGTGTTATATTTTACAAGTTGGGACAGATGAACTAACATTTCTGCGAGGAACGACGTGGATTTTATTATGTCAAATCGCAGTTCGTAAGTTGCAAGTTAAGAATCAAAAATACTTCTTCGTTTATTTCCGCTTTGTTTCTTTGCATTGCGTTAGCCATTTCGCTGCTGGAACCGTAACAATATGTTCTGTGCAAATTTATGAATTCCGCGTAGCGTATAATCGATTGATTGTGAAATTTATTTACCACCGAGCGCCTTATCTTGGAATATATACTCCAGAAGAAAAAATTAAATATTTTCTAACGACAAGCTCGTACCGTGTATAAATTTCGTCTACGATTTTGTACAGGAAAAGTGAGGAAAATCGCTCGTGGCTGGAAGTTTCAAGTAGATCGAAACGGTGCTGGGTCAGACGCGAGCTTTCCAAGTGTTTAGCCGATGAAACTATTTAAAAGAAGATTCTTAAAATTTCATTTTATTAGAAAAATATACTTAACTCACTCGAAGCTGCTAGAATATAAACCAAGGTTATCGGCCACGTGTACTTTTTGCGTAACAATGACGTAACAGTAGGCAGTTTTAGAGCGAACGGGGATAGGCTGTTCGCCAATTTTAGAGAAAGAGGAAGGAGGAAGAGAAGAAGAAGTGGACGAAGATACCGTGAGAGGATGCTAGGAGAGTAGGCGCTTTTTACTGTTGATTAGCGTAACGGTGAATCCTTAGGCGAGATCGCGGAAGGCTACCGTTCAGGGTTCACCGAGATACAAACCGAGGTTCGTCGAGTTATTAGCGCGAAACGCGATAATTCGAGCTACTCGAATATGTTTAATTCTGCATTTTTTTTCTATTCTTGCTTGCTCAGGCAGAGAATAGCGCTGTGGTTCTATGCTTTCCTCTGGGATACTCGAAACTTTACGGTGCACGATTTTTCACGTTGTATGGAAGCGGTTAAACTTTCGCGAAGAATCGAACTAACGTTGGCAGTAAAATTCTATACACACGTAAAGATCTACAGAAGCAAATGTAGAACGACAACGATATATTATTCCAGACCGAGAAACCAACGCATTAATCATCTTTCCAGTGTCACTGTATTCTTAAGTAATGCTTTCAAAACGAACAAAAATATGCTACCCCGTTACATCCGTACATTCGGTACATTCATTTATCACCAACCGATCGCATTTTCCACACGTGCAGTTCATTTGCAATATCTAAAAGAGTACGTAAAAGAAGCCAATGTGTCATACACACGCAAACGTTTGTTCTTAACTTTGTTCGTTCGAAAGACCGAGACTGGGTCAATTCTGACTCGCGTACATATCTCACTGTTGCTATTAGGTCGTTCGAAAAGTTTCTTTCGTTTTATTAGGAAATAATGGATGCACAACATTTTTCGTTTTATATTATTTTGTCGAATTACGTACGATCCATTTTGTTCTATCAAAATAAAGATCACAACGTTCATGTTTGTATAAAAATGCGTCGTTGTAAAATACGTGTCTGTAAAAGAAAGACACTTTTCCGACAACCTAATATAATACATTTTAAGACATAGTTAAGGTTAAGTTTATAATTATTACAAGTTTATGATAAATTTAAGTTACATTAATTTTAAGTTAATTCGTAGGATTGAATTTCTTCTATAAATTTAATTATCACATAGGTAAAGAACCTTTTCGTTTGATTCTTCGTTTCATCGCTACGAAATAAAATATTTCACGATCGTGATGATGGTATTATATAGCGTGTGCTGCGCGAAGGTTAAAGGACGACCAGTTTAACGTTTTAGAAATAAGAGAAAAAGCAGAACAAACGATGGTATCGATGCTAATCGCAGAGTAAACGTGGCTCACGGTTTGGTCGTCAGCATATTTATGGGTCAACCGCGTCAATCAGGAATGTGCGCGCCAAAACAACCGCGCCAAAACCGAGGCGTAGAACGAAACCAGGAAACACAGAGAGAGGCCGCAAAGTGGAACGAGCGAACGAGTCGAGGGCAATGACCGGCTTCGTCACTCTGGGGCCGACCTGAAATTTCATTAAGGGCGTCCAGCCATTGCGCAAGAGATTAGGATCGTCACGGTGTTTACACGCCGAGGCAGACAAGAGACCAGCCAACGGGACAACTTCACCATCGTTCAACGTATCATGTTGTCTTGGCCCATGAAAATTTTCCAATCCGCCCAACCATACGGTATACCAGTTGCTCACGAAAGTATCAGAACGCTCGTGGAAACATCGTACGACTACGCTGTACTAAACGAAATGAAATTTCATTAACATTGTAACGAGAGTCAGCCGATATCACGATGTTGCCAACTCTTGTTGGTAAACTTTTCATTTTGAACTTTCGCGATGTTTATCGCACGACATATTGGCGTTTCTTCGGATTTTGATGAGCCGAGGTTTTCGCAAACTTGAGAGTTTCAGCTATTCGGAAGAAGTGAAGTGGAACGTTCACGAAACGTTGGAACGTAAATACTCATATACTGTCATATACTGGTAGAATTTGAAAATAATCTGAAAATATATCTGTACAAAAATGACAAGATATTTAGTACAAGTTAACAAGTCTAAATATTCAGTGGGATTGTTTTTCATACTTATGGTACCTTTAATAGAACTATTCGTGCTGTGTACTGTTTCTTTTTACTGAATATGTGTTTACAATAAATATATTCTATCTTTATCTATCTGTATCTGTATACATTTGAAGATTGGTTCCAACTGTGTTGCACGCAATCTGGATGGTCGTGTTTCGTTGTTAAATTTGTTACGTTGTTAAAGAAATATAAACGTACAAATATTCCGTGGTAAGTATTCGAATACTCTCGTGAGTCGCTGTATGTGTATGTATATACTTTGCTCGAGACGTTTCTTTTCACATCTCGAACGTATTCCCCAGATTGTTCGAAAAGTACAGAAAGTGGAGAAAGTTTGGAACTGGAATATTGGGAAATAGGAGAATGGATGTAGAAAATTCCATTCGCCGATTTGGGAATCTCATAGAAGAAGCAAGCAAGCGATTTGTAACGATAAAAGGGATATTTTCTTAACAGGAAACAATTTTCTTTCACCGAGAATTATTTCGTATAGTCGAAGATACAATAGC
Organism: Bombus breviceps; assembly: GCA_014825925.1. Lineage (NCBI taxonomy): Eukaryota > Metazoa > Arthropoda > Insecta > Hymenoptera > Apidae > Bombus > Bombus breviceps. The sequence continues at coordinate 8,510,570 of CM026189.1, read as the reverse complement.
ACGGAAATTTGAACACGATTAAACATGCAAATTGAAAATTACTATTAACGTTTAGGATCATAATTAAAAAGCCTATTTATTATACTTCAGCACGATGATCGTTACAATTGTCCTTCGTAAATACTAATTACCGCTAAAAGGCGTCGGAAAGTTAGATGATCCCATGGAAGGAGAGAATCGAAGAGAGGAAGTGATTAATCAGACGTTGTTGCAGCAATCCTGAATGTCTGGAAAGTATCGTGGGACGATACCATTTGCAGAATGCGAAGCACTGTTAATGGTCGGGGATACGAGGCAGATTCGACGCGAACAAATAGGTGGATGATCGAAAATAATCTGAGTTTCGCAAGACGTTTCGGTCCAGCGCGGATAGCAAGGCCATCGAGGTCCCAGGTATCGCTCGATTGTGGTCTATTTGTCGACAGAGAAATAATGTACCATCTATACGTCGATCTGTTATCGCGAATCTCCAGAAGGAACTCGATTTCCATTCCACACGAATCTCGATAACTAATCTACTAAACTTGGTTCAGAAAACAGTTCTCATTTCCATGAGATCGTGATATCAGTTTTGGTGCGTGTATTGACCTGGCAACTAAGTGATTGCGGATTTTGTTATCAGGTGGTAATGACAAAATCCGCAATCACTTGGTTGCCAACCCAATAGATACAACGTAATCGAATATTAATTGACGTAATTGAATATACGTTGTGTTATTTGTCACAGTTTTGGCATCGATATGTATTTCATGAAGGATATTAATATGAAATTAATTTATAATATATAAATGAATGAGAGAAAGAGAGGAGAGATAGTGAGAGAGTAGAAGGAACTGTGAAATAAATCAATGCGTTTATACCATCAAACAAACGTATACTATCACATTTGAAAATATGTTTCTACTTTTCCATCCTGTTTGGTGCAACGGTAAGGTTTGGTCGCGATACTGGTTCGATAAATCGATATATCACGACCTTCGGGCGAGACCATTTATCACGATCTCACATGATTTACATGGAGCTTGGACCACGTCATAGTTTACGCTAACGATCAGATATTACATTTTTACGGAAAGCTTGCATGCGCGTGGCGAAAGTAACGGCTGCTCGCGACTCTACAGTTTACTTTCAACCGACGATTCGAAAGTCTTTCCCTGACGCGAAACAGTGAAACGATTAACACATTCCTCTTTCACTTTCCGCCTATTCATCGGCCATTTCTACTCATTGTCACGAGTCAAACTTCAACAGCGAAGTTAATTCGACTTGCAAAAACACGAGACAATCATCGCTCTTCGAGAAATCAAGCAACGGCAATGAAATCAAATTTGACGAATCTCGTATCAAACGTAAGCTACCATAAATATTACGGCGCCTGCTGATTCCTACTATTTTACGATAAACAGACTGCGAATGTTCACGCACAGATACAAAATTATAGAAAAATACCCAACGTAAAATCCGCAAAAATACGAATCTGTATGAAAGTTCGCGATCTGGTTATTATAGATCCTCGTTCGCGCGATATGCGCTTTCTAATTTCGTTAGAACCTTCCAATATGTAAATATAACGAGCAGATCCTAACATCTCTAGCCAGACCGAGGATTTTTATACATTTTTATCAACATAACTAAAAATAATAAAAAGCTTCAATAGAAATATGTCTCGTGCACTAGATATTATAATAAGTGTTACTCTGTTTTCAATATTTTCCATAGTTTTCCATACTATACTCACTTATACGTAGCCTCGCACATTGTCCCACAAACGCAGAAAAATTCGCGGTCCGCTTACAACGAACAGTACATCGTGTCACGAGTTCTCGAAGAGAAGGAGGGTCGTGTGGGCAAGCTTGGAAGCTGGTCCCAGAATCCCTGTAAAGTCCCATCGCTGATACAAGCGACCACGAGCGACGTCTCTAACGCGTGAAAGTAAGAGCCGTCTCCGTGTGCGCCGGCCTTGATTCGGCTGGGGTTACCGTCCGACATCCAGGACGGCCGAGGCCCGTTTCACGTTGCTCAACAACAACGCTGAATATCGTAAAAGCTGCTGTTCGTGACGAAATTCCTCTTACTGGCTCTTTAACGCCAGCCTTCGAATCTTTTAGAAGGGGACTCTTTAACGTCTACCTATATCTACTCAGCAGATTTCGCTGTTCAGCAACGTCCATCGAATTAGGGGTGTCTTTCGGTCAACGTTCACCGAATTAGGAGTCGACTTGAAGAGTCGTTTCTATGGAGATTTGTAGGTGAAATTGATCGAAATGAATTTGTAGGAAAAGATGATGATATGTGAAGGTGTATAAATTCTGTTCACGTACTAATTTGATTCGATGGGTTTTCTAGGGGTGGGTCACTGCTAATAAATAAAGAAGCTAATTTCTATCCATTCCGGAAATGCAAATTTTGCTTTTTTGTATAATGTAAAAGCGATTCATTTCACGAAGCAAGATTTCTATTATTTCGCGTAACGTGGTGATATAAATTATTATATAAAACTTCATTGATCGTGGTATTTTATGAAATGTAAGGGTATTATATAATAGGGTTTGAATTTAATTGTCGTGTAAAATACAGCAGTGGTGATACAGCAGCGAAAGTAAAGAAATAATAGTACCAAGTAAGTCGTGAATAGTGTTAGATCATCCGGGAAGCATCGTAATTTTTCTGAACCGAACTCGAATCGATATAATTGGTCATGACGGAAATGTTATAAAACGAAATCTAGGAAACTTAATTATAAGATGATTGAGTAGACAGATAGCTACATATTTGTTTTTACTTAATATTCATTTACCAAAAGTCATTATATTTTACAAAAATTCTTCATATTTTTAATTAATTCGACAAATTTTGGGAATTTTGTTATACGACATCCAAACGGTATACCGATCGATACGATAATCGAAGATACGTATAAAACGATAACAGTGATCGTGGAGTTATCCTTAGAATTAAACTAGGGCAGAAATTTTTTAATCTAGAACAGAATAATATTGGGCAATTATATCCAGTATGTGGAATATTAAAAGGAAAAAAAGAAAAAGAAAAGAAGGCTTAAAGGATATTGTAGTTACTCAGGAATGTATTCCACCTGCAACCACAAATCGCTTGACCGCAATCTACGCCGGTGTATCGACATGTATAATGATTAAGAAATTGTGTACAAGTTATTCAATCGTTATTGCAAGTGAATCATAGCCGCGACATGTAAATCTATAACAAAGAAGTCAATGTATTAGCGGTGTCCCTGGTGGAACCGGGATAATCAAGGACGTGCGTGCGTCACAGCTTGAAACTGAGCCCCTTTTCCACCTATGTTGAACTAAAACATCGGAGTTACACCTACTGCTCCGGTTTCAGTAGAAACGGATTTCTATATATTTCAACTCTAACGAAAGAAACTATCCATATGCGATACTTCGATTTCGATCAAATTTTACAGATTCGTAGTTCAGCCAAAAATATTCGACATATGTCTCTTCTATCGGCTGTCATTCACATCTTGAACGTTAAAATAGCTAATAGATTATAATTGGTGATCGGACGCATAGCTTCTAGAATATCCTGAAAGCTATCGAAGATAAAGGAATTGTATTAATAGACGAATTTTATGTTTCTGATTGGCAAATGATATATTAAAAATCACAAACTTCTGTCAAGTTTTCCTACAAATATTTTCCTATTTTTACCTAAAGTTTGTTCGCAGGACATTCGTTTCTTCCTCTTTGGTGCTATTCACGAAAATATAAATATGAAAGCTCGCAGCGTACGATTCAACACCTCGTCCTCTTACGATACGTAGACACTGGATTTCCTTCGCGGTTTGAAGATACAATTCGCGTAACACGAAAGGACATATAAAATATCCAAAGTACAATACTCTCTGTCATACTTGATAGATTAGAACAATTTTTTATCCAAGTTCTGTGTTCTTAATTATATCGTCAAAGATCCGAATTCGCATGGAAATACACTGTCGATAAGAGAGCGACACAGCGATAAGAAAGGATTCGTACGCGATCTCGAAATGCAAAGAAAAGATAGGAGGAAAGAACTGGAGAAAGAAATGCGGCGAAGACGACGAAGTCGGAGGACTGCTTTCTCCATAGTGGAGCAGACGCAAGCAGCCAACAAGCGGCAGTAGCTAGCAGCAGGTAGTAGCGATCGAGAGTAAAAGCGGCTCGATAAGAGCGAGAAAGAGACGTGGACTGGTGCGACAGAGGACGAAGAACAGGGAGAAAGGTGAAAGCACTCTCACCTCGCCTCATAGCCACGGAACGATCTTTTCGGTTTTTACGCCGTGCTCCTCCGAGAATACGATCCGCCTGGCGCCTCGGGGACTTCGTCCCAGTTACGTGGCCGAGCCACGCTTCCCGCCGCGATTCATCATCCTGATCGAGAAGAGCGCCTCTTCTGCTCGTGCACGCGCCGGCACGTGACGCGTCCACCCATTCCGCGAGAACTGCCTTCCATAAATTCCAGTCGATTGTCTTGGGATTTCGTATCGATTATAGTCGGATTAGGGTTTACAGATAATTAGGTGTTGCACGTTTCGTGCTACGTGTTGAAATTGTGGCTTTTGTCGGCGAGAGGTGATTATAAAAGGATCTAGGTGGGATGAAGGTGTTGGCGGTTCGCGAAACCGGAAGATCGGGATTAGAGGACCAAGCGCTCGCGAGAACATAGATGAGAAAATTAGGACGCTAGAAAAGCAATCTGCGGGAACACCGGCGAACGTAGAATTTGTTTGCTTGGGAAATTCGTTTTGTTGTTCCAAGGATCAGAATATTGAAATATTAGGAGATTAGAAAATTAGGCTGAAGGCGAATTTTTGTTCTTCGTGGCGTTTTGAAGCGTAACCGTGAAATTTATATACTTGGAAGATTCAGGAGTTGGGAAATTAGAAATTTGGGAAACTAATGTAGAGAAATATCAACGGAAAGAGAATATTTAATATTTTGATACTTGAACTGCAGATTTCTGCACGATTGCAATCGAGAAACTAAGACATTTGGACGGTCGATGTACTAGAAAATTATAGAAATTCGAAAATTAGTATTTATGAATGTAGAATGGTATTTGTTTAACAAAGATTTGTATTCTTGATGAAATTTGTGAGATTGTGATAAAAGAGAACTCAAATATTGGGACAATCAATTCTAATTAGGAAGCTGAGAAAATAATATAAAAATTAAAGAATCATTTGTATGGGAAATCTTTGTTCATGGCGATATTCGTTAAATCATAACGAAGAGAGGGATATGTTATGCAAATTGAGTGGGTGGAGCTTGCTTGACCCCATTTAGGCAACCTAATTAAATGTGCAATTCAGTTTATAATGGTAGGTTGGAATAACTGTTATGAAACTGTAAATGGTCAGATCGATGTGAAGAATAGATAATAAAGTGGTGAACAGGGTTTATTACAGCCAGGTGCGAAATTACTACGATCGATACACGCATTTTCGGTGCATACATTCCATTTAAGTATAACGACTGCAGCACGTGTAAAAATAAGCAATAGAATGCATACGTTACACGCTTCAATAAATAACAACATTAATAAAATTGAACGATATTAAACATTTATGTATACATATTTGCAGTTTCTTAAATCGCATATTTCCATATTCAACCAATAATTATCACGTTCCTTTATAAATTAATATAACGTATTTCTAAGATTATTAACTATATGATAATACCTACTTCGATACGCGATTTCATTAAAATCGCATACATCGAATAACAACGATACGATTCGTCTATTAAAAGAAATAACTAAAAAAGGAAACCCGCAATTTAGACGATAAAATCTAAAAATATATATAGACTTGGATGAAAAGAGCCTCATCACCGAATTTGATAGAACTTGTTTCAAACTTCTTATTGATACGTATAAATGATAGGAAAAATAAAAAAGAAAGACCAAGCAGTCGACCTCAAGCGATCTTAAAAAAAAAAAGAAAAAAAAAACAATAAAAAGAAACGTAATTTTTCTACAAATCGAACGAAGAAAAATACGCGTGTCACGACTGAGCGAGGTCGCGTCATCGCGTTACCTGTCGTCGCGATCGACTTCCGGAAGTCGCGTCATTTCGTCCGATGAAACGGTCGATGTCGGACAGTTTTAAGCTAGGCGGGAGTCTTGAATAGCAAGCGAAGGGATAAAGAGACCTCGATAGCGGCCGTAGACCTCGCGAGCGGTTCTGTTGTAGTCATAGAACAACGGCCCTGAGCCTTTGTGAAGCGTTGCGAAACACAGCGAGCCAGGCCGCCGCTGGTGCACGCTCGTATCTATTATTACGTGATTTTTTTTCTCTTTTCTTCCCTCTCTTGGGGGCCTCAGGGCCGCGGCGAGTGTAGCCTTCCATCGGGATCAGGTGTCCGGTTAGCGCGCGCCTACTCGCCTTAGCGGATCGATTAAAATGGTATTAAATGGGCGACGGGCACATAACGATCTCTCGTGGAACTAGCCGAGATGAATAGAGCCACTTGGGGCTCGCTGTTGATCAGCAGAGATGCAAGTACATTTAGGCAAAGAGAGGATGTCGAGCAGGTGACTTATTGTCCGTATTGTGGTCGTTGACTGGAGTTTGGATGGCGAATTGGCAGCCAGAGGAGAAGATCGAATTCTGGCTTTGAATGTGGAAGAATTAAACAGAATAAAACGATTGATCTCGTAGAAAATTCTTCTGAAAGCCGGTTTCAAGCGTCGATACGAATACGAAGTTTTATACGAGTGATCGTTTTTAAACGCTTTAAGTATCCACTTAAGTCCATTAAGTAGAGCAACTTTTGGATAAGACGTGTGACTATATACGGTTTGTTACAATATTTGCTATGAGTATTTTCGGATACTATTTAAAACATCAAGCAAATATTAAATGTATGTTTGTTTAAAATGTTAATTAGGAAAAATCGTATAGGATAGAGGAAATGTGTTTTCGTGTTATACTTCAATTACACGAATGGTCCACATTAACGAAATTTCACGACCATGATCCATGTCGATAACCAAATATATATACATGCTCCCATAGTACTTAGGAAATTAATAGTCGTTGTTTATTATATTTAATTACAGGGAATATTTTTAAATAGAATATTTTACTCGTCGTATTAAGAAACATATATAAACGATATACTTGTGCTTATTTTTGGTCATTGTTTAATCGAATAAAAAAATGTCACGAATACACGATTTAATTGCGATTAAAATGATTTTCATTATTGAGAGGCCAAAAATGGATAGAAGACTGAAAAGGAAATACCCAACAGATCTCACAAAGGATATAACCTAATAAACACGATGATGGAACCCCGGTGGGGGTAACCATCCACATGCTATATTTTATTCACTAAGTTAAAACATTTTACCAAATGTCCTACTGGACAAATTGTAAAATTTTAAAATAAAATAATGAAAAAAAAATTATTGAGAGGTGGATCGTTTCTGATACACGATATTCACGAGCAATGGCAGTTAAGAGAGAGAAGTAGAGTAGCAACGTGTTGAACGCGACCGTCGCTCAACAGGACTAGATGCTTGGCTCCTGACAGATAAATGCTTTTATGTAATGCTGCCAGGCCTCTAGTCTGGATAAAGAGAAGTAAAACCATTGCGCAATGACCCCGTTGCGCGTTTCGGCCAGGCCGTGTTGGGAAATCCATCGTGTCGTTAAAAATGTGGGCCATCGGCACATTCTTGTTCCACGAAAACAAGCCGCGATGCAACACCCAATACGACCTATATTGCCATCGTAGTTCGCCACTTTCATAATCAAATCTCGCCCTGTTTCGCCTCCACGAAAATCAATCCTATTTCAAACGAAAAGATTTTTCAGAAACATTTGTAAAATTTTGCAAGAGATATAAAACTTTATAGAACTCCCAAATTTTTCTTCAACGTTAATTGACGATCATCGAATACTCACGAATTTCTAAAATTTCGATAAAAGACACTAAACTTCCGCGTCTATTATATTACGTTTCGCAAAGCACTTTAACTGATAATTATCAAAAATTCCTACATTCTGAAATTTTGCATCGAATATCACGGTAAAAAGTTATAAACATCCGAATTCGCAAAACTTTCTTTCCCTTTGTATCGAAATAACAGATGCACAACATTTCTTGTTTTCTATTTTTTTATTAAATTATGTATGATCCAACAACAACATTATTCAACAATTCTAAAACGAAAGAAACTTTTGGGACAATCTATTATCTTTATTGATAATTATCCAATATTCCCAAATCTCAGAAACTTTGCATTTGCTCCTATAACAGGAGGTTGTAAACCTTTTTGTTCGTTACAACGCTATATCATAACTTCGTAAAGCATTTTAATTAATAATTAGCCAATATTCCTAAATACGAGCAATTTCTCATCCGACAAAAAGAGATGTAACTTAAATTTGAATTATAATTACAGAAGCAGCTGAGGCGACACTAAGGAAATCGAAATTGGCGCTAAATTATTGGAACGCGCGTCGCGCCGCGATCGCAATGATTTTTTTCGCGAAAAGCCGGTGAACTTGGGGAATCACCGAGTGGCGCGCACGGGGCAAACGAAACGCGAACGTTCGCAGCGCCATCGGGTAGCGAATTGACCAAGTTTGTTGACAGGTACGCATCGGTTCGTGGACACTAGGTGGCAGGTAGGCTGGCCGTGGTAGCGGGCAATGTCAATGTCAATGAGCACGTGAGCCCCGCTCGAGGAAAAATCGATACGCTTCAGTGTCAAAGCTTTTCCCGGCGAAAGAGAGGTAGCTGCATACGCGAGAACAAACCCGGGAATAACCGAAGTATAGTTTATGATGCAATACAATTTTTACTTAGATCCTTCTCTCGACTCTTCATATACTCATAGACACTTAGGAGTTACAGCTTCGTCTAAAAAGTGTCGTAACTTATTCACTTATGAAAGAAATCGTGGTTGTTGATCGTAATTGATGTTATTTTAACGTAGTTGACGTTATTTCAAAGAAAGTGCCGTAGTATTTGATGATATAGAACGAGGATGAGCGATAAGGTTCGTTACTAAAGAGAGAACTGATTCCACAGCTGCTGATTAAAGAGACGTTTCGAATAAAGGATCCCCTTTAAGAAACTTATTCCGAGAAGGTTTCTGGAAATCACCGTACAAATCGATATAACTAGCACACAACATGTTGACCAACAAAAACATTACTAAACAGATATACGAAAACATATGTAATCCAAGACGTTTCTTCAACAGATATGCTGATATCCTGATTACGTAGCACGAAATACCTCGAACCTGCGCGGAGCATAATCCCACACCGAGCAAAAATAACTTCATCGCACAGCATGCAATCATCTTGAATCATCCTGTCCAATCACGCAACCCCTACCCTATCACATCTGTCACCTAACTCCCCCTAGCACCGAAAAACATACGCAATCAAGCGCAACCACGAAACGATTCAATTAAAATATATCGTGTTTCACAGGTGGTCTGTCACACGAGTAAATCTCATCCTCGAATCACCATACGTAACCTTCAACCCCCCCCCCCATTCCCATTGTCAATAAACAAACAAGAAGCCATAACAAAGAACCAGTACAACCAAGTGTCACAACACGACGAACGTAACGACGAATATGAATCACAGCCGAATTGAAGTTCATGTTTCCTGTGGAAAACACAGAGAGAAAGGAGAAAATAAAGGGAGGAACGAACCTTTGACGCGTTGATGACGACTCTCGGGATTCTGCGTCTCGTTGACCGCGATGGTGGCCTCGCACACCTCTATGGGATAGAGAGGGCCGCTGTTGTTCATGGTGTGATCGACGATCCCGATTTCGGGTGGATCGTCGCTCGCCACGTTCGCTGACATACCCGTGTCGCACTAATGACAACGTGTCGGACACTGTCGGTGTGCCACAATGGTAGGCGCACCGCGTACTCTCCAGGGTTGATGTCCATGAATGGGGTGGTGGGGTTGATCGAGAGGGTGAGAGCTGAGAGCTGCGAGGGTTCCGCGCACGCGCCACCGTTATACCCACGCGATCTCCGGCCCAACGAGTGACCCTTCCGTCTTTCGCGGATATCTCCGGTGCTCTTTTGTGCCCGCGCTTCCTTTGCGTAGGACTGCGATGACGCACGCGGGTCGTGTTTGCGCCGGGACACTTTTACCATCCGGTTGTTTTACTGTTTTAGTTGTAACCAACTGGGGGTTGAAACTGCGACGGGAGACGCGGCTAGATATTTACAGCGCTGGCTATTTTTTCAAACCCGTGCACTCGTGTTGTCACAGGTGACTGGCTTTATGGGCGCGGAATTCGACGCGGCGCGACGTCGAGAGTGGTAAAGATAGAGGGGAGTCGGACGCGGAGTTTAAGCATTTTATGACGTTTTTCTTTGAGTTTGTGATAGGCTGTGTACGTTTCCAGTACGGTTATTATATAACTCGTGTTGTTATTTCGAGATCGAGGTTTTTTTGAGGCGAATAACTTTTCTATGTGGGGATTGGTAGTGATGATAGAAACATAGTATCTAATTATAAAACGAAGCGCAGAATTTTGATAGAATACTGTATGTTAAATTGTAAATATTTTTTGTAACTTGTCTTGTAACTGATCTGTAGCAATCTCTTTTAGTGATTTTGACGTATTTTGGTTGTTATCGAACGAGTTTATATCGACATATGCCAATCCATGTTTATGACGACCAGACGTAGACTAGTTTAATCTGCGATTGATTTGAAAATTACTTACAGCCAAGTGTGGTGCAGCTAGCAGCAAAGAAAGCGAAGATTTTCACTTACCTATAACAGAAAAACATTATACCATATTAGTAATTGGAAACGAATGAACGGTTAGGAAAGAATCGAAGCCATTAATAAATAAACGAGGATGCTTAGTCCGATTTTATTGAAAGGCTTTTATCTGATTGATAAATACGTCACTTTTGTTCCAGCATTTCCGTTATACTGTCAGCCATCGCGTACAATTGAACATCGTACTTACCTTTATATTACCCGTGTACTTACAAGTGGGCCACACGACACCAATCGTCCAGGAATAGACGCGTCTCATACGAAGTGAAATTTACCGATAACGCGTTTACAATGCAAACGATAATTTTTTCAATTATTTCTCATTAGAGTTCGATCTTAGACAGAAACAGAAAACGTTATTTTCAACAGTATATTTCTGACGAGTTTCTTATATTTATCTTACTAGTCCGTTGAGGATTTTTATGTCAATTCATGTTTTTACGAATAAAACAAAATATATTTCTAACACTATCGATGTAAATATTTTCTGTTTACTCACTACGAAATTTATAATATGCTCCCTAAAACTCGCAATAAAATGAATCAGTAAAAACTACGTATTGTCGCAATTATTCATAAAATAGCGCGCATGAAACGGGTCTCTCCCTAAACCGCTGTCCTGATTATGTGAATTCCACAAAATCCCTATCATGGAGTTAGAAATAAACCTGCGAACGTGGGTTATTCGTCGGTTTACGAGATCTGAATCTTTATTCGGTTTCCCTAGTTCACCCTTCGTACCTGACCCTTTCCTCAGCTACCTGAAACCTGCCTTTAACCTTCTACCTTTCCATTCTACCCTCCGTTCAAAATTCCCGCTAGCGATGGCGGGCCGAAATTGGTCCTTCTGCTATCTATTAGGTGATAATGTTATCAGGAGGAATTTGTACGTCACGATACCGACCCACGAGTCGCGAATTTCCTGTCGTACCGACTCGCGGCTCGGGATTCGCGAAAGGACAGTGGCGCCTCGTCGCGGAGCGCGTTAGAACTGTTTGGCGATTGCTTTCGCGTGCAAATACACCCGCAAATTTATGAACCCTAGCTGTGATATCGCTAACGCATCACTAAATCCACTTTTTTCCATGACGCTTTATGCCACTTTTTTCTTTTCATCAAAATTCACTATTCTAGGTTGCAATAGGAACAAAACTTGACAAGGCGCGAAATTAATTAACTAAACGAAGGAGACGATAGAGTTTAGAAAGAGACTTTTGGGTAGATGCGATAAATGTTAAATGAGAGTCGGAATTGAGAATTGCGACAATGTGATGTCGCGAATTAGTTAGAATGTCAGTTAGAAGATATATTAAAGATCATTATTTCGTAAATAATTTAGCATTTTGTTTTATTAATCTGATTTGGAAGAGATTTCAATTACACGGTATCTTATTTTACCTATTCTATTTCAACCATTTCGTTGTGTAAAATTCTGTTTTGTCTATCTTCTCGCGCTCATTCTTCCGTTACAAGCACATAATACCTTACACGAACTACTCCAAATTTTCTTCAGCTTCCCATTAAACCAACCCAGATTCAAAATTCCTCTCTCTAGAACATTTATATTTTATACAATATAATTGCTCAGAAAAATGCCTGGGGATCGTAATTACACCTCAAACGACTCTCGTCGACAAACTTGAATTAAAGATCGACATTTCACCTTTCTCTCTATTCAAATAATCCTCTCTCTTGACACCTGCATAACGAATTGCACAAAATCGTTCCTCCAACCCTGACCCAAGCGAAAAATCCCAAGCCACTTGGCGCGGAGCTGTTTGTCAGCAAGTATACATAGAAAGCTCTCATCCCTCCGTGTAACGAGCAGGGGTGCGACGTGGTGTTGGCGAGGGCGAAACGTCGAAGCGGAGCTTGAGAGACACTGCGCGCGCGGCGCCGATGTATTCTTGGATGGAATAGAATCAAGAGACGGATGTACGTGTTGGTGCACCTTGGAAACTCACCTACCCGCCGGGTCGTTGACCGGGCGCTAAGGAAAGTGGGACGAAGCAAACAGCACTCGGCGTTAATGCGCGAAGGCCTTGAGAGATCACTGACGCATGCGTCCGCGCGGAAAGATCGAGAAAGACCATCGTGTTGGCAAGACGAGGATGGAACGTTTCGCAAAGCCAAGAGGAACAGAGAAAGACTATACAACGAAGACCAGTAAATCCGCGTCCTTTCTCTTTGATCGAGCGGCACACGCGTGTGCGTGCACGAGGAAAATTGGAAAAATCACGGTGTGGCACATCCGCACGTCACCTCGTTCTTCGCTCCTCTTACTTTCCTACATACAAAGAAGAAGAAAGTTTCACCAGCCATCTTCCGCTCGCTTCGTTTTGATCGTTACGGGACACCGAGGGCCGCGCTAATTTTTAATATCGACGCCGGAAAAGTGGAGCGGCGAACGACCTCGATTTACCATTGCAATCTTTTTTCTTCCACTTTTCTTCCCCGCTACTCTGACGCGTCTCCGTATCTGGATCTCTTTCGATGTAGGCTTTTCAACCACCGGTACAGTCTCCGGGATGATTAACACGTGTCACGGGGGGAGGAAATTCGCGAAAGAAATGGCAACTCGAGGACTCGGTACGAGGACGTGACCCTTTCTTTCGTTTCCTTCTTTACTTTTCCTGTAATTCGAGTTTAATGTCGTGCCAATTACAAGGTTATTAATAACGTTATACGATAACAAAAATATACGTACTATGTATGAAATAATATTGGACTAATTTATCGAGCAAATATCAAATCTTGACTCGCGTTCGTTACAATTTTCTGCTGGCCATTTTTTGGTATTGCGAAGCAGGTCCTTGTGTTCGTGATTTTCTTTTGCTCTTTCTCTCGCTCTTTAGTAGAGCACATGAGTTTCGCCACAGGAGCGAATTTATGTAATTTAGTAAGCAGGGTTTACATAAGGCCTCGTGCACGCGTTAGTTTCCGCAACGCGCGCGACCCGACCAATTTAACCGCGTTGACGTAACGATGTCAACGCACCTTTAATCTTCATCGGCCGAAATTCGGTACGCGCGACCTTAAAACCGCCTCCACCGCTGATATTTCGCTAGTCGAACCATCGTTTATTATTGAAACAGACCCGCCAGATATTCGACCACCTGAGTCTCTCTATTAGGTACGACTTGCACACTCGGGACAGACTTCGCCGTAAGTTCTGTTCATCTTAACGACCTTTGCTCTAATCTTCCTTTAATACCTTGATGCTTAGACTATAGGCTATATACTATAGGCTATAGGCTATATATAGACGTTGTTTGTTTCAGGATCCTATGATCTTCGTTCTAGTTTTTGCTGATTCGACGTAATCGAAATGAAACTTTCTGCGATTCGGTGTTACTCCGAGTTTTATGGAATTCGCAAGATTCAACAGCGAACGTCATAATTTTCCTGATATTACTGATTTCGATTAAACAACGATTAAAATCAAACAAATCCAAGTACATGTTTTATCAAGCATTGTCCAATACTAAACGAGAAGCAGAAAGATTATTATTACAGGACTACGATATCAAACGAAAGTTCGCATAGACTTTTTCAAGGTTAATTTATTTTCCCTAGATTCGATGCAATTCGAGCGAAGCTTTTCCAAATTTGTTAACATCCTAGTCAATTCTTCTCTGCTTACCTAGATTTAAGAATCATTCACGATGATCGTGTAGAAATTCGACGATATTCGATCAAATACCTCGAGAAATCCACGATACTCCATTTGACTATATTTTAATACGAAGAGCCACTGTTCTATATTCGCTGGAATTCTCCAATTTTCATTCCAACTCCCTGTAAATTCTCTAATTTCCGTTTAAATTCCCCTCAATCTAGAACTCTCACCTAAATATCCCCCGGACTAGACAATCCACGGAATAACGTCCGAGTCGCGAATAAAGTTGGAACGAAAACGATTCGATCGAATAGCACGACGACGAAGGGACACCATGGTTGAACAGGACGACTGGACAAATGAGCCGGTTAATTGAACCGTTTAAGTCGATTTGATTCGCCGGCTGAATTGCATCAAGTGCCGGACGACGAAATAAATTCGATTGCGAAATCGGCCAGTTTGCCGGAAGTCGAACGGATCCACGGAGGCAAACCGGGACACGATGAAACGACAACACGCGGAGCACGATGATGATGTCAATCGTTTGCTGCCTCTCGGAAAGTGAAAGCACCGCGGCTTGTTTCTCTGTGTTGTAAACTTCATGGTTACAGGACGCCTCGAGCCACGTTTCGGTCGCCTCTTTCTCGCACGACCCTTTTTCAATCGACTGAAAAATTCTTCTGGATCTAACTGCGTATGATCAAATGTACGATACGAATTGAACACTCTGTGTTAGTTTCAAGCTATTTTTGGCGATCTCTTAATGATAGAATCGTTTTTGTAAAAAAGAGAGGGAAAATTGATCAGTTTTTGATCGATGTCGTTTGACTGTCAAGTTGGAAATTTGCAGATAAAAATTTGTGGCCGAAACACGCGATTTGACAAAGTTTATCTTTCAGAATAGAGACGAAGTTATTTCTTTCATCGAAAGAATTGTTTTCCCCGGGGAAGCGAAGAGAATCGATTTGTCTTCTGATCGATGGTCGTCGTTCGTTAAACTGAAAGTTTACAGTTTGTATTTTTGGGATTGGTTACTGAATCAGTCGTAAAGTCTTGGATATAAAGTCTTATAGATAGTTTTCTATCTTCCAATACTTATTATATCCATTTTGTATTCGTCTTAGTTGTTTGAAAAGTATGTACTTGTATCACTTTTTCACCGAGCTGCTGAATCTTGTAAATCTCAACGGATAAGCATTTTATAAATTTTGCAAAGAATCGTTTAGGAATTTCTTCGAGGATATTTGTTCCTCTTCGTATCTATAATTTCTCGTTCGCGCTTTAATATTTTCCCCATCTTCCTATTAAATCTTGAGTAATTTTTCCAGAAGCGAGAACGTTACGCAGAACCAAGTATTTTAAACATCGAAACTTCCTTTTTTTCATAATATACCTTACAAAACAAACGGGTTACACAACGATGTATTGCACGTTTCTTAAGTCGACGTGATATAGAACGACTGGACACCTTGAAAAGTTCTACAAATTGGCGGTGTACATTTACAAAATTGCGCCAAGCAATAGAAAGCATTCGTTCGATACTTGGAACGTACCTAAGTACTAGCTTGATAAAATAACGTGGCCTCGATTGAACGAGTTAGTATATGATTCAACCATGGAAATATTTATAAATTCGCAGCTTACAAAATTCTGTGTACTTTAAAGTTAGCTACAACTGTCAAAACTAGCAGAGCGAAAAAGCAACTTTCTCAAATCTCTGTGAATACGTCTCAGCTATGCTTTCGACAGGATTCTTTCCATACGTTACATAAAAAGAACACTTGGTTAATTTCTTTGTCGTTCAATTTCTTACCCGACGAAAAATTCAGCGGATATTTAGCTTGAACTTTAATTCTGATTTTAATTCCAAATTACGAAGCCGCGGATTACCGGACGTGAATTGTGTACGATACACCGATGTTTTGCTTTAGAGTCGACGTTAATGCAGTAAATATCTAGCGTTGACGTCACAGTACCCACGGCAAGAGTCATAAAGCAAGGGGTTAGGGAAGCAATAACGCCAAGCATAAAAAGGTATACGAAGAAGACGTGTTTTTACCGTTAACTTCAACTTTCCTTTAACCCTATCAACTTCTATAACCAGGAAATTAGACCGCAATAAATACAAACTAATTACAGTTATATCCATCTTGCTGTTAACGAAGGATTCGACAGAGTAGCGCGTAAAAGAATATGTCACTCTGAAAGAAACGAACTATTATGTGGAAAACATTGACAATCTACGCAACGAATTAACTCTTCGTTCGAGTTAACCTGTTAATCCCATAAAAAACAAGTCAATTTCAAGCAGATCGCTTGGATACATGGAAACCTAAAAATGATGCGATTTGTTTCCCGTAGAGATAAAAGGGCGCGTTTTAAAATACAGGGAATCCACAAATAAATCCATAAACATAATTCAGAAGTTTGAAAATTCGAGCGACGAATTGGCCCCGTCTTTCTCGATCAACAGATTAAACACGTTGTTTGCCACGGTGATCGTCGTTTCTGTTAAATTTTGTTAGAATCCTTAGAATAAGATAGATTACATTTCGTTTAAAAAATTGTCGACAATGTGAGCGAAGAGAAAGGAAAGAAAATTATTATCGGAGAAGAAGCACAGAAATCGCAATATAATAATATTTTGCAAGAGTTACGTGTCATCTACGATGTAGTAGCATATTTCGATCAATTGCGGCTCGCAGGGCAAAATATAGAGAATTCGCGTGGTAGCCAACGTCTTAACGAATCTGTCGATCTATCGAAATTCCTTTAGAGAGCGGAGCGAAGCTCGAAAGGAGATTGAATTCCTTGGACAGTGCCATTTAAACAGGCAGGTAGTGCATCGTGTGCAAGCCGGTGCAGCACGCAATCACGCGCGCGGCGTTACGCAAGGGACGGAAGGCGAAACGAGTGCACGAATCGAGGGTGTGCGAGTTACGCTCGAGCGAAATGGCAGATCGATCGGCGGATAACGAAGGCACATGCAGACCGGCGAACAGAGAAAGCCCCCGCGAATGGCCAATGCGTCGTCGTTCGTACTTCTTCCTTTCCTTCTATTTTTCCTTCGTCTCATATATATGTATCTTTTTCATCCCTCCTCAACGCCGTGGCTTATGCTATTCCTGGCCATAGCCGGGTCGTAGACCCTTAGCTCGCACCGCATTAATGAAATTGTTGCATAATACGCGAGCCACGATGAAACTACCGCGGCCTGACCGATTCCACTGACCGAATGCACGCGCGCCCCGATTGTGCAAGGTGAAAACAGTGTTTCTGCCAGCGGTGAATGTTAATCCACTAACCGGCCAATCATTTGACCAAAAGCGTCCGTAACCCGTACGTAAACCTTCTAATTTGTATGGAAATGGGTTTGGTATCAAGCACGTTGTTGGAGAAGATGGATGGTCGATATAGATCGATGGTAATTGATAAAGACGAATGGAAGAGAAGAGATTTTGAGAGATGCATTATTTTTACGGTGGAAATGAGGATTAGGTACATAAATGAGTTATTAAGTTACTGAAAAATTATTAATTTTAAAAATTTAAGGTTGACTCATCTGGCGTATGAGAAAATTTGCTTAGAAACGGCCCTGATAAATTTTATGGATTTCAAATTGAGGAAAAGTGTAGAGAATATTACAAATATCAATTGTTTTCTTTTTTATTTATCTTGAAATCTGGTCAGTATCGCTTGATAGATTGAAAAGGATTGTAAGATGTTTATGTTTCTTTTCTGCTTTCTCTGTTTTCTTTTAGTATGTTTTCTGGGAAGGTTCCTCTGAACCTTTCCAGAGCTAAATCTCTATTTAATGGAAGCTTTCATACGAAGAGAGAAGAAATGATTTTCTGTGAAAGTCCGTGGAATATTGCCAATAGTAGAACAGTATGTAGTTTGGAAAATGCTGTCACCTCTGACTCGCCTGTTGCATGGTTCACATCGTATAACGATAACGTTGCCATATCCGTTTCCTTGTAGAATCTACGCAATTTTCAGAAAGAAAAGACGTTTTCCTAACTATATAATTGCAAATACTCATTCAAGAAAATACATCTACTCCGCGTATCTTCGGCAACGAAGACACTTGAAAATCCAATAACTTTACTGCAAATTATAAAAAGTTATATACAGCGGCGAAGTTATTTGTTCGCATAATAAGTAAATGACATTCTATAAAATGCAGAAGATAAAATTAAAAACATACAGGAATTATATTCATCGGATATGTACCGCGATAGTCCAAAAATGATGTTTCAATAAAATACTATAGCAGCGTAATAACAATAACAGCAATCACCCAAATGAGCTCTCAAACATACAAAGCACCGGTTAAACCAACGAACAACGACATTCTACCATCTCTCAATAAAATATAATATTCATCGTACAAAATAAATGAAAATTAATGTTGTAATTACTACATCAATAATTAACATCGTGTAAAATTAAATCAACTACCAATTACCGTTTGAAATTGCGCGGCAAGAACAGAGGAACGAGGAAAATCCAAAAGATAAAAAAAGGTGAAACGACGCGAGGCAAACACCATAGGTGAGCAATTTTTGAAATGCCATCGCTTCACGCGTGTTCTAATTCGGCGAAATCGATGTTACGCTAACGCATAAACAGGGAACAGGGGGTTAGAGGGTTGCTACGTCGGATCTGTGTCGCGGTTGACCGGGTTAGGGATCGTGGCGAGTTCGTTGGCCTCGCGACCCGATATACCGGCGACCCCGGGGATTTCTGGGGTCGAACGGTGGAAACAGCTAGCCCCGGTATCTTTATTACACGCCAAGATATCTGTCTTGTAAAGCGGGGAAATTTAATATAAGCCGATTTCCTCGTTACTTTTATCGCGATGTTATTCGCCATCCTCCACCGATCTTCCAGCGATCGAAACGCAATGAATTCTCACGTAACCGTCGATAGCAACCGTAGCCACCTGGGAATTCTTCTACGGGGAACTAGGTATTTATTTCGTCTCGAAGAATCCTATCGAACCTATTCTTTGATAGGCTAAACTAGGTTGCACTTAACCATACGATTCTTTCGTAATTTTTCTATCTTTTTGCCGGTTTTGTTGGTTTCAATTAGCACTTTGATAATAGTTTTCTCGCGTTTGATTTTCAATTTTTTATTTGATATTCGGGCTGTATACCGATTTAACGATTTCATTTATCGTTAAATTCTCGTTCGTAGTGTTTTTAATCTGTTCTTTTAAATTTGTGCGTTTCAAGTAAAAGGATTTAAGAAGAGAAGCGAGACAGTGAAGAGTATGTTGAAATGAAATACGTATTATTATTATCATATGAAATGAAACTTTTGCTAATGAGGAAAAGATATGAAGGAAAAATAGCCGAATGTTGTCGACAGCAAATATATTAAAGAAACTTTTTAATATTTTACATATGACACTATAGAAGGGGAGAGGAATGCAATTGCAGTAAGTTGCTGGTAGAGGTGCGAAGAAATGCAAAGGTAAATAAAAAGCTAATGAAAAATATGTAAATCGGTTACGATAGAACCTTTAAAGGTACCCGTAAAGAGGAATATTTCTACTACAATTTTTTTCGAACGTGTGTCTGTATTTAATTTAATCTTTTATCAATAAAATTTTGTTTAGCCATAATCGTTCCATACGAAGCAAAATAACGATGGGTACAATTTTTAACAGATATAGAACATTCATTTGTTTCTTTGATATTGCTCTTTATAAAAGTTAATTATTAATCATAGACAAGTACAAATATCAAATATTGTTCTTTATATATCGAAATGAAAAGAAGGAAGGGGTTAAAAAAATTGTTTCTTCTAACAGCCAACGAAACGGTCAATTTCATAAAAGCCTACCTATTGCGTTTACCATGCTTAATGCCCAAATAAACGTTTTCTACCGTATCCGAACCGTATACGTCCGAACGTGATTTCGATGGAAGCAGTAAAATCTGGAAATAAAGTAACGAGGGTTGATTTCTCGCAGGTCAACCACGTGTACAAAAGAAAGGGACAGGCCAACGGCACTCCTGAGACTAATAGCATGACCCTTCGTCCTTTGGCATCGGGTAGAACATGACATCCCGGTTTATTTCGGGGAAGCGTGATTCGTCATTCGAATCGACTTCGAGTGAGTCAGATTTCCTCCACTGCTTCTTCGATTCGGAAATAAACGCGATAAAAAGGCATACAGCTAAATTAGCCAAGATTCCTTTCGACTTCTTAAAATAAGTAACTACTAAGCGTAGTTGCAATTGCGGATTGTAATTTATCCGATAATACTGTCTTTGTATGCATGTTCCTGTTGCAATAAAGTACAGTAGAACTTTAGACTTATCGAAAACGTTATTGAATTTTCTGGACCATCAAATACATTAATTTGACGTAGAAAGTGTAAAAAGCACGTTTCAAACAAATAATTATAAATACTCGTAATCTCAACTGCGGAACGAAATAACCAAGATCTGGTGACTAAACGAATCTAGAGAACAGGACATAAATCACATCCACGAGCGCGACGCCCTATCTCTGGATCAAACAACGAGCAAAAACTACCCAGCCTGGTGAAGGGAAGAATAATCGATCTCTCTATCGAGTCTTTAATTAATGACGACTGCTCGTTCGATCTACAAAGTGATAAGCAACGACATATGGATCAGATGAAAGATTTAAAAGAAATCTGATTAAGAAAAAAGATGAGGAATGTACGAAGGATATAAAAAAGGAAAGAACAAAATGAGGAAAAAAATAGAATAATCGTGTAGCGTGTCTTGTTCGCAATTTACAGCACGTTAGTTACATCGGTGATTAACCGTTAGGCGGTAATCGCATTTGCATATTGCGCGATCGACGAGCGGCAGGACGACAAATAACGAGATGCAACGCGAAAAAATCGCGTTGATCGGCGATTTCTCGGTCGATCGCGACGACTTCGTCGCGGATCGACGACCGCGTCCTTCGAAGCCGGAATCCGAGCAGCAAGTGGTTCGTCGACATCAAACGAGAATAAACGGTTCTACGATACCGCCTCACTCGTATGTTCGTCCATTCTTTTCCTTTTTCTTTTTTACTTCTATACATGTAACCAGGGAATTTTTCCTCGTCTATAGTGACATTTTACACGTGCCTGTTCATTATCGTAATCAATGGTTGTTACACGTTTACCTTCCAGATTACTCGAAGCTGGATCGCCTTTCTGTCGAGCTCTGATAACAGGTTTATAGTCGTTTCGGTGTATGCTCAGATTGATGGAGGATTAAGAGATTCGGCAGTAGCGATTGCAGTAATTGTATGCTTTCGAAGGAGAAAATAGGAGCTTTTAAATTATAGTGGGAGGTTATGTTTATTTGAAGTGGAGAGGTTATATCGAGAAGGAACTTCTGGCGGAAAGAAACTGAAAGTACGCGGATGCTCTTGCTGAGAGAATGTTTACAAGTATTTCTGATGCTTTTAAATCATCATTCTTTATTTACCGAAATACCTAGAATCCTAGTTTCAAAGTGAATTATTTACAACGCAATGTAAAAGCTAGGAAATTCGAAAGTATCGAAAGATCGAGAGTTTTGAAAGTCAAAAATTCAAAGATTAAAAAATTCGAAATCTCGAAACACTCGACATTCGAAAGTTTACGAATCTGAATATTCAAAAATAGAAAATCTCCAAGCTGGTAAGCCATAAATCCCAACTATCCAAAGTCTCAAATGCCGTTTAACTCTATGCAAAATCTCTCGATCCATCAGCCGTGGTTCGTCGTTTCGCCTCATACGTATGTAACGTAGAGCACTGGCGCCAAAAGTGGATCACTGGAGAACGTGAACACCGCATCGCTCAGGATCTTCCTCGATCGTTGGAAGGAAAGCTGCGCGTCGTAAGTCGCATGCTGCTGCAACCATGACGTAGAAAGTAAATTAACGGCCTCGACGAATGTGAAAGTCGCAATGCCGTTTCGCACACTTTCCACGGCGGCCGCGTGCGTTAAACCTGACGCGCGCGAGCTTTTGTAATTGGCGCGCGCGAACTGTCGCGATTTTATTGCGCAAGCGTGCGTGCGTGTTTCGCAGTTGCACCGATCGCGCCGCGAGATTGTTATTAATTATAGTCGAGTCGCGATCCAAGGACGTCCCCTTATTCTCTGCAATGGTTCGTTCACCCTGATATATCCCGTTATCAGACTGCAATCACGAGGCGCTTAACTAGCCGTTATCGTTCGTTCGCGCGTTACTGTTTCACTGCAACCTCGTGAATGGAGAACGGGGACAGTTTACGTTACGGCAATCGTACGTAAACCTGGACGACTTGGATCTACGCTGGATTTCTTTGAGAAATCGTTCGATATTCTTTTAGGGAGTCATCGGACGTTCGATATGTTACCATATGTCAATATTTATCGAGAAACTACATTTTCGTTGAGTACCTTGAAATATTGACGATATTATTGATCGTCCGAGGGCAACGTTACGGTGATTCATTGAATTTTTAACTTGTTGGTCTAGATTTGATACAAAGATCGCGGGGAAAGAAGATGATAAATAGATTGCGGATGTTTGCGTACCTATTTATAGAGAATTTAGACGTGCAAAACTGCACGAACTGTACATAATATGTAAAAATATATCAAATATTGAAAGTAAAATGTTCCTTATAATATTTAATAGTTGGAACCTCTGCTACCTCTCTACCGTTTCTTCAACTGTGCTCATAAAAATGTAAATTTCCATAAATATCCGTGGGCTAACGATAGGTATTTTTGTTGATCATTTTCCTTTCGATGTGACTTTATGATTAAAAAAAAGTAACTTCTTTGGTATAAAATGGCTGGAAGATAAAACCGACCGATGTACAGTTATTAAAACAAACGATATATAAAACGATATTCGTTGCGACAAGTAATATCTTTTAAATTATGAGCAGGCTTTATAGAGGAAGCATAGATGAGTCTGCAGAAGGATAATAAATCACAGTTGATACAATGTCTAAATTTATTCTAAATAACAAAAATTCCTTTTAGAAAGAATTTGACGCACAAACAAACTTTATTACCGCACGTGTCATTTATTTTTGTGTCTTTTTTTATGGTGACGGCGATAAAAATTCGCCGGACATTGAAAAGATACCGAATTCCAAAGAAACAAGTCGCGTCGCAATATGTTTTCCCCAGCGTCGAAAGGAAAAATCAGTGATTTACGAGACGGAAGGGTTGTCCTGGAGAATCCTTTCATTAATGGTAAAAAAATCCAAAACGTTTGCATTTTCTGCGAGACCTTAACTGTAACTATAACCCTAAAAAGCCGAGGGTTCGTCGTGCGTGGTAATATCGGTCAGTAAAAAAGAAGGAGTGAAGGTTTCTCGAGGCACTAACGGGTTTAAAAAATATCACGGTGTCGCAAAGTCAATTTCTTTCGACAATTCTCTCGTAAACAACACGGTCCTCCCGCTCGTAAAAGCGTAAAAAAGGATTTGAAGTCAAAGGATTAGAAGTCTTGTATTTTTTCTTAAGGTTCCTTCCATCCTAAAACATCTTAACTGAACTATCCACGAAGCGGATTAAGAAAAAACGTGACGAGCAGAAAAAGCAATAAAATATTTTGCGTTTTTTTACTCGAAGCGAACGCTGTTCTAGCGCCCTCCTAATTTGGAAGTTACTGGAACGTACTTTTTACCAACCCTTTTTTTCCTTCTTATCTTTTTTTCAGTTACTTTTTTTCGAGTAGGTTACAAACGATGTCGTCTTTTTTTACTGGCCAACCCAACTTCGAGAGCAGAGAGAAGAAAAATGTCGAGCAACGACTGGTGAAATATTGCTCAACTAGGAGGTCCCAGTGATAGTGAAACGGTTTAATTGCTTTCTCTTCCTTCGAATTACCTGCGTGCACGTTTCTTCGGTCAAGCTTTCGTAATGTTTCTTTCACGCGTTTCTTTTTGGCGTACCGACGAATTTCTGCCACGTTCGCGAACGCGCCCGTGGAATCCGGATCCTCTGTTTGGTGAATAAAGATTGCACATAAGGCACGTTTCAGCGAACTATGCTCTGCCTCGTAGAGAATGCAGGCGAGAAGTCGAAAATGAAAGTACGCATTGGAAATTTGCGTGGAATGATATATGAGCGTCGCGTAGAATTCAAATGAATCAGAACTAAACGCGCCATATTGGGCGTTTCGTTCTTCTAATTAATTGCTCAATGCGTTGTATCGAACGAAATCATAGAACGGAGTAGGGATATCTTTGATTCCCCATTTTATAATTTTGTAAAATAACTGCAATTAGAATTACCTACTTATTACTTCCATTTTATGAATGAAAGCTAAATTATGAACTAAAATTGAATTTCGTCCAATACAAGTCGCGTTAAGTTAACATCAAGAATCAAGCGATGAAACGAAAGTTGTGTACACGTAACGTTGAAAATAAATAGGAGAACCTACTTGATCTTCTTATACTTTTCTTCTTTTATACTTTCTTATATTTTTCTGAGGTAGAATAAAAATGCTGGAAAAATATCGGAGTAACTTAAGGGACAAAAGACGCAACAAAAATTTCCATAATTTGGCAAAAAACGTACTTTGTGTCATAGTGTCTTTAAGTACTTCGATTACTTCCTACGTCAACAAAGTCTAACCAAAATTGTAAAACCTAGACGAAAGAAGAAACAGCGACAAAAAGGAAATCCGACTCGTCGGATCTTTCGAATTCCATTTCGCAATCGCGATATCAAAATTTAGAATCCAACGTAAATTGGGCGTGTAAAAGCGCCACGAAACCATAACCACCATTAATTTTAAATTTAATTAAAATTAGCCTTACTAGGTTAGAAGCTCCAACTTAGCTCTGAAACTAAAAACTCTCTACGCATATCCCATAAACATTCCTTCCGCAACAACCTAAAAAGACAGAACGAAAAAAAGAAAGGGGATGCAAGAGAGAAAGCTCTCAAGATCCTCATCCACTCCTGCGCACTATCGTCATTCGTATATCGCACACGAGGCGCGCTGACTTCAGAAAAGGTTGAATTATCGAGGTAGGAAACGTGTTCCCAGTGGTCTAATCAGGCCGAGGAAAATGCGCGCGGAAAGTGACGCTCGTCGGTGTCGGTCGTGGCGACGCGCTGGTAGGGTGGAGTGGGGATGAAGGGTGGCAAGGGGATGGAGGGGTGGCCGAGGAGTCGCTCGGATTGCGAGCGTCGAGGTCGCGAGGTCGTTGACCGACGAGGGTGGCACTCACCCTAACTAGGCCAGCGGATCTCTCTTTCTCTTGCCCCCACCACCGCTACCTGCCATATCCCCGCCACTGTCAACTCTCCGCTCTCCCCACCTCGCTAGCTCCGTCGATTCTCCTACTCGCACTCGTCCTCGCCTCCTCTTTCGGACGGTCCATGGTTCTGCTATTTTCGCGGGGGCCACTCGACACGGATATATACGGTCCGCCTACGTTTGGCGGGATAATTTACGTTATTGAGGCCGTTCCACCCTACCCCCACCACGTGACGCGGTATGCAACTGCCGGGTGGAAAAGCGCGTCGCTTTTTCCCGCCGCGTACGCCCCCACCACCGAGCCTTTCGTATCTCCGTCGGTCCACCGCCGTACGTACCGGACTGAATTACGATAATTGCCGGATCGCTAGGAAGATCGCTTTTATCGAAGTGCATCTTTGTGAGAACTAGGCACGCGACTCCGACTAACGTTTCGTTGAAACGCACAGCACGTGCCTGGGTATGCAGAGGGTGAGATTGGTGAACGAGAGAGATTTTGAAAATTGGTTTTCTGGCTGGTGCGTTGAGGTTTGCGGAGAGGATTGGTGGTGGTGAAGTTGATAGGTGAAGAGGTAGAGGAAGAATAGGTGTTAGGTCGGTGTGAATATCGTTACGGTGAATGTATTAACTATAGGAAAGACATGGAAGTTATTAGGCAGAGCATGTGGCGATTATAGTAAACGTGAAGAAATAAAGTTCCTTTATAATTTGTATTTAGAGAATTTGAACGTACGGTTGTTCCAGTTAGCGTGATTACGAAAATGTCCCAATTAATCCCCAAATATATAATCCCTGAAAGCGTGTCAACAGAGCTTCTCGATCAACTTAACACATGAATTATGTATATTTTCTGCTACAGTTTTTAACATGACAAAATATGTTAATCTTTTGCTAAAAGCGTATATTAATTCCGTGGAAAGTTCGTATTCTGCTTACTGGGTTATTACTAGATACTACTGTATTGTTGCATCGTATTGGAACAAAAATGTTACGTAACACCAATTTTTACAACAAATTTTCACAATTTCTTACAACAAGCAATCTACGAACTTTTTGTTTTAACTAGTACAAAGGATACGAGTACGGAGGATATTTAGATAGACACAAATGATATGGATTTCAAGAACAGGCTAACATCAAACGTCGTCTTAGAAACGATCTGCTTTCGTTCTTTGATCCAAAAACACCGACAATCCTCATTACAACATGGCTCTTAAAGTCCTCGTATTTTCGATTCTTCTCTTCAAGATGCAAGTTGCGTAGTCCGTCTTGCCGCGTGCCATATTCGCGATGCCAGGTAAAAGGCTCTGCCCCGAGCTCAAAGGGGCAAACAAGCCGCAAGGACGGCAAAGGAACAATGCTCGACGCATTTCCGCGTCGCGGAGAAATTCAATCGGGACCGCGATTACTCTACTTTTCGTGATTACTCCCGAAGAGAGTGGTCCGTCTCTATTCTGGCTTCTCTAAGCTCTAAGGCGAAACTTTGATAACATTAAGACGAGCCTTCCTTTCGAGTTTTAAATATAATTTTTATGTCACGAATAAACAAAATTTGATTTAGTTTGTTAATATTTATTATTACTATTGTTAATTATTAGTTATTATTATTATTAGTAGTAGTAGTAGTAATAGTAGTTATTAGTATTAGTTTATTATTATCATTTATAGAAAAATTCAGTAACTTTAGCTATTTGAAAGGTAAAACGATAGCAGTAATAAATAAATAAATATGTATATATTATGCACTAGTAGTTGATAGTAACCCGTCAGCGGTAGTCACAGTGCTACAGTAGAATTTTCTGTGCGCGTCAGACACGTATATATCTACTGCGAACACATTAGACGCGTATACCTACATATCACTACTATGAACGTTAGACGAGGATCGTTTAGGAGCATGCTTCTTCGATGTACCGTAGAATTGCGTTCATCCGAATCCATCGAAATTCGTGTAACAGGAGTTCACTATATAATATATATATATATAATACTATATATAATAAAAATTCACGATGGGATAAGTAGAGTCAATGGACAACAGTTGGCACTAATTAAAACAAAAAAGAAGATGACATCAACTAAAATTCCGCTCCAGTAAAATCTTAAAAACTGTTATCTCGCATGAATGTAGATAGAAATGGATAAAATTTTCCATACTGCGTCGCAATCTGATCTACGTGAACTGAACGGCGAAGAGAATAGTCTTCGTCTTCGCAACTAATTGTAAGTAGAAACGCGTTACATAAGAAGGAAGAAGAACGAAAACAACAGCAACAGCCAGCTAAACGGTGGCTCAGCCTGCAGCTGCAGCGATAAAGCGGTAACAGAACAAAATTACCGTGCTTTCGAGAGGGGCAAGAGGTCGTGGCTAAGAGGAGGGGGTGGTTACGGTGTAGATATAATATCTGTAGCAAGGGGCGACAGGTTGGTGGAAATGCTATACTTAGCAGCCGGTCCAGGGGAAGGGGTAGCAATACCAGGGCTGGCTGGTGGGTCAGAGTTCGTTGCCCTCGGGGCTGCTACCCTCTGTCCTCTCCCTCCACCCACACACCGCCCACAATCCCATCTCGCCTCCCGTCGTCCGTAGCCTGATTCTCAACCGAGTTTCCGGGGGTTGACTGTGCGAGCAGTCGTGAAGCTTGCTTGAATTTCCGTGAAACGCGCGGAATCGTCTACGATCTGTTTCTTTTTGCCCCTTGGTTTACGCTCGATTCGATTCGCCTCGATTCGGAGCAATCTTCAGCGGAATCACGTTCCATAGAAACGCGATGATTCTCCTGGCTCGATGGCATCGAACATTTCGGAGATTTCAGATATTCTGATTTATGGAAAAGCTCGTGGTATAACGTGAGTTTGAATAGTTGAAAGCAGTTCCTTTTTGTTACTTTAATGCCACCAGTTGGATGGGTAATTTGAAGTGTAGAAATGTTTGGTTAAGTTTGAAATAAAACCTTTTACTGCGGAGACAGATTACAAATTTGAGGAAAATTTGTTAGTATTAGCTGATGATTTATGGATACGAAAGGATACGGATGTATGAAAATGATTTTGCCTGTTCATAACCCCACCAATTCACGCAACTACACTGCTCTATCCGTTCCAATTTTAGGTTCCAGCTCTTGCACCGCTCTAACTTGCTCTAATAGATCTTCAAATCCCCCTTGTGAATCTCGCCACTTCCCTCTAATTTTACCTAGAACATCTCCATGTCGTCAGCATACCGATCATCCCAACTACGAAATCTATGCTGACTGAACTCTATCCTCCCCTATCAATCGCAAAATGTCATCGACTATCAACTTTAATACTAAACCGAAAACTAGGCAAAAAGGAAGAGAACAAATCAAACACCCACTCAGCTTTATTCCATCGAGATAGTCACGAAATAAAGAAGAAAATTCTATCCTCGAGAGCGAAGTAATGGTCAGAAAATTCTTAAACTTTACTCTTTTTTATCAATGCCAAAGTTTCGTCGATCAAATTAACAAAAATAAACAAAACTGAAGAGAAAGAAAGAGATACGCAGTTACATTGCCGAGACAAGAAAACTCCATTCTCAAGAGCCAAATTCTTAAACTTCACTCTCTTCTATCAGACGCAAAATTCCATCAATCGTTATAACTTTCCAAAAATAAACAAGACTGAAGAAAAAGGAAGAAATACCCACGTACAAAGTTACATCATCGAGACAAGCATCCGAACAAAGAAAATTCCACCCTCGAGAACGAAGGAGCGGAGAGAAAGTCACGACCACGTACGAATTTGTCGAGAAACAAGATCAAGCCTGGTAGAAAGAGAGAAACCACCGGCCTTCCCTTTCATCGGCATCCGGACAGACCGCCTTCGCCAGTGCCTCAACTTCCTGGTCGGACCACTCTTACTTTCTTCCCGGTGAACCGTGACTCGATCGGCCGCCACCGCTCAGCTCCTGATAAAAAACGCTAGACACAATACAGCCGTTGACCATTCGACTCTATTACGTTTTCTGCCGTGACGTGGACACGTCTATTCATCTAGGCAACGTGGTGAAAGCGCGAATTACGAGCTGCCGCTGCGAAACGAAATTATGCATCTCGGGTGGTGTCCTTTCCGAGCTGGAAAGTTTCTAGCGAATGGAAGCGGGCGAAGGACACGCGGCGCTGTTGCAAGCCGCCGGAATTTTCGAAACTCGCAAATTAGAACGGAATAGCGGATCTATTGCGAGAATCGCTGGGTATTGCTGATTTGTTTGCGTATTAAAAGGATTGAAGGCTGTGACTGTGTTACTTCGAATGGTGGGAACGCGTATGGACTGGTTTGCGAAAGTTTGGAAGGGTTCGTGTATGGAAGATTCGTTGGTATGGATTTCATGGCAATTTTTTAAGAATTTTTCATGTATCATTAAAATAAGCGCAACGTTAGTGCACCGAAACTATTCAGTTACTTTCTTCAGTTCTTTTTTTTTAAATAAGCGGAATGTTTGTGGAGAAACATTATTCGATACTTCGAGCAACGCTTCGCTTATTTACGGTTTAAGTAAGAACATCGTGAAGACTAAACAAGCATCGAATATTAATTGCGATTCCTTCAAATAGTATCACGATTTCGAAACTGGAACCATCAACGTAATTTTTCTATTCTTGATTTTCGTCTTACTTTGAGCCACTTACTTCATTTTTCTGACTTTAATTATACTACAAAGTGTAGAGTTACGGTGTACATGCGAGTAGAAGCATAGAGAATTTTCGCGATCGGTTCAGCGAACTTCGGCAGAAGAAGCGCGCGCTCGCGTCGATAAGGGTCCAAGCTCGCGGGGTGATAAGAGCCGCGACACGGTTCGAGGTTGTTCACCTTGGCGTGCTGGCGTGTACGTTCGAGCAGGAACGAGACGGATGACGCTCGCAGACGAAGATAGCGGCTCGCTCCGCGGGCCCGCACGCAGCGTGAACCAAGAGCCGCGAGAAATAAAGAGGCGAAAGAAAAAGAGGAGAGCCGCGAGAGAGAGATTAGAGGAAGAAGGGAGATCGTACTCTTATCGGGCTTCTCGTCGGTTTGGCTTGTGGCGTAGGGACGTTGCGAGATTAGAACGACCCCGAGAGCAGCTCAGAGAGTCGACGAACCGGCCCCTGATTGGGCGATGTCGAGTCAACGCTCCTCTAGCCACCAGAAGGGAAGAGAGGGCTAGAGAACCGGGAGAAGTGGGGAAGGGGGGTAATCGTGGACTGGGAGAGGACACAGCGCATCAATCGAGGTCACTGGGGACCAGGAGGAGGCCAGGCCATTGCCCGTGTGTCTTGCTTTTGAGGTTAGCCAGTCGTCAGCACGAGCGCAATTAAAAAATGCCCGATGGAGTTCGCGCGGCTGTCGGGTGTCGAAACGAGCTTTCCTTCCTCCTGCTTTAGCTTTAAGAAGAGTACGCTATTCGATCTTCGCGCTTTCCTGGATACGTTCTACCACGCTCACCGACTGCTCCCGATTCACTAACCCTGAGTCATTGATGGAACACGGTGCTTCCGAATGCGATTCTTAGGTGTATTTGGTGGATATGAGGAATCTTTGAGTGATTTGGATGTATTGTTAAGGATGTATTGATAAGAGAGACAATTAGGTGTTATAATGAGTATCTGTCGTTGATAATTAAGCAAGAAAATGATTAGGAGTTGTGTACTTGTCTAGTTCGGCCTACAGGGATCAGCGATTTTTAATAAGGATCAGTGTAACTTCAAGATCTTGAGATTCTCGAAAGGAGGACTACTACCTTGTGTTTAGACTATCTTATGTCAGTCATTTACACGGTTATGTGAACTCCATTATTTGAACGAAGGTTTGGTTACTGCCCGATTACATGAATTCTTATCGATTGAGTAGACTTCGTTGAGCGCGAACCACCGTTAAAAATATGTAAATGAAATTCCGCCGTTAATACTGAAGCTTAATAAAAAGACCGTTCCTATTACGGTATCTCCGCTCGTTTCTCTTACTACAGATCATGCGTCTATTAAAATCACCCTAACTAAATCACGTAATCCTTTCTAAGGAGAGAACTGCAGAGTCTGATAGGAATTAAAGCACGAGCCAATCGTCCGCCGCTGAAAATACCCTTCCGCGACTCGAAGCGATCGCAGTAAGCCACAGTCTATACGATCGGATCGCGGTACCTGGAATGTTCACGCGAACAAGTCGCAGTGCCTGAAACATTCACGCGAACGGGTCGCGGTACCTAGAATATTCACGCGACCGTGTTGTTCGTGAAAATTCGGAATGCAACGAGCGGAACAGCTCGATCGAGAGAGCCACGATTCTCGACCCACCTCGTAGTTACGCTCGTTGAGGCAGGTCAGTGCTCCGAACGGCGGATGCAGCGGCTCACAGGAACAGAGAAACGGTGAAAGCATTTCAACATGGCCGCCCAGGCGAGAGTGATCACGGTCCAGCAGCTCGGTTAATGTACTTTCTCCGCGGGACAGTCGAGATCCCAGAGAAAAGAAAAGAAATCGAGAAAGAAAAAGAGGAAAAGAGAGAGGGACAGGCTGGTGAGTAGGTAGCCCATACGTAATTCACTATCGTGGGGTTACGTAACGGGGCTTACGAAGAGAATTCTCAGCCGGTTGAACGGACCTGTGTGCGTACAATGTGCGTGTGACGTACCTACGTGTATTGTACGTACGCTTGTCATAGCTCTCTTTCTCCTTCTCTCTTGCCCGAATCGCGTACTCACGCAATTCTTCGTAGGTGTCGGACAGGTATGTGTGGACTACATTAAGCTCAGGAATGGATATAGGTGAAATTATACAGGTTTCGACGAGTAGGTCAGTTGGAACAAGAAAAGCGATGAAAGTCAAAGAGATGAAAAACTCTGCCGCGGAATACGTGGACATTGGGTGATGGTACAGCTAGTTGTATAAAGAGTTGTAACTCTTTATCTACGAAGGCTGTTTACACGCACGTTTACGTTCACAGTTGATGGAAGGATACACTGTTATTTAACGTGTTATTTAATTACGTAGAATATCTGAATAGTTTTATGTCATCATAGAACAGTTTCGTTTCCTTTGTCCGTGTTATGCATTAATTACATTAATTACAGTAGCATTATTACGTTCATCCGAATAACATCCTAATCTTCTTAGGGAATCAACCGCCAATATTAATTCCTCTGCCAAAGTACACAAATCCTTTACCGAACGATTCGCCCAATTCCACCCTCATTTGCGATGCTCCAAATACTTAATTCTCCAGCCTTCTGAACCCTCCCCTCTCCACCCAAATGCAACTTCTATCGAAAAAACAAAAGTAAAGAACCAAGAAAAAGGAGCAAAAAAGGAAACAAAGTTCTAAAATAGAAACCGATGTGGGGAGTCCGCGAAGAACAAAAGGTGGGCGAACGTTTATGAACGGCTCGCGATGTGTAACTGTATATGAGAAGCACATCGGTCTGTTTTACGCGAGCAGAACAAGAGGGCGAACGGGTAGGCCGAGTGTGTTGGTGACCTTCGATGATAGCCGTAGGTGGGGAGGTTGGTCGAGTAGCTAAACTCTAAGCTTGGTGGGGAAGGGAAGGCGCGTGAGTTGAACAGAGAGATCGAGAAGGATCGAGAGAGATAGAGGTGAACGGGTCGGTAGGGAGACCCAGTTCGAGTTTGTTGAACCGGCCCGCCGGCGATTGGCCACACGAGTCGCGGAGTTCACTCTACTTGCCGAACGGAGGTAGGAGAAGGCGAGAGGAGACGGTGGGGCGAGGTGGCGGACCGCTCGGTTAATTTCATCTTGCCCCAGTTACGGGCCAGGCAGGGTGAACGAACTAGCCTCACGCCAAGGCCCCACCGACCTACTTTCCTGTTCTACGGACCGCCGTGAGGGAAAGAGACCGACCGACTCACTCTCTGTGCCTCTCTATACAACGCCGTGGCGAGTTCACGACGAGTTCAGGCCAAACAGAGAGAGAGAGACGAACACGACGCGAAAAGGAGAGGATACGTGGAAGCGCTCGAACGGGACTGAAGGAGTGAGAGAGAGAGAGAAAGAGAGAGAGAGCGCGCGAACGAACGAACAAACGCGTGCGTGTGTGTATCGAAGAGAGGGAGAAGAGCGAACACTCTAGGGTGGGAGCCCCACTAGAGAGGCTCACTATCTAGGCTAGAACCACGAGCAAAAGGAAGAGAAGGAAGACCGAGCCACGCAGGTGGGAGAGAGACGACGAAACCAAGAGACGGAGAGGGAGAAAAATTGCCAGAGCGCCGAGTGGAAGGCCGCCGACCGAGGGCAACGAACTAGCCTCGTCCCGGGCCCCGCGACCTACATTCCAACCCCGTTGGAAAGTGAAACTGCCTCTTTCTCTATTCCTTCCTACCTGAATCGTGATCTACGCTAGGTTAAGAATGTTTTTACGAGCCTGTTGTGCATGGTGGACACACTCTACGTAACATACACACGCGACCCTATAATCGATTTGAAATCGAACGGTCGTAAACGAGCGGGAAAATATTTTTACTCTCCCTTTCGTTTCGATTCGTTTCGTTTCAGCCGACCCTCAGGCTGTATTTCTTTTTCCCTTTTTCAACGCATGAAACGCGTATACAAATCACGAAAATGGATAGGGGGGCTTACCGGCTAAAACTCGTCCCAATAGATTTTCACTATCCTGGGGCGCACCACGATAACAGACCTGGGCCGATTGCTCCTTGTCGTTGTCCAGTGGCTCGCTAGACGGTGACAGAATATCACCGGACGGCTGTTGTTCTTCGGCCGCACTGCCACGAGGTTTGAACTCTTGCACGGTCATTTCTCGTCACGACAGTCTGCCGCGATTATTACACTCTCTTCGATTTTCCCGCTCTTTTATCTTGCTTTTAGTATTAACGTACCAATCGCACGATCGTCAACGACAATCTCGTTCAGCAATAGTCCTTCCAATGATCTCACGTGTAAGGTTAAGGATGGCATAACACGACTTTCCATGCGTCCGATCAAATCGAATCGCGCGAAACGTTAAAACGTTACTTTCTCCATTCTTTCGTTTGACAACTTCACTCTGTCTCTGTCTGTACCGAGACTGGCCGCGAGACACCGGCGCGAAAACTCGCGAGTTTGTTTTGGGTTAGGCTCGAAGTCAGTTCTGTCCACGCTCGCGAACAACAGTCCCCCTTCTTTCTGCTTTGCTGAACGGCACACTTTCCTTCGCGCGCACAACATACGACCACCACGATAATACGAGTTGTTGCTCTCCTATGGCGACCGCGTGGCCCTCGCGGTAACAGCAAATCGAAGCTTGCACGTTATTAGTTGATGTGTTGTGTGTGGCGTGCGATGCGGTGCGCGAGTGAGTTCGCCGCGGCGTGGCGTGCCGCGGCTCCGCGGCGCCTGCGCCGTGCACTGCCGATTCACATTCGTGTAATACCGCGTACTGGCGCCCCGCGGTTTCTCTTCGCCATGAATTTTCAATATTATAATTTCTAACGCGATTATCTTCAACATTAGTATACAATTGCATCATAAAGTCATTCTTTATGATAATATAAGATAATATTTGCACCGCGCAGTGTGAAATTCATGTTTGATACAATATGACATATCATGGAATGTGTATGAATTAGAAATTACTGTATGAACGAATCCCCAACTTTTTGTTATTTTATTCATTTCATTGCCACTGTTTCAATGAATTTTAACAACTGTCACTTCACATTGATGTATATGAATCAATATGTTATGTACTTCGATTTCATAATTTAAGGAGACATATTTACGCTTTTGCTAAGCGATTACTATTAACCGAAATTATACATATACACACGGATACATAGACACGTTATTTGCAGGAAGAGAATTTAAATATTCATTCAAATATTCAAATCGAAGTAATGTTCGATAGATTTGAAACTAGAGTAGTACGTGCTCGAGGAAGTACGCTCGAGCAACACGTCATTCTGTTTACTCCACCGAGCGAAGAGTTCTCGTTAAACGATTTGGTCGTGTATGAATTTTATTTCTCAAAGAAAAGAAGGAAAATTTCGTTTTGGAACGATAACGAGGCGGATTTATCGAGATTGAACCACGATAGTATCCTCAAGGCACAACCGGCTCGTTCCTATGGCCAATTGGCACGGTTGACCCGCCATTAGGATCAAGGATTTTTATCGGTAGTACGAAGAGGCCAAGCCTAGCCTTTATTATGCGTGCACGCGTGCACGAAGAAACCGCGTCGTAAAATCGCAGGCTATAACCACACGGAGAACAAAAGTAAATTTGTAGTCAAGGACCACCATGAAACCGGCGGTCCTATTTTACTCGTTTCAGCCTCGCGCCAAATATACCCAGTCTAACATGAAATTCCACGTTTCAACGATAAATGACGAACATTAGGGTCATGATTAAGGCTTGGCAATTAACCTTTTGTCCCGTAAAAGTCGTCACCTCGAGTATTTACCACAATGAAACAAAATTATATTACTTGATTGAACCCTTTGCTAGTACCTTGGCTGTATGAACGCTGTCCATCTGTCAGGGATCGAAGTACTTTTCGGGTTTGGTCGTATGTTCACTCTCAGTCACCGAAGGCATCATTTCGATGGTACGTATATGATACTGATCGTGAACAGATACATTCGTAGATACGTAGAATTCTTGATAAAATTTTATAAGTAGTTTATTGCAAAACCTGCAGTCTTTCGAAGAAATTCTGCAGTGTCAAAATCAAAAGACAATAATCGACTGCGATGTTAAACCCAGTACTCGATGTTTCTGAACAACACGAAGTATCTCGATTGAAATTCTAAAAAATGCACGTCCTATTTATGAAAATATCAGTTTGGTTCTTCGAACATATCCTGTGATTTTATTATTAATGTTTGTGCAATGTGAAAATTCATTCGATCACGTTCGACCGAAAACTGTTAAAGACACCCACCGATGGCACCCAAGCATACGCTCCTGATCGGTGTGTGATACACAATCAGAGGATATGTACCTATCGTGCGTTCCTCTGACATGCTATGTTGACTCACTAACACTCGGAGAGTGAAAGCTGTTTAACCCCGGTGGCAAACATGCACGCACGTATGTACGTATACTCTACACAGTAGCAACTGTGTGAACGTGCCTTTATACACTTCCATCGAGCACGTGGGTTACGTCTACGGAAAGTAGAAGTTAGATTACAGGTGAACGGGACGCGTACCTATCCGAGCCTCCCTAATCCGGCTTCCACCTAGGTTGGGACTAACCTGCCTCAATTGTAGCCCGTTAACCATTAGACCGTTGCTTCTGCTTCTATTATCTAACGTCACCGAGTCTCTCGTTGAATTTCGTCTTATATTTGATTCCGACAACGCGTTATCTTGTTCCCTGAGAAGTCGTTTCTCATTGTTCCATTTCAGGGTCTTCTTACAAAATGATCTACTAGTTAATAATATTAATGAATAGACAAGTTGCATTTTACAGCTGTACGTCATACAGATTGATTAATCACATAAATTGTAATTTCTGGTATTTACTTGTAAAATTTAGTTTCTTTCTTGATCAAAATTGTTCCTGTTATGTAAGGATTTAGGAACCCTAGGAAGACGTGTCTTGTGAAATTTCATTAATAATGTCGTTTCGATCGTGAAAGAGGGCCCAGATTGATATGTTAAGAATGGATCAATTAAATTGAATATCATACTTGCTACTTTCTTGAATATTTAAAGTGTAAGTAATATTAAAGCGAAATAGTAAAAGTAAAGTATAAAGTAAAATATTGATTGTCGCGGTATGCAGCTGTTTCTATAACCTTGTATCCTTAGATTTAACAAGTCTTTCTTTCAATTACGTAAGTAGTCATATTAAGATATTCCCTTTCAGCCGTAAAATATCATTGGCATTAGAAAATCGTTAGAAATTGATTTTTCTTGTGGACCTCAATTGAAGTTTTCGCGACGTAATTTAATGAAAGAAAGACGACTGATAAATGAAAGTACAAGTAGATAAGAGATAAAAAGTATTATCGTTATCAACGAGATTCATACAGGTGGCCAGTGATACGTAATTTGAATATCAAAGTTCAACGATTTGTCAACGATTATCGGCGAATCTTGAGATTATTCGTATTTATTTTTCTTTATTTATTTTCTTATTCCGCGAAGTTTGTTATTCCTCGTAATTGATCGCCTCTTGCAATTCGTTTCGGTTTGACCTTGTCCCTCTTGTTTCTTTGTTTTTTCGCATTAATTTTTTGTCTTTAAAAAAATCGACAATACTCGACAGCGATACAAATGATCGGTGATCTACCGATTTCAATGAAAATTGCTGTTTTTCCCCGAAAGAAATTTGCATCGACGAAGTGGCACTAACAATACACAACGGAAGGTTGAATCTAAATTGATGCAAACTGGGCGCAGTCCAAGCCTAACCTGCCCTAACTACGGGCCTTGAATAAACGGTTAGTGTGGCGTGGCCAGTGTGACAAACTGCTGCCTTCTAACGGGAATAATTCTAGCGCCACTTGGATTCCTTTCTGAATCGATCCTCCACTCTCACTTTTGTTTCTCGCAGGTTCCCTCCTCTTATCACAATCTATAGATCGATTCCCAGTTATTACATTTTAATAGATAGCAATAAAATTCGAATACATATTTTATTTGATAACGCTATAGAGAATGTGTAAGATATCGATTATCACAGAGGTTAACGGTTTTAGACTTCCGGTGACGCGACGATGGTCCCCGATGACGACACACGATGTCGAAATCGATTAGAATATTTATACCGAATAAGTCATATTTTCGAAGTTTATTATACGTATTAATTTTTTGAAATAACTATATAAGACACTGATTGATCGTACAATAAAATATATTATCAGTAAAATTACCGGAATATTTTCTTTTCAATACTTCCTTTAAATACTTGTACACTTTTTAATCGTTACAGAAATTTAATCGCTAAAGAAAAATTTGCTATTATCTTTTATTTGTCATTCCAAGCATTTATCTTTTTTCAAACTTAAGATATTGCGAATAATGCATGCCTGTGACTATAAATAATGATGACATTTATCGATTCGTCAATAAGTAAATATGATCAACTCGTTCTTACAGTCTTGCATATGCACATTATAACTTGTCATGTTGAATTAATCGACGACATCAATGTTGTACGTAATAATACATACAAAATTCATAAATCAGTGAACGTAGTATCTGAATTCGAATATTTCTTACTGGACGATTGGTAGTAGATTAATTTTTATTGAAATAGGACAAGAGTCAGCGGGAGGTTAATTGTTTTTACTTGAAGGCTACATCGAAGTGATCCGTACAACTTCATTGGACGACTTCACTTCGCGTCTAGATCATGGTCATCGTGTAAATCCGCTAAATGGTTCGAATTGCATATATTACTAGAGACTGTCAGACTCAACGTGACTATTCTAAATATAATCGAAGCCCGACCTGCCCTAACTACGGTCGTGACCATAGAGACACGCCATGATTGAGCTCAAACGTCCAAGGAGATTAATTTCCAACCGACTGCAGAGCTCCCTGTGTTCCTCGTAGCTTTGAGCTTCAATATCCTAACAAACTTTGATTGTTGAAACCATAATATAGGTGCAAAACACTTTCTTTTAATTAAATTGAGTTCCACAGAAAATGAGAAGATCCAATTCGAAGAAAAATATTCTATTCGTTTTAATATTAAAATTCACCTGTGCAACTTGGATCTATTAACGTTGATTAATAAACTACGAATAAAACTACAGTAAGTACATGCTTTGTTATTTATATTTCCTGACAATTTCTTGTGTATATATAAATACATGATTGCTATATTAATCGAATTTTATCATTCAATCATCAAAATCCTATTTTTAATTATTTTTGTGTCTCAAATATTCAGTTTCATAGAATCAACCTTTCGAATAACACATTTTTCTTTTACTGATTACATGTCTTCTTATCATTATGCTGTGTGTGCAGTTACTATAAAGCTAATTGTATAATGAGAT
Source organism: Bombus breviceps (assembly GCA_014825925.1). Taxonomy (NCBI): domain Eukaryota; kingdom Metazoa; phylum Arthropoda; class Insecta; order Hymenoptera; family Apidae; genus Bombus; species Bombus breviceps. The sequence goes on along the minus strand of CM026189.1, from coordinate 8,470,938 downwards.
ATCTACAAGAAATGTTGTTCGCAGCTTCCTTAACTAAACAATATCATTCATTCTCTTACGAGTCAGTTGAATAATTGTCAATACGAATTGATTGCTTCAAATCCATATACTTCACTAATGGAATCGAGGAATTAACCTCGGAAATTCCTCGCAACTGCGCGATTTTTCAAATAAAGTCTTCTGTCAGTTTACGGTAAAACGAGAAAAAAGAGTAAAAATGAGGAAAAAGGGTCGATGAAGCTAAGGACAGCGACGCTCCTCTCTGCTCCCTTCACGTTCAAAGCGTCGAGAATCGAACCACCGTTACCTTGAATCCCCTTTGTGCGGGACAAGGAAGATTTATCACTAGTTGGGATCCCGACGTTCCATGGCGAAGCGTGTAATCGACCCAGCCGAGTCTACCTGGAACACCTGTTAGCTAATCTCTCTGTTCGTCGGGTGAACCATTGCAGCTGAGGATAAAAGGAAAAGGAAAGGAAATCATAAGATCCTGTTAGTGAACAGAGGATGAAGCGAAAAAGTTTTTCCTCCGTGAAAGAAATCCTCTCGCGGAGTTAATACGCTGGCCACTTCAGTCGTTCGTAAACTTCGTTCGAGATCTTCGCAGAGCAGAGCAGAAAATAAAAGAGAGGGTGAAACTTCAGCGGGAAAAAGCGATTTCATTTATTGGTAGGAAATAAAGTGGAAATGATAACGATAATTTTCCTTGATAGATATATCGACGAGTACTTTTCCATGCTCGCGTTTGCTAGAATTTTGGAATGTCACTCGATGGATTAGGTGGAAACAGAGAGCGCAGATAAATAACTTTCTGGAGAAGGAGATATCGTAGAAATAGCGAGAGGAATAATTGAAAAGTATTAATGATGAAATTTCACGCGATAAGATAGCTATGAATTGCATGGTAATGAACGCTGAATCAGCCTCCTGAATACTTGATTATTTGATCGCGTCTTCTTGCGTACCTATCGTTGTCATGTTCGATTGATGTAATATACCATAACGCTAATAGCAGAGATAATTGAAATTTGCGACGCTTTATCAAGCACGATTTATGTATTTATCTGTAAACGCTTCGTCTTTCTCTCGGTAATGGAAACCTATCACAGAAAAAGCATCTTTAACGCACGAACGTTCTTAAACTAATTGTTGCTGAGTCTGTGATACTGCAAGTAATTTCGAACGAACATCTTTCTTTCTTTTCTCAACACGTGAAAATCAGAAAGCAACAACGAAGTACGATTTTAAATTTACCATTGTATAAAGACTAACTTCGTTGAGATTTAAAAACAACGTACGCAAACTCTATCTAAAATAAAAGCCTCGTAAATCGTTTTAAGTGGAACAAACTGAAGAAACTCAGGCGAAATTCAGAGCGGCTTATAGCTTATCCAAACCGATTTTCATTTCGGCGAGAATCATTAAGCTAAACTATTTGGCAATGGAGGAAATTTCGCAAATTTTCTATGTTCTGCCCAGCAGAGAATTCATTGGTAGTCGTCAGGTAGAAAATTTACAAACTAGAGTCAAGTCGTCACGGGGTTGCGGCTAAACTTTATGGTTGTGGTTTTCGCACTCTCTTCACGCGTTGTGATCATAAATTTCCAGAGTACGGTGGTCACGTTACACACTCGTAAATCATTTACAGTGACTCGAAAAGATTTTCGCCGTTCTTCTCTCGGACAGATTCCACCTCCGCTGAGAGAACAGACAAATCATCTTGTCCACAGTTCAAACAGAGAACTTTCAAGAATCTCCGCCGCTTTGTGCTCGCTCTGTGCGTCAAACATTGTAGTGGTACATTTATAAACACAAAAGGATTTATTTTACAGCTTTTGAGGCACTTTATTGGGATAATTATTGGAATTACGAGCAGGTAATTACTTTTGTCTGATACAGAACAACTTTTAGTTGCTGAATTTTACACCACAATAAAACTGAATATACTCTGCTCGTTACCTTTGTCTTCTCGTAAATTATCGTCGATTAAATTGTCGCGAGTATTCTAATATTCTTCTGGGTCTTATCGGATGAATAATTTTCGCAGCGTGGAGTTAAAAATTTGTATAAAACAATATCGAAAAACCTCGGTAAAATTCAATAGTATGGAAAGAATCTGGAAGTGAAGAGGTATCGAGTACAAATTACAATTATACAAATTATGCACGATCGTAGGAAGAAACGAAAGTTTCATATCTGAAAAGCACTACGGATAAATTCCAATCCGTTCAGGTAACTATTATGACAGCAGTATATTCCTTTGATTAAGATATCACTCGAACATCGCAAATTACACTCGCCAGTCGACCTTATCTGCTTCTCGCTGGCCTATGGACACTGATGTACGACTGGTTACCGTAATCGTTGTCTCTGTTGCATGTGCAACGTGTTACGTGCTCAAAAGCAACTACGTAACCAGAGTTGCATTGATAAGAAAGTGCAGGATCCAAGTCCCGTAGTCGGAGAATAAGTGTGTCGTTCAAGTATTTACAATATTATTCGCAATAAACTTCTGTCATTTTGCATCTGGACAAAGAAATTCGCCACAGCTTCGTGAAAGATATTTCTTCCAGAAAAATTCACTGGCAAAGTGACGGCTTTGGTATTAGAAATTGAGGCGACACATTTGTTCGAGATAACTAAATTGTATTGTTAATATAAAATATACTGACAGTAGATTAAAGGCAGTAAAAAGAAGAACAGATATTTCATGCGCGATGAACGAAAAAATTAGCCGCAATGGAACTTTTTTTTTTTTTTTTTTCTTTGAGAGAGAGAGAGAGAAGAATGGGCATTCTTCTATGTAATTACGGACCTTTTAACTTCCTTAGAATTCTTGAAATATTACGGTCGTAAAGCGTAACGGCAATGTTTCTTTCTCTGACTCTGACCTCTCACAGTTTCAAAGCTACTCAACTTTCCTAATTTATCAATTCATTCATTTTTACTCCACTAAACTGGATACTTTAATTTACTTCTACATTAATTTGACTTTTACAGTTTTAAAGCTACTTTGCCAGCCCCTTGCGCTGCAATTGTTTTCCCCTATTTGTTCTCTGCCAAATCTCACTTTACTTCATCCCGAATCTTAAGGAAAAAATGGCATTCTCGCGTCAGAGTTGACCTCAAAGTGCAAAGGATCAATTTCCTTAGCAGTTTAATCGAATATATCAAAATTATCGAAATACCTACGTATACATTCTATTCTCTTCTTTTTCTTTATCTCGTAAGCAATATCATCAATCATCTTACCGAAGAAAACCTTCGCTCGTTCTGAAAATAAGAAAAACCCGCGATTGCCCACATGCCCGCGGAAGCTAACCACACGTGCACACGTACGCGCTGCCCACGTATCCATCGTCATTGGGTCCCATAGAGGGGGGGGAAGGACAATTTTATTGCATTCTGATGCAGGCCTACTTGCATCGAGACAATGGTCCCAGGGAGATATGCAACCGGCCACGACAGATATGTCGGTGCAACGTACTCGTAGACTCGCGTGGGACTTCGTCTTCTCCTCGTTGCGACAGCTACCCACCGGCCGAGGGAATTTTTGACGAGCAGGTTGCGCTTTCGATTCCCGCCGGTTCCGCTATATGGGAAAAAAATCGAGTTGCGACTGTGTTATGTCGAAATCCCAACGTCTTCGAATTCCGTGTCAGCGAAAAGACAGGGTAAGTTGGCTAGAAAAATAGCAATGAAAGGCACAATTTTTAAACTGAGATAATTTTGAGACTACAGAATCGTTTCTGACGAAGCCCGATAGAATCGATCGCGTTTTGAGAAGTATAGAAAAGTTTGATGAAATAGGTATCAACTTGTACAGGTGAATGTTATAAAACGAAGAAGTTTTTCAGACGAACAAATGGTTAAACACGGATAAACATGATCCTCCAAGTTAGGACGAATATATTTATGAGAATTGAAAAAGGAAAAGAAACTGAATAACTGCAATTAACTCGATGAAATATTCGGCAAGATCTCGCTAAAATTCCCAAATCAGTTTGCCCTCAAATCAAACTCCATTTCTCGTCTTAACCATCGTATCCAACAAGTCGGACGCGATAAATCTCTGCTCATAAAGACTCGAAAGATCTCAAAGCTGGAAGAAACTCGTGACTAACGCTAAACGGAAGCGAACAAAGAATTTAGAAACCGAGCCGGCCAGCCCGATGACCTACTTGGTTGTTATTGCGTCAAGGGAAAAATTAAGACGGTCGCTAAAAATCTGGTCGCTGTGCCGCGCTGCTTGGAACCAGTTGCGCGACTATTCATCCTGCGTTTGCACCAGCACGGTTCATTTATCAGGCCGGTATCCAAATTAACCGGCGTCTACCAGCGACAATGGTTGCTACGGTTGGTATCGCGATTCCGTATCGGACCACCCGGGGCCAACTGCTTTTTGCCCGCGAAAACAACGACAATCGTATCACGGGACAGGCTAACCGAGCTACCATAAAATTACCCCGTCCGCATAAATCCGCGGATCGATCGACCGATAAAACGTGGTTGGGCCTGGCAATCAGCCGGTGAAAACGCGTGCCTCTTACGACAGGCCCGGTAACGACGCCCAGGGGTGAAGGAACTTTATCTGACTGTCGGCTATCCGGTAGCGTAACGCCGTTGAGAACCGCATTTCCGCGTTTATGGCCCCCTTTCGCGTTCTCTTGCAATCGGTTAGGCTCGTGGACGATCGTGAGATTTGTTTGCGAATTGGCACTTTTCGGAGCGGGGGACAGTCGCAGAAATTTATAGCTACTGGTATATTAACCCTTTGCAGTTGGATGTCGTCAGAGTGGCGGTATTTAAAATTTACCTTGAAAGGTGAACGTCGTCATAGTGATGGTATTTAAATAATCTATAGTATGCAGATAGGCGATTTGTAATTTGTATTTATTTGCAATGACGTACTTCTAAGACTCGTGAATCTACATTCAGGTTTAAAGCGTATGATTTAAGAAAAATAAAATTTCTCCTGAATGTCGGATGTTGACACAGTGATGATACTTACAATTTTTCTAGAGGCTCGGATGTCACGATAAATATTTGTTAACTCCAACATGCTTCGACATGCTAGTTGTTTGTGCCACCAGGAAAATATGTTAACCGCGATAATCACAAATCTCTGGCTTCTTCTGTCAGACTGGATGAATCATGTAGTGTTCCTCGGCGAAAAGCAATGAAAAAATAGGTTTTTTTTCAGACGAATTTTATATATAATTGACGCGACCTACATAGCTCAGGTCTCTCACAACGGGCAATGTGTTACGATTATTATTTATTAATATACTAAGTGTATTTACGTCACGTTGATGTATTTTCTTTTGCTTTTCCGTCTAAATGCCATTCTTCTACGAATTTAAGTCTCGTAATTAAAAGAATAATAGCTTTAAGGTGAGAAAGGTAGAGAGTGTACTGCTTATGTGTATCGAGTGACTTCTGGCGATCTTTAAATATTGAACGAATAGATCGCGAAGAACTTTAAGTGCAAGGAACTTTAAGATTCACTTCTTAGGGGCTGATTTTTCCAATAATTTAAATCTGGAACGATGAGATAGCACAGGATAGTGTGAACTCGCGATTCTTAGGCGACACGTTGGAAACTTGCAATTTTTCACGAGGCGATGTTTCTTTTCAACAGAAGAATCGAAAAAGTGTTAAATTTAAGGAAAACGACACGTCGAAGCATCCGAGCTTTGACTTGAAACGTGGATATTTTCTAAATGTAAATCCGTAGAAGCTCGAGAATTTTTAGCTGATGAAGACTATGAATCTTTATGAAAGACAAATATCTTTGAAACAGCGAAGCGTTGAAACATTCAGTCCCCACGATAAGAGACTTGTTGCTTCGCTGTTCGAAAACCGTAATATGTAAATCCAGTTTTTACTAAACCGTAAACACCACGAACCATCTTACAAAGTTAGGGAAAAGAAAAAAAAAGGAAAGTGAATTTAATTTACCATTTATACATTTTGTGCAACGTGATCTCGATATGGATTAATAGGTGGATCGCGAAAGAGAGAATGACGCAAAGACTACTGTTTTCCCCTACGTGAAAGTGATGGCTTAATATGTATGTGTATTGAAACACGCTGTGTGAAAGAACAAACAGAAAAAGTGGTGAAACTCTATAGAAATGTAAAAAGTATTACGATATAGGAGAATCATCCGTGTAAGAAATAAATTTCTAGCAATTAATTATAAATTCGAAATCATCTGGTTATCCTAATGAATATAAAATACCGATATTCTAAGAATTTCGTTTACAACAGAAATTCTTAACGATCGATGTTAAATTAATATTTAAATTAACGTTAATCTTAATAATACCTAACAGGAATATTCGATAGCTAACAGAGAATTAAATTAAAGAGAAAGTAAACTTGCGATTTATTGATCACTGACATTATTATTTACAAATAATATACCAATAATATTGACGAATCGTGACAAAAATTGCAGCATCCGTTAATTACCGATTTGTAACAGTTGGTTTAATGCCGTAACGAACATCGATCCGTTTACGCCTCTAATTTAATACATTCCCACGAGCGGATCGAGGCGTAGAGAAAAGAGAGCGCAAGGCAGCCCGCGAAGTTGCGGAGGTGTTTCGAAAACATTGCGTCGCGTAATCATTGCTCTCGCACGGCTGTCGAGACCGAGATGCAGCCTCGCACATGCAGCCACGGTTGCACATGCAGTTGCTCAATGAGCCGTGTTGGTATGTACGCCGGTCACCGACTCCAGATGTCCGATTCCGTTCGAGCCTGAGTGATCTATCGATCGAACGTTGCTCTTATGAAATTCAAATTTCCCGCCGCACCAGAATAAACGATCGCCTATTCTACTTCGACTTACGATTGAACCGTCTATTTGCCGAATCGGTTAACTCCGCGAAACAAAAATAAAAAAAAAGAAAATTGATGAAATTATGTAAGATAAGTATCAATTATCGTAGAATTGCTTTGGCAGGAAAATTGCAAAAAGTGGAGTTATGTGTAATTTGATGAATTATACATCTTTCGAGATTGCAAATTTCCGATGTTCTTTTACAAATAGAATAGAATATATGATAGAAAGAGATACCTAGAATAATTTGAAAATTTTTGTATCGTAAACTCGTATTAAATTATATAAATTATTGCTTCTATTAAATAATTACGGTCAATGTCGTACATTTTCATCTTCGCGTGTTAAGTCGCACGTGTTAAATTTTAAACAATTTGCACTTATTTCGGCTACAACATCTGATAGTTCAAATTCCTGTTAATTTTTCGGTAATACATGTTCAGAAAGATAACGCGACCTTCGAGATCTACTATACACGTACTGATAAAGAATTCATATTTCATTAATAACACTTCACTTTACCTAAAACGATTAAATCGATCAATTTGTTTATCTATACAGCTCGCGTCGTTTAAATCTTAGGAAATCAAAATATCTCGAGATTTCTGTCTTTCCATGGCATTTCACCCACAAACTATGAATTTCGACCGATACCAGAACCAAACGATATCCTTTCCAAAGTCTTTGTTGTTTCTCTCTATCTGACCAATGAACGAGCAATTACGAGAACGGAACGGGAGATACTCTGTTGAACGTAATGAAGATCTCTCGAAGACTGTGCGAGATCGATCACCCTTCAGCGTTATCCCGCGAAATCGGCTGTCCGGTCCGAGCTATCCATCCATCTGTATGTCCGTCAGCAGTCGCGTATCTCGCCTCGTTTCCAACTTTGGATTGTAGGCTACACTTTCCCGGCCCAACCGTTCCAGTCAACCTACCTCGGCCAGGCCTACGCTTCTACTTGCTTGCGAAACAGGGACGAGACCCAGTTACCCACATTCTGCGCCAGATATTGGCCGGTAATTAAATAGCCGCCGATTTTCCGCCAACCTTTCGACTTACATTCTGCTACGTGATAGTTGGTAGCACCGGCAAATGTCATTTATTATTGTGCATCCTGGTTTCGATGGTGCCGACATCGTTCGTCTATAGAAATAACTTATTACAGTGAAAAGGACGATCGAATGGAAGATAATGGTTGTAAGAATCGAAATGGAAATCTTTTGTCGTGGCGTGATTTAGGAAATGGAAAGGTAGAAACCTTGGCTGATAACAGAGATTTTCCAATAGAAATAGGTATAACTTGGAATATTTGGTAGGTAGAATTCATGAAGTAGAAATTGTTGCAATGGGAGTAGAATTAATTGGAAATATCTCACTAATAGGTAGTTTTAGCATCGAAATTGTTAAAATAGCGGTATTTGGTATAATTGGAAGCACTTTGGTGATAATCATTTTCAGAGTAGAAATTGTAGGTATCTACAATGGGAGTATCTCGAATGATTGGAGCATATTTTAGGAATTTCAGAATGTGTATAATGGAAGTACTTGGGTACAAGTATTTAAAACACAGATATACGAAATAAAAATCTGTAAAATAGAATTAATCAAAATAATTTATAGTAATATCTAAATTTCTAAAAGAAATAATTCTAAAAATTCGTTTATATACAAAACCGAACTAAGCTAAACAGTTACATACGACAGAACTGAACTAAATTGGAAAATTAAACTAAAAAAATGGACTGAATCTCACCCTTCCAAATTTTTTCCAATTCCAATCGATTCTGATTCCCTTCACGAATCAGCCGTAAATACTTGAAAATCCTACGACGACGCTATCGTGTTCCAAAAAAAGTCTCGTTTACCTCCTATTTTCTCAACTTTAACTTTCCTCCGCCACTTTCTCCGTGTCTTCTTCTTTCCACGTTCGTCATTTCCCAATCGCTGTTCCCTTTACGCTTTTTAGCACCCTGCCGATGGTCATCGAGGTGAAATTCATCAAAGAACGCCGTTCCTAAAACTCGAGGATCGTCTTCTCGTACACACTTTGTTTGTTGATCAATTTGACACGGTGTTTCGAGTCGCTGTTGCGCAATCAGCGACCTAGAATGTTTAGGTGCACGAATCCGACAAGAAAGACGAAACGTTTAAATTAAACAAAAAAAAAAAAAAGAAAAAGAAAAGAAAGGAGAGAGAAGAAAGAAAATCTGCCGCGAGGTGCACGCGCGTAGCCGCGCGCTATTCCGATCATGTAACCGGCATCCACTTTCTAATGCTTCGCGGGATTGCATAATACCGTGTATACATGAAATTAAGAACCGTTGGACTCAATTAACTTTATTACCGACTTTTCTTACTTTCCTTTTCACCTAGTTGCCCGGGACATGTGATTTATTGGCTTTTGTGATACACCGGCTACCAGAAGTATTTCTGCGTACAGTAGAGAACCTCATTTATGGGAACGAAGTTTCATTTAATGCCCGATCGAGAGACTTTTGTCGATTGAATCTATTCATCCGAGCACGGGCTTCTTCTATGCGAACGGAAAATAATAGATAGTAGTAGAATAATAGATACGAACTGCAATTATAAAGTAAACCGTTTGTCTCTTCGCAAATGCGGATAAATGAAATTCTATTGCATTCTTATTTTCTAGCGAGGAGCTTTCCTTTTTCTATTTTATGATACATTTCATTTTCATAGTATAACATTCTCGTAATCATAGAAAGATACTGCAACTAAATAATTGGAAAGTTTAATGTACTCCGATTTAATTAAATAGCACGCAAATGCTATAATAAATACAATGGTGTTCGAATACTTTTTGTGCACACTGTGCGTGTTATAGCGACGAACAGAGTTACGGAATAATTTTCTTGGAAAAGATGAGATTCGTTGTTGAATTCTTTTTTAAAGCGTAGCTTTTAGGATTTGGAAATCAATGATCAATGATATCGTAATCGTTGTAGAATCTTTATCCTGAATACTGTTCGATGCAAGAAAATCTTTACTTTCCTTTTCATCCGATATGTATTATTTACAGCTTTCTGTACAATGTCTGTTCAGTAACTGTGTAAGTAATTGTTCAAGCAACTGTACAGAAATGCAGGAGAAGGTTATCAACCTTTTCTACGAGTTCACCGATTACACGAACCGAAGGAAAGTAACAACAATCGGTCGGCATCGAGCCGCATTCTCTCTACGCTCAACATTATTAAGAGCGTCTGGCACGAAGAATCAATTTGCTCCAACGTCCAATAGATCTCCGATACTTGGCGATCTTCCCACGACTGTGGTGGTCCACGAGATAATCGTGGAACGGCTTGTACGTCGTTAATTAACCGATAACCACGTAAACGACTATGTGAATAAAGATCGTTGAATCGTCACGATACATTATTGTTAACTACGGCAAAATATCCACGATATCTATTACGTATTACGTGCGATAATGAACAAAACTATCTGGCCAGATTTTCTTACAAAATCCTATGTGTATTTATAAAACGTACGATCTTATTGCAAGGTATAATTCTCAACTGTTTTCGTAAAATAAAATTAACTACACTTTCTATGAAATGTAATTTTTCTGTATGAACAAAACAAAAATAAATAGAAAAGGAAATTGGAATATTTAAACGTGGATAAATGCTGGAGTAGTGAGAGGGGAAATATTAAATTTCACTCACCTTCTACGTTCGAAACTTTGGTGAAAATATTCGAAAGTATAAATTGACATAAAAAAGAATTTACAAATGAAACGTTTACCGTACGTTGATTTTTAGCAATTTACATAAGTAACTAGAAAAATCCACACGTGTCGCAAGCAGATTCGCAAGGACAATGGCGTCATGTAAACCTGCGATTGATTCTGGGAAAATAGATGGTCGCTGGAATCGACATCTCGCAGATGATATTCCCTGTATGACAGCGAAGAATGCGAAAGTGTAATTGAATTTGACGCAAAGTTAACCTCTGCACGTCTCCCAGCTCGTAAACTTTCGAACGACCGACGACGTTTATGCATCGATTCTCACAGCCGTAAAAAATAGCGACGTTCCTTTGCTTCTCGATATGCATCTCGATCTTATTATGATTGATTAAACGTGCAAACGTAACATAATAAATTTGTTCTTGTCAAGTAAGCTGAATCGACACCGGCGATTTCACTTTTCACTAAACAATCCGTCGAATCGCACGCCGATCTCTCGTTCGAATTTATCTATTCGTTTAAAGTAGTAGGTCGAGGTGAATTTTTGCTTCGACGTAGCAGGAAGCGATAAAAGTCGAAGAAATTTATAAAACAAGTTGTAAATCTGTGATTTGTTGAACGTTCGTTAGAACGGGATATTATTATTGGCCGTAATATTGCTAATTTGTTGCTAATTCGAATAGTCGAATTATATTACCCAAATTCGTGCTACACAAATTGGAATAAAACTTGCAAAAATAATTGCTGACTTCGTTATGCTGCGTGGACTGTACGATGGTAAATTTAGAAATTGTATTTGACTATAGTCGCTGAAATCGATAAAATTAATAGATGCAGAAAGAATTTTGGAACCGTTCTTCAGCGTTTCTAATATTACTTTTAAATAAACAATACGAACATTTTAATACAGTCTGTAAGTCTGTAAGTCAGTAATACAGCATTACCAGCCAATAAGTCAAGTTATCCGTTTGATTATGGAAACTAGCATACGGAAATTTGCAGAAAAATGACCGATTTCAATTTCGAATTTCTTCCGTAAAATTTCTATCGACTTGCTCTATAATTTCCATCACTTTATTGCTATGAAAAATTGCCAATCTTCACACAAAAATTTGCAAAGGTTACAAACTACACAATTTCCAATTATTACCTAAATTCTCTCCGAATCTCCTTTCTAATTTCTGCTGTTTCATTGTTACGCAGACCGAAATAGAGTTAACCTAATTCAATAGCATCAAGTAGCATTAAGCAAAATAAATATCGAGCCTCGATTGATTACGAGACAACGATATCGCGTCGTGAATCAATCAGTAAATCGTAATTCGCTAAGAATATAATCGATGGATCCAATAAAGTTGCTATAAAATCGAATGAAATATAGGCGAAAAAGCTGATCGGGGTCTGCTAAAAGGGATCGAATCATCCACCACGTGTCGACAGGGAACGATTAATCGCGAACTCTAATCACTATCGTTCCGTGTTCGTCGACGTCGACCTTTGACGAATGCGATCTCGACAGCCTTACTAAGCTGGCAATTAGAGCGGCTATGATAGTCGAAGTTCGTTCACGGAATATCATTAACACATGAGGTAGCGGTTAGTTTAGTATCTTTTGATTAACTACCATGGAAAAGGGCAAGCGTCGTTTTAAGCCGGATTTATATGCCGCTAGTATGCCAGCCAACGTATATCGATATCAAGACGATGTTACGTAATACGAAGATATTTTTAATGATCATTTTTAATGCTCGTGTTACATGTCACTCGTAGCGATCGTAAATTTCATGCACGCGTTTCACCAAATTTTTATGTCTCGTTATACGAACCTGGAAATGTTTCTGCAGATACTTAATCTTTTGATTAACAACGAACATAATCGAAAGACGTATGTGCAACGTGTTAAAAATGTTCGCGGATATTGTCTGATAAAAAAAATAAAAAAAGATAACAATAATACATTTAAAAAATAAGGATAGTAGCTCTATGATCGTTTGAAAATTTTGCTGACGTTCTTCGCCAGTGGTAAAATTATTGCATATAATTGAAATTATAATTGCAAATTTTCATCCAATTGAGATAAATGATATTCATGGAAATTATATTGCTTTGAATCTGTAAATTGCGTTGGAAATTATATCGTAGTCGAATCAAACAACGTATTATCTTTCATAACATGAATTGCCGATAAAAATTCATCGCTACTTTTTGTTCATCCAAAGGACTTCTTAGGAAGCAAATGCTTCATCTTCTCTGATCATTTTAAGATATTCAGTGAGAGGATGGCCTGTGACAAGAAACGCGGATGCGTCGATCATTTTGCCAAGATCTCGTAATAACCATGTAGGTGCAGCAATATCAATCGACCGTGCCTGGTGCTCCGAAGGTGCTCGATTCAACGCCTGGTTTCGCAACCACGTCAAATTTCGTCGTACCAAGGTTACGATAATTCGGACACTCCACTTTAAACGTCCCATTTTGGTAGAAGGAAAAAAAGAGATTGTTATGGAATTCCTCTGAAGGCGAGACGACCGATTGTCAATTTGCGTAAAGCGGCACTCGATTGCAAAACGCTGGGATAGTCCCCCCGTTGAGTAATGCGTGCGAGTTACAAAAAAAAAAAAAGAAAAGAGAAAGAGTTCAGTCACCAAGTGCACGTTCATTGTGAACCCGAAAGAATCTGGACCGCCACGATATAACGTAAGTGGAATTAAGATATCGCAGAAAATGGCACGGACTCGTTTCAAAAGTTTACTTTATCAAATCAAAAAATGAACAGTGGGAACGCAAACAAGTGAAAAATATATGGTCGTAATCAGCGTGAAAACTGTTTTTACGCGATTTATCGAAGTACTGGGTATAGTTTATTTCGGCTGACAAGTTAAGCTGCGCAATATTTTTGAAACGCTAAATTACCCTCAACGGTTTCGATAACGATGAAAGGGATTTTTAAAATCGGATTATTTTTTCTAACAGAGAAGAAAAATTCGTCTCACACCATACAAAAGAAGAAAAAGGAAAATCATTCATCTCTAGTCGCTAGATTGCTTATCTTTATACAAATTCGTATGTTTGTAAACGAAACTAAAATAGATACAACCTCTGTCGGCATATTTTCGCACATTATATGAATTCTGTAGATTCTTCTCCATCGAAGTTTCTCACAAATGCACAAACATTTATCGAATACCGATCACAGCCCCATTAGCCTTTAACTTTACCACCAACATTCCTATATCGCCTAACAAAACCAACGAAAAAATTCCACATTAAATACCACCCTTCCATCCTCCCTAGTCATCTGCGTGCATAACCATCTTCCGTTGAAAGAATCGAAAGCAGCAAGCGGTCCGATTACCATCTCCATGGCTATCGCGGCGTGCGTCCTCCGTTCGCGCTTGTATCAGCTCGTGTCTTATATTAGACGCGGTCAAAGTGCAACGTCCTCGGTTGGAGCTCGGGGTCGGCCTGCTTCTCTCTCATTCTCCCTCCCTCTACCCTTCTCTTTCGCCTTCCTCTGAAATATTTCACTCCTCTCTCCCTTTTTCTCTCTGTCCAGCGGGAACGATCGGTTTTATTCGTATCGCAGCCACCCCTCCCCACCGAAAGTAGCGCCGCCTGCGAAAAATGCAAAAGCCAGGCTAAATCCGGAGAAAAGAATCCCCTTGGTTTCTTCTGGCCTCGCGGCTCCTCGCGCTTGCCCGCCTGCCCGCTCGCTCGCTCGCTCGTTCGCTCGTCCGCTCGGCTCCGCTCCGTAGCTCGGCCCGAGAGGAGCGCGGGTGAACGACCGCTCACTGGGACAGGCCGTTGCATCGGAATCGCATACGCGATGCATTCGTCACGTACCGTGGCCGTGTGCAGGTGAACGCGATCCGCCCGATTGATTTTTACCTACCCCCACCACTTTGTCCCTTTCGTCGTGTTTCGTTCGTGGAAGGATGCAGAGGGTTGGTCACGAGTCTTCGTTAAACGGACGATTAACCCCCTCGATGATTAATTGTTGCTAGATTTGCGTGGAACGGCTCGTATGATATATTGAGATTGGGATTGTTCGTGTAGCATGAAATTAGATCGCTGGCTATGAGATCGAGGCTTTTTACGGTGAATCGAGGGTAGTTTTATTTTTCTTCAAGGTAGAACGCTGTTCGGTAATGTTGGCGTACGCGCTGCTTTCCTGCAATGGATGGCTATTTATTCGGATCGTCGTGGATTAATTTGGAGGTAATTTTGTATTTTTGGAAAGACATCGCGTAAGATCTAGACGTGCAAGAAATTATAGGAAATTATTTTTAGGAATGTAATTAATTATTAATAAGTAGACGGTGGTCTCGAGGTAGCGTAATTTTTACTACATTGAGAAAATATATCGAAAGACGCAACGAACGTAGATGACAGAGAAGATTAATTTTATTCGACATAGTTGATGAGATTATTAATTTAACATGGAACACGTGGATTTCTTTTTTTTATGTAATCTTTCTTCTCTAATATAAGAAACGAAATTTTTCAAAGATTTTAATAATTTCTTAATTTTTCATTTTTGGCTCGTTCTTCCTATCCTCATTTTAATCCTTCGAACGAGGTCGAAAATGCATACGTATATGAGGTACCAGAATTTATACTAAGAGAGAAATTGTAATTAGTCTTTTAAGTTATTACGATACGCGAAGACGCGATATTCCGACCGACATGACCTCGATAAAATAATGAAACTGTGATTTGAAATTTCTAAAAAAAAAAAGAATATCTAGCAAATGTTACGTATGTACAAGTTGCACCATTGGTGAATTCATATTTTCAACCAAGAAATAAAAATTTGATCGGAACAACGCAATTAAGATAAACGAAGGAAGATATACGATTCTTTTATTCATTTCTAAGAAAGTCGAAATGACTCGCTTAAAACAAGATTTTGATCGAAACTAAAGAAATATTACGACCATAACGTTTACATTTATATACTAGGCGACGATAAGATGACTGATCCTCATACATATTTAACGAGGATTAACTGGTTCTATTTTTTGAACGAAGAAGCTTCTTATGCAAATACACAACGATGAAATTAAGGAATTGGAATGGTGAATGGCAACGTCATTAGTCAACCACCGCTCTGAGTTCTTTCATATTACGTCTCTATCTAATCCGTCATTTATAAAAAAAAATATCGTCCGATATCGCAATGTCGAGACGAGCATAAAGTTCTCTGGATAGAAATAACGATTGCCATATTCGTAATACATAATTTGTACCTGGCAACGGTTCTGATTCGAGAACAGATAAACCGGAGGTTCGAAAAAAAAGCAACTATGTATCCACGTTGCGAACAGACGAAGACAAAGTAGTCGTGCTCGATGGTTTCGCGCACGATCGCGACACAACGATCATCGTGGGCGCAACTAGAAAGTCATAGAAAAGTAATAACTTTCCATCTCGATTGCACATCGTTGCGTCATTTTAAAACCCTTCCGTGTCATTCTATTCGAGACTCTACGTATTTCATGACAGTAATTCCTATCCCTAAACGTATTTCCTCGAATAAAAATCTCGATATTAAATCTACCAAACAACACATTACGTTATTATGCAATCTCTAATTATGTTATTATATACATATATATATTTAATCCTACCGCAAAATTTTCTTTCCGTTTTACCCGAACATAGGTTGCACAGATTTTTCCAATAAAAGTCTTTACGTTCAGTTCGTCACTGAATTCATTTTTATATATAAATCGATGATTAGAGTTTCACGAGTTCAAATCTCAAAATTTTCTTCAAATGGTAAACGATATACATCGTGTGTATGAATCATATTCAAGTGTTTGTAAAAATCTTATTGGCAGATTATTCGTCTAGTTGGCGTGTGTTTGTTCGTCGGTTCGTCGAAAGCAATGGCTCGTACGAATCTTCTCGATTTCTCTCCGCTCTTTATCGGAGATATTCCTTGTTCGAGAGACATCCGTACTGTGTACAGTGTGTACAGTACACAGATTTCGTGCAGTATCTCGAAGGAGCAACGTTCGACTTTTTTTTCTTGGCGACTGTTATCGCGCTTGTAAGTCTGTCCTCGCGTGTGGGTGCATCTGCGTAGGAACAAGCCACTGACCTGCATCACTTCTTCGCCGAGGATATCGGTCTGCCAGGCTATTACCTTCGAAAGTACACGCGGCGTGCGCTCTCAATTTCTCTCCAATCATTCTCCCGCTGTCTTTCCTATAATTTCATCTTCCTGCTGTAACTTTTTTACAACTTTTAAGCATTCCAGCCTGGTAGACAGTGGACACCGTAGTAAAATTTAATTCCGGTGTTTCAGATTTAGTTTCACGTTTTATGAAATTTAAAATGAAAGGTAGAATTTGACGATAAAACGTCTCGACTACCTTCGATCTTTACAACTTTTTAGTAATAATTAAAGTAGCTGTTGAAAATCTTTCTAAACACCGATAGGGCGTCTGGTATTAATTGGAAGAAATAAAAATGCAAAATTATGAAAACATTTTAAATATCACTGCTATACAAGTTCGAACCAAAGAACCACCGATCAAAGTTAAAAACAGGTCGATTCCACCTTTTAAATAAATTTCTCAAAAATCAAGAAGGCGATATTAATAACAACGCGATAATATAATGAATATATAATGAATTGCAAGGCAACTTTAAAAAAAAAACGATACTTCGCGATACTATTCGATTTTTGCACCCCAATAATGTCTTTCGCCCATTTGAGTTTCATCGCGCGAAAACAATGACAGTAACGTTCATGATAATTCAAGAATAACAATACTCGTAATATCGACATCTTTCTATATTCGAGTTTCATTTCCCGAAAGTAATAATCGTACCAATAAAAAAGGAAGTAACGATATTTGTCAAGTCATCGTTTTTCTATCCTTCGTGGATTTATACAGTCGATCCGTACGACTCTCTCGATATTGATTCTTCCATTCTAACGTGGTCTCTTATCCGCTCGAGTTTCGTCTCTCGAAAATATTGTCGGATTGTGAAAAGACACCTGCTGCTACAGCGGTTGCAGCACATCGACCGAGTAAACGGCGCAATCGACGATAATAAGCGAGCGAAACGCTAAGCGGCTAAGGCAGCGACAAATTACGGTAGGTAAGGCTGCCGTCTGGCAGAAATATCGAGCCCGGTTTATGGTGAAATCGGTGCGTTACACGACCAGCCCGTCCTTTGGCTTGTAACGTTGCCTGATTCAATAGGTTGCACCAATGTGTGTTCTACGCCAGGTTTTGTGCTATAAATGCTATAATATAAAACGACCGCACACCTTACTCATTGTCTCGGTAGCATAAATACCAAACCGACTCGTTCTAAACTGCCCTCTGATTGTGATCTTAGAATACTGTTTATCTTAGTAATAGAGATTTCGTTACGCGACGTATCAAACTTCTTAGATTTTTCTTACGGGAAAATCTGATCCGAGGTTTTGATTATTCGATTATTACAATTATAAAACTTAAGAAAAATCTTTGCCAGTATTTTAAACACATTTTCATTTTATGTGATGTACAATAGCGCAAGACGTACAATATAATCGTATTGTGAGATACAAATAATTATAATATCGAGGTTCGTGTAGAGATTATTACAGCGTTCAATGAAATATATCAATGTAGCATTCGATTTTGCATGGTCGTGATCTAACGCTAGGAAATTAAAACGTTTCTAATATCAAGACTTAAGGAGAAATAATCGCTAGAAAATAATCACGAGATGTTAGTTTTAGAAGATCAAAGCAATGCTTTGTATAAGGAAAAGATTGAAACATTCGATCGTGCGATATCGATCGGTTTACCACCTTAATAATTTTTATATAAAATTTCATACGAAATATCTGTAAAAATAATTCTAATTCTTAAGAACGATATCATATTCGACCATCTAATATCGATCGGTACTCCATCCGATTTCTCAGAGTTCGTGCACCAGAAACGTGAACGAAATATTTCTCAAGACGTGTTTTACTCGTTCGCTTAACTCGCACCAACTAATCTGAGCGTTCATCTAGCATCGTATGTAGAGCGTAATAAGGGAAAGGGACGAGCGTGGCCGGTTTATTAGAAACGGAGCTGATCGCGCATCGATCGTGACGCATGCGAACAATGCGCATTATTTGCCACTTTAAGCAGATGCAGGCCGCAGATTACGCGAGAGCCTGTACTTTCCAGCGTTGGAACGCTGCATCTACAATTCACGATCCATAAGTTTATCACGTGTAAGTATTTTCCTGTATCGATTCGTATTAATTTGTTCAACTTTTGATAAACGGTACGCTGATATTTTTTTCGAATATTCGATATTTAATTAAAATTATAATTTTTGATATAGAAATTTTTTATCGTGCCATCTGAATATTCTACCCTTGTTACTTAAAACATTTCTTTCTTTTTTTACATTCTTTATTTTTCAAGATAATAAAATAAAATATGCGAAGTACCCGGCGCCTTTTTATTTTCTGAGCAAAGTTATATAGTACAGGTCGTTAAGAAACAACGACTAAATATAAATTGTACGAGAAAATACAAAGATGACGCGAAAAGTAATAAAACCTCGGGTATTTCTTCGTTTCTCGTCTCGTTTAGTGAAACGACAGATAAGAAGGGAGTATCGATCATTTACATCCTGAAAATTCTCATGTTACAATGATTTACTTACTCAAGATAATTTTACAATGGAACTCCTTGAAACCGAGGATTTTGTTTCGCAAAAGAAACAATTATAAATGTTTATAAATTCATCGTTACCGTAAATTCATTTACACAGCGATATTCTTACCTTTGACATTTTTTTGTCAATGAAAGTAATACTTTACAACACTTTATAGCGACAACAACGAAACACAAAAGTTTGAATGAGATCACAAGACAAATTCCATTATGAAGTAACTCAATCGGTGCATAAATACGCAATATTCCCCTTTTAGATCCCCCCATAGTTACAGATTACATTGTTCCCAAAGGTCTAAAAATAGCTACGAAACCATAACTCATAGTCGTTTAATGAAAGGATAACATTTAAATGTTGTCGCGGACGACAAGTGCACGCGAGTCCTTCCATGGTACCGTGGGATGAATAGCTCCCGTTGCTGTTATGTTCCCGCTGTACCTTGAGAGCGCAGTTCTTTTTCATCGATACCGATCAGAAGCATTTTACGCGCGCGCCTTCTTTCCTCTCGCGCGCGCGCGAAACCTTGAGGCTCTCGGTGAACGTTGCACTTGGAACACGACCGCGTTGTCTATACCTTGTGTGACGAACGTCGTTGTTAGACTGCGGATTTTCATGCATTTGTGGGAAATTTGAAGGTGCAAAAAATGTACAGAGTACACGTAATAAGTAAAATTGACCTCGCTTTTCCAGAAAGATACGTTTTATTTTCCATTGTGTAATCTATGAATACAATCAGTGAATTATCCCGAGAAAATTAAAAAGATAAAAACTGTATTTTCTAGAAATTTATACAAATTTTTATTGATACGATTTATCATGGAATAAATTTTGTTTCATATTTAAGCAAATTTACTTCGTTTCAACCCTCTCCATTACTTTCCCACTTTTTCCAAATTTCTCCAAATCCCTATTTTTCGATTCCGTTGTTTTAATTACGTTCATAAAAATATGCATATTTTTCGTCGTTTCTTCTCGCATCGAATTTAGCGTCAACCCCCCTCGACGTCTATCCACTCGTCGTCGCCGTTTTATTCGCCCTCGCGTTAATTCTGACTCGCGACGACTAGCTTAGCGATTAATTCGCGATGACGTCAAACACGTCGTGACGACTAACATTGACCTTTCGTTTCGACCAACTATCTGCCAAACGACCACACTTTCCCACGCGATGTTCGACATGCGTAAGTCGACTCTAACCACGGAGTGGTAGAGATTTAAGTTGCTATTTGAAATATAAATTAGAGTAACGAGGATATTGGCATAGAGCGGTCATTCGCGTTAAATTCTATGTAGATTTATAAAATACTCTAATTTATAAAACTTGTTATCCAATTATTTGTAACAGATTGAAGAATTGTTTAAATAACGATCGAGAAACTCAGTGGGCAGAATGGAGAATAGTATTAAATACTACTTATCACGCAAGTGGAATTTTTATTATAACATATAGAATATATAGATTCTTTATGCATTTAACGTACTATAATCTCTATCTACCCTAATTTCAAATCTCAAACAAGGCAATATTTCTTTCTTTTATACCATACGAATGTATAATATAGTGGTACTACTTGCCAGAAAGTCATTTGACACGGTAATCTCCGGTAACAATTACTACATAATGACTTTTAACTCTCAACAATTTTCTAGTAATATTTCTAATAATATTCGAGTCGTAGTACATCCTCCATAAGCATTCTGACAATTACAAAATGAGACGCGTAATACTCTACATGCTTCGACCAAATCCAACGGAGTCGTGACGGTAGGATAATTCGTCCGTTTATATCGTTCGTTGAACAAGTTTTTATTATCTCGTACATGCTTGTAATTGTCGTGGACACCCGGTATACGCTAGGCGTGCACACGCGCGTATACACGTCGACACGAGAGTGTCCGTAGGCATGCATCTGCAGTGAATGCATCGTTGCACTTGACGCGCGTGATACGCGATTCCGCGGTGCAACGGAGTCGTCGCGGGTTCATGGCGGTACGTTGTTCCACTGACAGAAGCCGCCATCCCCTCGCTCCACCGCCACCCGGAGTCCCTCGCCACCCCGTCCGACTATCGCGAAGCCATCGTTGCTTTGCCTCTCTCGTTCTCTTCCCTTAACCCTCTCCTTCGCTCGTTTTTTTTTCTCCCCCGCTAACGATCAATTTAACGCCAATTTCGAAATGTCACCAATTTTTTACCTTTGAAATAATTACGAGACGATCGGTTTATCGGAAGTTATTTCTCAGATCATTAAAGACAAGAGGGCAGGAGTTTTATGTTGGGAAGAGGGGAGGATGTGTTTCGCGTCAATTTTAAATTTTCATAGATTTCTGTATTTTTATTTTTACTTTCTTCTTTCTTTTCTTCTTTTTTGACAATTACGAGATTGGTTTATTATCGAGTTGGAGAATTGGAATTTATCGGAGACTGAAAGAAAGGGTAGGGTTTTATGTTGAAGAGAAGGGAGAATGCGTTGGGTTTGATGAAATGGATTCTAATTTTCGTGTATCGTGTGCAGGAATTGGAGACTTGGAGGCGTTCTGTTGTCTTTTTGTGGAGATTTCAGATGAAGTTTTTGAGCGATGGAGTTTGGCTGAACAGGGTTAAACCCCTCTCATTCACCGGCTGGCTGGCTCGTTGACGTCACGCTCGCGTTCCAGAAAATGATAGGACGGCGGAGGAATTAGACGGGAAAGAAAATTTTAT
This sequence comes from Bombus breviceps, assembly GCA_014825925.1. Lineage (NCBI taxonomy): Eukaryota > Metazoa > Arthropoda > Insecta > Hymenoptera > Apidae > Bombus > Bombus breviceps. The sequence continues at coordinate 8,448,984 of CM026189.1, read as the reverse complement.
ATCTGTTTTAATAAGTCGTTATATAACACATATTATATAGGATTATATCAACCTAGAACGAACTATTCAACTAATTTATGAAAAAAGAAGAAAGATTGGCAATCTTTTAATGTACCGTTAAATGTACCAGTTTCTAATAACTAACTATATGAATTTCAGATATTCTCCCTTCCTTATCATCCAGTTTCATTTAAATTCACTGAATAACAGAAATCGTCTCACTGATTTCATTCGTACTATATTCATAAATAAAAACAAATAAATTCAAGCGTCTAATATAATACGCGCTACCGAAATGCCGCAAAGAAAATTACTACAATATTCCACGTAAAAGACACTGCACCTTCTGCACATCTAATTCCTGCAAATCTCAACAAAAGACAAAGAAGAAGGATAAGTACTCCCGCAACCGCTCTACATCCAACAAATCCTCGAATTAATCCCCTAAATACCCAGCGATTAAACTTTGCGAGGCCGCTAATCGCGCCTTGGTAATCCTGTTTAATCGCGATGCTCATTAACTACTAGCAGCGAATTCGACTTCATCGGGTCTCTCTGACCAACGTATGTATACGCTACGATATAAACTCGATCTCGATCCGGCGAATCTAACCTAACGCCACGCGACAGTCCGTAATTTGCCCGATGTGTGCCACACGGTATAACACATCGGTGGTCGGGGCCACGGAAGTACACGGGCCGATATTCTACATTGTCCTAAATATAGGTGAGGGACACAGCGTCGTCGTCGCAAATGGATCGTCCCGAGACGGTGTCATTGTTCACTGGCTTCACGGGGAGCGCACGCTCGCAGTAGCGCACCAGATAGCCGACATTATCTGCGAATCGCCACTTCGTGTCCTCTCTCTTTGTTATTTCGAGCCTGGCTACGTGTTCCTTACATGTACGTGCTATTATGTCACATAAAAGTTCTTTTATAATTGATTAGCGGATTTATCCGAATGTATATTTCTATCGCTAAATTTAGAATCTTACAGCGACTCACGAACGTATCCCAACACTCAGAAACTTTTATCAACGACCAATGAATCGGACAATCTTCGTCGCAATCTCTTTGTACAATTTTATATGAGATTTTTATTCAGTGTCCTAGAAATTTATACAGATGAATTTCACTAACAGTGCTGTATATAACGCGGTATAAGAATTTTGTGGTATTTATAAGATACTATTTTCTTCGTGTATACTTTCTTTGTAATTTTTCTAGAATTCTTCGTGAAATCTACGTATATAAAATGAATATATGAATTTGTACACATCGATAATAAATTTTAGTATCTTGACTGTGCTGTGTATATAATGAGATAATATTTTTCTCTTTGCTATTTCGAGTTTTGGCACGTGTCCCTTCTGTCTACGTGCTTTTTACCACGCGACCAGGCCCATATAGACACCCCCTTATGCAGATCGTAGATACCAGCCTCGATATGATTTACAGCCTGCTATTCGCTCGGTTAACCGCCTCTTTCCGATACTTGCGCTGATTCCTAATACCCGTACGAACACTGGTTCGGTTCCGAACTGATAAATACCAGTTTCGCTATACTCCGAGACAATGCAAGTACGAAATTACCCCCTCTTTTCAAGCCAAATTCTTGCTTCTATAATTCGACCTTATCATTGTTATGAAGAAGATTTCGTATGAAAATTTTGCGAATGTTCTGTCACCACGATAGAATCGAGGGCATCGAAATTTTATTAACGCAGTTCTTAATATAAAAAAAAAGGAAAAAAGATTTTTAACTTCTAAAAATAGTGTGTGCACAGTTAGTGTAAATTTTTAAGTCTGAATAATAATAATAAATTAAGATCAGATATCCAGGCTGGCATTTTTCACTAAACCGTAACTTAACTCTCACACCTAACTATCGCGTTTCGCAAAGAGAATGCTTACTACCATAAATAAGTTATATAGTAAATTTGTAAGCAACTTCTTCGCTTTTTCATCTGTCTCAGTGAAAACGGCACAGAATGCAATTTCTAATCCGTCGTACTTTGCAACGCAATTCGAAGTTGTAAACTACGCCAATTCGAATATGAGAATAGAAACGATAGAAATCTAAAAAATCATAACGGTGATTTACTATCGTTATCGATAACACAGACAACGAGAATATTCAAAGAATCGATCAGATAATTGTAATCGTCGCTCGAGTTCTAATCGTTCTAGCGATACACGTGTCACCGGACAAGTTGTCGACACAGGCGGCAAACCAGCGAGAAAAATGTCTAGCGATCTGAATCAGCGGCTAATGAAATCTGGAGGTTGGAACGCATGAAAAAAAAAACTCGGCTGTCTCGTTTTATCGACGGATTATCGCATGGCGCCCGGCCGCGTGATTGCGCTACAAGTCATTCGATTCACAGTCCAGTGAGTGGAGCCCGCTCGCATGAATAGATCGCGTATGCAAATCCATCTGATGTGGGTTATTACACGGTGGAACGCCGAATATCCTTGAAATCACACCTATCCAGTCACAAACTTCTCTCCCTGTGGGAACACGGTCTGTCTAGAAAAAGAAATCGATCATCTCTCGCAGCGTAGACGAGCCACCTTGTGCCTCTTTTCCGATTCCACGATGTGTATCGAGCTTCTTTCATGCAGAAACATGCCTCGACCCTCGCGCGACATAATGGTTATTGATAGATGTTTCTTCACGATCGAAACGGCGAATGCAAATGTTTCAAAGTCAATCGATCGCTCGATTATAAATGCCAGGATTTTATTTCTCCGAAGCGTAATTATTCAATTAAGGATATTTATTCAGATCCATATTCTTGCCAGTATAATTGAAAACGTCTACGACTTAGACGGAGATTTGTGTCATCCGCTGAAAATGAAGAGTACGTAAACTATGAACAGTTTTCAAAATCGGTACGTATTAATCAATCCACGGGATCAAAATTTTATTTTCATTTTACGAGCAAACGTATAATTTTCTAGGCTCTAAGCAAATTTAAAGTATATCGCTTGTCCTTTGGTCCCTACGGAACCTCATTAACGAATCTCTGGACTCAGCAGCTACGAATTTCGCATCGAAGTATTCCTCCTCGATTACAAAACGTAATTTGGATATTTTATGTATTCCCGTTTCATACATTTTGGCATAATTTCCACAAATGTCCGCAAATGTATAACAAACTCGCTCGGTCTAACAATTTATAATCGAAGAACCTTTCGTTTTATCGATGTTACCCATAATGCAAGTGGAAGATTGGAGAAATGTTCGAGAAGTTCGAATTTAACGTTTAGAATCGTGAAAGTGGAAAGACGAGAGTTCCGTCAGCAATGTCATTATTTCAAGTTTGACTGGTTTATGACAGCGAGTTTCACGGTATTCGGTATAGTGGGTCCACTGCTTTAAAAAGTCATGATCGATCGCTAAGTGTCTATTCCTGCACAAATGATATACCGAGGTCGTTGTTTCCTGTGAGTGACACTATACGCGCCTACTATTATTAAATCACTGTCAACAGATCTACTATCGCTGTATCAGTAGTACATAACCAATCCAATACTCGTGATACATTCCGGTACAACAGAAATATCTGACTCGATCTTTGCTTGTCAAGCAAATCTTCCTCGTAGAATTTATAGTTTCCTTTCTTAAGATCTATTTGCACTAATACTGATACTCGGTTCTCAAACAAAATAATTTTCTCTCGGTTACATCCTCTCGCCGTTTCTCTGTCATAATCAAATACGTAATACAGTCTTTGTACCTATACATCCTTTTCTCATAGAATTTTCTAAGAAAAAAATACAATCTACCACTTTTCCATCTGCGAATCTGTTCGCACGGATCTAATATTTGATTCTCGCGCAAAGTCGCTTGAAATTATTCTTCTTCTCGTTCCTTCGCACCATCCAAATCTTAAAATCGAACGAGTTACGATCGTGCGTCTAATCCGATCCTCCTCCTTCATAGAAACTTTCTCATTTCTTAAAAATGATTTAAAAAACATTGTCATTTATGATTCGTAACAGTAAATTCTCTTTCTCATTCTTCCAGATGCCAAACAAAATGAAGTGCAACAGTCAAACACTTAATTCGATGCCTGTTCCATGAACGATCTATCGCCGTAAAATCCTCAAACAAAGATACACGTTATCTATCACTTCCGGCTATAACCGACGCTAGTGCCCGTGATTCATTACGAATGCTCATGACCATATGTCACTGACTCGGCATTCCTATCCACAGGTCCTCGCATAGATGCCGACTATAGTCGGTGTCAAGAACGAGAGAGTTACGATCTAAACTTTAAATAGTTTATCAAATAAAAACAACGATAGCCGGATAAACGTGCAGTGTGATTGGCCTGTCTTGAACCAAACAATAATATACAATGACGGACAGAAGATAGTTAAAACTTGATACTTGTGTATATGAGTGGGGAAATTTGTGTTAAACGTGTCGTCTGTACGTAACAACGCTCGTCTGTTACAGCACATGTATCGTAATTATACGTTCATTTCTCTCGTCATTTGTAAACTCAGTTCTACAAAATTACAGCTTCTCCCCCCCCCCCCCACCTTATTCATTAAGCTTTATCTTTAGCCATCGCCGTATCTTCTGGCGTGTCGCACAGTTCTAAAGCATAATTAGTTCATGCGTATGATACGACGAGAGAGATGGAAAATCGCTGGTCTAGAGGGAACAGAGCGTCGATCTGCGTCGATCCACGAAAACCGAGGGTGGCAAGTGGAGCATAGTGGCCGTGTAAATCGGCGCTCGAGTGGCCGAAGAGGAGGCACCTCGGATACCTGGATGACCTAGAGGCCGACACAGTAGACAACGTATCGGATTTCCGAGGCTGCACACACCGGCCTCCCACGTTCTGGAGACGTAACCCAACCTAACCTAGAAACGACTAGACGAAAAGCGTACTCGCCGCGGAGAGACCGAGGGTACGACCTCGCCGGGCCGTCGGCCTGGCACACGGTGACCTCCCTCAATCTAGGGCGCTGCAACCGTGCTCTGACGTCATCGCCAACACTCACTCACTCACTTGCTCGCGAGCGTCCGCGAGCGTGAGCACGAACGCGCTCGCGCCACTACCGTCCGCTCGCTTACTCAACCGGTCGAGACAACCTGCGCGTTCAGCCGCGCGACTCGACGAACGCTTTCTCGATGCTGTCGCAGCCCCCTTCGACTCGATTAACTCTTTAAATACGATTGTCGTCAACGTTTCTCATCATATTTATCGAAATTTTTCATAATGTTTCGTTTCGTTGAAAACTATCCCCCTTTGGAATTGGATTCCCTTTTGTATAGTTAAACTATGTACCGTGTGTTCCTATCTGGCGCTCGATTTTTCTCCAAATTCTGGTGGTTCGTTATCGTGACGAAGCGATTTTGAAACAACGTCGATTCTTAGTAGCGTGGAACTTTCATTAACGAAAGATTTATTTAAAGGAAAGGGGAATTTTAATTTCTTGATTCGATAGTTTGCGCGATGCTGATATTGTTTTAAATAAAATATTATCTTAGGTTATATAATGACCCATCGACTCGATTAACGGCTGTCGTCAAAATTTTTGCTAATATTTTGTTTCTGTGTTACGATGATTCTTAGGTTCGATTAATGGATCATGGAGAGGCAGGTGTTTTGTCGGAGGGTGATTTGAAGTATGTTGACTTTGGAGGATTGGCAGATCAATGAGGGTTGGAATGGAAATAGGAGATTGGGTCTGGGTGGGTAGTTCTTTGTGGTAAGGTGACTTTGTGGTGACCGAGTTCGAATCGTTTGCAGTTGCAGGAAGTTTATATGTAGATTGATACGTAATATCTTCAGAAGATTCTTCTTATGTTTTCCTTTCTTTTTTTTTAATATTCTAATTAACTATTCTAAATTTCTATTTTAATTAAATTCGTACCATTTTTCTATAATAACTTTAATAAACCTGTAACGATGTATATTTGTCGGTTCGAATAATTTTTGATGAAATATACAAATAAAGGTATTTTTCGTTGCACTGTTTATTTTTCCATACCTTCTTTCGTTCTGACTTCTTTGGTACAAATGTTACAATTTATCTTACATCTGCAACGTGATACACGTGTTATAGTTCCTTTTACGATCCGTTTCAAATCGCAACACCTTATTTAACGTAATAAAATGTTCAACCCCCGTGAATTCGGAATGCACTGAAACCAACACCTCTTAAATATCTTTCAACTATAATTCTCACGTAACCGGAAGTAGAAGGTAACCAGTAAGTACTTAACTACGTACGTACGTACTATACACTTGAAGAAGAATTAATGCAATGCAGACAACGAACGGGTGTCTCACCTACGGTCTCTCTCGTTGCGAAAGCGTTTGGCTTGCAGTTTACTTTCATCTGAATTATGCCACTCTTATATGCTCAATGTTGTTGCTGCTGCTGCTGCTGCTGCTGCTGTTGCACACGTATATACACATAAACGAGAGCGGTCGCGCGTCACGTTAACAATGCACCGACTCGGCCAGCATGAATTATGATAAAGAGGCTGATATGGGTGGATAGGAGCGGCCCAGATACGAAGGACAGGCCAATGAACCGGCCAGAACGAAATTCACCGAGATCTCGTGTTGTCGGTCGTTGATACTCTTCGATACAAGCCGACTAATGTCTCTCGATAAGCCAACCATTTTGTTTATCCTCGATCGCGGTCTACTTTCTCATTTCGTACCAAATTTGCGGATTTTGCGGCACGGTAGAACTCCATTTATACGAACTCCATTTATTCCAACGAAATCTCGATTCTTGCCCGATTAACCGAACCTTTGCCGCTCGAACCTGCTTATCTGAGCGTGAGCTTCTGTTATGCGAACGGAAAATAGTAGGCAATAGTGAGTTGAACTGATACCAGAAAGTTACATTATAATGCTAGGATCTTCGTTACCGTTGGAATATTCGTTTGAAATCTTCGCGGAGAAATTAGCGAAGGAGAAATATACGCGCTTTATCGAATCCGTTAGCCGTTAACCTTTGCCATATCTTGTCTGAAGCAAAATAAAGTTATACCTAGTTCGCAGTTAAAAGTCTTTCAAACTGAAGCCAAAATTGGGGTTGTAGCGAAATTACGCCGCAAATATAATCTGCCATTGTCAAATCATAACCGCGACCCGTACCACGAACGCAACGCAAAATTACAACGGAGTAAACAAGTTAACGAACATTTAAAAACGCGTGTTCCCAAGCGAGCTCGATCCTTAAAAATCATCCAAGCGCAGCAATATCCATAAAACACCGAAAAAACGTCAAAAATATTCCACGCGAGACTAATAAAACACCTTAATACCAACGAACGTCCATCGAAGGAAAAATCAAATCTTCGTCGTGCAATGAAAATCGAATAAAAGAATCGGATCGTTTCGACGAGTAACGTCTTACGTGGCTATCGACTCGCGTGGAGGCCAACGATCGGACAATAATCGTACGACGATCGGATCACCGACGATTAATCGACGAGAAACGGCTCCGCGAGCGAGTCGAGACACCGGTACGGCTCTCTGACTGTGACCTAAAAGTCGGATATATCTCCGGGAAAAAGCAGTTCACCCCGTCCTCGACGGTTCAACGGCCCGGAGACCTTCGTAATCGGGGACATATATGATTTTACCGAGAGAGAGAGAGAATGGGAGGGGGTTGAAACGCCGCATTAGCCGGTCGGGTGAAATAACCCTGAGCTTCGAGGGTGGCTCGCAAAATTTATAACCCGATATTCCGTGCTTCCTTCACTCGCCATCTAGAACCCTCTTCTTTATCTTCGATGAAGTCACGCTTTCTCGAGACGATGTTCGACTGACCGTTGAATCCTCCCGAGATGGTGAAAGTTCAAAGCGTCACACGCGGTGAGATTCGTGACGATCGCTTTCGCGAATTTTGCTTTCGTTCGCGTCAATTTGTCGTTATTCTAAAATGATTTTCTATCTTGACTTTACTCTTTTCCTTTCGATGACAATCAGCGCAGACTGTGATGATTTAAATTAACATGGATGCGAGTACAACTAGTAGAGTATCCATTACGATAGATATTATAAATGATAGTTAAAGCCTATGTCCATAAATTTGTACGGCAGATGTAGAAACTGGTGTCCCTTTAGTCTTTCGCATTCTTCTGTGGTATCCAGTAATTTCGTGGCCAGGTTGTTGAAGTGATTCTTCTTCAGCCATTGTTGATATAACCCGCTGTGTCTGCTGGTTTCTTCATTTACGCTGGGTATACCGGTTTCTTTATTTATTTGCTCGGGACGTACCAATCTACGTTCAAAATGGCTCTTACCAACGTGAATTTAGAATTCAATTTTGTTAACTTTTTGACAATAGTACCTATTTATTTATTTCTCTCTTATAGTCTCTCGCGAGATTTTAGCTCGATGGTTTCGCTGATTGAAGTGGAATTTGAAAAATTGAATTTTTGAGCGATGTTCGTAGGAAGTCGATAGAATCTGAACGAAGTTGTTGTACTTTGTTCGTAGATGGACAACACTTCTCAAAGATTTTTTCATCTTTATGATAAACGACCAACTCCATTCTTTGAAGTTTAAGAATCACAACATATATCGGTGTATCAATTATTGTGTTATAATTTAATACACGATTGATGGTTAACGAATTTCAGTAGACTTTACGAGTTTGACTTTTACGTGATTCGATTATGTATATACGACAAAGAAATGAACAATTTTAATGAAATATTTATATACACGTCTCTCACAATTCTCGTCTTATGGCGCTGAATTATAATTAAAAATGCGTTTTCTACCGTTCTCTGGACGAACATTTACGAACCGTACTGTATACTACATTATTCTATCCGATGAGAGAGAATTAAAATTTGTAAGAAAATAGAAATAAATTTACACGACACACAGACAGCAGCTACGCATTATAAATCTCTTTTAAAAAATGGATACACCAGACACAACATTATTTTCTCACTACATTGTTACTCTGTCGACGCAAAAATCACTCTGCGGAAAACATATTTTCAGATACTTAACAAAGTAGATTTAATTCTCGTGTGTAATCAACGCTGCTTTAACTTAGACATAACTACGCTAACCCACAGAAAAGTTTACGTACAAACGTACAAACTCTACTCAGGAATTTTATATATTTCAAATAAAGCCGCACTGGATTTCTACATGTTGTTCAAATTACCGTTTCGATTCTTTTTAATATTCATAATTGGATTGCTGATTTTTATGCATCTGTAGAAAATTACAAGCTACAAAATTGCGCAAAAAGCACGTGGTATGAAAAAATATTTCAAATAATCACAGTATCGCACTTTCTATAATATTTAGTATATAAAATAATTCCCTACCGAGCTTTTATTACTATTATTTTTCTTTTCCTTTGTTATATTCTTGAAAACATAGATTTGCATAAAAATCTACAGTCAATTCGTGATCTCCAAAATTGATTTTCGAAAAAGTTACCAACGGATGACGATTGGCACGTGGAAAATACCGATCGTAGCGAAGGAAACGCGTTACAACAAGAATCTCGAAAAGCAACCCTCCGCTGGACACATTTCCGCGCGGCGTAACTTATTTTAATAATCGCGGTCGAAGCCGCAGACATTGTCTAATGCGTGTTTGTGTTCATTGAGACGAACCAGGTCGAGAACACGGATGAATTAACGACGGCGTTACGATACACACAGAGGGTACGTTCTGAATTAGTTGCCGCGCGATTTCACGATTCCTCCATGCGTGAAGCCTGTTCGCGGGATAACGACGTTTTTTTTCGCGATTCATCCGGCCATCGTTCTCTAAAAACCTCGTTTAAGTTACAGAAAAGGCTTTGTTTCGTTGCATTTTTTTCTTTTTTTTTTTTTTTTTTTTTTATTCAAACGAAATATCAGTTGGTATCTCATTAACGCGTTGATTAGCACGTGAATTTCATATTCAAGATACAATATTTCAGTAGCCACGATAGATCGCGATGTACTACGCTATAACATTTAATTTTCGCAAAATATTATACCGCACTTGCAGACTTTCCAAACGTAAATCATTGTCGATATTGAAATTTCCTTGGTCCATGAAATTTATCTTATTTTAATTCATTGTACGTAATTTAGTAAATTTGAAATTCTACAAAATTGTCGAACTCGAAATTCTAATGACAAGCTTCTTGACTGTCTTCTACAAACTTCTATAAAATTAGTAAAACTAATCGCCGCTGGAAGTAGCAAGATTTCCAGGGCGATATAGAATCTCCAGATTTTCATTCCATTTTCACCCATTTCCTTTGCCATGCAATTGTCGCGTTTATCTCTTAAGAATAAAGGCTCGTTCAAGGTTAATGCGCTCGAAATTTCTCCCAACGAACATCTGGAAGGCGTTCGAACGCTTGCAACGACCGTTCCAAGGCGTATTTGAAAATTAGAGCTCGTTTCAACGATTGGGGGGAAGGTTTTCCAGCGTTTGTCCGTGCCCATCGAGACGAACGAGGTCGAGAGTACGGATGATTAGCCGGCATCTCCGCAGTTTCCATCCGCAGGTCGCGTGAGCTTCGAATTCCGCGTAAACGTTTCCGAAAACGGCGTCAGCCGCACGAGGATGACAGCGAAATCTCTTTCGATCGATGAGCACACTTTCTTTAACGGTTCAAGATATTTTTTGCAAAAGGAAACGAGATAAATTAACGAACGTAAAATGAATATCAAAACGAATATTTCCCCGTCTTTGAGAAGCTCTTTGAGAAAAATATTTCGAAACGTCCGTCATCGTGCCAAAATAGAAAATTACTCCAAGGTCAGCCATCTTGAAACTAGGTACATCGATGCAACCACCGATAGTCTTTTTTTAATTATGTTATAATTTACCATATTATAAAATATTGTTCGTCTTTATACGTCAGCGATGTCCCTTTCCGCCTCTTAGTCGCAATGTAATACGTGTCCTCGATTCCGAAGGTCGATCAGACGACGAACTATCCATCGAGAAACGGGGTGATCCAGCCGACGTACAGACCACACGAGCGCATCTTCAACCACTGCCTGCTACACAACCTTTTCCCCTTCCTCGCGTAACCAGGATCAATTTAAAGCCGAGGATCCTGGCACGCTCGCACGAGTCCAATATCACCGCTGCACGATCCGTCGCGGACCCTCAAAGCAAACGAATCCGCGCATCCCTCGCTCCAAGATACGATCCTCTTTCCTAGTCGAACGTTCTTTGTTTTCTTTTCTTTTTTCTTTCTTTTTTTTTTTTTTGCAATATCCTTGTACTTCCGATCGAACTTTGTACTTTATTTGAGGTTTTAAGATTGGGATCATGTACGTGGTAGTTTAAACGTTTGTGCGATCGAAGTGATTGTGAACGCGACTTTAGGATACTTAACCTTGTTGCGATTCTCGAATTTTTACATTTCGGACTTGCCTATTTTAGCGAAACAAAATGGAGTTTTAATATCCGAAAAGAACGTTTAAAGTGAAATTGAAATGAGAAATCCCAATAGGAATTTTTCCATATTTCGCTAAAATTGCCGGTACTTTTTTAATATTAGAAATGTACAATTGGATGGAAAATAAACGAAAGTAACAGCGGAGAAGAGTTTCTGAATTATCTAACATTTTTCGTACAGTGGGATTCTGAGCTTTCTTTTTAGAAATTTCAGTTTTGACACAGTTGGTGGATTTTGAATATTAAGTAATCTAAGTTTTTGATATAACTCTGTGTACTATTCTCCAGGGAACGTTAAAGTTGGGGAATTTTTACAGTATTACAAAGTTCTTTCGAAATACCTTTACAATCAAAAACGTCCAATAGTTCTTAGCGCTTTAGGACACGAATTTTCATTCGATACGTTGGTCAACGCTTTATACGATAAAATATACCTAACGCTGAAAATGTTAATCTGATATAGATTTTAAGATACCATGGTTCAAATCAAAAATCAGTTATTAAAAGAAGCAAATTGCCAGGTAGCGTGGTAAGTTATTAAATCTTTTACTACAATTTCCAGTCCTATCTTCCAACAATTTTACTGAGAATATTGTACCTCGGAAACGAACTACCATCTTTGTTGAAATTTAACACCAGCGTTCCCAATTGCCCAATTTTCCCAACAATAAAATCATAAATCTTTCAAATCAAAAATCACATACTTGATACATAGATAATATAAATGCACTAGCAAGTACATCATAAACCGCACTGCAAAGTCTCAGTCAACATGAGACTCGAAGTTACAACAATTTCCATCGACACCCTGGACTTTGCTAACTATCCAGATTAAGTAACCCCTCGGTTCGCTAGCAGCGGTTATGAACGCAGCCTAAGGCTAGTAATTGCGAGCTGAGAGACTCGAAGCGGCTCACCCCGTCCTCGGTGTGTCGGTGGTTCGTCGTCCGGGGACGGCCTTCGGAAATGGGGGCGTTCGTTCGCAGCTTCCACAGCGTCCGACCGAGGCAGTCGTATCTCGCGTTTAATACTCGCGACGAGGATAAAATCACGCGATGCGTACGTATACGGTAGCGTATAAAAGAAAGTTTAAACAGAAGTATTACAGCAAAAACTTGTTACGTAATTACGCAAGTTTACAAAACGGAATTGTATTTGGGAAATTGCGCGAGTTTACTAAAGATAATCCCATTCGACGTGTTACACGAGTTCACTAAGGATAATTGTATTTGACAAATTACACGAGTTTGCAAAACAGGATCGTATTTGACGAATAGCACAAGTTTACACAACAAAACTGCGTTTGGCAAATTACATAATTTTACGGCACGGTATTATATTTGACAAGCGAATAAATGTGCACGATTACTGCGATATGGTGCGAAATATCTAATACGAATGTGTATATACGGGAATAAGCTAACGAGTGGCTGACTGTTAGCAACATGAAGAAAAATATCCGATACAAATGTTACTAATACGCGGATATACGTAAATACACTCCGTAATAGGTGACTGTTAGCAACTTGGCGAAAAATACATAATAAAAAGCTTACTAATACGTATAGGCGTATATTTAAATAAACTACGTAGTGGCTTTGAACTTTCTTCTCTTCGATACTGTATATAAGAGAAGAATAAAAAGAATAGAAAGGAGAAGGTGAGAGAAAGAGGGGAATAAAAAGAGAAACGAAGGTAATTATCGGTTGGGAATATCGGTAGGACAAGTTTTCGCTAAGTCCTCGGGGTTTTTCTCGCGAAAAGCTGCCTTTCCGCCCTTTAAAGGGAGAAAAGATCGAGCAATGAATGAGACGAAAGTCTCTGATGACGAACTATAGATACGAACTAAGTCAACCGAATCGACTTATCCAAGAAACTGATCCCGATTCGCTTCAAAGAGAATTTCGGGGAATTAAAATATTTTAAACAGTGCCAAGAATTCGTCGTTTGTTAACCTCCCTTTATTCTGTATAATTCTATTTAAATGTCGAGTGAGATAATAGAGAACGGAAAGCACGAGGGATGCGTAAACATCGAGAACACTCGTTATCGGTATTATTATCGCGTCAGTCCGGTGGAAGTGATTTGTTTCGTGGAAAATTCGAGATTAGCGTGGAACCGCTTCCATTTATCGCGAAACGGCAAGTTTTTAATAGAACGGGTTGCTCGATAATTACATAACTCTTTCTTGACAATTAAAGATTATTATTAATTATTCCTCTCGATCTATTTGTTGTTCTACGATAGGTCAAATTGGACGAGTTTCGAGTTAACACATGTGAAATTATTCGACTTGCTTGGACTTGGTTATATTCGTGAATATTTGATTTTCGATCATCGAAAATGTATTAAATTTCCCTTATAAAATTCGTAACTCGTTGATAAGTCCATACAGTTGTACTTCTTCTAACAATTTTAAATATTATTTCCGAAACTATTGACAGACTCAGACAATAGGTGAAAATACTCAAAATTATCATAACGCAATAATGTTTAAAATAATACCTACTTTCGTTTAAAATATTTAAAATTTAAAAAGAAGATGAACGACTGAATAGAATCAGCTTGAACCTACTCGTGTTTGTACTCGTCGCAGTGGCTACCAATCGAAATTCGATGAAAACAATTGCAAGAGAACTGTCGAGAAACGCAACTAAAATCAAGCTAATCAATTAAAATACTCAAAATTATCATAATGCAATGACGTTTAAAATAATACCCACTTTCGTTTAAAATATTTAAAATTTAAAAAGAAGATGAACGACTGGATAGAATCAACTTGCACCTACTCGTGTTTGTACTCGTCGCAGTGGCTACCAATCGAAATTCGATGAAAACAATTGCAAGAGAACTGTCGAGAAACGCAACTAAAATCAAGCTAGTTAATTAGTACCGTAAACGTTAATCCGAGGATCGCATAGTTTGTCCTATCATACAACTGCAAACAGATCTAACTCTGATAGAGACACGATTAAACGCGAAATAAATCCCACAGGGACGAACCCGGACGAAACGAGTGTAGTAAGAGAGCGACAGCGAAGGTAGAGTGCAGCTAGTTGACACATTTGCGCCACACGTTTACCACCCCTTTGCGCGGGGGTGCGTAGAGTGCAGCTCAGTGCACTCTCGAGGCCTTACACTGTACAGTGGTCCTCGTTTAATGCCGCATCCCCTTCGATCCGACGTTCATTGATCAATGTATTTTTAAATGCGTAACCTTCGGTCCCATGTTCATTAGCCAACTCAACAAGGGGTGATTCAGGGTCGGTAAAAGTTCTCGCTTGGTATTTTTATTCTTTTCTGTCTCTGTTATTTGCAAATTACAAATTAAACGAGTATCCTAACGTTCCGCATGATAAAACAGATGTTCAACTCGCGCACAAAACGAGGCATCTTGTCGTCTTCTCCTCGTTTCTTCATCATGATTACGAACTTCTAACGCTGAAGCTACATATCATTTCACATGAAAGAAGAACTAGCGCGGATCTTCGTTTTCTTCTTTTTTCTTTTGTTTCTTTTTTGTAAGATTATTCACGGACGAACTAGCAACCTCGTCATCTTCTTCTTGGATCACTTGTCAATTTTAATGCACCAGCTCGTCCTTCTAGACCATTCTAGAACGCCGAAGGTTTTTAGATCATCGTCCTACTCGTCTTGTTTCAATGCTGTCGACCCCTTTCGCCAAATACGTACTCTTGCTAATTGCTATAGCGACGAAATTGACCTTTTTTCGGCGAATGTAAGTATACGTTTAAAAACACGATCTACAATGTATTATATTACTCGATAACGATGCCTGGCTCCCCTGCGCTAAACCGTCCTCCTGTCTTATTGCTCTTGTTTACTCAATTGTTCATTCTCTTTCTATTGTGTTTCTTTTCTCCGTATCGTTACCTGCTCTCTTGGTATTCCCTTTTTTTCTCATTTCCTCTCTATACGACTTCGTCTACTATTATCTTTGTACCGAACAGGGTACTCAACCAGTTTAATAAATTGAATGAAAATTACATTAACTGTGTTACGAGTTTTACATTTTCGTGTCCTACCTTTGCTCTCTCAGTTAGCAAACCAGAAGATTTTCAATATTTAAAGGAAACTTTTGAAACGAGAACGAAGACTCGTGCATTTTACACGAACGATTCTTCCACATATTCTTCGAATTTAAAAAGGTTTCCTAATGGTAGAAAAAAGCGATTGAATCGAAAATGACTCAAAGATCGTCAAAGGATCGATAAGAGTAAATTAGACGCAGAATTTTCGTTTCCTTTTCTAAAATAATTCTTCTTCAACCTCGGCCTCTTCTGCTAGATTTTAATAAAATTAGTTTCGCAGAAACAACACGATATCGCGACGAAAGTTAACGCGAAAAGTTTCCCAACTGTACCACTTCTCCGTTCCACGTTTACGACGACAAAACAGCTCTAAACCGTTACGAGGGAATCGAGAAATCGGAAGTTTTTCGTTGGGATGCCATTCGCCTGGCTGTTGCCTTTAGCCGGGAGCACAGTTCGTTATCCCGATTATCGGCGGTCCGTTTCGTTTTACGGTGGAACGCGAATGTCCCTTAATAACGGGCTTCAGATGTTCTCGAGACCACGTAAATCCTTTCAGTTTTGATAGTTTTACGATCATAATGGCGCACGAACTCCCCAAGTTGCTGGTATTTTGTGTTTGCAGAGCATTAATCGTTCGCGGTTGATTAGACAGGAAATTCTTTGGAATTCAACGCCAGTTTAAGACGCTTTAACGTCGAGAAATATGGTAAATTATAGATGGTTAATCAAGTTTTCCTCGCGGCGAACGTTTATATTGTTTCTTACTGATATTTTCCTACTGTATCCAAATCTGATTTTTAAATTGCATCTAAATTTGTATTTTTAAATTCGATTGAACTGGATATTCTTTGGGATTAGACGCCTAGGATGATTCAATGCTTAAAAATAAATTATGATCGATCGTCGCGTTAAATATTTATATTGTAAAAGTATCGATATATAAAATATTCTGATGGTTTATATTTACTCATGCTCCGTTGAATGTTAAAAGATACACGTTCGTACATATAAATATAGAAAAATTCGAATGATATATCTATGAAAGCAAATATTCTCAGCTATAAAACGATATGTCTAACAAAATAAAAATATTCATCGAGGAGAAAGAAAGGTATAGAAACTTGGCGCAACGAAATAGACAGCGTCGTACGTTATGATCTAATATTTCTCACAAACTGACCAATTTATATACTTGAAATGGTTCATTGGATCAGAGAGAGCGTTTCGAGCGGGTGTCACGAAAAATTCTCGGGGAAATACAGCTGAATCAACGCCGCGAGGGCTGGTGCAACCATCGCGCGAGTCAACGAACCCGCGTCGCGAGTCAGCCGCGTAAAAGTTGGCCGCTCGCGAACGCCTAAGTTTCTCTGTTCAACGAACAGAAGTTTCACAAGCGTAGCTAGCGGTCTCGCGCTCTCTCAACTGGCGTGCCACGACATGCAAATCCGCTAGCTACACCACGTATCTCCCTTTGACTCGGCCGGTGAACACCGTCGCCTCCGGCTGCTCATGAATTGATTTGTGCACTTGCGAAAAAATTGAACGGCCCTCGTCAACCATCGTGTAACAGAAAATATTTGACGCGCGATGCTTATGGTCAGAAGCTTGTACAACAAGAGTAATTTAGAATAGTATTACGTTATAAATGTTTGGAAATTGGAAATTGGTATAGTATTTAAGGTGAGCAATGATGGGTTTAAATTTGAAGTTTAAAAGGTATGTTTAAAATCAAAGGTCAAAAAACTTTTGAAATTACAAGAGGCAATTTTAAATTTATTATTGAAAATGAATGAGAAATGAATATCGGTAAGTGAATATCGATTATGATATTGGTTTGCGGCAAAATTTATACAAATAAATTAAATTAGATAGACAAATTAAAATTGTTCAAAATGCTGAAACAATAAATGAATGGCAATCTCGTATTAATAGCATCGATTCATATTTGATATTTATTTATTTATATTATCGTAGATAGTACTTCGTTTCATAATATTGTTTGATTCGGTATTCGTTTTGTAATAGAAAAGATTCACACGCGTGTTTTTCAGGATGTAAATAATATTTTGAAATGCATCCATGACGCAGAGACCTTTTCTACTAGTTTCTATCCTTTACCACGACAAATATCATTGTTTACGATTCAAGTCATCCTTCATTCTACAATGATTCTTAGATAGTTTACGACAGATTAATATAGAAAAACCTCGTATCTCGTATCTCGTATCTTACAATTAGCGACTCTAGTCGGTTATCGTAACTGTACAAATGAAGCTTGAATGACATGTGTTTACACCTGCTTGTTTTCTTCGTATTTCGCGTTTATATTTAAAAATTTCAATGGATGACATCACACATGCTCCAATATAAGAAAGCGTGTTCCTTTTATATTTTCAAAATCAGCCCAAGAAGAATTCAAAGAACGATGACCGACGACGACGAAAAATCCTTGAAATTATATAAAAAGTTGAACGATAAAATACTTCGAAAAAATCAAACGTGAAATTTACCTCTGCAAAATCCATTGATGCAACGAACAAAAACGTTAAGAAGCAAAAATGTTAGGTTTCATCCATTGAATGAAAAATTCTTGAAATTGAAAAGTCGGAGAATAAAATGCCTTAGGAAATTCAGATTAATGGGCCAAGCGATAAAATGGAGGATCGAGCCATGAAATATACAATTCCATCCCGGATTCATAGAAATTCATCCCGACTTAGCAGACGCATACGTCAACTCGAAAGTTCCTGCTTTCGTAACGGCGTGAACGGAATCGAGTTCGACGTCCGAGCCACGCTCCGGCTTCAACTCGCAGTTTCATAATAGCCGATCGAACGCACGGCCACGCGAGCCTATCCTCCTTCATCCGGGAAAGCGAGAACAACGCCATTATTCCTACCACCGCGGTATTTCCCTTCACGATATTAAAATCACGCTCTTTCCTTGTTGTTTTCCTTGGCCCTTTCAAACGAAACATGTACAATGATATTTGCTTTCCGTACGTTCGATCGCACGACTCGTGATTCGTGAGAATGGAACGCAACACGTTACGCTGTTCCGAAAATGTTGAGAACAATTTGGCGTCGAGAAGATCAGGAGTTGACAGGTGAATAGCGTGGATTTGATCTCGACGTGTCACGAGATCATTGTTTTCTTTATCACGCAACGCTATAACGGTATCCTGTAAATAACAGTACAATAATCGAGTACAAAGCGATTCTACGTGAAAAAATAAATGAAAAACTTAGAATACATTTTTTTTATATGACTCTTCATTGTTAAGAAAATTGAGTCTGAAAAATGGTGCGGTATGCGCGTATCAGCTCGACTAATTCTTGACCGAACGGAACGATTGACAGAAAGAAACGTAAATACAGAATGTGATGTAATATTAGTTCGTTTACAGTCTTATCTCTAAGAAAATATAGTTTGTACATTTTTAATTCAGAATTATTTCCACGGACACGTATCGGACAAATTTTCAAATTCGATTTTCTCGAAACCAAGCCTTCGGAAGAGAAAATGTTATTGCGTACATTCGACACATTTTTTCACGTTGAATTACACCGTACTCGATTGTGCAATCGGTTATAGAACGTTCTGATACGATCTCATCCGAATAAGATTTATCAACAATGAAGATTTATTTGCTCTGTAATTACGTATAGTTGTACGAAACACTGCGAGTCTATTAATGTATTTTTTTGTTTAAAAGTGAAATATGAATCTATCATTACTGCTCAACGTCATTAAGTAGAGAAATGATGAATTCGCGTATCAACTCTAGTCGTCCCGACTATAGTAGGCTAGATGAGATGTAACAGGTGATAATTTCGTGAGCAATCACAAGTTTGGTTGAGATGAAAGGGGAAGGATAATTTAGATGGTAGTTTTTAAAGGAGAGGTTGCGTCCGCAAATGCAAATCGATGACGAGACCTGTCGGAGAAAGCGAAAGAAATCACGACAGCTTCTGAATGCGTGTGAAATTCCTCGATGGCACGTGCAGGCGCGCTCGTGTAATCGTGAAGAGATTAAGCCGGGCTAGACGTAAGTTTCGATGATTGTGTGAAACCACGCAAACTGTTGAAATATTCCAAATATTACATAAACACGTATGTACTCGGTCGTACATTCCCCTTCAAAATAGAAAAAAGAAAAAACAGAGATAATCAAATTATTTCCACATCCTCGTAAAACTTCGAAAGAAATCATAAAATCCTTTTATTTCCTTACAACCCACTACTATCCTCGACCCATTTAAAACTTCGACTGAATTATTACTAGCTTAATCCTAGTTTTATGTCGATTTCTTTCCTTATTCATAGTCAGTTGTTATTAACTTCAACTTGTTTAAATTAGAAGAAAGTTTGATAATAACAATTCCTTCAAAATGCGTTATTACGATGATTTTTCCACGCTCAAACTATCTTCAGACAGTCATCAGCTACCGAAAAACAAGACGAAATTAACGTACATCCCGTTTTTCGCTTGATCGCGAGAACTTTTCCCAACTTTTGTACGATACTTCTCAAAATAATTTTTCCTCCGCTTAGAGTTTAATCTGAACGCGTTAAACAATTTTTCTATTCTTCATCCCATACCACGGAGGTATTTAAAAATCATAATTCAAGAAAAGAACGAACAGAAGTCATCGAAAAGACCGATGAATGAGTATATCAATCACAAGATACCGATTGCATGAAAACACGTTACTTACAGATTTTTCTTAAATTTTGTCGTCAACGCTCCAGACCAACCACTACGAACAAGTACGTTCCCAAATTTTCTACCATTCATCCACCCCCCCCAAAAAAAAAGAAAAAAAGAAAGGAAAAGAAAAATCCACGATATCGCTCAACGAATGAACAAGAGTAGCATTTAACCCTCGAGTAAGAAATCACGCTTCTGACTGTCTCATAAATTCAAAAAGTAATTTCGACTAACTTCGTCGTCCTTCGCGCGATCGAATCACCGCTGAAACGACCAACGGTCACGCGAGTTCTTCATCCCTCGGTGAATAGGCGTCGAGAACCCCGTGGAAGACTTGGAAGAACAAATATGGCGGGCCAGATGCACACGGCGAACGAGGCTCGTTAGAAAGCGCCAAGGATAAGACCGCCCACTCGCGGCCGATGCAGTTCGTAGTTGGCGATACTCTTACGAAATTCATTAGCGGCTAAATGCAGCCAACGCCAGGCATGCGGACCCGATCATGGGCAGTTCGGTCTCGTTATTAAAGGTGCCACTTAGGCGCGCGCGTGCGAAAGGAAACAGGGCTACGCGGTGAGTGCGATACTCGGCGCGCTGCGCGCCTTGAAAGCTTCGCTGATTAACAAAGGATCGAGGATTTCTAGCAGAGAATGGATTGCTTTTGCTTTTATTCCTTTTTCTTCTCTTTTTCTCTTTGTTCGCATAGATAACTATAGATATCGTCCTTATTCAGAAATAACCGATACAGTTTGAGGCAATCGTTTCATTCTGTTCGGGTGTTTTAATAAAATTCGTTAATCGGTGATCCTTTGAAATTTTAAACTATTCTTCCTGGAAGATATATCCCATTTAGAAAGAAAAGAAGATAGAAGGTTACTTAGTAAGTGAATTTGCTTTTCTAAATCATTGTGCTTCCAAATGCGTATATTACTCTCTGTCATTAGCAAATCAATGATCTCGTCGTTCTATAAATTCCAAGATATTACCGCATTTTACGAGAGAACAAATTATTTCTTAAAAATATTATCACCATCGTCACATGCGATTTTCATCGTGTAATTGTATCTCTAACAACTGACAGGCCGCACAGTTTGATTCGCAAGAGTCAAGTCAAATCAATTTTTCATTTTTCTTTTCCTTCTTTTTTTCATTCTTTCGCGCGTGGAATCTACATTGAGAAATTCTTAACTGATACTGGAGGAGAGTAAAAGAAAATTTCAAAATACTATTCTATCTCGTGAAAAGGCTGATTATTAAATTACCATCTTTTCCATAAAAACTCGGCCACCATTTCCATTCACTATCTCATTTGCGATGCCGCGAGCACAAAATGGGACATATGAAAGGAAATCGAGCAGAACCTGGCGCCATCGCGACTCGATACGCGAATCGGTTATCTCTGGTTGCTCATTGGTGATCGACGATTATGCAATCGTGCCTATCTGTCTAACGTTCGAGTTATTGTCGGAATCTCTTGCAGATGTCGATGAACTGTCGTCGTCTCTCGTTTCCTATTTCTTTCTCTTTCTTCTCCACTTCCTTCCTCTCCGTCGGCGTTTCTTATTGTTAAAATAGCTTTCGTTCGCTTTCCTCTCGCATTCTTGTAAACAGCGATGTTTTCGTATCGATTCGAGCGACGCCGATAATCTCGCTCCTTTCTCGAATTCTCTCGTTGTTAGTCGAACTATCGAATGGATAAGCTGCCGAACGTTGATCGCTCGGCTCTTCCTTCTCGTTCGTTGAAATTTTCTACTGTCGTTCTCCGTCTTTGTTGTTTACTCATTCTTCGTATCGTACTATCGACGATATTTATATTTGGCAAAATTATATCTCACCACTTGCGAATTAGCGAATACTATAAAGCAGCCAGATAAACATCACCGTTATCGTCATCCTTGATTAATTTCATGATATTGTATCATCGACGATGAATTTCACATTTTTATAGGTCGAGTGCGTATAGATTCCAATCATCCTTATCGATTACAAATTATTAGACTCTAAATTTCTATAGAAATTCATATTTTTCAAGAGTATAAGTTAAAAAGTAGACTCTCGATAGCGTAGACCAAGCGTTATAGAAACCAGTTCACTTTGGATAATTTATGCGCTTTTTCATGTTACCCGCGTTCTGTGCAATTTGGCACTTTCAAATTTCCTATATGTAAATGCATAAAAATCCGCGGTTCATAAATTATCAAATATCAACGAATATAGTCGACCAGAACAACCAACATTCGACTATTCGATTATAAGATAATCGCATAAGCTACACATGTAAGAAGGTAAGAACATGTAGCAGTGACTTTTGCGGCGCTTCATCGTTTCATCGACGAAGATCAGTTCCTGTTGCACGTGAACGCGTCAGTACCGATGTTTCACAGCGACGACAGCCTCGCTTTAATCGTTGGGCCGCTATCAATGAAGGTTATTTGGCAGGTTCTCAAGCGACGTTAGTGCCAGCGTTTAAATGGATTTATTCGAAAGTGACGGAAATATTCGTTCGCTGGTGGCGGTGCGCGAAATTTCACGTCTCTTCGTCGCCAGACTAGTGCATCCGTGAATTATACGCTCGTCGTCTCGCTTAACGCGACAACTTTCTGTTTCGGGACAACCAGATCGCCAATATCGTGGCGAAGTGTCTAGAGCGACTTTTATACGAAAACGCTGAAATCTTTACGAGCTATGACGATCCTTTCGTACTTCGAAGAGTACACGAGGCAATGACTCAGTTTCTAAGATTTGAAATATAATTCTGTAGAATTGACGATTACAATTGATGACTTAAATTGCATAAATCGTTGATCGAAATCGCTTGGAATAAACTGGCGATGATCGGGGATCTACGTATTTCTGTATCTTTAGAGGATCTTAGAATTCAAGTAGAGATATTTTTACGCGGTTGGGAAATATCAAATTCTTGCTAGAATTTTCCTCGTCTTTCAAGTACGATCTTTATGCTATCCATGCTGAAATCTTCATCTAAATTAATATTTTATCCAAAAGTATCGTACTACGATATAACGTATCGACGTTGGCATCGCAAGCACCTATTTTAAAAATGAAACACTTAACGCACATTCTATGAAATTCCTCGTAATCGAGTATCCTCTGATTAAATTAATTACGGTATACTTGTACTACGATTGTAATGTTCGATTTCGAAGAAACAATCGACGAAGTGATACACGTATACCAAACTTCGCTATCAAACGAGACTTGCTCCTTACTATATACAATGACAGACAAAAAGAAATCTATAAAACGAGAAGTACATAAATTCACTATAATTTTTGTTGAGAATAGTGGATCTTAATAGCCGAAATAATGGTATAGGAACATTAAATTTACACTTGGAATTAATATTAGAATAATTATATATTTATTTGATGAGCGATTTCTGAGATATTCATCGATACACACTTGCACGCGTCTCAACACTTTCTTCCATACCCGACTGTTAACCGACTGAACAGTTTACATTCGTCTGTTTTCGAGACGCCGCGCACACACATGCTTCCACACACCGATACTCACATACAAGTATCTCTACTACGCATCTAACCTAGTACAACGCACAAAATTATACATATCTCAATAATTTTGTAAGATGGATATTATATTTAACAAGAGCAACGAATATATATGGCAGAACAGACGACCGTTACCAATACGGAAAAGAACGCTAATCGAATAATACAAAAGGCAATAAAATTCACAGTTATTTTATCAGTTATAAACTTTCCTTTATTCGCCATCGTATATCTCGGTAAATCGACTCTAATAAATAACTAGTTACCTAACGAAATTCATTTGATGCCTAACTTAAACCCTTCTCGAACATAATCGCACACCTAAGTATACGTGTAATACTTTCCCTTTCATGAGCAGCATCTTCCATCGAAACGGGCAACAGGATGTGTCAAAGAGGGGCGTTCCAAGCGAAACATACTTATACACGTAACAGAGAGCGGCTATTATGTAATTCGCGAACTTAGTAATTGAGATCGATTAATCGAGGAGAATTCGAGCAGGGAGAGGAGAGTAATCAGAGAGAAAGAGAGAAGCATAGAGTGAAAAACGGAGAGAGGGCTCTCGTATGGTTGTTGTGTGTGCACGGCTCTGTGCGTGATCCGTGCCAGTAACGCCGAAAGTGTCCCACTAATGCGAGGGAACAACGACCTGGCGTGTCTCTCCCTTCTCTCCTCTCTCTGTCGCGCGCGCCGCGCTGGCCTCACTCTCTTTGCGTCATCAAACGCCTCTAATAACGCACTGTCGTCGTTGTCACTCGGCTCGATACGAGCCCGACCTGTTTCAACCGCGAACCGACAACAAGTTTCGCTATGCGATCGCATTCGTAACAGGCATTCCACCAGACACGAACATTCCTGCCACCCCCGGCGGTTGGCCCCAACCGATTCTTTCAACCTACGAATTAGAAAACCGCTCTCCATCCTGTCGCGTTATAGACCTGAATTGCTCTTGTTCGCTTCTTAGCGCAATTCGTTTCACGTTTTCGATTGAAAAACGAATCGCGAATTTTTGTAATTTTCTGATGGTAAACTGCGATAATTTCGGCGAGCAGTCGTTGGAAATTCGAGGTGAATCATCCTTAAAATTGTACAATTGATTCTGCAACTATCGATGACTAATGTTCATTGATGAGTGTAGCGTTTGTATCGAAGAAATCGAAATGTCATGTTCGTGGAAAGAAACAAACACTGGCAGGATAAGAACGTGTCTATTTCGTAAAAAAGATCAAAATCATTGAAAGTGTATCTTTGTATATTTATAAAACCTCCTTGTAAGGTTATAGTAACTTTGACCACGCTGTTGATTCCAATTTAGAAACCTATGGATTCTAAAAATTCCATTGAATCTGGAATCCGTAGGTATCTCTTACATAAAGTACGGGCTCGTTTCAAAGAGAAACGATAATACACAGAAAAACTAATAAAACGCGCGATCGAAGTAGTAAAAACAGAATCCGTAGAGTCAGAACGTATTTGCAAAATGGCATGTAGTCAACGAAGCAGCGAGAGTGGCAATTAGGTTGGCATTGCCTATCCTGGACAAGCCGTACCATGGAAATCAATGACGCCGCGTGGCTTGCACGCGCGTTAAAGAACCTTTAATCATCGCTAGAAAATCCGCGTTCGAGTGAAAAACTGCGCTTATCCTCGGGAATCGTTGCGTCGCGAATGCAATGCGCGCGCCTGCTATCGTTGCACGCGCCTCTATTCATATTTACATTCTCTTTCCCTTTGAAAATTGCAACCTTCTGCCATCTGCGAGACATTAGCAAATCGTTCTGATTATCGATCATTATATCTTGCCTCCATGTGGCTGCTTGGCTAAGTAGACACTCTCATTCTCACTCTCAAGGTTCTTGATTTCGTACTCGATCTACGGTTTTCATTCTTCTGCGTCCTTCTCGTTCTCTGCGGGATTCGACGTTAATCTGCCTTTGTAACACGTGGAAAGTTATTATTTAGGAACTTACGTCGTAATGCGTGATTACTTAGAATTTAATACGGAAATGGAAAACTCAAGTTACGAGCGAAGATGCAAAAGGTATCACGCATTGCAGCCATTATTTTCCCATCAGCATCAGATATTCCTAGATTACCTGGAGAATATTGATTATTTAAATCAACACGCAAAGTAATATGAAGTTTGCCATTTATCTTTCATAAACGAGATTCAGAGAAAAAGATTTCTCTTCCAACCCAAGATATCCACAGATTCCCTAAATTACCCGTTCCATCCATACCTTTTATCCTAACTGTATCCTGCCAGGTAATCCGAGAGAGCTGTCTAAAACGCATAACAAAAAGTTCCTACCAAAATAGGAAGCAGGTACATATCGACAAAAATCACCACATTTTCTTAAGCTTTTTCTTAAATCCCACAACGCGATTGTTGCGGTACATGCTCGTCTAAATTCGATTAAAAATATTCTTTCACCCACACCTGCCACGCCATCTCCATTCCATATCACGCGACGTCCTTAGGAATCTTACCAAAATGTGTAACAACTTTCTGTCATATGGGAAGTACGTATTAACGACAGTCATTTTATATCCAATTAAATGCAAAATACATATAAAGCAACTTTTCCTTAAATTTTGCAACCACCATCGTTTTAATGCACAGCGAAAGGCTTAAAAATACCCTTTTTACCTACATCCTCCACCCTAGTTCCCCACGTTGTTATATTCCACGAAGTACTTTTGAAAATCTTCCCAAAACGCATAACAAGAAGTTTCGCTTTCCATACGTTACGGGCCACATATACTCGAACTACATAACGTGTATTAGCATATATGTGTGTGTGTGTGTGTGTGTGTATGCCGGGTAGCGCGCGCGCGCCTTTCGTACACGCGGTGTGTCAGTGCGCCGGCCTAGATTCCCGCGGGTTCAACACTCGCTATCGAGGTGACTGCTGCTCGCTCTCGGCTTGCTCAACGCAACCCAACGACCGACTAAGCTCCCACCGAGGAGCGCAGCCACCGTTCGTGGAACGACGTGTCCCTAGGACCTCTTCCACCGCGCGAACTCGGCCGGGCAAACGCTTGCTTGGCACGTACTTACACGCGAGGGAGCATTTCAGACCTTCGATCCCGGCAAGGGACGGGATGCTGGCTAGACAAGCCGCGAGTCTCGATCGTTTTTCAAGCGACGAAAGGTACCTCGACGATGGCAGGACTGGGAGAGGAATGTTGGATCGCGCTCGATGATCTAGGGAATTTCGTCGGTCGGATGCTTTCGTCCCGATCGGTCAGACAGATTTGTCGGGTTCAAAGTACTAAAGACAGTTGCTGATGTTTGGTACAGATTGAATGCTTCTCGCTGTTTCTATTTCTTCATCTTTATATTAACATCGTGCAACATCGACGTCGATTACCCGACGTGACGTGGACCGGTTAATCGGTTACTCGGATAATATGGAAATTATTATAATAAAATCATACAGCATATTTTGATAACGTAACGTTGTATCTGTACGTAAGTTTAATTTAGTGTTTGATCGGTTAAAAGTTTGATTAGCTGCTTTCAGATCGCCCAGCTGTGTACTATCATGTACTGTTGGTGTTAAAAATTCGTAAAAAGGTGGTAAGGTTCGAAGCATCTCGGATTATACGGAACATCGGTTAAACAGGATTCGGAAAATCGAGACTCGGCTGTATTTTTATCGAGTCCTGCAATGCCGTTTAACGTGCTGTTTCTTTCGTTATTTACGTATTTCGTTATGTCTTGCGTTATACAAGATACCGAATCAAGCAAAATTTCACGGAATAAAATTTCTAATAAATGTAACGGTTAGATATTTCTGACACACGTGGCTGATAGCGTTGATATAAGAAGGATTCTATTGCACGAGACGAATGAATAGCAAAGAAAGTTCTGCAAGTCCATAAATCAAGGAACATTTATATTTTGAGCAGCGTATATGTACATAGAGAGATGGATGAATAGGATTTGTAAGATTAATCGATATTAAAATAGGATTAGAGACGAAATTAATAAAAGAGCTGAAACACGTGGATGATCGAAGAAAGCAACGCTCGCGGATCCTTGATCTACGAAAGTGTCACGCAACCGGAGAAAGTGGTTGTACCACTCTTTGTCCTTTCGTTCTCGCGCGAGAACACGCTCTCAGAGACTTGCTTAACTCGACCAAACTCTATTCCCACGCATATCCTTACGATCCTTAGCGATCGTCATCTTTCTGCTGACTTCATCCTTACCAAGCCCTCGATCTTGTCCAGCTCTAAAAGTCAACGAAACCTTCCACACTACAGATCATCGATCACGTCTACCGCTTTTCTTACCTAAAACATCCTATCCGGCATCTCTTCGAAAATATCTCAAGCTCCTCGTGCTTTTTACCTTTCGTGTATTATGCAAGCTGTTACAAAATAACGGCCAGATATTCTAACTGTATGGCTCGGTATTTTGTAACGGCTTGTATAATGCTACTACCTGCTACTAGCACACCGATATTCCTCAGGTTCGACGTAACAAATTTCCGCACGTTTCGAATATATACAAAATTCTGAAAGCTTTCAAACACACTCAAAGCTTATAGTCTGGGACTATAATACCCGAATATCTAAAAAAAAAAAGAAAAAATTTAAAGAATCTTCCTGGTTGTAATTACACCGCAACGTGCAAAATTACTGCGATGCTCAAGATCGCGGATAACGCATCGTTACAGAATTAAATTAAACGAAAAACGTCACAAGGAGAATGATAGAACCAACAAATGTTCTCGTGACGTTGCGGAGTAAAACGTTTCAACTAAAGAGGGCAGTATAGTCCATCAACCTCTGTGGCGATTATCCCGCGAAAGAGCGTGCGTAGAAAGCGAAATGATGGAAGATCCGGGGCAGCAGGTACCCGAGTGTGTAGCTCATCAATCGAGCGAGGCTAGAGGAGAGGGCCGATTCAGTGACAAAGCGGGATCGGCGTCGTGTGCACGAGAAACTTCTGGAAGGCAGCGAAACTGAACTACAGTTACCGGACCGGTTGCGCAACACACGGAGGCCGGCTAACTCCTCGCGGTGCAGCGACCGTTCGAGGACGCGTTTCGACCAGTTCAGCGCGTGCTGTCCGCCTACTTTTACTTTCGTGCGCGTGCAACGTGTTCTGCCACCGATATACGCAGATTACGGGACAACGCAGGGATGACGATTCGATCCTGGACCAAACGCTGATTCTGGTTTCTAGTCGCGTAACGATCACGGAACGATCTTGTATAGCACGGGCCGTTTGCTTTGGATTTCCGTTACTTTGGTCATCCATCAGGGTCTAGGGTAGGAGATATAACCACGTTTCGTGACGTTGAATTACAACGGGGCAGAGACGCGTAGGATCCGGCGAGCTTTCAGGCAACAATCGCATCACGGAATCCTCTGACTTTGACGTCAACCGTACCTCTATTCAGATGGACCATCGAGCGTTACGTCGTTGAATTTTCGTATTGTTTAGCGAGACAATGGCCTTTGAAACGGCTCGACCGATGCTCTTTTACACGGGGCTAATCCTCGCTGAAATTCATTAGCCTGACGGGCATAGGTATGTGGTCCAACCCGAGCATCTTTTCGACTGATCAAAATTTAGTCGCGGTAACAAATGGGAACGATCGACAAGTCAAGCGATTAGAACATTAGCAATTGTACGACTATTATTATGAAAACAGTTTTTGAGAGAAAGTTTCTATTGCTTGTGAGTAATCCTCGTATGTTTATAAATATAGAAATATTTATGTGAAAATATTTCTGATGTAGGCAAACGAGGAAATTATGAATGAATGATCGTGACTGTCGACCTCGGAATGGCTGAATTATGAACATAAAATTATACAGTAAGAATGGAAAATAGGAGTTTGTAATAAATATAATGCGATAAGTATTTGCTTGGATGTAATCCGATGGATTACAGTTACAAATCTCTGAACAGAATATTATTATTATAATAATGTATAACGTAATCGCTTATATTATAGTATATATAGTATAGTATATAGAATATCTGTTACTGGAAGCGTTAACCGATTAAATGCAAATAATTTAGAAACGAAGAAAAGTAAATTATTTCTATACCGTAAACGAGAAACAATAGCACAAACTAAAACAAGTCGTTTCACTTTTATTTTTTAAAAAGAAACGCGTCATCGACTAGAAGCCACTGAAATTTCTAAAAAGTAAATAAAAAAAAATGGGATCGGTTTCTGAAACATCGACGTCGTTCGAGTCGGATGGAAAGCTGCAAGTGGAGGAGACACGGCTTGAAGAAACGAGAACGAAAGTAAAAATCCGTCTCCGTTGAGAGTCACTGGCTAGTGTGTAATAGTTTCGATCGAAAGGAGGTTACGGAGTGACTGAACTTTGGCTTCGTTTGTGTGCGGCATAACGTACGAGCACACACGCGCACGGCCACGCGTTTAGCAGTCACCAACACACGGATCGTAAGCTAACGCTAACGTATATACTTACACACGGGCGACATCATCTCAAAGAGCACTGCTTGTGCACGTTGGTGCATTGAAATCACTATAGTTTCACGGGGATCCGCGTAGAGTCGCCACTCGACGCGATGAACCCACGCGGCTCCTACTAATCTCCTGTATACTTCGCTATGCGTTTATTTCATATTTTAGAATTAAACGTATCAACGACTAGCGTGTGAAAATTGTGCTACAGATGCGAGGATAATTTTTATCTGTACGTTTGTAAAAATTCTGAAAGAATCGCTTCGAAAGGAACCGTTTTATTTATTTGTCTATAAGGTTATTGCGATAATTCTGGTTATTTTGGTATTTGTTAAACGAATGCTCTTTTTCTTTCTTATAATTGATCAATCGTTCTAAATTAGAATTGCGTTTGTTGTATTTTTATATCGAAACGTATGATCGACGAAGTACAATTTTATTGCATCGTTTTGAGCTATTATATTTTTGTGTTGCGGACTCGTTGATTAGTTTGTATAAAAGATATAACAAAGTTTCAAATTTCCTATATTTCGACACCGAAGTTTAATATTCCTCGAAGTCTACTCATTTAAAAAATACCATTTTTGAAACACTACAATTTCTAGAGGATGAATCAACAACTCGTTCCAAATTCTAGAACGCCCCTCTCCGTAGCCATCGCTCCTCCAGAATTAATGAAGCCACAAAGTAAATTCAGCCACGGTCGTCTACGGTCGAATGGTTCGGAAATCGAAACTGATCCAGCTATCGCTTTTACAAATTTGTGAATTTTTATACCGCTTTCTAGTACTTTCGATGCACGTGGTTAGTGGCTGACGCTTAAAACGTCGAACGACTTGTCATCGTCAGATCGATCCTCTTCCTACGTTCCTTTCAATTACATTTTACCGCGGTCGTTCTGCACGAAATTCTGAAAGCCGCTGACTATTTTTTTTCTATTTAATCGTCATTTGGAAAACGATATCCGTAAAAATCGATCGTCTTCTCAGCTTCACGCGGCGATATCTCACTGCGTTGGATGTAACGTCTCACGCTGCGACTGTCAAATAACGTTAATCAGTAACATCATTACGATGGAGCCGATCAGGTTGGCTTCTGCCTGACTCGTCCCACTCTCGATTTCCTTCTCATCGAATCAACGTACGGAGATCTCGGGTGGACAGAAAACGCGCGCGTCGACCGACGCAACATGGGACAGCTGTTCGCGGAGAAGTGAAAACTGCATTCGCCGACGACTTTCACGTCGTCGAGCCGGCGATATCGCGCGAGCCGAGTAGACAAGAATGTTAGCGTCGGACATTGAAGAAAGCGAAACCGCCCGTTCGCCGGGTGCTCGACTGTATAAAGCTGCTGCTGCTGCAGTTGCCACACGATTCGTAGCAATGCAGTTGCGCAACCCACTTTTGCGGTAAGGATACTTAATCCGAACGCCTACCCTCTCACTTCGAGCAACAATACGGAAAGCTGGTGCTGCAAGAACATGCGTTGACCGCACGCCAGAGATTGCTATATCGAACAACAACCCTCTTTGATTTTTATTCGCGTTTTCTTTCATCGAATTTCGATCGGGTCTTTATTTTATACTTTATCGTTCGTGTTATCGAAACCTTAAGGGATGTTTCAATGTTGAAATATTACTGGACGATCTAAATTGTATTTATGAGGAGATGCATTTAAAAAGCTTTCATAAATATACGTATTGCGTTATATGTAAAACATTTTGAGATTTCATTAATATTTCAATGAGATTCGCATGATCGCGATTATACTGTAAAGTTTGAAACGAAATTGAAGATGTACGAAGTAATCGGTTACGTAGTATATTTACGAAATATTCGAACTTTCTATCGCATTCTATTCTTTATTCTAAAAACTAATTCAAAATTTGAAAGCCATCGAATTTTTTCCCATCTCTAAAAAGTGATACGAATGAAAATTTATCCGCAAAAAATCTCATTCATAAATTTCCAAGGCAAAAACGTTGTATTCTCCAACTAGGAAATTTATAAACAAACTCGTAAATAGTTAGGTGTTGATCGTTAAAAACCGACGGGGTTGAAGAAGGTAACTTTCGTATCGAGTAAGCGAGGCTCGCGAGTCGTTCGCAAGTAGTAGGTGGCAGTACAAGTCAGACCGCGTTCGAACGAGCGGCCAAATGGAAGTTAACGACTTTGCCGACAGAAAGAGCTAGCATCGCGTCGCTGTCTGACATCTGCTGACCGTGGGACGAATCGCGAGACGCGACGGTTCACCTTTGCAACAGGTCGCACATGCGCCAATTTCGAGACACGTGCTCGACCTTTCTGCCCCGTGTCAGCGCAACATTAGCCATAAATTTGATTTCACGTTCATTGATTTATACGAAGCACGGCGGAACTTGGGGCTTCGTTTAAGCAAAAACTTAACTTCCACCGCGTGATAATATCTTTATGGAGGTTCTATGATAAAGCTTAACGGCTTTGTAACGCTTTAATAGGAAAGAGAGCTGATACTCACCAAGAGCAAAGATTTCGTAGAACGTTAAAATTCATGAATTTGGACTTACCTGAAACAAAAAGATAAAATTGATATATTAGCAACGAGATAAGATAAGTTCGACTTATTTTGGAGAAGAATTCAGCGTATTCTTACGATCCTTGTCTAACATTCTAAGGACTTTTGTTTTTCTTTTTGAGGATATTTCTGTTTTCATTATTTATGAACAATAGGAACGCAGTTTCCGAGTGATTTTCTAACAAAGGTTTCATTCGTAAAGAAATCCTTCGAAAGAGAAAACGAAGATTGAAAATTAATAAACGGTCGTTAAAACGATAATCCCATTATCATATCACTCGATTACGTTCGAAGAGGTTCCCCGAAAGAGAGATGAACGAATTCAAAGTGTAGATAGTCCGCAAATGAATAATTTTATACACATTGTGCGCGATTCCATTCAGAAGAATTCGCAGAAAGAGAGAAACGAAGCGACCACGTGCGAAAAGAAAAGTAAAATCACTCCGAAGCTTCGATTCCCAAACTTTCCAACATCGTCATCGATAATAAATTCTATCCGCCCTCGTTCCTATCTAACCCAAACGAAAAAACCAACCGCACAAAGAAAAAAGGTACTCGAATGAATCGTTAAGAAACGAAGAAAGAGAGACACTCGAACGAGTCGATTTTCCCGAAAAGGACCGCGACGACGAATTGATGTTCGCGAACGATCGCGCCAGGGGTGATTGACCGGGCGTCCACCCCGTACGTTTATATAGTTGCAAGCCGTGTGTCCGCACAGAAAGCGCACGAGCAACTTGACCAATGCGAGTCGAACGAACGAGTGCAGGCTACGTCTAGTCGGAGAAAGACGAAACGATGGAGCGATCACGCGCGACGCTATCGTCTTGTGACGAGCGTTGGGTGCCGACGAAGTCGGCAACACCGTGACGCATCAAGGGAGAGGAACGAGAAGGAGAGTGTACTTATCCGTACATAGTAGAGCAGTGTGCACGATGCGTGCAGACGTCACTGTTGCGTCGCTTGGTCTAGGTTAGGGACGAGGACATAAATATGACAAACGTGGTCCACGCGTGGCAATCGTCGAAATTGAGAGAATGGATCCAAGGTCGAGCGAAAGATTCGCTCGGATCGTCTTAGGGGATTCGACGAAGTGTAATGGAGCGTAGTTCGCTTTAGAAGTTTCTTTAGATCGTTTGGTTTCTTTGCGCTCTGCACGAGAGAATTCCGTGATTTGTAGCAGCGAGAGTAATTCGTTCGTGTAAACGATGAGTTTGAGAAGCTTTGGTCTAATTCGTTCGCCAGGGTTTGTTTGAATTACTTGGAAGATTGAGTCGGATGAGATCCCCTTGAGATCGATACAAAACAAATGTAAGAGTTAACATTTCAACGTTAACGTTTCATCGAATGTTCAGTAGCATCAAGCTATAATTGGCTATGTGATATAGAGAGATGAAACATAACTTTGTCTGAATGTCTATTATTCGAGAGGCAGAGAGCTTAAGAAACACAGAATAAGTCCGACAGACATTAAACCGAGTTGATCTGATCAAATAACCTGGCCATCTCGAGCAAGAACCCTCTTGAATCGTTAATCAATGCCTTTCAAGGACTCGTGCAAGACGATTATAAGCCAATAATCCGGCAAAATCCGGACCCTATAAATGTGTACGTAAAAGGAAGTTTCCCTTAAACGTTCGTCCTCCGTTAAATAATATCTTATCGAAACTGTTTCCCTAAAATGAACTTCCTGATTGCTATTACATGGATCAAACAGAACTTAGCCAATTAGTCCGTTCGTAATAGTCGAATAACAAAATTCCGGACTCGATTCTTCTTTAACGATCGTATTATACAAGTTAATTATAATTGCTGCCTCGATAAAAATTCTAATCAAACTCAATATACGAATTTAATGGATCATGATTAGCTCCGCATACGCTCGTGTCAGTGTTTCGCAAATTTCATTTGCACTTCTACCTTCGTATTTTCCTTCTTCACTACGCTCCGTGTTTCAACGTTATTTCCTAAACCCTAAAGTTGTTCGCCGCAAATAGTTCGTCGTCTATTTGTCATCCGTGCGTGTACTGTTCACGTTTCTACCGAAATACTCGAATGTACACGATGAAATATTTTTGTAGATTTCGAGAACCGTTGGTGAGTTTGTTAGAAGCCGCGTTCGCAGCAAAACATCGCCTACAATGGTCACCACATGATCGCGATATTTTGCGAGCACCGTCTACGAGCACATTTGCTAGTAAGCGTCTGAACGCCTATATTTTAACCCTGAATCCACTTCCAACAGGATATCTCACAAAATCGTTGAAACAGTCGACATGACCTAACGTTACGAGGAGAGAAAGAAAAACGAAGATTGGAAGATCGTTTGAAAATAAAAGGCGGAATTAAACGCACGGTACTTTCGAGGTCAAGCTTCGAGTATAGCAAGTTCGATTCTCCCCACTCTCTCTCTTTCTCTAAGCATCCCTAGAGACCCGCCAGGACTTCCAACCCCGGAGACCTTCACCCCATTTAGCCTTCACCGAGCTCGCTCGGTTCCGGGCTTTCCAGCGACTATATATCAGCGACCACGGGGTTCTTCGCCCATGAACTCGTACCTGAAACGTGCGTGCCGCGGCTGAAGCTCGGTCACCCAGCAAACCGGAAACGAGGGTTGCGATACGTTCCTGAGAAAATTGTTTTCGCTCAGAGATGATGGAATATCGAATGAGGTTGTGATTTCACTTCGTTTCGATTGAAATAGAATTTCCTCCTTTCATCGTGGAAGTAGAAAATATTTTATTTTATCAATTAAATGAATCTATCATAGTCTTTTCATATATATAATCATACCAGTGTAAAGAATAGTTGATATTGAACTAATTAACTGTAAAGTTCTTTTATAGATTTATTTTAGAATATTATATCGACTATATATTGTATAATTATATTGACTGATCGTAAGGTTTGCATTGGTGGCATGTGGAATGATACAACGTTCAGTAATAACTTGTGTTAACGTCGATAATAAAACGGCTAATTAACGACACGATATGACGTTTGACTTTCTCAGAAATCGTGATACCTTAACAATCCATAAACGAGTCGCTGTGTTCTCAATTAGTGTCGCAAGTATAGCACGCATTCGTGACACGTGTAATCGAATCTCCACGTGGCAACATGCAGCCAATACACTCGCGTCAAGATTCAATTTTCGCCGTTTGATACGTTATTCATGCTAATTCCATCGATGTTAAAACACAAACGAATTTTTAATATATATACGATTGGTGTATCCCTAACATACAAACATACAAACAATTACAATTAACCGGGAATATCAGATAATTTTAACAAAAATCTTTGTTAACTTCCCATTAGAATATCCTACGAGCTCTTCGATAAGGGGATAATAAAACATAATAAATGCATAATAAAGGAACCTGAAACTGGTGATTCCGGCACACTTGCTAGTTCCAGTAGATAATACTAAACAGCCCCGATAAATGTTGTGAACTACTCACCTAGCTGACCAAACTTGATTACCCAATTATTATCCAAGGGACATAAAGCAACCCCCGTGAAGCGAAATAAGGCAAAGTCAGCGGAGAGCAACGCGGAAACAATAAAGCTCTGTGATAAAAGCTCGCGATAAAAGGGAGAAACGAGCCAGTTTTCGGATGAGACGGGCGCGAGAACTCGCATTATCACCATATGGCCTTTCGAGATTGGCAAAGATACCGGAAGAGAGGGTACTCGGCATTCCGGGGTTGATTGCGCGGGACAAGGTCATCGTTGCCCTGACAACGGAAAGCGGCACGTGCTGCCTACGCTCCTCCTCATCCACTGACCCCAAACCTAACCCAAACCGATCGTCACTTTGCTGATCCTCCGGGAATTTAGGTTATCGTCGTCCTGTGCCCCAATCGAGACAATCGTATCGCGTGTACAGATTTCTATTAGTACGGTCATCTGACGGTTCTATGACGGTCGTTGCTGAGAAGGGGAAAAGAGATGCGAAGATAGGAGAAAGAAATATTGACGTTCCGTTGGGAAGCTGGGGCAAATTTTTAGGAGGATTCTTTGACGTTGGCTGATCTTTGACAGGGCGCGTTATAATCAATTTTGTGAACTTACGGAGAAAGTTAGACAGATCTGCACAAAATAGACGGTCAATCGATCGGTCGATAGGACACCTGAGAAGGACTCGCGCGAGTAAAAATGAGGAGAACAAAAACGAGGCTACGCTGGATTTTTAACAAGATCTTTATTTTTGTAGTATTTGACGAAGCAAGGCGAGGCATTTTAAGGACTGCGGAATCTTTATTTCCTGCTGAATTCGCAATTTACATTGAGAGTTTCTAAAGAATCTTTGACACAATTGATAAATATTAACATTGCGTCTTATCCTTGACCAATGAGACGCTCTCTGAACATAGAACGAAAAGAATTAACGTTGGAACAGCGAAGTAAAAAGAATGAAAAATGCGTCGGAAAATCCAGTAGAAGGACCAATCGAGCGGTTGGATCACGATCGAATGGGAGCGATACCTCATTGTCACCGGCTGGCGTACGATTACTCACAATACCGGAAGCCAAGCTTTCCACGAGAGACCGGATTCCGGGAATGATTGCGCGGGACAAGGACGACGTTACCCTGACAACGGTCACGGCACGTGGAGTAAAATCCTGTCTTTCTCCTTACACGTACAAATGATGCACGAAACGATACGAATTCCAAGAAACGATGCTCTTCGTGTTCGATGTTCCACGACTTGATAATCGATAAAACGTAGGCGAAATTTTATATTTCTCGAACGTAGGATTTAATCCTTAATTCGTATCGCGGTCAAACTCTTACTCGAGTGAAATTTTAACGAAAGACCACGTTTCGAACTTCAGATTTATTTTTCTGATATTTTATTAAATAAATTGAATCCTGTAATTCACGCGTTTTGAAGAAACACGTAGCACCCGTTTCATTCTCTATCTTACAATTCGCAAGAATCATTGTAATTATAGCGCGAATAAAAACTCACGCATAATCTCGCTGAAGCGATATTAAGGAACGGGTAGTTAAAGAAATATCGTTGGAAGGTGTAGGAAGAAAAAGAGAGTGAAAGAGCGATGCATTGACTTGATCGCGACTGAGCTTCTCCACACGGAATTCTTCCGAACGAGATGGAAATTAGATAGTTCAAGTATACAAATCTGGAGACCTCAACTTACAAATTGAATCTTCAAAGTTCCAACTAATATTCTACGTTTCTTTGCTTCGTATCGACGCGCTTTCGTACATTTCGTTATTTTACCTTGCCTTGTAGTTTCCTCAAAGCTCCGTATACTCCATTTACAATTGGAAAGTTTGCATCTTCCAGTCACGTCCTCGAAATCAAAGCGCAATATTCTCCTAAACATCGAAGTAAACGGCGGATTCCAGCAGGCACGGTCAGGACACGTCGTTTTCCGACTTGATCGCGCCCCAATTTCCAAACTTTTTGCACCCTCGGCGTTCCAAATCACCAGGAGGGTGACGGAAAGAGGAGGACAGAGAGAGGAAGAGCGAGAGACACGACGCGAGATATATTCAACCGCCTGTTTCGTCCCGCCGCCCCTCCAGACGGACCAGCGCAGCCCCACCAGTACAGATCGCAGTCCCTCGACCCTGAGCAAACCAAGGGTCGCTACATTCTCCCTCTCTGTCTCACTTTCTATCCCTTTTCCGCGACGCCCTCAACGCCTTGCGTCTCTGTGAACAAAGACGCTTCCTAATTCGATCGCGACGCTTTGTTCACTCGGCCTAGAGACACGTGCGCCGTTATTCGTCTTTAATTTTCAGCACCCCTCGGCTGTGGTCCGCACTGACAGACTTTTGGGGTGCCTTGCAGTCCCCCTTTTCTTCGCTCGAGTTCCTTCCAGGTTTCTGCTTTGATAATATACGTCGCGTGCTACGTGTTTGTTTCCCCTCTTTTCGTTTTGGTTTAATGTTTGTTTTTGGCTGAATTTAGCAGGGGTTCTTTCGTGAAATCTGCTCTTTTTTTCTGTTTAAGAGATCAGCGATTTTTATACGTACAATTTGCTTAGAATTAAAAATCTTATTAGACAATTTGATATGATTGCTCGACAGTAACAATTTGATCCAGGTAATGGGAACACTACTCGAGTGCAACAAAATCGCTATATACAGATGGTTAAAGCACTTTGGAATTATTTTCTCCTACTTTCAAACGTTCTCGAACAATTTAAGTAACCATTTGCGATACGTTAAACAGGAAAATTCTTCTAAATTTAATAACAAATTATCAAACATCTCGATAAGATCCGATAGTAAGTTCCTACGAAAAACGTTAAATAGAAGTCATCGATCGGATAGTGTAGAAACATTGCTGCCTATTCGGAAGGTGCTGAAACCGTCAAACATTCGCCAGCCGAATCTCCCTGAATCCTAATGATTACCAAACTTTTCGACAAGACTCGTTAACAATCCTGCGCAAAGAACCTTAAATAAAAGTCATTAGACGCTTGAGAAACAGTTTCTCTCCTATCTCAAACAGCCTGAAGCAGCCGAAGTAACCATCCACGAGAGATTAACCAGACGAATCCCTGCGCAGCTTGGGGATGGCCGAAATTTACGGTAACGATTCCGCAATCGTCGCGACGCGCTGGAAACGCGAGAACGCCCCCGGTAGGTAGTTTCGCGAAGCAACTTCGATTTCTCTTTCCACGCTTGCACACGTACATATCCACGCGTAGATGGAACGAGGGTAAAAGATGGCGGAAGAAGCCTCGAAAAGTCTCGCGTCTCCGCTCCTTCCTCCCCCGTCCTCTCCTGCTTCCGCTTTCGGCGAGAAGCTACGCTTCCTGAAAATTACCCCTTCGAATTTATTACGATGATCGCAGTTTAATCGCGTTGCACAGCGAAGGGGTGAAGGACGCGTCTATGGACCGAGGACTGCACCCACTTCGGTTTTATGTCGCGCTTTGTGCGTGCATCGCGATACGCAGGCAAAGGCAAACCTTTGTTGAGGATCAGGATCCTCCTGGACGAACGAGAGCGTAGCCTTGAAGGGCTGATTGGGGGATGCATCGTAAACCACCCCATAAAAGCTGCATGCCCGTGAAAGGGCGAGCACGAGCCTAGAGGGCCGAAGGTGGATTTAGGGGTGTATAGGTGTAACCATAGCAACGCACCGTCTACCACGCAATCGATAAAGTGCAACATTCAAACTGCTCTCTATGACATCGTCTGTCTCTTCGACCGGCTTCCTGTATTGTTTCCAGCGAAGCAGGAGGAGCGCCGCGAATCGACCGCCAGGCCAAGAACACCGCGCTAAGGCTAAGGTCAGGATTCACGATCCAGACCACGACGCTAGGAACTGAGATGTTGCAGTTGATTTCATCCTTTTGGGACAGGCTTCTTTTTTTTTTAAGCAATACTGATTAGTAAGTAGACTGTGGATTTTTACGTATTTATGGGAAATTTGAAAGTGGAAAACTGGACAGCATACAGTACGAAGAAGATATAAAATGCCGAAAGTGTTGGTGCCTTCTATTGCTCTTTGGCGGGTAAAACGATTTTCCTCTGGATTTATATTATTTTTAATTGCGTTCGTAAGTACACGAATTTGAATAAGAATTTTACTACTGCCGTTAATCATTCTGTAAATGAGATTGCAAATGAGCGAGTTTGTTACTTCAAATATATTAGAACCGAGTAGGCAAGGTTGTCCTGGAATTATACGTGTCGGCCTGCCAGTTTACAAGCAGTTGAAACGATGGGTTTTGATCCGGAAGAAAAGCGGCTCGCAAGCTGTTTCATCGATAATGGTCGAGCTTTCGCCACGGTCAAACGGATTGCTCTGTCTATCGATTTACGAGAACATCGACTTTCTTAAATATTTCACTCGACCCAAAAGCTGCGAGGTTAAATCGATTCGTCTAAAACCCGACACACCTGCAAACCGGCGTAAAACGATACAAAGAAAGATACGTAAAACTGAAAAGAAAGTGGGAACGGAAATTAAAGAAGCAAATCGAAGAATCAATGTGGAAATAATAAAATTTAGAATCCTAATAGACTCAGATTAGGATAACAAAGTCGATAAGCTTCTCCGAACGAATAGACTGAACGTCGATTTTATTGAAATCGAAGAAAATCGGAAATGCTATCGCAACCAACATCAAAATCGTCGGGAAAGATGACGCGAGGAAGTTCAGCGCACCCTTATCCGCGACTTGCCCTTCGATTCTCATTCAAGGTCTGTAACGGGGGTGCAGTATACGCCGAGGCTTCGCCGTTTCCATGACGACCGCCACTAAACTACCCTTGCAACGCCCACCGAGGGTTGCGTTTCAACTTTCCACCCTCCGTGTCTCGACCGATCGACAACCGTTCCGGCTGCAACGCCACTGAAAAGAAATCGCACGAATAGCCTCCACCAGCCCTTAGATTGCTCCTAGGCCTGCCGCAATTTCTCGTCTGAAGGTCGCCCACGATCGAATTTGTCAGAAACCCGCATCTTCGGCTTTTCCCCAGGGACGCACCTCCGTGAAATTTGACAGCCTTCGAGAAACTTAAAACTTCGTGCCGTCTTTTTTGATGCGAAATTTTTCACCTTCTAATAAATAACAGCTCGTACTGCGACGATACGAATTTCGTTTTTATTTCTGATCCTCGTAGGTAATTTTATTATCAGGTGGGAAATTTGAATCGATCTGATGCATTTGGTCGTTTTACGGTGAAAGGATTATCATGGAAATTCCTCGTAGTTTCTTTGGAAACGAATCTGTGGTAGATTCCGTTTTCGCTTTTATCGGGCTGAAAATTCTTTTACAATTTTTTTATCACGGTGGACATTGCATTTAGTGGTTGTTTTATAACGCCAGGTGGAAAGTATTTAACGTAATGTTTGATGTGGTGAAAGGTATTTAGTAGTTGTTTTATAGTTTTGGTTGAAATGGTTAACGATTTCTTTCGAGATTAACGAATGTAATTCTTGTTTTTATATAGAGATATTTTGTAAGAGAAACGTTGAAGTAAACGAAGTGTTAAACTTTTTTATCGCTTTATGCAATTTTCCAGGTTTCTAGTAAAAAGTGTAAACTTCCTATTTTGTATCGAAATAAAAGAGTTATAAGTAATAAAAAGAGAAACGAAACGTTTGGTGGTTTTGGATAGAAAATATGCATTTTTGAGATCGAAATGAAACTGAGAAATAAAAAAGTACGTTGGAAAATATAGGAATAAAGAAAGGAAGAAGCTTTTTTTCCATTTATATCGGCCGTGAAATGATCGTAAAAATGAGGAACTTAGTAACCATAAAAAATCTCGTTGCACAATCGTTACGACACCAATGAAACGATTATTTACATCGTAATCGAAACGCATCCTGTCTAAAATTCTACCGAATTTCCAGAATCCTTCGGAATAGCCCTGTTGGGAAATTACTTGCAGAGTGCCGGTCTCATTTCGACCAAATGGTACGGTTGCCAAAGTTTTTGACGCTACGTTACTTTTATCGATCTCCCCTCTTAATGCCCGCTCTTCTTCCTCAAAATCCAGAGTACAAATCCGATGCCTACGATAACCTAACTCTAGCCAGTTTCCTTTCTAATATCCATTTTAATAATCCAAATACGCGTGCATCTACGTGCAAGTGTATGTACGAATTTACATCTCAAAATAAAAGAAATTGGACACAAAACTTTGGAAAACTTTTATGTGGTACTTAACGTCGCTTTGATTTCATCGTAACACGGCATTAACATTCGCTCGCGTGTTACTACATTTCTCTATAGTTTAAAGTAAGACCAAAAGAGCCAATTATCGGAGACTTCAAAAGAGAAGAAAATGCATCGCGAGTATTACGACGCGTGATATTTAAAACCAAGTTCTTTCCAAACTCTCATTTTTACCTCAATCACAGAATTTTCATGTTTAATATAAATATATATGTTTAATACAACATATTATAACGCGTTGCAACATTGCGACACATTCAGGCGTCGTTCGAGTATTCTTATTCCTTTTCTTACGCGTTTCTCAAAGTTCCACGCGAAAGACACATTCTACCGGTTTCACCGTACAATGCATTCAATTGAAACCTGAAAAAAAAGAAAACGTCCGAGAGATGCGATTGGTCTCTCCCCTGTTTTTACATTGCATCGTGCGAATACCCTGGTCCACTATTTCGCAATTCCGAGGATTTCACGGAGGTCCTTCGCCTTCTTCGAGGGATCGACGTCCCGGTCAGCGACGTAAGCGAGTGCACTAACCAAGGAGTAGGTTATCCGCGGACCTTCACCGCTCGCCACGAGGTCGAAGACCCTACGGTACCTTCGACTGTCTCCTATCGATTCGAGTTGACACGCAAGGACATCATAAACCAATAACCCGCTATCAAATGGAAAGATTCTACGTTATCAGAATAATTTTGAAGTTTGGAATTTATCTCATCGCATTGGGTTTGTGGCCGAAGACTCAATGTTACATTCGAGCGAGCGATAGCAATTGGGAACTGCGTTTGTTGCAACGAAATTTTACCTAATGTCCAATTAACAGAACTTTTGCTGGTAAAATTCGCTTATCTGAACGTGAATTATTACGTGAACGAAAAATGACAGATTGTGAGGAAAATTGGTGAAC
The DNA here is from genome assembly GCA_014825925.1 of Bombus breviceps. Taxonomy (NCBI): domain Eukaryota; kingdom Metazoa; phylum Arthropoda; class Insecta; order Hymenoptera; family Apidae; genus Bombus; species Bombus breviceps. The sequence goes on along the minus strand of CM026189.1, from coordinate 8,405,650 downwards.
TCTTATTACGTGAACTCCAATTATAAACTGTTATGAATTGTTTGTCCCCTCGAGAAGCTCGGATAAATGGAATTCTACCGTGCGTACATTGGCTTACAAATGTGCTGGAACATTTATCATAGAAATCGTTTATGTCCATATTGTATGTGTTACACGAAACGCTTTGAATGAGCATTAGTACTGTAACGAGACACGATTGCCGTGATTATATCGATCAAACTCGAAACGAATCAGATAGCAGCTACGAGATATTAAAAAATATCAGTAAATTGGTATACAGCGCAAGTAACTGTATCTTACGCATACGATAAGTGTTCACTGGTTTGTCACTCTATACGTATGATACTTCGATTATATGACAACTGAAGCTACTTTTATCACGAACGATAAATACCCTAAATAGTATGAATCGAACATTTAGATCGTTCGAGAATCTTAAACAACATTTTTTCAAACATACGTTTCATTAACAAACCTTTATATATAAATAAGTCTCGCATATAAATCTCTACTAACTGAAATTCTTAAATATACACTTCTTTTTATTTTTATTTTAAAATTTTTACAATTTGTCCAGTAGGACATTTGGTAAAATATTTTATCTTAATGAACAAAATATAGCATGTGGATGGTTACCCCCAGCGGGGTTTCATCATCGTGTTTATTAGGTTATATCCTTTGTGTAAATATATACTTCGCTATTAAAATTGCAAGACGTTTCGAAACTTGCTTGCTTTCAAAACCGAATCGAGCCAAGAATAGAGGACCAATTTAGTTCTATTAAATATTATTGAGATGCAGAAAAAGCATCTTTCTAATCGGCACTTATCCTTCCTTCTTGAATGACTCTTATATTCATGACCTACGTCACAGAACGAAGATTCTGACGCGAAAGGCGACCGAGCCGATGGAAAGTACACGCGAAAGCGTACGCAGAGGAAGAAGGCGAGGCAAAAGGGCGGCCTGTGCACCCTAGATGGGGTCCCTGCCCTTAACGTCGAAGGTCGAGGACCTTACAACGACTGAGCTGTCTCCTTTCTTTCTTCCTTTCCCTCCCTTTACTGACTGTCCGCGACGCCAGTCCCTTTTTGCGAGCACCTGCCCGATAGACCGGACCAGATGCCTAAGGATCGACCAGTTGAAGCCTCGATCTCTCGCCGATAATTCGATAATATCGGACATATCCTCCGTACAAAGTGCGCACCGTTTGCCCTGAGTCGCGCGAATGACCGCTATCCCTTTTATATAAAGCTCAGGAAATTTTTAGATAAAGGAATCGAGAACGATGAATTGGAAGATCGTGGAGCAACGCGGGATTTTTGTAGACTTTAGTTTAGATTTTGTATAATTACGATAATAAATTGTATCGATTGGTTATACTTAGCGACGATTTAGACGAGTGGATTTTTAGTCGAATTTTTAAGCAACGTTTTACGAAATGGGAATAGTAACATGGATGATCGAAGAAATAAATAATTCGTGAATGATTCCTACTTTTTTCTTTTTTACATGAAGATTGGAAGATTGTATGATGGTAGGAATCGGAAAATCTGGATTAAAAAATTCGTGAAATGTTTGGATCTTAATTCTAACTAACTTTAGATACATTCAATAAGCAGATTTTTAGTTAAATTTTTTAACGTTTTACAAAAATAGAAGAAGGTACACAAATAATTTTTAAAATAAATTCTGTTTATACAAAACTTCGGAAAATTGTATACAGTAAATGTATTGGAACCTCTATCAAGACCTATCTCAGACCGTATCGATACTATCGTTCATCGTCGTGTATCCTAGTAAGAAAATCAGGAATTTCGTGCTAATTTTCACAGAAAAAAGAAACATGCTCCATAAACAAATAATCAGTTACATTCTATAGAGATTTTGAGATTGAGATATAGAGATTCTATAGAGATTCTATATGAATTTGTAATAGAAAAATATATTAAAATAAGTATAGGTATAAATATTAGTATAAGTATAGCGTATGCTGATCCAGATCCTCACTCTTACAATGTTACAATACAATACAATAGAAGAAGCTATGATAGCACGCCCATATATTTGTACCAAAGGACATTACCAAAAGGTTAACCTTGTAGTTCTAGCTGAAGGCTACAAGAAACAGCAATAGAAATCTACTTATAGCTCTTCTGTTCCCAGACCTTGTAACCCAAAACATAATTCCTATTCAAAGGCACAATAATACGAACCTCTGCTTATTTCGAATTTTTTGTTTCGCTAAATTCTATTCTCTTCGTAACAGCGATGCCCAGGTCACAGATATACAAAAGTAGAGATGTAGAGTTTTTCTTAAAGTAATTACTTCAACACGCTCAAAACATAATACCATGCAAACCAACGAAATAATCCGCTCTTCTCAGACAACAGGTTTCGTCTTAGGATCAGGACAATCGTCTTAGGAGAAGAAATCGAAGGTTTTCATTCGATTCGCGAGTTGCAAGATCGATCGTGTCTGCCGCGGAAAGAATGAGAAAAAGCAACCAAGGAATAGCTGTTCCTTTTACCGTTAGAGTTCGATGGACAGAGGGTGGTATACTGCACGGGTTGCATCAGGGGAAGAGAATAAAGTGAGAAAGATAGAGGTGTGTCTAGGTGGAAAAAGGAGGCTGTCGGCCACTTTGGTAGCGATCGAGCGTTACCGAAACCGCGACTGTATTATACTTGCATAAGGAGGTTTAGCAATTCAAATGCTGGCTATCGGTCGATGCAAATTGCAGCGTGCAGCCGAGCTTTATATGTATTAATGGGTCAGTGGCATCGCGCGGCGAGTGTACAGTGAACCTTGCCGGAGCGTTGCACTTTTGCCATGGCCGCGTCCCTCCACTCTGCCAGAGAATCGCCTTAAGCCCGGTTCACATGCCGCCGCGAAATTGCCTTTGTAAGAAAACATTGATGTATTCCGTGGAGCTAATTCGACGGCACGCTGCTGCGAAGATTCTTTGTCTTCCTTAAGAGAAGAATAGAAGTAGTAAAGAAGAAATGTTACGTTGTTAACACGTTGTCACGCGAATTTTCCCTATTCTTTATCCAGAGCGTCGCGAAAAATCAAAATATATCTATACACTACGTGGAAACATTTCATTTCTGCGAAACATTATATCGTATTCGCGCACGTTTCTCCGACAATGTACGATAGTTTGAGTAGTTCATATCGCTGAGCATTTTTCAATCGATTAATCTTATCGTAATCATTCCGGAAAATTTAGTAACATGGGTCATCGATGACCACCGGACAGTCAACGTGTCGTCGATCTTTCTGTAAAGAGATGTAGTTTGGAAGTAGAAACAGGGAAATGATCAATGACAAATTGATCGTTGCGTTATACTAATTGTGTCGTAAAAAGATGTTTCTTCTATACTGTGAATTTTAAAAGTGTACTTCTTGCACTTTGAATCGAAGCATTATAAACGTGGAACAGCTTCTAATATTATTTGTTTTCCGTTATTGCGTTCATTGGTAATTTGATTTCTTAATCAAGTCGTTTACTTTCTAACAAAACAATGAGAACAAATAAAGAACTGGAGGTAAGACGAACTCTTGATTCATGAAGGAATTAACTCGTCGAACCACGTAGCCAGCGAGAAATATTTATTATACAACGGTCGTAAGATATTACAGAACGATTAAATCGGTTAAAAATTCCCAAGAAACCGTGTTGAATGGCGATTGCGAGAAGGGTTAGCGCTTGGAAGCTGGGACAAGGCCGAGGGTGCATCGTCCTGTGCACCGGAGGTCTTTGCACTAGAACCTCGGTCGTGCGATGCGCCGCGCCGGCACAGCGCGAGAAATCGTGCTGTAAACAACCGGCTATGTGGGCCAGACGATCTTTGAATGAGCGAACCAGCCACGAACGGTCTTAAACATTCTAGAAATAACGTGATCGTAATGTCGCGTTAATGTCGCTTGCGTAACGTGTGACTCTCCGGAATTTTATGAATTTAATCGTAATTTAACAAACTACGGAGAAATTAAGATTACTTGGTAATAGAACAGCATACTATGTGTTTACATCTTTCTTCGCTATTACGTTCTTATTCCTAATTATGTTTTCCTACTATGAAATTCCTATACTATACATACAGAATCTCATAACATTAGTTTGATAGTATCGTCTAAGCCTAATAGCAAGTTCTATCGATCTTGTGAAATAATCATTTGATTAAAGACATAACACACAATAAACGAACCAATACCAAGTACGAGTAATGGAATTTATTTCTGTATGAAAATTTAATAACGTCGTTTTAATGCTATCACCTGGGTCTAATAACAAGTTCTACTAATCTTGTAAAATAATCATCCCATTAAAGGCATAACACAAGGCAAACGTACCAATAAATACGAGTATTAGAATTTATTTCTGTATTAAAATTAAATAATCTCAATTTGGTGGTATGGTCTAATGGTGATTTCTACTAAGCTTGTCGAAGAATTATTTAATCAAAGATTAAGCAGGCGATAAAAAAAGACAATAAATACAGGTCATAGAGTAATTTTACAAGACGCCGATGGGATTGCGAATTCATCCAGCCAGGACAAACTTTTATTGCATAAGCCATAGAACGTTGACTCGCTTTCGTCGGGATCCTCTTTTTGGCTGCATCTGCAGTCACTATGTCAAGCACGCAGAGAATGAAGATACAAACAGCTGCACATGCGAACCAGAGATCCTCGAATGACCGAGCAAACTACACAGTTTTCTTCTACCAGACGTTTTCTTTTTCGACGTTCAACGTTCTATACGCGCGAACTATCTCGTGAAACGTATATGTAGTAAGGTGGGATTATTTGAGTTACTTAAGCTTCAACATCGTAAAATTCAATCTGCAACTCTGCACAGAATAATCAAACCTCTATATTACGAGGCACCAGTTTCTAATATAATAGAAAGAGAAAATATCGCTGCAAGAGAAAATATCAAAAACGAGGGAATTATTTGAATAACCATATGCCAGGCTATATGAGTCAGCGAGGAAGTATTATAATATACGAACTAACACAATAGATAAGAGAATAACTTAAAAAAAAATTATGCTAATTACTATTTAGAATACTAACATTAAATGTAAAAGTTATACCTCCTTAGAAAAAAAATGGCCATGGGCTGTCGCGATGTAAAGTAGCCGCTAATAATATGTCAAATAAACAGTTTTTAAAATTTAGCAAATTATAACGCAGAAAATTACTTAGCTTCGCTCGAATATCCTTCTGTCCCGAACAATCCAATTCTGCTTCCATAATTAATTATCGCAGTCAGTTCACGAGTCCGATATTGCGTTTCGAGTAAGTACAATGAGAAATTTGAAAAAAAAGAGAAAGAGAGGAAGAAAACAAAGCGTAGTAAATAAGAAACATCGAAAGTCAAATGACCGCCGATGAAACGAACTTACTTTCACGAGAACATTTCCTTTTAATTCTATAAATTTCGCCACGGCCTTTACGAGATTCGTATCGAGCAAAAGAGGCACCTATTACCATGCAAATTTAATTAGGCTATTTTTGAAGGAATATCCCGGGGACAAAGTAACTGGCCCCACTTAGAATGTAAATTCTGCCGGTGTTTCGCTATATATTCCTCTCAGCCCTCAGAATGACTTCGTCGGAATTTTTTTCGCGATTTATCAGCGAAATATTATTCACTTGATTAACCTGAGTCCTATTTCGAAGAGGATTTCTTTCGGGAAGAATTATTGGAAAAATATTCATCCTCCATGATACGAAATATTCGAGAATTAAATTACATTTGAAAATACAAACACATTACTATTGTGATTTTCAACAGAAAGTCGACATGTAACTGTTCGATACACTGTTAAACTCTGTCAATCGCAACGACTAAAGTATAGAAATTGGATCACGGAAGAGACGGCATGAAAAGCACGCTAGAAAGTACATAGAGCGAGAACAACCTTTATTCCAACTTTTAATAGAATCTTTTTTTTATTTGGTAGACTATTTACAATTCTCATTGAAAATTATAAGTAAAATTTTAATAGAAATTGTACAGAATTTCTAAAGATTAGAAATTGCTCGTTTTAACCACCCTAGCAATCTTAATAAAAACTTCAAACGATCAAGCACATTATCATACGATGATCAAAAGTCCATTACGTTTGAGAAGTTACACAAAGAGGAGCGAAAGAACAACAAGCAAAAAGATAGGCAAGGAGAGACTGGCACAAGAAGAATTCTCGAACGAGCTCCTTTGAACGACAAAACAGCAGTCGACTCACGAAACGTCTCGTCACCGTTCTCCCAATTACGAAACGATTCGGTTACGGCTAATTTGCTCCGGAACAGGTCTTTGCACCGTGAACAGAAGCTTTTTATTTCCTGGGTCCTGAACCCGGGAACCCACCAGAGAACTAAACTAAGTTATTGTACCAAGTTTAAAAGTATTTGTTTCGATATATACAGTCCGGAACAAATCCACGTGAACAGGTAGAAAAGTAGATATTACCTAAGTTTCGTTAAACAGGTTTCGTATAATATTTATCAAATAATCTACGAACCTTATCCCGACCACTATAGGATATATAATGAATCAAATTTAAGTATAAAACGTTAATTAGTTTCAGTTAGTTAATTAGTTAGAGCGGCGTGAAAAAGTATCCACACAGATTTCTCATCTTATACTTCAAAAACGTTATTTCAGGAAATATCGAGTAATACGATAAAACTACGTTTTGAGTACTATAATAGCGTTTGTGTATTACACAATCTTCTTTTACTTGTCATACTCTGGTACCTAAAATATTATTTACAATTCTTTCGGATATCATCGTTCGAAGATAGAGAGAAAAATTTACGTAGCCGGAAATTTTTGCACGCCATCGTATTTTCCATCGTGTCGGACTGTATATACGGAACCGTTTTCACCAAAACTATACTGCTTGATCGTGAACACGGTGCAAGATAAAACGCCTAGGATTGCGTGAAGTATAAATAACCACATGAAACTTGTACATTTTCGCGCAGCTATCGAGACAATAAATAAGTGGCGGCCCATAAATCTAAGTGTAAGGAGATCGCATCATTCGAGGCGTAAATAGTATTATTGGTTTACGATGCGAACTTGAAAGGCAGTACTGACCTCGCTTAGCAAGGAAACGTCCCAGGAAATTTACGGGCCACCGTGAAAGAATTCGTCCTTGCTGGCCCAGATCTTCACGCTCCACGAGCATGAATCTTATGTAACGCGTCTGCTAACGACCGGAAGTGACTGATAGGAACAAACCGTTACGGTAATACTGGGGTAAGCGTGGTTTTTCGGTGAAATCTAAAGTCTTCCTAACCGGTTGACCATTTTTTTTTCTCCAATCTGCTAACGCGAAGATTTTTTTGGAATTTCTCGAAAGGAAATGTTGATTTATAGTTCGTAGTTACAGGTAAAGGTACGCGATGATCAGATATACAATTTTAGGGTGGTTATGCAGGTTAGTGACCTTTCCCAATTTTCGCTCTTCGATCGTCTCTTCTCAGGAAATAATTTTTCCTTTAAATAAAAATACGCGTCTTCGATAAATTTATCGAAACCCAATTCAAACCTAAGCTGACGTTTTAGAAGCATTTTAAACATTGCAGGAACTCTGAGCTGAAAAATATTATATTTGTATTGATTTTTGCCGAATAAGAAGAAATTAACAAATTGGGAAACTTTCTTAATAAAATGATCAAAAGTATTGGTTTCTCGAACTCCTCTGATTTCTTACACTTTAGTGATAAAATAGAGCTTAAAAAAGACGACTAGAATCGGATGATAAAAATTGGCGAAAGTCATCAAACTACCCAGAAACTCTCTTCCTCGGAAAAAGATCCATGTATAACTAGAATTATATTGTTCAAGAAACAACTATAATTTTTAACGTTAACGTAACTGATTCACGTACGCATATAATACACAACGAACATGGGCATGCACAATGGCGATCAACCTCTCTCGCTTCGCGATACTCGATTGTTACCTATCTTATTTTATTTTTTTTTTTTTTTTGCCATATGGATCCCAATAATAATAATAGCCGAATCTGGAGCATCCTGATCCCTAGCAAGGATGAAAACCATCTTCTGTTCTCTAAGAAAGATTCTCGAATCAAAAATAAGCGAACGAAGGGAAACGAGTTTATCCGTGTCGATCGGCGCCACCGTGAAAAGGGTTTCCGAATTTTCAGAATCTCGCCAGGTATCGAGATTCATACCTGAAAGCCCACCAGCTGAATTCTGATATATCTCAACAAGCTTCTTCCACGCGTTTGTGTGTCTGCTTCGCTCGATCTCGACGGGATGAAATAACATATTCGTATCGTAAAGAATAGCGCGAGATTTGTGCTTCCTCTTTTTTTTTCTGGAGGAAAGGGGAAAATTCGAAAGGGGTGGGAAAAGGAACATAATGGCAGCCGATTCTATCCCACGGACGGTTTTTCTGCCGATTAGCCGATCGAACATCATGGGAAATTCTGTGTTGCCTCGTTTCGTAGAATCCTCCGAATTGTGCCAGTCATTTGCCGAGAATACTGTGCTATTTGGTGGTTAGACCGAACCTTCCGGTTTTATTTTTAGCAGCGATGTATGATGGATCTATTTCTGTTGATTTTCCAATTGTCATGCTACTTGATGGCTAGAGGATAACGTTTTAATACGCTTACATAACGAAAAGAGTGAAACTTGTTGAAAAGGAATCTTGTTAAACACAAAGATATAAACGTTTCAGAAGTAGCTGATAAATCTGACAAGTTGAATAGCGAATTATGAGAAACAATATTTTTGAAATACACAAACGCGAGAGAAATTGATCGACGATATATTCAATTTCGAAATCATACTTCCGTAAAACAAAAGATGTGACCTCTGCGATCTTTCATTTTCATTTTCATTTTCCCGTATTACTTGAGAGTTATGTAACTTTATTTATGTTGAGGTTGAGGTTGACTGATCGAAGAACGAGTGGATGAATTTGTAATAGAAAAGTATATTGAAATAATTAAAGTTATAAGTATAAGCATAATGTATGCTGATCTAGGTCCTTACTTTTACAATGTTACAATACAATAGAATAAGCTATGATAGCACGTCCATATATTTATAACAAAAGGACATTACCAACAAAGTTAACCTTATTTATACTTATCTATAACAAGTATTAACTTATTATAAATAATTAACCATGTCACAGCGCCACGCCAGAAAAATTACTGAAAATTCTCGATGCGAGAATTGATTGTAATTTACAAATAAATAAAAAAAAAAAGTTAACCTTATAGCTTTGGCTAGAGGCTACAGGGCACAATGTGGCACAACAGAGGCACAAATAGAAAGTTATTAGTTCCTTTGTCCCTAAATCTTGAAACCCATAACATAATGTATGTTCAAGGGAACAATAATATACACCTCTCCTTATTTAGAATATTTTTGCGTAATAGCGGTCTCCAGGTCACGGAAATACATAAATAAAAATGTAAAGTTTTTCTTGAAGTAGTTACTTCAACAATTTAACTACAAGTTTACCGTAGTATCGCTCAATATTGCAATTATTATTCGCATTACAATTATACAATTTAAATGTTAAATGACAGAAAATTATTTATTTACCAGAGGCAAATCTAATGATGAACAGTATGTAGCATAAATGTAATACACCGGAAGAAACTGGTAATAGTACTTCGTCTAACTCAACTCAACCTAACTTAACCTAACAATTGCGAATATCTGCGGACTATCCTCTGTACCCTCGAAGCTAACCTACTGCGCATCGAATTTTTCCTCCATGCGGATATAATTTACAATGCTCCTCTTTCCCGTGAATCTGATCTGGCCGTTTTAAATATTGAACTGGTTCGACGAAACCCTTTCGTAAGAGTCGTAAATTTGCCGACGATTTTGCAAGCAGCTTGCGACTTTCCACGAGTCGCGTGATTTACTGCGTCCGCATGTTACTTCACATTGTGTTCATCTAACTGGAACAAACATTGGCAAATTGAGAAAATGACGATTGGCCTCGAACGGTTCAACCCTTCTTTTTCAACTTAACTGTAAATTAGACAGTTGGACAATTTGTTTATTGCAGCCTGAATTGCATAAAAGGACAACCTTGCGACAAGTAAACGTAAATTTAGCATAGAAATATCGCACCGGTATCAATTACAAAGCAGTTTCTTTAACTCTTTCGTGACGTTTACAAGGAAGTTCGGAAGATCAGGTGCTGTTTGTACCGGTAAATGGGCAAAGTTCGGTGGGAAACAATCACCTGAAACAAGACAAGATGGGTAGTTGACTTTCTTCTTGGTGGTTGGTTGGAGTGGTCAAGGTCGGCATTGCCAAACAGAATCGTTTCCTGTTAATTCCCAGAAGGGCAAAGAATCTTTAAACGTCGAAACTTTAAAATGTCCACCGTGACCAAACATTTTTACGAAAAGAAACAAATTTTGTCTGTGCTCAAGTACTCCAAGTTCGTTTTCCACCCTCGAATTATAGGATGACGAAATAAAAATAAATTACGAATCTGTATCTTATCCTCTACGTGTTATCGAATTTTGACGACAGTTGAGAGAAAAAAAGGAACGGTACAATATCGGAAAACTTCAATCTGCTTCTGTTTCTTTAATTATCTGTGAACTTGATTTTGCATGTTTTAATACTAAAATTACCTATGACTTACGAAAGTTACCAAAGGAAAGGAAAAATATGTAATTATAAAACTGAAACATAAAACGTACGAAAGGAAAGGAAGAAGTATACAATGTAAAGAAACAAACGAACTGTCCATATTGGAAAAGCATAAAAGTACAACGTAGAATTTACAGAATTCTAAAATCAAAGGGATTATTTTATATCCAACTATCATCCAAAATTGTTCTTCGAATCTTTCTTCGTAAGTCAAATAACTAACATTGAGTAGAATACTGGTACAATTACCGACGTAACAGGTTTGTCGAAGTTAGAGTGAGTGAAACTCGTTCGCGGACTAAGTTATTTCGTAGCAAATACCACGTTGGATTGGCAGAAACGTGACTCGATGCTGCAAATGTCGCTTCAACCACTTTCTCTGAGCTTTCCATCTCGTCTCGATTGCAACTGATGGTTGGTTCGACCTCATTAAGCAGCGCAACTAGATTTTTTGCTGCTGTTTGATACATGATAACGCATGAATTAGCTTCGATCTATAACCGTAGAACTTTGTTAAATATCAGCTTCCTTAATCGACATGCAGCATTTCCTTAATTACACAAGCACAACTGATAATCAGTTGCGAAGTAGTTGCTAGTTTAGATTTCAAAAAAATTCTCAGGTTTTTACAGTGTATAATTTCCTCCTTTAATATCAGATCTACCGACGACTGTGATCATAAAACTTTTACTATAGAAATTAGAATGTGAGCAAAATATAGAAGAAACAAGTGATATAGGAAAATTCTGTCGAATTCTACGCTAATAAATACATGTTATAAAATATAAATATATAAATCTAGGAGTCTAGATTTAGACTCTAGAAATCTAGATCTAGAAAGTAGCATATGGTATTAAATTAAATATTATAAGATATCCATCAAATGTTTAATCGAAATGTTTAAGGAAAATAAAAACCAAAATAGAAAAATCACTTGACTTTTATTACACGTAAATATATGGCACAAAATAGAAATATGAAAATTGAAAAATCTACAGAATGTTGCCGATCTGCATGTTGAAAAAGAAGAAATAGCCAACAGAATAAAATACAAGGTCAAAGGACACTATATAAAATCTAAAAAAAAAAAAAAAAGAAAAAAACAAAGTCCAAATCCATCATTGAAAATCGGGAGGAAAATGGATTTGCAAGTGTGCGCCTCTGGACCGGGCATTCCGCGAAGAAAGTGAAACGGAAATGCGGCACAGCCGACATTGGCGTGCGCAAACACGAGGGAGCAAAAGAACGTAAGCTCGTGGCCGGAGCAAGAGGAGCGAAGCAATAGAAGAAGAAGAGTTCGTTTACCCGCGGTTATCGCAACAGGACTCTTTGCAGCCGTAATCGCTACTCTTGTCTCGCGGGCGATACTTTTTGCCCACCTCCAGGCCAACCGACGTACTCGCGAGCCTCGATAACGGGCGAACCATGACGTTCCAGCCGTGAACCGAAGACAATTCCAACTACCTAAAATGAATCATCCGATGGAATCCTTCGATTTGCAGTCAGAACTTCGAATCGCTTCCAAAAACGCATCCCCCACGTTGGATCGTAAAGTCTCGAATCCTGGCGAGGATTCCTGGCGCTCTATGAGAGCTTGGCTAGGGTGGAAAAAGAGTAACGGCCGATGTGCTAGCGGAGGATATAGTGGAATGGAGTAAAACGACCGAGAGAACAAAAGGATCGACGAAACAAGCGGGCAGAAAGAGATTCATAGAAAAAGTGTGGAAGAAAGAGGGTGGCAGAAGAAAGAGTGGAGTAGGGAAGAAAGAGAGGAGGAAGGAGAAAGGAGGCCACGGGGGAAGGTGGGACGTCCGAGACCCAATAGAAGACCAAAGAGAAGAAAACGCGACGCGGGGAAGAGAGCGGCGATGGAGAAAAAGAAAGCGAAACGGCGCACGGAGCGAGAGGAGGAGGTTAGGAGGAGAGAAGTGCCGAGGAAAGAGAGGGTGGAACACGAAGAAATCGACGGAGAAGAGGCCAAGTAACGGAGAGGATACCAGCGGACGACAGAGAGAAGACTAGAGGGTCCGTGACCGAGCAGGATCAATGCACGCCATGGACCTTGAGAGTTCCTCCGCCTCTCAGCCTCCTCCTCCATGTTATCCATCGGGATATCCCCCTCCGTGGATCTTGCGCAGCCCTTGCAGCAAAAGTAAGTAAGTACGATGGAACGTCGTCGTCGTCTTCGTCGTCGTTGTCGTCGTTGTCGTCGTTGTCGTTGTCGTCGTCGTCGACGTCGTCGTCGTCGTCGTTGTCGGTGGAACGCGAGGAAGAGAAGGAAGAGGAGGAAGAGGAGGAGGACCGTGACGAACGAGAAGCGTAGGGATGGCGATGGCGGGGGGAACGGGAGAAAGGTGCAGATTGCATCGCGCACCAGTATTGCCGGGAACACGGACGACACATAACCTCACTAACACACTTGTGGCCGACTGATATGCAGGCCGATGCACCGTGGTGGCCCCACTCGGGCCAATGCTCCTCTCTCTCGACGGATCGGTTAAACCCCCTCTTTCAGCTCGACCATCGGATACTCTTCATCCCTGAAACAACGGCTAACCCGAATCTGGAACGATCCTTAAGTGATCTTGATCGATCGATTTTCACTCTAACGAATCATCGTTCAGATTCAGATCAATTTGTCGGGTTTATTTATGGACTGGTGTTTTTAACAGAATCTAATGGAATTTGGCGAGAGAAGTTCGAACGAACGAAAGTAATAGAATTCTTTCGAGCTTCGAATAAAATTCTTCGAATCGTTGCTACCCACCGTGATACCGAAATAGAAACCGAAAATAGAGAAACTGAAACGTCGAACGAGGTTGTTTGCGAATCGATGATGCAAACTTCCGTCCACGGGAACGTCGAAAGTTATGGGGCAGCTGCGATCGCAACAGGTCAACCCTTTCGAGCAGCTTTAACCAAGCGCACCTCCCCAGCCTTCTACAGCTGGTATTTACGTAAAATTCACCAAGAATGACCGAATACGCCTGATGATCGACAGCTGCGTTTAAAATCGGCCGAAATAGCATACACGTTTATGGGCAAAGAAATATTTGCATCTGGTTGACGCAGGAAACGTCGCATCAAGTTGACGATATACCCTTTAAATCCATTCCTTTCATAGCTCTAACCAACTCTATTCACGTATTTTCCAAAAACTTTCGAAACTCGATTGATCTATAGACGAAAACGATAATTGTGAACGTTGGTTCAGAATTTCTGTCATTTTACGCAACACGAGTGGACAGATGCGGATTACCGATCGCCCTTTGTCGAACTGCAAAGCTTTCAGAAAAACCCTTTTATGTAACTTTCGGCCCTGGAAAGGGGAAGCCTGCAAAAGTTGCGCGATGCATCACCGTACGAATGAAAGGGCTTCGATTTTCAATCTTTTGGGGAAAAATGGTCAATGGCTATGTGTTACCAAATGGTTGTGTGCTTTTGATTAAAGATCTTTCGATTAATTCCAACCAAATAATCAACCGACTGGAATTGATTTTTATATTACGCGAAATCACTTTTTGAGGCGTCAGCTCATTTCGGAATATTTATTAGAAATAGGAGCGTAACATTGTCTAGAAAATATACTAACACATACTAGAAGATATATTTTCAACGATCATGATCTCGATCCTTAAAGCGATTATGTAAAATCTTCGAAATAGCTGCTGTAAGAAACTAAAACTTTTGTTACAATCCCAACATCAATCCTCACGTCACTTTTACCCTATTTCTTTGCTTTTACGTCAATTTCCAAATGATTCTAAAATCCATCCTTACAACAATCCTTGCCCTCTTTTACGACGATAGGAAATCTTCTGACTCGCTAAAATCCATCGTCAATCTATCTTCTATCATTCCTTTTTATGCCAAAGCTACCAAATCATGATGAATGATAACATACTTAAACTCTGGATTCGAAACTTTAATTATACAAAAAAAAAAAAAAAAAAAAAATGAAGAAGCAATAGAAGATTGCAGAGGAATAGCTTATTTTACAAATTTCCACAGGATTCTACAAGAACATCTGATCCGTACATATTTCTATTCATCGCTACGACCAATCATTCCACGATCCGTAACCATCTCGAATCTCGAAGAATTCGACGCACGCACGTGCGTGCCTGGTGGCAGGTGCAACTACGAGCCAGCACCAGTACCAGCACGCGCGTCGATCGAAAAAAGCCGCGAGGAGGAGAGGGCGTGTTCGAATCAAAATTCGATCCTTCGCGTAACCTTCTGGCCGGTTGTTGCGCGGCTCGTTTTCCCTTTCCAACCGGTGGATCCCCCTTTCCGCTTCTTTTCCGGCCGCGCGTCACAATGAGAAGCGCGCGTGACGAGATGCGGCGAACAGCTGCGTCCAGACACGCGTACCACTTCGGTATTATGCAACTTGCAGAGAACACCCCTTATTATGCCACGAGCAAGGCTCACGGAAGCTACCAAGGTCTCGTGTTTCGCGGGGGTGCGACGCGTGCAACGTGTAACGCGATGCAGCAGGATTACGACTTCCGCGTGTCGATCATGATTTCGATAGATGCTCTTTTCAGCGTAGGGCAGAATATTGTCGAAATTGGTAACACTTATGGTTATGGGATTTTACGTAAAACCTAAAGACGAACGAACGCATGGAACGGTTAGATCGCGATGGTTTCTGTGTAAAACTTAAAGATGCAAAAAGTGCATAGAATTGAAAAGATGGAACTTGTGCGCAAATTCGTTTTAGTAGAGTACTTTACTGGAGTATTACATTTTAGGCACTTTGTGCAGTTTTTATATAAAACTTTGCACAATATATAAACGTCTGCACACAAGTCCTGTTCTTTTAATGGTGTTTGTAAAAATATAAATTTACTTGGGAATCCGCAAACTACTTATGGCATCGTATGTCAAACGTAAAAACTTTTAAATGATTTCAAGAAGAAAGTCTTTGAACAATAGCAGGCCACAGTTCGTGGTTATTCAGAGAAGTTCATCGGAGCAGATTAGTAAGGAAAAAGACAGGAAATTGTAGGATTGTTTCGTCTTAATATGCGGACGGAAGAAAAATTGTTTTCGAAGAAATCCAACATTGAAATTTGTTAAAATATTGTTAAGTAATGAAAACGCGGGACTTGACAAAATATCAGTGAACGAATATAAATTAGTAGTTTTACTGTCTATATTTACACTATTTACAATATATACGAGACATTTAGTGTGCTGTAATTTTGAGTAGAATAATTGTTCGATGTATTGATCTATTGTTTAATTCCTGTTCAACAACGAAATCAAATGTCCCACTCTATACAAAACCGGACACAGGTGATGCTGTTTCGTGAGATTCTTCATATATCGTGGAAAAGGGGCAACTAAAGGTATAAATTTATATTTGTCTGTCCATTTCCCAAAATGCATCTGCATACCTCAATGCAAACAGCCCTTTCGGATCAGTTCTCACGGTGTTCGTTTCAAAAATCATTTTATCCTTCACAGGTTTAAAAGGGATCCTTTTCAAACCTGAATAGTCTTATTTCGCAAATTTCTACAACGTGTGACTAACTTGTATACAAGTAACATTAAACTGCTCCATTTTCTTCCTTTGCTTTTTTAAATCAGAAGAAAAATTTAATCGAATCAATAAAAAATAAAGAAAAGAAGACTATCGATGTGAGATAAAGAACAAAAATTAATTCGCGTGGCAAACATTCACGAAAATAAATGAACAAGACATAACACACTTATTGAATCCGCCGATACATCTGGAAGATCAAAGGAAACGTAAAACGTGACACACGCCGTAACACGAAACCCCTTTACACAAGAGATGGTTTTGCGTAACGGATGTAACATCTCGACACGTGGCTGTTTTACTGTCCGGACAATGGCTACCGGAAGTTGGAAGAAATTCTTCGATATCAGGGAGATATTAAGACCTTTTAAACAACTTGTTATCTGTGAGAACATTCCTAATATAAAACGAACTTTAATATCGTGATGAAAATTTAAAAAAAGAAGTTGAATAATAGGGAAGGTTACACCTCGTAAGATTAAGAAAAAAATTAGCTTAAAATGATGTAGAAGTTATTGACAGATTATTTGAAAATTGAATGGAGATATAATATTCTAATGGTATTCAACGATAGATCTATTTTTATAGAAAATCTAAAGGACGATTTAAGGGGCAGATTTCTCTTTTCCAAAACTTCTGTCGACACCTAGCGGCCACGAAGGGCCACGAAGATTCAGGGCCTAGTTTGGGCCCGTCATGAAAGAGCCATCTGTGTTGTATCCTTGGAATCTCGAAAATTCAGAAAAATCGGCCGGCAAAATTTTGAAAATTTTCGACGTATCGATCGAGGAATGCTTTTACTTATCGTCTATAAGATATATCTATCGTAAGATATTACAGAAAAAACTCATAGAATATAAATTACTAAAAAGTAGAAAGGAGTTCTCGAACTTCTTGGACTGAGATTCTAAAAATTTTTGTTTAATTCTAGAAAAGGACAACTCGTATTATAATTACACGTGGAAAGAAAAATGTCGTTACGTGCCGTAGAATGAAGAGGTAATGGCGCGCTAATGGGAAGACTCTATTAGAATCGAACTGAATGACTCACCGTAAATTACAGGCATCCGTTTCTCATTCACGAGCTCGTACGCTATTCATGCAACCTTAGTCATCGGCATTTATCTCGAGGAGAGTATCAAACACCCACGATGTTCAAGCGCGTATCGTTGCTTAATGAGCCTCGGTTAAATTATCACCTCGTCCTGATTAATCTTTCTCGCTCGACTCGGCCATGAAACAAGTCAAACAGGTGCCAATGTTCTACTCACGTTAATTCATCATATGGAATTATTTCATCAAGTTATAATTATATTTGCTCCCTTTTTAATAAACTATTTCGTATAATTATATTTTTCGAATTATTATTAATTACCACAATATATTATATCAATTACCATGTTATGCTATATGAGAATATTAACGATTGATAACACTTCCAATGTACCGGAGTAGATTCTATTTTTTGAAGAGACTTCTATAGTTCGTTCTCCGCGCTAACACAAGTGCAAATGGTAATAGTGACTCATTATGTGTAGAAATTTTAATACTCGACGAGATATATTGGTTTCATATAGCGTTAAATCGATGTTTAGTTACCTGCTACTCTAGTTCCAGTTAAAGACATTCTGAGACACCTGTAGTTGATATTCATCGCAGACAGAACTAGTTACAGTTACGTGATTCTTCTAACAGCTTGGAGGTAAAAATTAAAAGAAATGTTATCACTTGCGATATGCAAGGTATCAACATCATGTCGATAATAGAACTACTCTGTATTCCAGATATTCTGTTTCGACAATTGTTAAAAATATGCACGCGCTTTTAACAAATTTAATAATTTAATAATTTAATTTCACGTTCAATCGCTATCATAATAAACCACAAACTCGAAGCCTTTCCCGACCCAAAGAAAAGTAAAATTTGCGCCTGAACTCACCTAGTCACCCAATCACCCCATAATCGCGTCGGATCGACCCTCGTTGTCGATCGCACTAAATGACCCGGATCTCGTTCGCTTCACCCGGTACCGCTATCCTCTTTTATTAACACCCTCGCACCGCCCTTAAATAATTTCGTCCAATTTTCCCCCTTACTTGCTTTGATTGTGGAAACAACCACCTAAATCAATATCTAAAGAACCATTAAAACGTCCACGGAAACGAACACTTGACTCATTCGATCTACTAAATCTTTCCTCACGGGAACCTTATTTTATCGTTGAAGGTAAAAAAATCTTTATTTAGGCCCAATACTTCTTTGTTTAGCTCCACGAGAATACACATTCGTTATAAAAATCTACAATACCGATATCATAAATCTCGGCAGGTGAGCCAGACGCCTCTTCCACTATAGCAACCTATATCGCGTGACTCAATGTCTGGGTCACCGGACTCCAACATGCTATCTATCCCTTAACATCTTCGATAGTCGATAGTCGTCAAACGCATCCCGTTACCGAGCGTCGACTAAGTGCAACATCGTCAAAAACAGCATACTGTCATCTCTCGACTATTTACGTCATCCTATATGATCATTTTAGGCACTTCCTCGTAAGTAGCATGCCACCTCCTGTCCAATTTTTAGGTTGAACTAATTATCATTGGATTGCGATCGGTTAAATTAAAGCAGAATCCATACCTTTTCCCTCTGCACGATCATCGTGGATGATCCATCCAAGTTAGAGATTGGCTCCACTTTGAACGAAACGCTGATGAAAATAATATTCTTCGATGGATCATTCGCGACGGTCATCCAAAGTGAAGAGGTGTAAATTCGGTTCAAGTATTCGCGGTTGCCGCCAAATGACACTACGTGGCGGAGGAGCGCCGAGCCGAAAAGGTTAAAAAATCCCAAGTTCACCGAACGAAAACAGAGTCAGTGGCTGAAAATCTCTCAACAAAGCAATGCCACGTTAACAGCCCCAAAAAGGTAACAGTATATTGTGCCCTCTGTCGGTGCATGCACACAGCGCACAAGTATAATAAAAGTAGAGAATCGTACGGTGCATTGCACCCCGTGTCAGACACGGCAGACTGGTGGGGGTGGTAAGGGGAGTGCGGCAGAGGGTGTTGGATCGATTCCGGGCGTTGGCGCCGAGGTCACCGGCTCGCCTTGCTCGGAGTAATGACCCTCACCCAGTGCAGTGCAATGGCATCGTCGTCACCCTTTTCCCTCCCCCTCCTCCGCCCTCTTCCACCCCTCTTTCTCTTCGTTACTCTGACGGTCGTTTTCCCGCCGACGTAGAAGAAGGGGTGGAAAAGACTTTGTGTTCGAGGGATCGCGGCTCAAGGGGTTAGAGGGTGTCTCGGCGTAGCATATCGGTCTCTCAGGAAGGCATAAACCACCTCGCTAGAGGGTGCAACGGGGGGAAGAAGAGAAAACGGGAAAGAGGGCTATCGTAAAATCCTTCTTTCTCCTCTTCCTCTTGTTTTCTTCCGATTCGCGCGATGAAAAGGGAGCCACTCTCTCTCTCTCTCTCTGTTTCTCTCTCTCATCATCCCCTCCAATGATCGCGCGGCGACGTCGGTGCTGATGAACCCTGGCATCCATCCACTTGTCGGGACCTTAAACTTCGGGGGAGGTCAATGATCGATGTCGCGGCGACGACGTTCGACAACCGCTCCCACCTTGACTCCCGTCGGCCGATTGGCGGTGAATTATTCACCGCCGCGATATATACCGGCCCATCGCACCTGCCGCGAGTGCTAATTTCGCGACGATCGCGTGATAGGGACAGTATTGTTTATCAGAGGGACCGCACAGTATATGAGGAAATCATAGCGCTGTGACTCAAACTTCTGATAGTTCGAATGTAGTCACGTGTTTCATTTATTAAACGTTGATCATTGGTTATGTTTGGTAATTAAGTTGTGACTGGATTGCAAATGTTTATGCATCCATAGAAAATCTTTTGGATTGCACGATTGCACAGAAAATGCAAAAACGTATAAAATATCGAAAATACAGTAGTCCCTACGATATTTAGTAAATGAAACAGATGTCTACCTACGTTTTAGTTTTTAAATTATATGCATAAATACAATATATGAATTTGCATAGATATCCGTAGTTTAGATACGACCAGGTTGTAAATATAATTCGTTTGATAAGCGCGCGACGCTGTTTTATGTAAACTGGAAGTGAGTCGACTTATACCATTACGATTTCCTACCCTCTCCTCCTACTCGCTATTCACAATTTTTCAACGTTTTTAAGGGCGCGCTGTTTGTGACGTGAAGCAGATTGCTTTAAATTATGCAACCGTAATGAGAAGTAGGGGCAAGGGGAATTTATGGTGGGATTTTGTGGTGTGTAAAGTAATTAGGTTAAGGAAAGAAGGATAGGCGAAAAATGGACCAAGAATGGATCGAAGATAATGATAATATATGGGATATATAAGCGAAAAATATATGTATTTATACAGTCAGTATAAGAAGAATAGAATAATTATCGTCAGTATAAGGCGGAAGTAGATTATATCGTGGACTAAAATTGTCATGAATGTTAAGTTTATGTATCGTAAAGCATTGAACAAGTGTACTTGTATATATATTCTTATTCTTATTCTTATTATACATGATCGATTATTGCTAATTATTCGAACGACTAGATAGGCATTTCCTGAGTAACTGATAAGGACTACGATAATTTCTAATCAATATAGTAACCAAAACAGTGTTCCTTGACCCAATAAAGAATCGTATATACTACCAATAGCAAGGGACCATTATTTAGCTTGTTAAAAAAATAATAGGCTGAAAATAACATAGAATTAGAAGGAAATAAAAAAAGAAAGGAACGAAGAATAATTATAAGCGGTCGCGTATGTACTAAACCACGTTCAATCAAAACGATTCAATTTTTATATCATATTAACTCAACAAACCCCAATCTCATAAACTTCCATCTAACCGATCCCCGCTTCAACGGCCACTAACACGGCAAATCCACACCCTCTTTCCCACCTTCCCAATCAAATCATCCTAAAACATCACACGTACCCCTAAACGTCTGTCGTTTATTTAATCCGTATAATTTATCAACGGAACGAAAAGTGCACGGCCAGATGATCAATCGAAGGCAAGAGGCAAGGCCGATGGAAGGAGGAAGTTAAGAGGGTGGTGGCGTGTAAGTTCCGAGAAAAGAGGAATCGTGCCTCCCTCTGGGGATGACGAACCGCAATGTCGACGTGACGCGAAGGTGAAGCGGGTTGCGGCGCGACAGGAGCGTACCAGCAGCGGTAGCAAGCGAGCAAGGGGACTAGGTCATTCCCCCTTGCCTTGCACTGCCGAGCGAACAGGGGTCATTGCGAGACACTGAACTCTTCGTATGGTCACCCTTTCCACTGGCGTCGGTTTGCAAGCGCGCGCGCCTCTATTCGAGCGGGTGGAGCTGGCGGAATCGCGGTACGCCGACCCGACGCGTTTTCCGTCAGCAACGCTCCGTTTCTGCGCTTGCACAACCGAGAATAATGTCTGTTACGTTTAGCGACGTTACAGCGTCCAAATTGATAGGTTCCTCCGCTGTAGAGTCTCGTTCGTCTTTTTTTGTTAGTTTTTCTATTTTGTTATTATCTTTTTCGTTATATAGATTTTAACGTCGCGTCAACCGCGCCTATGTGATTATTAGCGACAACAATGTGAGCAGAGAGAGATTTACTAGTTAGATTTTACTGAATAACGATATGTCTTTCAGAAAGGAGAAAACGCTTGGAACGTTAGGTAATACTTTGCGGACCGCGGTACTTTCGAACTCTCGTTCCTGTCGGTCCACGCTGATTTTCTCAGTCATTGTCATCGAGTCGGTGTAGTTTTCCACTAGCTCGATATTTTACCAGCAAACTAATACAATAACACATTTGCATATATACTATATTATCGTATACGAAATACGACGTCGAGTGAGATTAGTGAGGTTTCTCTGTAATAGAGAGTAGGGCGAAGAAAGTTGCAGATAAATGGCAAGAAATAGATATCGATACATTCGAGGTCTCTTCAAGAAATTCTTTCTTCTAGTTTCCTCCTGATGGAATGACACACTTCGATAAAAATAAATACAAGAAATTTGGTAATAGATGGATTCTGATCGATAGTCTTGATCTATGATGAGAATTTTTATAGTAGAATATGGGGTGAAATATTGGCGTTGAATGAGAATTGAGGATTTTTGTAACACAGTATGCAATAATTTACCCAATTTTCTTTACGAAATTTTGTTTATTTATTTCCTTCGATGCGATTTCACCTGAGCAAGTACAAGGTATATGGTAGTAGATTAGTTCTCGTTGAAAAATTAAACGAAACATGGCATGGTAATTTTTGTAGGAGGCCATTGGTAAAATTGATAAGAAATCGATAGTTGTATCTACATATGTAGATATGGATTTATGAATTTCTTTCAAGAAGCTCTCTTATTAATTAAATATCTACAGGTCGATCCATTAATTAGATATCATTGAAGTTTACACGAGTAGTGTTAAATATTTCAATGAGAAGCAAAATATTAAATTTCATGTTAATGATAGATCTGAAATTAAAAATTTTAATGACACAACGAACACACGTAGAAAAAGATGTCATACAAAATGTACATCCGTATCACACGATTCCAAAAATTGGCAAGTATTGCAACTTTTCAAAATAAATCCACAATATTGCAGGATATGTAAATTACGTCTACATCTATATTTGAATCTGCTCTTGAATAAAAGAAAAGAAGAAAGCACCCAGGAAAATGCACTTTCGGTTTCTTTTCGGAGAATTTCAAATTTGTCCAAATTTACGGCCGTCTATCCTTCGCCCGAGGACAGATTAAAATCAGCCTGTCTATTTCTATAATTCTTCGAATTCGAAATCGAAATAAAGTATTTTTAAATGTCACAAAATTTGAAAAAATTTCTTCGTGGAATTACAACGAAAATACGAAGAGAGAAAAATTAAAACAATCGAGTTGTTCGATGAAATGAAACTACATAAAAGCGAAGCTTCCTATCACTTGGCCTTGACTGATAACAACTACTATACGCCTCGAATTCTTCTGTCTCGACTGTCGATTATCGTTCCTCAGATGCCTGTTCCCCTAAACTTTTTCTTGCTTCGTTATTTCATGCACTAATCTTTTCTTGTTTTTAATGCAGCCACATTTAAAGCGAAGAAACAAGGGAAGAAACTGTCTGAAATTTTAAAATAAACGAAGAGAATTAGAAGTAATCTGCAGTTTATCTGTTCATCTTCGTTCTGCATAACCTTTTCATAACCAATCATATTATATATTTATTAAATTATATATTATATTACATTATAATTAGTAAAGATCTGCAATCAGATACTTGTTGTTCGTTGTTTATGCATAATACGCGAGTGATAAACGGTTGATAAATTAGAAATGATAACACGATTGCAAAATTTATTTTTGATAGAATATCTGGAATGAGAGCTTAATGATACTACGATTACGTCTTTTCGAGATCGTGCAACGTTACACAACTTGCTTTTTATGGTAAACAAGAATTTACTTTACTTAACTTTTTAAGAATTCTACAGATTATATCCATGAATTTCATATAAAAAATTTAATTCCATGTGCTGTCAATTTTTTACGTAAATTCACGGAAGGGAAAACGTAGGGGGGAAAAAAGCTTAAAAAGTTTTTACAACGCCTGCTGCAGTTCAAGCACTACGTGACTCAAGCACTAAAAACTTGACGTTTTTTAAAACCTTGTTTTCGACATGATCCCGCTTTGGAAAAGACATCGCCCCTTACCTTGAACTTTCGCCTATAAAACTTCAAAGAAATAGTTCCACTTAAAAAAATGTCATAAAAAAGAGGAATAAAATTTACAAGATACGCTCTGTGTCATATTTCGATACCACGAATCTTCAATTTTATATATTACCGTATAACAACTGTATTTTTAACCATATATATATATATATATATATATATTTATTTATTTATTTATATCCGTCTCAGTATATTTACAATTTTATTCCACAAACAAAGAGAAACGAAAGAAAGCTATACAGTCATCGTGACATAAAAGAATGCAAATTTGAACTTTTCTTATATACCTTTCTACAAAAATTTAGCGCATGTTAGGATTACAAAGTAGATAATGACTTCCTTAAATAAATAAATATTTTACGATACAACGCTACTTTATAGTATTGAAACTGTAATTAATTATATCTGGAAATGATATTTATAATTATTGTGATATACTAATTCCTCGTAAACGCTTACGAGAAAATTTAATTCGTTTAAAAGAGTAGCCCAAAGTTTTGAACGGGGATGTACATCTAAATAAAATCTTCTATAAACAACGGTCTTTTTCTTCTTTCTCTTCTGATTAAGAGGGATAGGTTAGAAGAACGAAAGAACGAGAGGAGGTTGTTTTGAAAATGTAGTCTCGGATCCGCTTTAAATTGGGCCATGGAATCAAGAGCGGTGCAACAGAGGCAGGGTCAAGGCGGTGCACTTCGCCGATGCACTCTCTCGAGGAGCATTGCTCTCGCCACCATTCTATCGCTTTCATTGAACGAACAATGCCGTCACGATTGACGCATTCAGACGTTCCGACGAGACGAGTGGTCGGCCCGTTTCAAGAAACAATAATTATACGATGGATTTACGTCGCACTTGAAATATCCGGTGCTGACAAGCCCGGAATCAAGAGATCTCTGTCGCTACACGACCGTCACCTACCAAAGAGAGACTCGATGAAACTCGTTTACCAACTAATTGTACAGTATAATGCTTGATAT
The DNA here is from genome assembly GCA_014825925.1 of Bombus breviceps. NCBI lineage: Eukaryota > Metazoa > Arthropoda > Insecta > Hymenoptera > Apidae > Bombus > Bombus breviceps. The sequence continues at coordinate 8,380,647 of CM026189.1, read as the reverse complement.
TTGATCTATCGTTCGCAATTAAGTTAATTCTATATTTAGGGAATGTTACGAATTTAATTTTCCAACTCGTATTACCGTTTAACATGATTTAACATGATTCCGCATAGTACTTTTTTGGGATCGGGAGATAGGAAGATGTGATTATTCTATTTCGAAAGACGAATTATATTTTTGTAAAAAAAAAGGAACATTATTTAGTGGAGGGATTATGAATTTCAAATGTTTCTTTCTTCATACGTATGACATGTGAATTTTTAAATATTCGTAATAAAACTTGTTAAATTTCACGATATTTTCGCATGTCTGTTACAGCGATTTGTAACGATGCCTGTTTGGAACGAATTACAATACAGGTAGGAGAATGTCAGATTCCGGCAGTTTGTTAAAAACGTGAAAAACAAGATTCGATAAATAAAAATACATAAAACAACGCACTTAAATTTACATTAAAATAGGCGTTATATTGACGTTTCGATTAAAAAGTCACAAATTTGTGTCGATTTTTGCTTCGAAACAAAATAATACCTATATATGCATATATATAGCATTATTAAATTTTTTAAGATCGATATCCTACATAATTGCAGTAAAGAAATTTAATTCTACCAGTACTTTCACTTTCAAGAATTTTCATCTAAATATTACTCGTATAATCGTAAATAAGAGCGCAATTAATCCTACGAAAAAATATTCAGAAAAATTCCTTGAAATTCCTGAATAACGTTAACCACAGACTGCGTCGTTTGTTCGATGCGAAGAAGGACTTTTACTTCATACATTGTATGAAACCCTATTAAAAATACTAAAAGACACTCGATTCCTTGAATCTCCTCAATAACATTAACCACAGTCTGCATCGTCTGGTGAACGAGAAAAAAGCTTTTTTCTCGATTTCCGAAGTCCCGCAATCCCATTCACCGAGCGGCAATTAAGATCGAGTTAAGACTCAAAGAGACGGCCAAGCTGGCTGAAGGGGTGAAAAATCTTTCATTCCGACGAATGCGTTTCCACCACCGTACCGTGGAGGAGCCCTGTCGCTTCCCTTACCCTTTCTCGTCGCTAAAAGAAGAGAAGAGAAGAGAGCCAGACAGACACGCGTCGGCACGAGAAAAGAAGAGATGTCGAGAGCGACGTATAAAGAATGGAAGAGGACGGAGAAAAAGGGCAGACAATAATGGTGGAGGATGAAAGGGAGGCCAAACGCTCGTACGTGAAGTCGCGTCCGCTTAAGCGTGTTCGTGCGTACAGGGTGTCTCGGCGCGGCGTGTCGCTTGAAACGGAGCAGAACTAGTCAGACAATGGGCTCGGGGGAAATGAAAGAAGGACATTTAAAGTCACTAATTACTTCGAGAAATACCGATTCACTGACGCACAATCGGAGGCCAGGAATTTCGAACGAGTTCTCTGGAATCCTGTAAAAATTTGATAGATTTTGTGCCTCTTGTTTGTTGGTTAGAAAATTATAAATTTTTAATTAAAATTATTTGACAAATTTTGCAATTTGGGATTGTAAGTATCGTGGATTCTCTAATTTTTTTGACTAGAAAATGGAAACTTATTATTTGGCTATTATACGACGAATGGACTGACTTCTGCGCGTTTATGCGAAATTTAAGAATACAGAAATATCCGGAATACATGATTACAGATATTTATGCAAATCCATACTTTTAAAAGGATAAATAAATAAATGCGACTTAAACAAAGATTTGTTTCATCTACTAAATATTATAACGATTACTCTTTGGCTTTATACGTATTCTGAAGATATTGTCGCATTCATAAAAATATAGGAAATATCCAAATGCAAGCACTCATTGCGATACCTAGTAAATGAAACAAATCTCGTATTTAGATTCTTCATAGAGTTACGAATATACATAATTATCTGCGTTCTATTAACCACTCTGATAGGATTTATATGTGTGTGTAGTGTGATACGTGTGTTCAAGCTATGAGAACATAAGTACAAATAGATAATAAAATATTGAATTTTTTTTTAAAAACATTGAATCAACATTTACGTACCTATCTATTTATAAACCATTTGTGGTAAAAAAGATAAAGATATTAGAAGAAGATTACAACCAAAGTTATGATTGAATAATTAATACTAATTAGAGCAGCAAAATATATGAGATATATTCATCTGCGTTCTGACATGGGACGAAGAAGGAAACAACGTATAAATTACAAGAGACGAATAACGATCCGACAAACTAGCTGTCTGGTCGAGAAAGATCGTCGAGATACACGCCACGCAACAAGTAATTAGCCCGATGCATTTTACCCTTGAACCTGAAGCCTTCAACATCGACGTGCTCCCATATTATCGCCTATCCGCCGCGACTTTGCCATATTTTTTTCTAGCTCGGATCATTCTGTAAATTACCGTGTGTGGGACAGCTATTCGACCAGTGAAAAAAAATGACCTAGCGGGGGTAGAAGAAAGGGAAAAGGAAGGGGGGTGTGTCTGGACGGTTGGCACGCTTCTCCGTGACCCTGTCGATCCACGTTACACGATGCATTAATTAGTCGCGACCACCCCCTGCTCGTAATAAAAATTCGCAGTTTCTCTCTTTCTGAATCGGACTATCGGAGAAAGATTATCAACGTGTACAAAATTACCAACTTTTTTTTAATCTCCTTTCGTGACAATAAAAAGCTCGCGATTTGCATTTCTTCGAATATAGCCATTGATGAAAAACGATTAACATGTATGAAATTGTTAAACCTTCTGCGATATTTGTTAATGGCGTTTATCAAATAATTCCGATTTCCTGAAATGGTATAGATAGAGGAAAAAAAAGAGATTAGAAAAATCTTCCAGAGGGAAGAACCGAAAATGGATCGGCTGAAACTTTTTTCGAGAACGAACAGGTTCCAACGATTTCGAGGGCAGAGATAAAGACACGGGGGCCCTAAAAATATTTGCTCTGCTTATCAGTTAACACGACGATGTAGCCACTTTTCGAGCCGTGACCCTTCTTCCGATCTACCAACTTTTTAGGGACTGACGTTTTCTTCCTAGAAAGATACGCCAGAAAATTTATGCGAGACTTTCCATTCCTTATTTTATTGCTTCTCGCGTTTACTCTCGAACGAATAACAACATCAAATATACAAGAACGTAAAAGTCAAGTGAAAAAATCCAAATGATAAAATATTACATAAATATATGAGTAGGAAAATATGCAGAAATCAAACGATTGCCATTCAATGCGTAAAGCGATTAGAGAGCTAGAAAATAGATTTCCACGTAATACGCTCAATGCAAATTGCAGATTTATAGGGGTGGAATTTCGAAACGGAAAGTTTGGAAACCACTGGCGTGCATGATGCATACGAGCGACAATGCTGCACGCACTTGACGCGCACGTGCTGCGTGCATGTAGTAGCAAATGCACGCACACGGACGCATCTTGAAACGAGGACTGAAGGGTGTCTGCGCCCATGGTACACGTTGCGAAGCGCAGCGGTTCGCACCCTCTGCGTGTCAGCCTATTCAGGCTGACATTGAACTCTACAGAACCGAGGAGCTTTAAACTATTTTTAAATCGACGCAGACAAATTTTTTCCACCGAATTTTTTGTATGTTTCCAAGCAAAATGTTAGGAAGAAAGATGATAATTGTTCCACGAAACGTTTTTCCAAACTTTAATGCAATGTAATAACTGCGCTATATTGGAATTCGCTTTGAACAGGTAACAGATTTTTGGAAAATACGTCTCAATCAATTGTACACATAGATTAGTCGAAGAAGTTGAAATATTTTTACGAAATTAATTGTACTATTGCTGTTTATACTAAACTTCCTTAATTTGTATAATAAATTCTTCTTCTCACTTCAGCGACTAGTAGAGAAGTTACAAAATCAAGAAAAAGGGGCTTCAGCTTTCCCCCGTAGTCTCGCGTAAAAAAACAGAAAACTGTGCCTCATCGATCATCTTATAGAATCTTCGTACGAAATTAAAGTCGAAAAGTTGAATTTTGTTCACGAGATGTCGCTCTCCAGGTCACTGTACAACGGAACCTAGAATCGTCGCAAGACTCTGTCTCTCCTTCTCTCTCTCTCTCTCTCTCTCTCTCTCTCTCTCTCTGTCTGTCTCTTTCTCTGTTAGGTTATTCGAATCGTGGAATACACGTCAGCAGGCCTTGGCCTCCAGTCAGCCGATAATACGGAGTCACGATAACACCGGGGACTATTTTAAAACGCCGATTTAGCCCAGTCAAAATCAACATCGCGACTGCCGCCCCCACCGCCCCCATCGTGTCTACCTGCATTCTTTGCAATACAAATAAAGCTGCCTGTGCTCCGACTACCGTGAAACGAAATCCACTGCGTTGTTTTCCCGTCTGCGGTTCGCGCAAACAAACTCACTAGTGCTCGTCCTCGCTTCGACTCGACTGATGACGATACGCGTATATAATTTGGTTTGCATAAAGCGCGCGTGCATAATTTATAGCCAAACGGTATGCATATTGGCTGTTTCGTAAAGTGATCCGAAAAACAAAATTGGCATTTGGAAAATGTGTGGTTTTAAACACAAGGTGATTGGAATATGGGTATACAGGTATATAGGTATTGGAATATTAATTGATAAATAAATAGTTTTTCGAGTTATCGAAATAGAGATAGAAAGGGGACATATGTTTTAAGTACTCAATATACTTAAGTACTGAAAATAATTTGGGTTATTTGTTTGTAATATACGAATATCGAATTTGCGGATCCAACGTTTGTATGGAAGATAATTGAAGCGAAAAATAACTCGAAGAACTTCCAACGCTTAATAATAAAGATAATGGCAAATTAAGAAAAAGTGGAAGTATATTGCCAAGATATAAAGAATTATATTAAAGTAATAAACTTTACAGAAATCATAGACACAAAATATTTCTATGATGTATTATGATGCTATAAATACTTTCGTTTCTTCAAACTTGATAAAAGTCTAGAATCTAGATGAAGGAGAAGATAGAAATGAGGAAAATTCTAGAAATTCTTTTCCCCTACTATTTGAAGAAAGAAATAGAATCTTAAAGGAACAAACATTCGATAATATAAATCGACAGAAAAAAGATTGCAATATCCCTGATAAAAACTTCTATTGTAATACTTTATCTTCCCATTTACTAACAATCCCATCAATCCCAAATTTTATATTTCTGATTTAGAAAAAAAAATGACGTTCTATTTTGCTGATTGGAGAAAACGAACTTGTTTGAAGAATTCGAGTAAAAAGGGTCATTGAATAGGTTGAAGCGTGGAAAGAAAAATGGTATTTTAAATGAGACGGAACATTCATTATTAATACAATATGCGGGCACCTCCGCGATGAAACGTATCAGCGGGTTTTCGGCGCGCTTTCCGGAATTTCTCATGGCCAAGGTCACGGCACTCGCGTCATCTCGTCGAATCTATATTTAGAGCAAGCACCGAGATTGACTCTTTTTTCCTTCGTCGAAAGATTAGCACAGATCGTGAAAAGCCACTGACTATTGTCATAAACAATTCTCACGAAACGAAGGAAAATTGATGCGCACGTTAAGTGAAACAAATGCCTTCAATTTTCCTTTTATCAGACAATACGGCGTTCGATCAAAACAACGATGGCTTCTGAGATACAATACAATACAAATAATATTTTTGTAGACGATGATTAACCTGACAACGAATATGGGAAAGCTTGGAAATGAAAAGTTACTGTTCCATATAATTCCATAATTCCCTCTATTTGTCGATATACACTGTCAAAGTTCGAAAAATAACGCGTAACACACATAGTGATCTAAAAATTGAATGTATCTCGTCGTCTAATGCAAACATCATTAACACATATTTTTCAAAGGCGAGTGCGGATAACGAGGCCGCGGCACGTTTTGTATTCTTTATCTTTCGACACTGATAACGTTAAATCAAGCACCAAACGAATCGAAAGAATCGTAATTCGAATGACTCAAGTACGTTAATTAAGCGTTAATTAAACATGTAAACCATTCTGAACAGTCTTTTGCGCAAATATAAAGTTTGCAAAGTAGGAAATAAGAAAATAAGTAATGGCAAGGATCGTTTTGGTGAATACGTCACGGACCAATTAACATCGTTTTGAAATTTTAAGAATTTTACAATTCTCCAAATCGTTCCTCGAGCAATTGATTTATAGAAAACGATTTTTTGATTCGTAGAAAACGGTTTTTCACGTTCTCACCACGTTCTCAACAGTAGCAACTGGATTTGTTCGAACCCTAAACCCTCGTCGCTCGTGGAATCCACTACCTTTATCAGCTACGTCATCGTAGCTGTGATAACGTGCCACCCGTTCAATGTCATGGAAACGAATGCCGTATTTTCTCAACTGCTACAGACCGTCGTTTATCAGAGCAAAAATCAAACCCGACAACCTGTCGTGCACATGGAGTATCGTGAAATAGTGCGAACAGGAACTTTCAACCCCTGGCTTTTCCAAATGAATTTGTAAAATTCGAAATTAGCTCCGAATTTTTATAGAAACACGCAGAAATTTTCTTTTTAATCGAATAAAGTTGCCTTACAATTTTTAACTAGCATAATGCTATACTGTATTGAATTACTTTTAAATTGTTTCTATATTTCCTATGTATTTCCCATGGTGTTTGCAAACATTAGTTTCTCCAGGAATTAAAAATAAACAGATATTTAATTTATATATTTGTATAATTCGTATCATTACCATTGTAATTTTTGAAAATATTCTAAAATGTATCTATGACCTATAAAACTTTATTTTCTTCAGGCACTTAAAATGAAAAAAACTGAATTTATATTGCATTATATTTAACATTATCGACATCAGCATGAAAATGAATGACGTCTTAGCGAATTTCAGTTTCTTTGGGATTTCAAAATGGAAAAATTAGTAAAAAGAAGAGACTAGTAATGTGCATATTAAACGAATTGTATCGGTATGTATCGTTGATTTTATCGGTCGATATATAACGAAAGAAACGAATTGATGTACATATGTAGATTAGAACGTGCAAATCGTGATTGATTTTTTGTCAATCCTACGATCAATAGATCAACGACCCTGACATTAAGCGCGACATGTCGATGGCTTAAATTGTATTTGCATATCGAGGTCGTCATCTTAACAAACCGGTTGATCTTCCATGCCGAAACTGTTTGTTATTTAAATTTCCAACGGGACCGAGATACTTGTAAGATTAATATTATACACAAGTTCAAACAGGTATCCAGCATACTCAAATAGTTTCACTCACTTTCGATTAACGATAAATCGATGTGAATTCGAAACGGAACTTTATGGACTATTTGACTCGACGTACCAAAAATTTTAATTTCTATTGCTCTACATTTGTCACAGTTCATTTTATATTTCTCATATTTTAAGGACTATATTGTTCAATATTATTCAATAACGATAAATGGCTTGATCTTCTTCAATAAAAAAGAAGATACAAAATTTGACTGAAACATATTATAGAAAATAACGAATTTCTCCTTAAAAATACCTTGAACGTTGAATGAAATAAATACAATTTCTAAAATTACAAATAAAACCTCCTAAATTTCTGTCAAAAATAGGTCTAACTTCCAAATAAAATGTTTTGGAAATCTTAATAAAATTCCTAAAATACTAAATAAAATCCTTAAAATACCAGACAGAATTTCAAAATAACCTACAATCAACTTTCCATATTAAACAGTCAAAAATGTTTTAGAAGGGAATTATTTCAAATTATTGATTCCGTGGCAGTAAATTGTTATGATCACAAAATGATAATGCTTCATAATTACGTAGAAACGCGAATGGCGTATAATTAACGGATAGAATGCAATATCTGTGACTTTTTGTTGTTCGTAGGTAGTGCTGTCTGAATCAATAAAGCAGCCGCGAATCGAGCAGTTCGCCTTATGCAGATTGTTTCGTCAGCAAGGAGGCCTCTGTTCATCGACCATGGATCGATTATCGATTATCAAGCAGGTCAGATATTAGCTTTCAGGGGACGAAGCCCCCGTAACGCGGTTCGTCTCAAGTCCTCGCTCCAACAACGTGTCTATTGAACCACTCCATCGATTTACTTTCATTTTCCAATTCACCTTCGATCGCAGTTTCTCCGGCGGTGCGTTTGCCTTTGCCAGCTTGTTGCCAATTTATTTTGAATTAATAACGAACATAAGAGAGGTTGTAAAACGCGTTCCTGTCTCGCGAGGCTCGACTTTCGAGAATAACAAGATTTTATGTCGCTCAAGTGCACGTGCATTCGAGTGATTCGACTCTGTTTAACAAAGTTCGTTTGTATACAACGCGTAAAAACGAGTATCAATCATGCTGCTCGCCGAGAACACCGAGTACTTCTCTTGCAAGAGAAAAATGCTCAAGCGATGGAGGAATTACAAATTTGTGATTTATGTCGGTCTTTATAATTTGTTTAGCAAAACGATGCTTCTCTGAATGGACGGAGGTGATGAATTGAATTATTAAAAAAAAACCAAAGTTACACACTATCATTTTATCAAACTATGATGCTACGCATACCCTCTAATTATTACACGTATTTTATTACAATTATTATAGTCAAATTTATTCCCTCTCCTTAGGCAAACCGGATTGTTCGTGCCCTAGTTTTTCTGCTTTTATAAACCATCAAAAAATATGGGAAAATTCTGAGATACTTCCTAAAGTAATGCCTATTATATTATACAATCTTTCATCGAGCCAAAGCTCCGCAACGTTTTCGAATAAAAACTAAAGATTCGCTTCAAAGAAATCCAAGAGTGAAATATCGTCTAACCCTTTCCACGAAGGGTTAATCATACGAAATCATTTGTTCCAAAGAAACAACCATATTTCACCGACACCACACCCCTATCAATTACAAACCTAACCTAAACTCCAACGTCGTACCTCATCGTTCTCCCTATGAAATCTACCAAATCCCTACAGACAAACCTTCATCTGTTCTCCCTATACGCAGACACCACATTACACGTGAAAATCACGACGCTCGACAAAGAGGTTACATCGCCCTCTCCCCTCCCGTTGTGATTTAACCAAAACATAAAAAAAAAAAGAACAGAGAAAAAATACAAGAAGAAAAGAAGGAAATAGAAAAGCTCGTGCATCCGCAGGGTAAAACCACGAGTATCAGTGTTTGCTTACACGCCACGACCGCCGATATATTCGGAGTAAAAGCGTATACACACCGGATAGCGGTAAGAGGGAGGCTTTTACTCCGTCCAAGAGATGAAAAACTTATTTTTAGGCACGAAGTGGCTCGATCGAGCTTTGCAGCGTCGCGCTGCTGTCAACTTTCTCTCCCCGGATCTCCTACGAGTTCGGCCTTCGCGTTACACAAACGTCCGGTCGTCACGAACAGCGCAGACGATAGCGCTTAGCGGTGCTTATCGTTAATGAAACGTACAGACGTAAACACTAAACATAGTACACTGGTCGGTACGCGAACAGTTTCTGCGAATACCAGAGAGGAGGGGGAAACATCCCTGTGCAGGATTATAATAAAATACGGAAATTAATTACGGGAAGAACTGATATAACAAATTAACTTTGCGTAAGCAAATTGAATCGTTCACGATTTAAACGATATTTCACCCTACAATTATCTCCATAAGAGTTTTCATTTTTTATTGAAAAAGGTATTACAGACATAATTTATGTTTATATAATTATATAATTGTATTGTATAATTATAATTTGTAAAAAGAATTAGATTTGGGTATAAACGATTCAGGTTGCCTGTGAAAAAATATTTTCACCTATGGAAGATTAATAATTTGATTACTGATATTTAGCAAAATTCTCAATTAATTTGGAATACAGTAAATTCCGTACTCCATCGACAATGAAACTTCATGTAACATCTTTCTTATTCTCGCTTGTAAATTATGTTCCTGTAACTTGATCAAACGGGGAAATCTCGTGTTTCTCATTCAAGCAGGCAATAGCGGTTTACTTCGAATTTGTCACAAGGTGAATGGACAGTGACTTGCTTCTTTTTGAAGGATGAAAAGACAAGTTTTTCCTGAGGGGAATATTTGAAGATCGGAGAGGTATATGTAACGTAAATAGAAAGAGGTAATGTATATTTATTTTGATGTAATGTATATTTATTTTATGTGTTTGAGGCAGAGACTTGAGTTGGGAAGGGTAATGGAAATTTTTAGCTATACAAAACCTCATTGGGAGACACACTCGTTTCAGTAAATGATTCTTTGTCATTACACACTGTGTGCTTATGGTATCTACATGTACTATTCCATTCGAGCACACGATACTTTGATTATCTTTCGATCGCTGGTTTTAATTTCCTTGTAAATTCGTTTAACATATCGAAATGAATTTGAACAATTCAAAGATAGAGCAGATTAAATTAATCGTATCGTTACTTGACTCATATCGTAATATTTATAAGGAATTAAATTAAAATATTTACTGTTCAAGAACTTCCAATCACTCCCATAATTTGTCATTTCTTGTTTATCAAGTCTTATAATTTTGAAATAAAACGTTGAAAAGAAAGAAATTTCTGCTATTAACTGGTACACGGATAGTCCACGTAAATTCAAGTTAAAGTTCAAGGTCCGATGCCGAGATTTAAGCATTATAATGAATCTAAAATCTGCACGCTCAGGGACCAATCGACTCGATCGTTAAGAGTAGATAATCGTGATAAAATTACCCCATTTTTTTACGCACACGATATGATGTATTACGAATATTCGATAGCATAATAAAAAACGATCGTAATCGTGACGATCTACCATCTGAACCCTAAATATTATCGATATTTTTGCAATCGTCACTGTAAAAGACGCCACGATATCGTTAAAAAAAGCAGATTAATTATATCAAACGAAATTATCCATTTCTGCAGATTTCGATAAGTGGGAAAGGCTCAAAATCCAAACTTAATCACCATTTTTTATGCATTTCCACTAAGAGCGAAATAAACTCTCAAAAATGAAAAATCCGTATTTAACATGGATTGCTGTAATGTTGTAACAAGTTACAAGAAATATTCGCCATTAGTTTATTCAAAAATGAAATACTTTTTACATCTATCGTTTACAAAGTATTTCTAACCTTCGAGAAACTATTTCACTTTCCCTAGACGTAGTAACAAAATAAAGAGACTATCCATGTTCGAGATTTCAATACTTTGCTCCATAGTCCAAAGACTTACATAATAACTTTTCTTAATCGTACAACTGAAAATATAACCTTAAAATAGAAGAACAGAAGAAAGGAAAAGAATGTATAGCTCACCAAGATCAGGAATGGAGCTGGTCGGTTCTTCGTGGTGGCCTTTGCCCTCGTTGGAGGCTCTAGCTCGGGGGGGCGGTGGCGGTGGCGGTGGTCTCATACTGGACGTTGAACTGACTACGACAGTGGCTGGCGGTGGTTGCTGAGTTGTTGGTCCTCCGTTTCTATGATTTCCTCGCATTTGGGTCTGTGGTGACATCAGGACCGTGTCACCGCGGTGCCCTTGGGGCGGCCTAGGGCACCAGCCATGAAGAACCCTGATCGCGCTCCTTACTTCCGCCTGAAGTTCGGCGGCCCTGTCCCTCGCCGTGTGAGCCACGTTTAATATATTTCACCCGCGGCCGCGGGTCACGGGATTGCACTTAAAAATCTTTCGCGAACAATCGTTACGATCGGCTTCATTCACGAAACACGCAGGCACATGGATGACGATCAAAATCAAACTCGTGGACGAGTTAGCAAAATCGAGGCTTGGTATTTTCGTCGGTCACACAGTATATCGTAAAAGGAATAGAAGAAAAAACGCGTGCACTAGAATAATAATTCAGTCACTAACTGATTCACCTCGTTTGTGACTACGTTTCACCGTATCTCCGCGCGGATGTCTCTCGAATGTCACGGTCAATGTCTTGCGACGGCGTGACACCTGCAGCGGAAGCCCTCGCGGCGACACTCCGAACTAATCACTCACTTTACGCGCGCCGCGCGTTCTATCTCCACGCTAACGACTAGCGATCACGTTTCACCGAAGAGACCGCGATCATCCAGGAAAATCGATCCATGGAAATACAAACGCGACGTATCCTAGTGCCACAGAAAAATTCCAGTCACTGTCCACTTTCAAATATCTCGGAGATTTGTCACGATTTCTGGTCCCTCATAGCACGTGTCCTTCGAGCGAGTGTCCTTTGGAATATCCTTCAAGATACACAGTCCGTTGGAAAATCACTGATGTAATATTTCAACACAATACGCCGTCTCTTGGATGCATGTATGTAAACATATTTACAATCCAGTTCTATTAGTCACTAAAAAACAATAGTGAATCACTTGTTCGAAAATTTGGTTGAAATATCTCCATTCATAACCTCCAACGTGTCGACAGATGTCACACGTTTAACGTTTCACAATATCGAATAACACGTGCGAGACACAATTCCGATCGCGTTCGACTGAACATTGAAGTATCACTGATAGATCTTGGTCTCACAACTAGTCGTTATCGTACGATGCGAGACTGCGTAAAGGGAGAATACACGTAAGACCGGCCCGCGTGGACGAGAGTGTTTCTTAGCAGTTCGTCGAAAACAACAGTCCTCGGAATACGAGTAGTCAGTCCCTCGCGAGCCACCGCCGACCTTTCCCTCTCTCCCACCACCCACGCAGCGTCCTCCTCCCTTCTGCTTTCTCGCTCCCGCTTTCGTGCCAGAGAGTTACTCTCCCCCTCTTTTCGAGCACTCTCGGTTTTCCTCTGTCACCCTTAATATATACGGCCGAGACGAAGACAGCGATCGAGATCCACCTCCACGGTTGACCGCGGTTTATCGTCGCGAAGGTCTCCAAGAGCGTCAACCCCTACTCGAGTTTCATCACGAGGTAAATCAAAAAGCAACGTGATTCCGTTCAGTCTCGCGACAAGTCGACTAGCTTCGATTACGAACTGTGTACGCGATTCGCGGCCGTGTCGTTTCTCTCACTTCGATCGATAATCGATACGATCGATCACGTGGACGAGACAAACGCGGGAGATCATTACGAGAGCGCGCCCTCTATGCTCCACACTTTATCTCTCTCTTTCTTTATCAAGACACTCTTCGCTGAAAAGCGCGTGGATTAGTGCGTTACGTGTCACACTCACGGTCAAACGAAAAAAAAAGTCGGTGGTTGGAGCACAGACGGCAGTGAGCCGACGACGACGAGAACCGTCATCGGCGCCGGCGAAAGTGAGAGTGCGGCAGGCCGCGGTAGATTCAGCGGTGCATAAGCGCTCTTGTTTCTCTCTCTTTCTTCATCTAGATATCTCCCTCACGCCCGATATCTCTCTCTCGGTATTATCTCCGTTTCATTCTCGCCCTCTGTCTATCTCCCTCCCTCTCCTTCTGTGCGTATGTTCGTCTTCGTTCTACATAGATTCCGTCTCCCTTAGTTTCTCGCCCCTTCTCGCTCTCTACTTCGCTCTTTATCGCGCCCCTATGGATAGCCTATAGCCTGTGGCAAGCGAGCATGGTTCGACCTATAGCGTTCGACGTTCCAGCGCGCTATCCGCGTGCACTGACAGCGCACGTATATAAAGCGGCTGCTTCGCGATACGACCCCACACTACGCCACGTAACACGATCTCCCGGTGCGCACACACTGCCGCGCCGCTCTCTGTCTTTATTTCACGCGCGCCAGCTCCCTATTCTTTCTCCTCTTCGGTTTCGTTTATTGCCCTTCCTTGTCCTGATCGCTACTACTCTCCCTCTTTCGTGATAACGCTGTCTCGCTCGTTGCCTCTCTCTTTCACGATATCTTTATTTTCATTTGTTTCTGCCTTTTCTCTTGTGTTAACTTTTTCGGTCATTATTCCCTATCTTTGTCTATCCCTTCTGCTCTCTTTCGTTTCCTTGATCGGATTAGACAGAGACAAAAAGGCACACGTATATGCACACTCTCTCAGCCGGAAGCAAATGAGAGGCCAGACCTTCCATCACACCTACCCTCTTGAATTTCTTTCGCGCGCGCGTGTACGCTGGGACGAGTCCCGCGGCGCATGCGCATTCATAGCGCGCGAACTACACGAAGGACTACAGCATTCGTACGAAAGACAGATACCCGGCGGAACGCGACAAGTGCGTCGCAGCGAACAATACGCGAACGTCTTGTTAAATATGCGATAGAGATGTCCGCAATTACGATAGGAGAGCAAATATGAAGACAATATTCGTATATATGCTACAAGAGCGTATCCGAACGTTTAGACCGCGCGTGTCGTCCACAAGTGCAAACGAACTTGCGCTAATGGGATAGTAGGGGTTGCAGAAGAGCAGACAGAGCTAATCGTGCCACCCACGGTTGACCTAGGCGCGTGTGCGTGGCTGATGCGTACTACACAACCGAGGGAGACGATTGCTCGTGCTGTTGAGACACGTTTTCTACTATACAACTGCGTATTTAATTGTACCTCAAAATTTCATTTTGCATTTAAACACGTTACTCGATATAAATTTTTACAGGAAATTTCTAGAATAATTAAAACATTACGTTATAATAAAAGAAAAGGAATATTCTTGATTTTAAGAATTAATTTTACAATTATCTTTCATCTTTCCTTTATATTACAAGTATAATCACAGGCATACCGGTACAATTGAGAAACGAAGACGATTCTACGATTTCATATTTCCAAGTTACGTTCGCAAAAATATTTGCATAGAATGCTCTTCTAATTTGCAAAAATTTGTACAGCTACTCCCAATGTAAGAGCAGATCCGCTGTTTACGAAATATACGTCGATTAATAACGGCAGCAAATGGTTGCTTATCTGTCCTATCTTAGAGGGAGATTTTACATAATCCGCAGCTAATTTCTCAAACGGAATATGAGCAGGGTTTTGCATAGTATAGCGACAAGCCTGACGTAAACGACCAGCCGATAGGCAGGGGTGGCTGACTGCGCGGCCGCGGTTGCGCGGCTGCTATCACATGGCCTTGTCCTTGAATGAGGCTCGTGAACCCGACTGCCGCTTTTATCGATCAGCCCCCGCATCCCGCTTCGACGCACTCGCTATAACCATCCATCTATCTCGGTGCAATGGCGTACCTAGCCATCAGTACTCCTGGATCAACGCGGTGCTTTCACAGTTGCTTTGAAACGAGCCCTCGTACAAGACACATGTCAGGACGCAACTCTTTTGATTCAAAGCTTCTCCGTTTATAGTTCCGTTAAACCGAGATGATTCTGCTTTGAAAATGCACTGTGAGTCTGTTTTCATAGCTCAAGCTTAATGTAAGGTCACTCACAGGAGGATTGGTTTTAAAAAGTTCTTGGAAATTTGAGTTGCCTGGCGTGTTTTAACATTTCGTCTGATTCTATGCTATGTTAAAATTATTTTTATAGAACTATAAAAATATCTTTATTATGAGAGCATTTAACTATAAAATTATGGAAGTATTTTTGTTGGAATATTAAAAGATTAAATCGAATTAATTTAAAATTATATAATACAACTCAGAAAAATATTTAATCGAGAGATTTAAAGCTGGTACATTTAACATAGAAATTGATATATTATACCATACAATATCTATGCTCTGTAAAGAACTCTATTCGAGGCTATTGCGAAGCATATTCATCTGGTTCTTCGAGAAGACCGATTGCTGAGACGAATCCCCCTTTCCTTGTCGAGACACGGAAGAATGGATTATAATAAGTATAATGGCGTAGACATTAAACCCTTCTGAATTTCGTCCAAGGATCCCCTTAAACGACAGAACGAAGCGGGCGTTGTAGGTCGTCTAGCGAAGGTCAAGGTCTCCCTTGTCGAGGATTTCAGGCTAACACTCGTTCCCGCACCATTGTTCCTGAATGTCTTGGAACACTGAATTTTCAGGCTTAATAACATAACATACGACGGAGGGATACGAGTTATAACCTTTGTTCTGGATATTGATATTGCTTATACGCTTGACGTTGAATTTTTCTCGTAGCCAAAAACGTCGGAAAGAATAGCTTCAACGACTAATTGTATTCGTTTGTCCGCTTTGTAGTCTCGATTCTTTTGTCTGTCACGGTGCACTTAAAGAGGAAAGGAATTTATACATTAGATCCTTTATTTTTTTTGATGAATAGAATATCATGGCAAAAATCATTACTGTTTTAAGTTCGTTACATTTGTCAGTAGAATTTGAAATTATTTTGAAAATGGCTAATAAAAACATATCTGATATATGAATGAAATTAATTATTTTTCGCATTCCTGCTTTTCATTCTACATACCTTCAAAAAATGTGTCAGTAATTTATTTACCGATAACAGATTTATTATCGTGTTTGAACGTTCTCATTCGTTGATTTTGCAATAAACGCCAATGCTCTGTAACTGACTCGATAAGAAGAAGTTGGCAGTTCAAGATAAGTTTCTGAATATCGATCAATCCGATTACCGGTGAATGTTATCGATCTGCGATATATTAAAATATAAAATCATGCTACCTAAAATAAAATCGTGCTACCTAAATCTATTTATCTACGATATCGTGCAACGTGTTGTATTTCTACGAGTCGATATTCTTCCAAAGAATCTTGTATCTACTTGCAGAGTGCGCATAATGCGCCCCGTTCGATGCCCATTCTCACAGGGGGTAATCTACGTGTGGTGGCTGGCCGCGAGTCTCGCGACCAACGTATTACGTGGCCGAGGTCGTAGTTGTTTAGATCTAGATGAACCTGAATCATCAAACCGGTCTGAATGTAGTGCGCGGCTGGCTGTAGTCCGTGGTATGGCTCAGCACGACTCTCGTTGGATTAGGTTAGGGACGAGACGCGTTATAGCACGCATGAGTTAGAATAGAGAAGGAGCGACGAGTGGGGCGAACTAGCAGCGAGAGGGAAAGAGCTCAACTTGATGAGATAGAGACGACGACGTGGAGATATTTCGAGAGATGGAGAACGGCCGGTTGAGGAGAGGAGCGGAGGAAATGATAGAGAATGATAAAGAAAAGAGGGGGGAAGCTGATTTGACGAAAGTGAAATAAATGGAAAGGGAGAGTTGCCGAGAAAATTCAGAGATAAATACGTAGGGGAGTATACGATCTAGATGCGGAGTAGTGGAGTGTAAATAAGAAAAAGGGATGTCTTCTTTTCTACAATGAATCATAGTGTTTTTAGCGATAATCGATTAACCCATTACGGACCAAGCAGTGAAACGATACATTAGTAGACTCTTTTATGCAAATCTCTACTTTTATGAACACAATTAGAGAGAGAGAGAGAGAGAGAGGGAGAGAGAGAAAACCTAAGCGTAAATTTGTTTTACATACTAGATATTGTATCAAGTACTCTATCTTTAATATTTTGTATTTATGGATTCTATGGTATTGTCGTAAATATTTTCTAAATGCATAAGAATTAAAACAAAGTAACTTACATACTGTTAGCAAGAAAAAATATTAAACGATTCTCTTTTACAATCGCAATAACGAAAACTGGCTCCGATAATATAAATTGATAAAAAAAGGTTACAAATAGAATGTAGCTCTAACGTGTGTCCTTAAAGGGTTAAGAGCCGCGAAAAAGAGAGAACAGGAACGAAAATAGTCCTATAATTAAAACGGGATAAAATGTCTGGGACAAAGAGGAACAGTTGGGTGAGACAGCAAGGTCTTCGAAGGAGGTCCTCATGTTCGGTCTATTTAGAGAATACCTCTGCGTGCCTGTTCACTTTCAACCGATACACTTCGTCTCTTCGACGTCTAGCTATTTTAATAACCCTGTCGTCCGTAGCCTTCTGTAATTCAAAAAAAGAAGGTACACTAATCCCCTTCAAGAATGCTCCACAACATACTCAACGAAACTCTCAAAACTATACGTACAATAAAATTCAAATGTACGTCTTAAATATTACAACAGTTACTGATGTTTAATACTATTAACTATTATTTAATGTTGCTTTTAATTTCTATTTATTGTACTATTGTACTGTTCGAGTAAGTGTAATGAGTAATAGTAATGACCTGTAGTATATACATTTCAAAAATGAATTAATTCACGCACCATCCGCCCTAACACGCTTTAAACATCAGAATTTCATTGAAATCGTTCGTAACCGTAATCTAAACATCTTCCAATGAACGAGATCAGCTTGTGTAACTTGTTTGTCTGAAACTAGACTTTCACCGCGCTTAAGCTACTTTCTATGTTATGCTGCGCCAATCGGTCGACGAGTCTACTGCCAACTACTAACAAAATCACGTTTACGAAGCTTCTGTAAAAAGTCGACCTTGGCCGATGAATTCACACGAGCATAAATCCTGCCTATCCCAGGAAGACCGGGTCCGACATCCCTGAAACCGAGGTCGGATTACACAATCAACAGCCTCGATTGATCCCTCGTCGAAAAAGAGCGCGTTAATGTGCCCGGTTTTATAATTGTCCCGAAAACATCGACTTTAAGAAAAGGAATTAACGATGGCCATCAGTGGACGTAAGGAAAGAACACGAGACTGGTTCAAGTTCATGTAGCTGCGGGGCTTTAGCTGGGTTCCAAGGTCAACGGAGAAAGCCTTCCTTGTTCGTGGTCTTGTTGCCGATATAGTGTTCGGCTACCCGATACCGCGCATACTAGATTCACTCGGTCAGAATGCCTTGAAGACCTAACCCAGACTTCGGCTATATAGGTCATCTTCTAGCTGACCCCCTAGCTTCTTCCCTTCGAGGAACCTAAATACACATACGTTATTAGCTTCGTGTCTCAAATTTATAGATTTGTTATACATGTACGTGTCATATACCTGCTACATACTTCCTAAATAGTAGAATGCGAATTTTTATGCATTTATGGGAAATTTAAAAGATACAAAAATGCATAGAATGCACAGAGCACGTACAAATATATCAAATATTCAAAATATAGTCGTTATAATACTCAGTAGATGAACAAATATTTACCAAGGTTCTACTATTTTTGCTGTAATTACATGTATCAGCTTAATTTCTGAGTTCTTCAGTATAATTCCATTAAACTTCGATATAATTAAATACGTCGCTACCTCCGCTTTTTCATTCTTTTCATTTGCTACACGCGCCAGCTTGATTTCTGAGCTTCCTAGTTTAATTACATACCAATGGCACTGTTGGTTGGTGTGGATCAGATAATCTGATTAATCAAACTAACGAGCTGTATTTATTTATTACTTTCTTTCTTACGAGCCTAGCTTCACGGATCGTTGGCTTGGTAATCAAAAACAAATCTGATTCTCCAGAGTAACCATCTTTTTAAAAACAGAATAACCGTTCTCCAGAGTAGCATACAAAAAGTTTGTATTTTTAAAAGGATTTTTAAGACAAAATCTTCCATAATGAATACGCGTCACCTGTACTCATAATTCAACATACCTTTACTACAAAACTATCTTTCTGAAACCTGCAATCTCATCTAAGAAATCCATATTCTTGTGTCTCCGATAACAGCAAGACTCTCAGGAAAAATCTATAACGAATACAAGTCTTCTCTATTTACATTTCGAAACCACATTTGCTACACAACGAACTACCTTTCTAAAAACCTTCTAGAATCACATTTAAGAAATTTAGATACTTATTTCTTCAAGTCTAAAAAATTGGAGATTTAGAACACCCAAATATGTATTGTATACCACTGAGAGCGCCGAGCACCTTTTCACGTTTATAGAAACGATCGCTTGTGGTTGATCGTAAACGCGCTGGATGCTTTCACCGGATCGACAAAGAAAGAGAAATTGAGTTCGAATTCAGCGCGCGATGGCGTCACGCGAGGGAATTCCGCTGGTTCGATGACCTGGTGCTGGCCTGACCTGGACCGTTCTCCACTTTCGTTCTCCGTTGGGAGACCCGCGGTATGGCGATCGCCCAACGAAAGCGAGACACCGTGGCGAGAGTTTTAGAAACCGGATCGCGATCAACGGGGGTCCTGAAAACTGGGCACGAGGCCGGGTACACCGTCGAGAGCGAGCGTGAGAGTCGTTTAAGAAAGCGAAACTGTTTTGCCGGGCCGCAACTTTCCTCCGCTATCACCTTCTGGCGCCGCCAAACCCGAGGTGAAATCGCGAAACTTCAACAACCGCGGGATCCTTGATACGACCGGTCTTCGTCCAACTTGCTCTTGCCTGCAAAAGTGTCGCGTATTTCTTTTTATATTAGAAATTGCTTTAATTTTAAAGCCAAGATCAATCGGTAGTTGCTGAATTGACAAGTAGATTCTGGATACAGATAGAGATGCGTACAAATTTATACTTCTATGAACACTGTAGAATATATCTCGCACACAAAAGCTAGACAATATCTAGTCACTTTTAAACTCTTTGTTCCGACCAATTAACCAACTATCAAATAACTAAATTAAAATTTCTACACAAACACCCACCGTTATTACTGAAACTAGCGATTTCCCTCTGTATAAAATCCAAAAATCCATTGTGACTCGAATGAACCATCGAGGAACCAAATCCAAATTCACTCAGACCACTCTATTTCGCATACACAATCTTACTGTACACAGTCAATCGTGAACTATTTGCTCTACTTAATAAACCGTCGAACAGGCAAGTCGAAATTTACACAAATCAGCTTACCTCACAGACGATACTCTATCAATCTCAAACTGTTCGAACGAATTAGTCCATCAACCACTATACTCCATGATATCATAACGAAGCTTACGTTTCCTCGATATACATTTTGTCTGGAAACAACGAGCGAATTCTCAACGAGGCCGTTGTGGCTCTGGGCAAGTTGGCCTTGAACCTGGTGGTCGAAAGTGCAAGTGGATCGGCCGAGCGGCGGAGCGAATCGAGGCAACGCGACGCGTCGGAGAAAAGAGAAAGAGAAAGGGGCCAGCCGGTGTGCACGCGGCCCAAAGAAGAAACGGTTTTTGGTCGCGTTCGACGAAAGTGAAACGGCCTTCGAGAGAACGAACTCCCCGACGTGTATATGGGCGCCATTGAACCAGTGACCTTCATACGAGAACCGGTCTTTGTTCACGGTCTCTTCGCGAGCCACCGACCTGATCTACCCTCGCCTCGCTAGCCTCCTTTCTAGACGACGTCTCATTTGCATATATCGCAACTTCGATCGGGATTTTGCACGCTTCCTGGACCAATTTCGTTTTGGATCGATGTCGTTTTATTGTACGGGTGACAGAATTGATTAACGCGTTCAATACGCAGTGGATACGCGTATCGAAGAGAAGGCAACTGTTCAGTGACGAGGACGATACGTGTATCGATATTTCTTTCTATATTTTTCAACAATTTAACTCATGCTTTGATCATTCTTTAAGTAAAACCGTTTAAAGTAAAGAATCGTTTTCAATATTTTTCGTTAAGGAAAATTGAAATCGTAGAAATCCCTGTGTATCGAATTTGTTAATCTATCAACACGCCAGTTATTTTTTTGGTTCTTAATTCTTGATCAGTTGTACTAGTTTATTCTTCATATCGTACACGTATTTCAAAGGTATTAAGACAGGTATTAGAAGAATATTAAAACTATCAAAGAGAGATTACAAGCACTGAGAGTGGAAAATTAAACACAGTTGCAGGTTAGATTGTACGAGTAACATTGTAAGTAATATCACGAATAAGATAAGATTCTTTGAAGCAACATGCACGTTTTAGGATGAATGTTTTTATTCTTATTAAGCTTCATAATCCACCTCTCTTACGTGTTGCAGTTTGTTTCTTTTTATCGTTGCTCAAATAGATAAAGCTACTCGCTGCAACTTCACGGTATGCGTCAAATATAATGGGAGAAGTATGTATTAAGAAAATAATTTTGCGACTCAAATTATGTTAAATTCAATCAGATTTTTTAAAATTAAAATTTCTTAAAAATAAGATTCTTCAAAATTAAATAAAATATTCTTGTTTAGTCATTTTAACGACTTTCGTGTACGAATATTTAATTTGATTTGTTTGTGATGTTAAAATAACGCGATTTTATAATTGTCGTTTTAACAAAAGGATTTAAAAATACGGTTAGAACAGACGTTACTAGCTAAATTAGAAATACCTTTGATAGAAAAAGCTATGCTATGTTTCAATAACCATATTTTAATAGCGTTAAATATTCCTTCGATAAATACCGAAACTTCGGCCCAATAATTAGGAACTGCTTTATGATAAAAAATTTTAAAAAACGATGGAAAGCCAGACGCAGCACAAAAAGTTATCAGGTTAACGAAGAGTTCACATTTTTAAAGTTCAAATTCTTTTTTCCCTCCATATGTGTCAATATGCGAATCTTATCAACCGTAGAGTTTTTGTTAAAAGCCACTATCGTTAAAAAAATGTGAAAAGAGGAAATAAAAAACAGGCAGGGGAGGAAAAAAGCAGAGAAATTGAAAGAAACCGCGTGCTTCTTATCGATAAGGCGGGAGAAATTCAAAGGCAGGGGAAGTTTAAGTGGCATGGCTAGCGGAAAAGCCATGACCTGTCTCAAAGTAAGCGTGATTTCTGCGTTTCGTGACTGTGCCAGGCGACTCGCGTGCCTCGGAAAGAATTAATCCGGCCGCTTTCACTCTTCGAGGCAAGAAAGTCGTGCGATCCACTCGTCTACCCGTAGAAAGAGCTTTAGCCTGCCGTGAAAATTAGTCATTTACATAACTTGTGAAACACTTTCGCGTGAATTTCGCGATCATCGACCACGATATGTAATCGCCTGCAAAACGTTTTTCACTTATTTCTTATCTTTACTTTTTTAACCGAGAAGCACTGCCGACCGTTGTTTTCATTTCTACACGGTAAACTTTCTAGTCTCCAGAGTCGGCAAACTTTGCGTTGTTGACTATAGAATGATTCAAACCACAAGGTCTATTAGAACGTGGAACTTTGAGCGTAACGAGAGTAGTTTTAGAATTCTTTCGTTCCTTTCTGTAGACTTTCCTATGGTTTGAAATAATTTTAATTCAGCTTTTTAAAGTCCACCTTACATTCAAAGATCGTGAATTTTAATTCTAATGGCAGATTATTATATTTAATGCGAAACTTAGAAATTGGATTTTCGGTGATAGAAGACTATAATATTTTGTTAAAAAATTGTTAATTTTCGTCTGAATGATATTTAATTCGAAAATTGTGAATTTGAATTTTAATGACAAAAGACTGTGATATTTGTAATATTTTCAGTCTTGAAAATGATTGTACTTACAACCAACTAATAACAAACTGATATCATTCCCTCTCTCTATACTTGTAGTAAACATTGAAACTGTTATTCCCCATACGTATTTCTTTTCTTCTTGTACGCGCAGATATATCTGCCAGTACCGGTTCACCGCATTCATGGCTCGGAATACGATTTAATCGGAAGATTAATTTATTCATACACGATCGTTGTTGTTAAATCTCTCGAAAACAGTTGCAAAAACTTTTTCAAGTAAATGTAAAAGGAGTATATCTAACCTTGCATAGCTGTTTCAAGGTTAAAATCCCATCCCTGTTACAACAAATTATAATTATTTAAAATTTTAGAGAAGTAAAACACGTTAATCCTTTCCACAAATATTCGTTTGGATTTACAATATAATTTAATGTCAGCTTATAATGTGTTTTGCAAATTTTAATCAAACGACAATGACATTCTCAATTGACGATAATTTTTGACGAAATAAAATATTGTATCAAATAAGATTTAATACTAAGCCCATTAAACGACAAATGTTTTGTTGAATTAATAGAAATAACATACAACTGCAATTCTCAGAATCTCGATGAAAATAAAATTACGATAAAGTTAAAGTAAATAATATAGTGACGAGAAGATCTAGGGATATTTCCCGAGTTACAGGATAATTTGTACAAACTGTACGAGTAAAGGAGAGCAAATAATACCGTACACGGCAGTTACGAAATTATCACGACTTACAGACGACACTGTAAGCCGGTCCGTATCACCCGTGATAATTTGTGTTAGCATTGAGACAGAGCACGGTCGATTAGAGGACGATCCCCCTGATTCAGATATCATATCTACAGACGCGAATGCACCTCATGTATCAACGTTTTTGTTTCCTTAACCTCATAGCCTTCATCGAGAGTGATGAGAGAATATCTTCGTACAAAGTGTTTCAAAATTATGCATACGAACGTATTTGATTAATAGATAAATATGATTCAAAATGGAAATAATCTCAGATTAGAATAATCCATGATTCGGTAGTTTCTTTTAAACTTTCTTTTTATAGATAATCATAGAAGTTATAGAACATCTATCAT
The DNA here is from genome assembly GCA_014825925.1 of Bombus breviceps. Lineage (NCBI taxonomy): Eukaryota > Metazoa > Arthropoda > Insecta > Hymenoptera > Apidae > Bombus > Bombus breviceps. Next base: position 8,356,410 of record CM026189.1, on the reverse strand, counting down.
TTGGTATTTACATTAGTAGTTGTTAATATATAACATGAGAAGTTGGTACTTTTATGAACATGTTTATAAGAAAAATTATGACACTTATCAGAATACATCTTTACTATTGTATTATATATATAACGTGTAATATTATACGTATCATATCTTTTTGGAATTTCAGTATCTTGTATCATTCAGTATATTTTATTTCCATTTGTCTTTTATTATAATTAAATGAATTGCTGGCTGTAGAGAAAAAAGTAAATGATCAATCGAAGTATGTAATTACAAAGCTTGTAGCGATACTTCTTTTAACCGAAATCTATATTTTTGGGACGAAGTATCGCGATCGATGATCGATAACGACCTACGGCAAAATCGAACATCGATTGAAATTCGTACCAGCGGATCATCGCATTACACGGCGATATCTCGATCATCCTCGTTTGACATTGAACTTCTTATCGACCTGTCTGGCGTTGGAATTTAATACTTGTTCAAATATATTTAATTTGTCACGTTCCCATTGACACGTTCTACAATTTCCTTTAAATCTCTAAGCCCAATCAAAATATTACCTACATTTTTTTCACACATTCTACTTCCTACCATCTTAACTTCGCCACTGCCAATATTCTATCATAGTTGTGAAATAAAATTATCGTCGATTAGTATGAAAAATTACAATGTCACATTTATTTAGATCTAATAACATGTTTATCGTAATTATATCATTGCTGGACCATTAGTGATAAAAATGGATTTTATTTTTATTTTTTCCCACAAAACTCGCATATTAGATTTCGAACAGTAATGAAGAAAGGTAATAGTAAAAAAATAATAAACAAAGGATCGAAGATCAGAATAATTCGATACGTTTCTAAAATATTACGCATCAGTTTCCTCGATTGTTCTGGACTGACGTCATTTCTCCGATGATTGTTCAATCGTCACGTGCAATCGCTTGTCGGTGACATTGAATTTTGGCAGAACCCATTGTTACTGGGACGCAATCGATAGCGAAACGTATTTGTATTCACGCGCCCAGTTACAATGAAAATATTGTAACAAATTTTCATGATAACGTTCCATACAATTTCCATATACTCTTCTTCACTTTCTTTTTTCTTCTATATTACTAGATCATTATTTTTTGGGTGAATCACTGATGTAATTCGATCAATAACAGAATCGACTGAGGTCAGTTATTTTCATGATTTCCGTCGTCTGTTTGCTCGTTTGAAAAAAATATTTCATAAAAATCTTAGACAACGATTAGATGTTGTTTCCGTTCTTCTTACTTGCGTTTCTTTTTTTATAGGAAATTCTTGCAATTAGAGTATTATGATTTTGATGCGAGTCAGTGATGAAAGTGGAAATTACGATGGATATTATCTCTGATTTGGAGTTTCTCCTATTCGAAAGTTAATTTTCGATGAAATTCATGAAATACGCCTAGTATCTTATTACTAATCTTATCATATTCTGCAGTTTTAAAACACGATCTAAATTATGCTCGTGTAAATTAAAACATTTGACATTACATGTACAAATCCCTATAATAACGAAGAAGAAGTAAAATCATGGGACATATATACAAAATATTTCCAATTCTGAAGGTAAGCAAGGATAGCTATGAAGTTAACTCGATTTATCAATTTTTCCCAATAAACATCAACATAAAAACTTAAGCTGACTTTGCACGGTTGATAAGAATGTCATTAAACGGAATCACCGGTTCATCGTTCTTGAAATGTCAGTATGTTGTAACGAGTGCGTAAACTCGCGGCTAGAAACTGCCTTTGAGGAAGACCGATTCGATAAGCTGTGGTCGATGAATCTAATTACAGAATTATCTTTGTTTATTTCTTAGAGAAGGTAAAAAAAATATCGAAACACGTGTGGTAGGTCAGGAATCCAAAAATAATATCCCATCTGGATAAATAGGCGGATGTAGCGTCATCCAACGAGACGACGACGCGGCGCGACGCGACGTGGCCTTGCATTTTGATTTCTATCGAAAACAAAATCGTTGCCCAAAATAAGCCTCGCAACGCGCATGATTAATAATTTTATACCGCGTTCCACGGTTGCGTCGTTTGCAAGAATATATTTTACCATTGATATATATTTCTGTCTAATGTAAGTACATATATACATATAACGCTTCAACTTTTGTTATATTTGTTAGAAAGTATTAGAAATCGCTTTGTATACTGTTCCGTAAACCGTAATTGCGCTAACGAAGGTATTAACAAATCGTCTCCTCTATTACAAACTATCCCCTTTCAGTGAAAATATCATACTGGGAAATAATTATTTAAAATAAGGGGAAATAATTATTGCCTACGCCGCAACGCTGGCGCATATAGCCGCCATGAAATAACGCCCATGAAATTGCCGCCCTTGGTGGACGTGCACTTGAAACGCGCTATGATAAATTTACACATGCGTTCTTCGGAGGGTAGCGATGGACAGACGAGGGAGTAAAGATCCAACAATGAAAAAGATTTCACCCAGAAGCACACGTCGCAACAACGGTACAGTAGAAGTCAGGATACCCCTCGCAATTCATTCCCGGCCGCGTTCGACCGTAATACCATCCCTCCGCTTCCGTTCTGCCGGCTGCATTTTTAAAAGCTATCACGCTCGCAATGTATCGCACCATGCAATTTGTCGGGTATTATACACTTATCCGGCCGCGGCCACGCTAAGCGTTACTTTGAATAAGTGGCCCGCCGAAAATCACGCGAGAACAAAGCACTTATCGTATGCATCAACGACGTTGAGTAAGAACGAATCGCGTGCTTAACCGTACCTAATCAATAACTTGCGATATTGTCCGATATGAGGTCTGTTTATTCGTGGTGTTTTATTTGTTTTCTAGGTAGAGATCAAATTGATTCAGCCAATGTTGAACGGATGTTTATGCAAATGCGTATCTTTACAGGCATTGATAAAGAAACATCAGCTTTCTTTGTTTTCTTGCTGAAAAACATGCACTAATATGTGAAAGCTCAAGCTCGAAATACCTCTATCGACGTTGAAGGATGGAATTCTATAAGAAATCCTAATGAAAGAAACGAAGACCGGTATCTTCTAACTTATTCATAAACAGTAAGAATCAGTTTTCTCCCCAACCGAAGTCACACGTACGTGAAAATATTTTTTTATTTCCGATCCTGATTCTTAGTACTGTCATATACGAAAAATAAAATTCGATTAATCGTTAATTTAAGGCCGTACGACAAATACAATTAGCGAAATACGGTACACAAAAAGGTAAATTAATCTTATCAAATTAAACGTATATATATATATATATATATACATGTCGTATCAAATTTTCTTTTACGAGAAAATTGTATATTATATCCACGGAAGGGATTAACGCAGGTTGTTACCAATATCCGCGTCGATTTTCACCGTTCAAACATGCGTGAAAATCGCCACCCACTACGACTTCACGGAATCGGTACTTTTCCTCCCACCCTATACTCGGCTCCTGATCCCCTGTCTTCAACCCCCTCTCGGCGTTCTATGCCCACGTCAGACGATAGTACGCATTGTACTGCGCCGCCACTGAAAACCTACAGTCTAGCCTTGACTGCGCGCAGGGGTTGCTATGGCGATCACTACCCCCACACATACGCCCACTCTGCCCCGCCGACAACCCCTGCGTCCCGACGGCGGCGGCGGTCTACGACCAAGAGTGTGACCCCGACCTTTCAGGTGGATGACCTCCACTGCATCGTAGATGCGCGCGCACGCGACGGCCCTCACCTAGACAGTGAGCTCACCCCTCTGCCATTTCCTCTGGCCGACGTCGACCGACCGACAGCCACCCCCGTACGCTCACGGGGATGCAGCCGGCGGCGGCGGCGGCGACGACGCGACGTGGAGAGGGTCGAGAACGGACTCGACCGTGGCTTGTCATTACTTGAGACTGAAGATTGTCTGGCTGGTTACAGTGAACTTCTGGGGAAGGGGGGGCGTTCGAGGGGTTGTATTTTGATTGCATTGTCGCGGTGTTCCTCCTTTCTTCCGCGTTCTCTTTTTTTCCGAGTTTGCTTCCTCTGGTTAAGGGATGAGGCAAATGCATCTTATATTTCGAGTCGAAGAGCACGAAATTATGGATGAATTGATCGCGTTTTGTTGCAGACTTTAGGGGGTAGATTGGAGCTATTCGATTAGTTGAGTCGAATTAGGTTTTACATATCGTAGTAGGAGAGTTTTGTTTAGTACTTTACTTTTTATCTAGATTCCTTATTTAATGTTAATAATATTTTTATACGATCTGATATGTCTATTCTGTCATAGTAGTCCTCTTCCCTAATTATCCTTTCAGTCAATTAACGAATAATATGAATAATTAATATAACAAAATTTAATCCACTTCAGCAGTGGAAAATTTTAAACACATGGCTGACTGATAATCTTAGTGGTTCAAGTCAAGGTTTTAGAAATTCAGGTTTAGTATAAGTCTTTAAAATTCCCCTTAGTTTCACAATTGATTAAGTTGCACCGATATAAGTTAAGTCGTTTCTCAAAATTTGGAAAGATGTAACGAATCTTTCATAAATATTTCATCAAGCAAAATTCCATATACTTCAAAACTTGTCTTATTTTTATTCATTGTCAATCGTTTTTTAACCTTTATAAAAAAAAAGCAGTGGATCGACTTGCGCTATAACAATTGGCACAACGCGTCAAACATTGCTGGAAATTCGATTGATCGACGATAGCGGGGCTCGAGGTCCAAGTCCCGATTCGTTAGTATTCCATGGAGGAAGCAAGGAGAAACTCGGGGAATTTCCGGGCGCACCTGCAACGCACCAGCAGGGATCGACAGGTGTGGAAAAAGTTTATTCTCTCGTTGGGTTTCGCTGACCCGGTCACAGGCAGCACGAGCGTTGCATCTACGCCTATGCGCCAGACGCCGACAAGAGGGTTGCTCACCCCTTCCTGTCTGCACCATCACATGGAAATGCGGCTGAGGCTTTTGCACGAACGTGTTCACCGACTACTCGACCCTGCCTCTGTGTCTCTCCCTCTCGTTTCACTCTCTCTTTCTCTTTCTCCCCTTCTCCGTCACTGTTTCACCCCTTCTCTTACCCCCTCTACCCTTGCTCCCCTGCTCTCCTTCTGCGTCCGTCAGCCTGCTCGATTTCGCGCAGCCAAAGAATACCTAAAACGCTGCAGTCGGGCATCTTTTGAGCCTCCTAGTCCCCCTCCCCTAACCGCACACCCTCATCTCGGAGACATTATTCACTGCACTGCGAGTACCGTGTATTTAAGCGAGCCTGCTTTCCAATTTGCATCTCTGATATTTTTTGCCCCGTGCAACCATAACACGCGTAAGGTTGCTCGGATATGTACGGCTTTGTATGGATCTTAAATGCCTGGGAATAATTATAGCTAGGTGATTCAGAAGTTGATGAAATTGTAAATAAGGGGTGAGCTGGAGTAAAACTGAAATACTTCTCTTGTTTCGAATTTCGAAGGCAAATGAATTTGGATTTCACAGAGAACGATTACGATTTAATATATTTGCAATGAAAATAGTAACAAATAGCAAACATTTCCCACAATGATGATACAGTAATGTAATATTATTTCTATACCATTTTGTTACACACTTTGATTAAAATAAAAAGAGATATAATTTCTGTAGTAGATATTGTTTTACTTCTACGATAAGATATTTCTATTGTAATTTCTATGTCTATTGTAAAAGAATAATTATAAGATCCAAGGCTTAAATTAATACAGATAGGAATTTAATTTAATTCGTCATCAATTTTCTATGAAAATAATGTACCAATGTCCGTATCTGTAGTATTTTATCGATCAGTCGGTATTTGCGCTTTCATGGTACACCATGATAGCATGGTTTAACGCAATCCATCTCGTGATAATTACATAAATTTATTAATTCCTTGGTGCGCCAGCACGAGATCGGATTTCCAATATCGTTGCCCACGTCGCGTACCACGTTGAATATTTTATCTGGCTGGAAATAACGAAAAGCACGTATCATTAACGAGATCCTAATCGACTACCCTGTAGATCGTCGCTTATCAACGTCGTCGATCGACAATGACTGTGAATGTGGGAGTATTTCAATATTAAATCGCTCTAGCTCTTCCTGCATGCCATATTTCGACCCTTCCTTCGATGCACCACTCCTCTTCTAAAGTAGAACGTGATATTAATGCACTTTGATAACAATTTTCTATCCCTCCCTTTTTATTCGACTTGTTTTAGAAAAAGACGCATTAACGAAGTACATATACGGAGATGAAATAACTGGATTATGATATGAAATATGAAACTCTCTCGTAAAATATTAATACATTTATTCGTTATTTTCGTTATCTTATTTTCTATTATTCTAAATATATCCGTTACTCGTTATTTAATTAATATTTTAATTATCAATTATGCATGCAAACAAATTTGTAAAACAAGAAAAACTTTTTTTTATTTCCTACATTAACTTTCACGTTGCGATATTCGACATACTGGAGCGTTGTAAAATTTAATTTGGTTCACGAGCTAGTAAATTTATTATCCTCGATATATGAGAAACCAAACTTTCCGTATCAATTCCACGGTGAATAACTTTCTGATTTTTGAAATGTTCGTCGAAGGGGACTACTCGTGACAATTAGAAAATTCTCAGAAATAGAATTGATAAAATTTTACTTTCTTCCTAGATTATCTGCTACTTTAAAAATATTGTTTCAAAACTTAATTACACAGCACAAATGGTAAAAATCCTTACGCCTCAAAATCTAGAAATTCTTCATACAACCATATATACAACTAACGTCGTTCAATCAAAACCCCTCAAATTTCAATATCAAACAAGTAAAAAATTACGGTAAAAGTATCCCCCCGAGCAATCACTCTACGAAACCTTCCCTACGAATCTAAGTACACGTCAAGAAAATGCTCGGGTCCGCACACTTCGAAAACCTTAATCGACCTCCAACCAGGGGCTCTTGACGGGGGTGAGATTTGACAAAGAAACCCACCCTAAATATCATGAAATGGAGAAAGAAAAAACAGATCTGGAGTAGAATCGTTCCCTTGCGAAGCGAGTTTTGGACCCGTCCCGCGTCGCTTACCGGGTAACGAATCCAATTACTTGCTAATTAGAGAATCGAGGCAGCAGTACTTTTAGAGAGTTGCGTGGCAACCCGTGCGCGCGTACAGAAAAAAAGAGCGAAAGAGAGGCTTTCAGAGGGCGGCAAAGGACGCCACGGGGTTTTTCTCGGCGAGGATGAAGTGCGCAATTAATCCGTCTCGCGTAGCCACTTCTGCTACTGAAACTGCATTGATATCCCCGCCATCCCTTACCCCAAACCGCCATCCTCCATTTTCTCCGCGGCCTCGTCGCTGTTTCTTTCTGTCACGGTGCTTCGTTCAACCTACGTAACCAGACGTCTCTCTAACGACATCGTGTAATGCATGGTCGTCACGATCTTCGGGGAAAAAGCCTCGATTTTACCCTCTTGTTTCAAGCGCGTCGCGGCCGTCTGCTTGGGAGCTTGTCTGCTTTCGTAGGTGGTTCCTGGAAGAACAGCCAATAATTGATTTCTTGGGAACAATTGATTGGATGCTTCGGGTATACCGTATTTTGTACATAATATGATGTAACTGGTGGTACATATTGAAAAGAGCAGGAAAGGGTATGAAATACATGAAAAGTATGGGAACAAATTTTTTTCGTATGAAGGTTCGCTCGACAGAATTTACTTTGAACGTTTGCACGATATGTGTACACTTATCTGTTATCTAAGTACTGTGATCTCAAAGTAATGGATGTCCCTGTTGAAGTGCCTGCTAGTTTACAGTGAAGTCCGTAAAATCGAGATAATTGAAAATCAGTTCTGTGTGAGACTGGGCCTCTTATGAAAAAATTGTATTCCTTGTCTGAGTTTTTCGTATATTTTACGTAACGTAATATTTTATTATCATATTAGATAGAGAACGAGAATATAAAAAATGTGTAGAAAAAATAATGGAACATCGGAGATTTGCCATTCTATCCGAACGTTATAATTTCGTAGTTTTTCGTTCTCGTGCCATCCTAGTCATCGCTACTGCAGTGTCACTCAACGTTTTCGCAATTCAATTTGCACTTCTTCTATCTGTCTGGCTGATCTAAATGGATTCGTGAAACGCACCCCAACGCAGAGTTCATTCGTGCTGCGATTAAATCGATCATTCCCCATCGCCAGGCTAATTTTTTTCGACAATATTGATACAGCGCTCGCGTCAAAGGAGATATAAATGCAGCAAAAGCACGGAATATACCGTGGCAGCGGATCGACAGTATTTATCTTGACAACGCGAGGGATCCGAGCGCAATTAGACACGTTCGGAAACATTTCAGTGTGGCCAATGCCCCTGAAGCTTAATGACCCCGTGACTGTGCACAAGCAGCTGGCCAAAGGCCCCGCGTATCGCGTGCACATACACTTTGCATAGTTATCGCTCGAATAATTATACTCTGCCTACCCTGCGAATTCGAATCGGTCTGATCGAACGTACGCGACACGAATGAAAAATTTCGTTCAATTCGCCATTTTCGACATCGAATTTCGGTGAATAAGTTGATCAATCCTCCTTCGTGGATATCATAGTGAAAAAAAATAATCTGTTGAAAGATTCAGAAAATAAAAGAGTTATTTAGTGGATCGTTTTCAAAGAGAAGAAAAATAAAAGCAAATAAGACATTTTGGAGAACAAAGAAACATTCTTATCCGAGAAATAATTATTTTTCAACATGAACCTTGAATCTAAGTTTATATGTAGTTATCGATCTTATCGGATTGTTCTAAATGTTTGTACAATTCAAAGAAACGTGTAGCCTTATATTTATTTATATAAATATAAATTATAATTTTATAATAATATACCTTCGAAATAATGTCTCCGAGCTAATAAAATATTTACTAGGTTTGATAAGAGAGAAATTAATATTACGTAACATGACAATGTTTCTTCGTTGTACAGTTTCCTTTTACTTGACATTTCCTTACACCAAATATTAGGCAACGTTTTTCAGACATTGCTTTTACGATATAAAGCGAAATGTGTTACATGTCACTGTCAATACATTATCGAACAACTCGTATTCGATACAGATCAATCAAATATGTCATAAAATTAGCATCATCCAGGCGTAAAAGTTACCAGCCACGTTTATCCAGAGACAAATCGGCAGGGACCAGAAATCAGCGAGCGATCGAAGATTAAATTCGACTGCTTATACTCTCTCTCTCTCTCTCTCTCTCTCTCTCTCTCTCTCCAGAGGAGGGTGGAACACAGCGTCCCGTTAATCTCGAGATCTCCGCATAATTGCGATTAATTAAAAATGGCTTTGGTATGCCGCGGCGTGGAGCCCTCGTGAAAGCGTGCATCGATCGCGCAATGGAGGGTCGTCGCCCGCTGTGTTGCAACGTATCCTATGCAGACAGGATGCACTCCTTTCATGTCCGCTCATGCAAAGGACACTCTCATCGCGTATGCAGCCTCGAAGGCTCCACTCGAATTGTCGGATCTCTCTCGTCGTGCCTTTGTTCCAGAACGAAACGAACCAGAGCTGTTTCCTCGCCCCGCGAACACCCGGTAGAAAATAGATTTTTATCGGCTGGACCACTTCCTGTTTCTACACTACGTTTGCATTTTAAATTTTTGGTTTAATTTCTTTTGCATCCGTGTCTTACACGAGCAGCAATTAATACGTTGTTACCAGTGACTTACTTGTACTAAATCTCGAGATCATGCGAACTATACCTATATGATATATCCATATGATATCTATATGATATACCTATATAATATTTCCAGATCGTGAATTTAGATTCTTTACGCTTCTTATGATCTCAGCCTAAATGCAGAATAATTTTTCAATTATTATTTGTTGCGTTAGAAGCGAAGGTAGACTAAACCAGGTGTTTCTGAATTCGAGTTTATAATATTAATTCATCGCAATAAGTTGCGAAAACAGAGGAATCGATCTCTTCCAAATTCGAATTTATTATTGAGCTAATTCCCCTTTTCAAGTATTTTGCGTCGAAATACCTCTTTTAGCTACAAATTGACACGAAAGTAAAAAAATTAACAAAAATGGAACTTTCATGTTTTTCTCCCCTTCGTGTCATATGCATCCTGTGTATTTTTGCAGCTTTTCTCCTATAAATGCATATTATATAAACATTTTTATTCACCGGTCATATTTTATCGCGTGAAATATACGACGACACGATTAGAATCGGCGCACGTAGTATCGGCGAGGAACGATATCGCCGGTTTGTAGCGATTGATGCGCGAGTTATTCGAGACGTTGCAGGTAGTAGTAGTTTGTGAATACGTTGAAGTAGGCGCGCTACGATAGAGGATAAAAAGGAGGAGAAAGAAAAAGGTGGAAGGTTCGTCCGTGAAGGGCTGTCTGTCTAGACGGATCGTTGTTCGGTGCAAAACTGTGACCGTGAATCGACGACGAACGTAGACGTGGTGGAAAAGGGACGAAGCAATAACGAATAGTGCCTGGCAGACTGCGTGGGCGATGCATTGTTTTCAGATGCGGCCGAAAAGTGCAGCGAAGAATGCAACCTCCGCAAGAAACCACCTTCTTCTCTTAGGTTCATTCTTGAACTCCCACCCCTTCGCGTCTTCTAGTTCTCGACGTTTCCTTACCTTTCAACTTCTCAATTTTCGTTCATCATTCGCTTCTCATTTCCCTTTTCCTTATAGTTAAGAAAGTTTCTAGCCTTTCCGACGATAAAAGGAATATTTTTTGGTGTATTTAAGAAGATTGAAAGAAGATTGTTTGTTACGAGCTTCTGCAAGAAAACTAAAACTCTGAATTCGAACAAATATTGTTCTCAGTTAGACGTTAACACTGTGTACATGCAACGTTATCCTTCAAATAATTTATTTATTTTGCTTAAAGCTAATTCCAGCGTTAGTGTATCGTGCCTTCTTTACAAAAATATCAAAAAAGATTTGTTTGTGTCATTGTTGAAATATTCCGTATATTTCGTATATAATATATACGAAAGGGATATTTTTTCCATAGCCCCAAAATTGTTTATTCCTGTAAGGGCGAAATACAGCAAATAAAGATAAAAATTTGATGTATTGGCTAATAGAGAAAAATCATTTTTCGATGAGATAACGCAACACCTTGTGCATGGATAAAATACAGGTGAAAAAGTTTTGCATCAGAAAACAACATATTATTATGTCCGAGAAAAGGATTTCGGTTAGGAAAGAAAAATCTACCATTTAATGATGTTTGGGTAATGAAAAATGTGTCAAAAGCACATTATTCGTCATCTGTTGTACGTAGTTGTTCTGATACCACTTTTGTCTGTTTATATATTAAATTGGGGCGAACTTTCGCTCTCTCGTGCCTGCAGTACCACTATGCCATTGCCACGCCCCGAGACGCGACTGCAACCAGGTGGAAGTTTGCGTCACACCGACATGACAAGGCGCTATCCTCTTTTTAAATGGCCGACCACTTAATAATTGGGCATTTAATTCTACAAGGTCGCAACTGTCTGACTTTAATCCTTTGATCGGAATGATGGATTTTTGAATCTTGCATGAAAGTTAATTGAAAATAGAATTCTATTTATTATGGAATCTACCGCGCGTTATATCAAGTGAAAACGAATAATTCCTGTTAGCTAGTTCGGTTTCTGTGATGTTGCGAACAGCACCTAAGTGCAACAGGAGGTTAATTAACGGAACAATTTGGATACGGCGGATGAAATTCCGAGGTACGACGCCACTGGGACGAACTTCTGTGTCCCCGCCACCATTGACGCCCTGTTACAGCCGCGTCTTGTAATAATTGAAATTTCATCGTTTAAACATTCTAAAGTTAACGAACTATCGATTCATTAATTTTCGAAAACTATTCTATCAATTACCAGTAAAAAATAACCAATCCCCTAACCATTGAGGAAAGTACATTTAACTTCGAAAAGCGGATCGATATCAACCTTGACAGTCATCGTCGCTTCAAACCACGAAATCATTAACCTTCGAGAACTGTCCCATTAACGTTGACCAAAATCCTATCGATTCCTCAACCACCAAAGAAAGCAAATCTAGGATAAATTCAGTCCGAAAGACAGATCAATATCAACCTTGACGATCATCGACTCCTTAACCGAAGAAATCTCAAAATTTCTCCAGCAACAAGTTTCTACCCCAGATACGGTCGAAGGACGATGATGGAAAAGAAAGAAAATCTCAGGAACAAGACAGCACTTCCGTTAACCGTTTCTTCGTCCCCTTCGCCGATACTGTTGGCGCTAATAAGTAGGAGCCATCTTCCTCGAACTGGCTCCACGTCCGTAGGATTTTTTAATAGGTCTTTCAGCTTGGCAACCGCCCTGTCTGCGAGCTCGTTCCTCTTTTTGCTCGTGCGAAAAGCAGAACGGACGAGCGTCAAACGCGAGCAAAAGAGGGAAAGAGATATCGGAGGCACGGGACCACGAGTGAGATGAAAGTTTGCCCCAGTACGTTGCACCCTCTCTTTCCCCCTGTGCAGCGCAGTCCCATACACGTAAACGCGTCTCTGTCCCACCAAGTATCCAGCCAGCCAGCCAGCCAGCCAGCCAGCCAACCCCCTACCCATAGGGGTGTCGTCCCTCCAGGCGTCACAGGCCACCAACCCTCTCCGACATCCCGGTACTCCCGTATTCCTGTTTCGCCGCCCCCGAGTCCGCTGCACCGCCGCCGAATCAATACCAGCAGACATCCTAACTCACTGGAGGTCAATGCCTCGTTCCCGCGAGCGGCGGCGACCTCAACCTCCTACCTTCCCTAGCCTACAACCTCCTTCCAGAGAGCCCCGAAGCCAGACGATGTTTCTGTCTCGTTTTCTCTATTTCCCTCGTTCCCTTTCTTCCTGTGTGCCCTTCTCTCTGTGTCTCTCCTTTTTTTTTTCTTTCTTTCGCATTTTCATCTTCATCGGTTGGATTATTCTTTTTTTTTCTCTCTCTTTCGTTCCTTCTGTCCGCATTTCGCCACCCCTTTCACCCTTATTCTTCACCGAGACTCCCTTCCCTGCTTCACCTTGTTTCTCCTAGATCTAGTTTTACCTTTATTTATTTCGAGGCTATTATCGTGAGCAGGACGAGGCTATTTTTGTTTCTGTATGCGCAAGCATCTGAGCTTCCTTGGATCGGGTTTTCCTGGATTTTCAAGAGAGAAGGGTCAGCGTTTAATCTTCGGACAGAGAGGTTGCATGCAGAATCAAGCTTCATGCATTTGTGGATGGGGATTCTTGTTTCGGAGTGGGTTCGGGAGACGAAAAGATCCGCTAGATTTTGTTCGGCGTTGACACCCCCGAGCACACCGTTCGACCACGGGCTTCTGCGAACTTCTCGAGGAAGATGGCTCGATGCCGTGGCGTTCCTGTTGATCGCTTTGGCGTTCAACTTCTTCTTCGTTTATATTATTCAACACTAATTTCAGAATTATATTATGGAAATGAAAGTAGCGTATTATCGTAACTTGAGGTTCTGCAAATCCATTTAAAGTTACCATTAAAGTTTAAATGTTCGTGTAAATTAATTTTTTTATGAACACAGCTAAAGAGACGCGATCTAGAAAGAGAGATTTGTTCCATCCATAGATATTATAATGAGCACACCACATTGAATATTTTATATACTTTTGCATATTTCATACATGTTAGCACGTTTAAGAAAACGTGGAATTGAAATATAAATTTAAATTTCTATTTCATTAAACTACACTACGCAGTATATAGGACGCGCCTAGTACAACGATAAAAATTCAAAATGTGACCCTGTTTGAGATTTCAGATCCTTACATATCCACGCTTTTGTCAAAGCGTAATGTAAAACACGAGTACCTTGCTTAACGACCAATTTTATTATTAATTAATTTTCCTAATATCTTGACCTAACATACCCTCGCGAATTTTTCAATTGCCTATTTCAATCGCGATATTTCATTCAGTTACATTTATGCCACAAAGTCGTGACAATACAATTTGACAGTAAACAGCATGGCACCTCACTGTCTGCACGGTAATCTACTTGTCGAAACAGGAACAGTACGTGTTTGTTTCCTCGAGGCTTCAGAATTTCTCCTCTCTCCCTCTCTGCAATTGAATTTTGTGACTTCTGTTGCTGTTTCACTTCTATTCCCTTCCACTACCCCCTGTTCGTAGTTTCGTGGCATCACCTTCTCCTCTGCCAACCCCTCTCATCCAGGGGTTGAGAAGTTTGCTTGGCTTCTTGGCTCGGAGACCGATTTTCATGTGGCCAGAAATACGATTATGGGGTGGAACGAAGCGGAACGCTACTTTCGCCCAGCTTTAATCGGCTGGTCTCCATTACCAGCCAGCCTTGCCTTTTTGTTAACGGTAAAAGGGTTATGGGAATTCTGTGTCGAATCATCTCACGAGCAACGATCGTAAGATGCAGCGTGCTAGGCCATTTTCATTGGAACATAGAGGGTGCCGTCCATATTCGACCACGATACCGGTTATTTAGGAATGGAAAATCAATGGCCATGGAATTGTTTCGCGATTTCATGTCAGCATATGGATATTGAATCTCCCTGGTCGTTGTTATCGTTGTACTATTGCAAATTATTTAGTTAATAGTAGTTATTGTAAATCCAAGAATATAAAAATGATTATGCGAGGATCCATATGTAATTATCTTTGACACTACATAGAATAATATATAAAAATAGATAAAATAAATGGAAAAATAAAAAGATGAGAGAGTTCGTAGTTCCAAATATCCAATTCTAGGAAGAGGTTCTATATTTACAGTTCTAGAGAATTGCATTGAAAATAAGACGTACGCGAGTAAATATAATTGTAAAGCAAACGAAAAAGTTTCTCAAGCGAATGAAGATTCGTAAGTGAATTTGTGGAAGAAATTCTGTCAGAAATATCAATCTGAAATTCTGTCGACGTACGTAACGAGATAGTTTTTTCTTTTTTTAATTCCATAAGAAATATATTCTTCGTACTCGGAAACTGGTCGGGAAACGTGAAAGGGAAACGAACCCTCTAAGTTACGTCAGTGGGAACCGTTTCGCGAGATGCAATAGCGTGGTTGAGAGACAAGGACATTGACATTCAAAAGAGTGAGCCTCCTTTCCCGTGTCTCTTCACATCAGACGAACACTAATCCCTCCTCCCTCGTCCCTGACCGATGCTTGTGTGTTACATAGTCGTGGTACGAACCCGTGCAAGAACGAGTTCCGGTACGCGCGTGCGCCCTGTTCACCCTCTTCGACTTCACCCCTTTTGGCCTGGTCATTTGCATGTTTTTGCAATTCCTCGAAACGCGCGCTGACAATTCTCCATGAAGCTTCACTCGTAACTGGACGACGGTTCCGTTTCTTCGTGATTTTAATACACGAATACGCTCTATTTCGGTATACTGTTCGAAAGTAATTGAAGATAAAATACCTAATAAAATATCTACAGTATTTTATGAAACGATCTAACCTTCTTGTAAAAATAAATTTCGGTAGAAAATAAACGATACCCAGCTTCGTTCACCTACCCCTAAATCGAGTCTCCCAAAAACTAAACCAAACAGCTCTATTGCTAATTTTAGCCACTAATTGCGTGTACATATATTGTCCAAATATTGAACATCTCAATAACCAAATGATCTATTACCACAAATTTATTTCTTATAAGAAAAGACGCCATAAATAATTCCAAAATGCAGAATAAATTTAAAAGAACTAGTATTTATAGTCATCGAGTTTCCCTTTGCATTTCGATCTATGCACTCGGTCAGCATCGACTTCTCGATTCTCTCTGGTTCCATTCGAAACAAAGAATATACGTACTTACACGTATCCCTGTGCCAAGTTGCTAGCAATCGATACGCTCGTCGAGACAATATACATAAGCATGCTGATTGCATGCTCTAATCTGTCCAGTTATTCGCGAACAGGCAGACTCGAATAAGAGAAGTTTCGAGACGCGCAAAAAAGTGTGCCGACACAGATCATCGTCGATGGGGTTGGCGAAAAGGACGAGGTATTTGCACTAGACCTAGAGAAAAACAGTGCTCACGAGGGTGTGCATAAAATTAGACGGTACATTCAACTCTGTTGAGAGCGTGCCAAGAGCTCGGTCGGACGATCAACGGTATCTTCTTGTTCTTGCGAACGCTATGCGGCACGACGTTGCAGCAGCCAGGATGGCACCAATGCCCCCGTTCCAAACTTCGCTGAAACGCTCTCCACGTTGTCATGACAAATTGCCTTCTGACTTCGTGGAACGTGATACGCTTACCCCCTGCGAGTAATCGGACGGAAAAGACGCGATCGACCCTCTCACGAATTTCATTTTGTCTTAGCTCTGATTAATCATGAATATTTTGATGCGCTTTGAACGAGCAAAGACGATCGTAGAATGACAATATTTTGCAGGTTATGAACGTGTCGTTCGATTCTTTATATTTTAGTTTCTTAGGATATTTTGTTTGTTGATGTTATATATGTATTATTAGACAGCGAATATTTATACAAATTCATACTTTCGTCGATGTATTAGGTTGTTTCAAAAGTCTCTTTCGTCTTACAAGGAAATAATAGATGCAGAACATTTTTTATTTTATATTATCTTATTGAATTATCTATGATCCATTTTGTTCTATTAAGATAAAGACCACAACTTTTGACAGATTAGGTTTCGTGTTTGTATAAGGATGCATCGGTGTAAAGGACACGTTTGTAAAAGAAAGACACGTTTGGGGCAACCTAATAATTAAAAGAATGGAATTTGCTTCGTACATTAATTACTATGTTGAGTACTATATATTTTAGATATTTTGCATTTTCTGCATTTCCTCACTTTCGAATTTCTCACAAATCGGTATATACATTCTATTTGTTACGTAACGAATGGCTGTTTTGGTAGATTATTTACCAAGCGAGGATGGAAGGACAGAAAGGAAGAAAAGCAGGAAATGGAGAGGGAGGAAGAAAGGGCGAAAATGACAAATGGAAGGGAAAGCCCGGAAGAAAGGGAACGAGATGAAAGTGGAGGGGGAAAAGGACGAAGGGAAGTAACGGAAGGAAAGAAACATTGAACGGAACAGAAGAAACGGAGCGAAAGGAAGGAGTTAAGAAGCTAGGGGAATCCATTAGGAATTTTACTCGCGTTTGACGATATAAATCAAGAACGGTAAAATGATCTATACAACTCGATTTTGAAAAGGACGAACCTGGCTTACGATTATTCTATTTCTCAAATGTAGAATTAACCTCTCTAATCATTAGTTACACAAATATTCGCGTGATTTAAGTTGCAACGATTTGAATGAACAACTATCACATAATCTAAACTTGTAACTATTTGAACGATCTAATTATTCCTTGCTACCATTGCTACCATTTACTATTTACCACGAACAATAAGCAGATAGTATCCCAAGTAAGCCAGAGTATATGTTTTCCGTAGGAAAAAGAATGTAGAAACTTAAAAAAAGAAACAGAAGCTGTCATCGGTGCTCGTTTGGTCCCAAATTATTTTTAACCAGGTCTAACGTTATCTGAACATCCGGTGAACGCATGGCCTGGATTGGAAGGATAAAACGGAAGTTGGAAAACGTTTAGCGGGTAGGTCCTTGTTAAATCGGTCGGTGGAAAGCGAATCCTAGCCGACGAGAGACGTAGACAAAGAGAGGGAGGACAAGAAAGTCAGCCTCTCCTTCCCTTCTTTTTCCAACTCAACCCTCGTTTCTGACACGCTCGAATACGCTAACGAGTGTTCTATTTTTCAAGAGCACTATGTTTACCACTGTCGGCGTCTGCTCTCGCTCATCCTCCCCATATACGTGTATATAGTCTGTCCCTCGACAGACAAGACTAGATGTGTGGCGACGACGTCCAAGGGAATGGGGCAGACAGACATTGCACTTTCCCTCACCCTGGCCTGGCTACCCTCGCTACTTTGCCCTCCGACTTTCATATGCTCTGTCGCGACCCTTCCGACGACTACGATAACGTCGGGGTCGATCGTCGACGCAGTGGTGGACAACCTCTGTCGCATTAAGAAAGTCAGGTTCGTCCTCCGTGCGATCGATTTAGCGTATTTTGGAAAAACAATCAGGCTAAGGAGGAAAGATGGGAATCGACGATTTTGATGGAAATTGCTAATACTATTGTATAATGTAATATTGGTTGATTTTTATGCGTTTATGACAAACCGAAAGACCATGCAGACAACAGACAAACCATGCAGAAGCGGACAGAATACGTACGATGCACGAAAATCTGTAATTTGCATAAAAATCCGCAATCTGGCGATTACAAATATGTAAGATTCTTTAGGAGAAATAGACCTGGTGGAAATTTACTGTTGATGCAATTGATTTGTCACTCTGCGAGAAGGTAATCAGGATGAGAAGGAAACACGTTGATCCGTGGATTTCTTCGGCAATGTGAAAAGACCCTGTTCAGTTGTTATATGCGAACGAGCGAAGTTTCTTTTCATGAAATAGTTTGATAAGGAATTGATTTACTGTCTTTTCTGTGATTTTCACTTTCGTCGCCATTGGGAATTTAAATTGTAAGAAAGTGGGTAATTTTTGGACATATCTAAATTGAAACATTTCACTGGAGATTTATAGAAAGTTAGGATTAAAAGGAAACTTAATAGAATATAGGAGATAAGAAATGTAATTTTCATGGTTCTTGTGATCGTTAAATGAAAGGGGGAGAAAGTATCCAATTGCCAGTAATATTCCTCAAGCTCCAGGCCTGTTAGGGTAATACATCGACTTTAAAATCAACACAAGCATCTCATATTTCCTTCAGCCGTCGCTCTTCTAGACGAAGTTCGAAGGGGTGATATTATCGCGGCAAGAAGACTAGGATTATGGATGGAGAAATGGAAATGTTTGGAAAGCATGCGTAAATTCAACGTTGAATTCGGTTTAGGTTGAATTTCTTGATACCTTTCGCAAGAGAAGTCGTAGTGTTCGAGGCCGATATTACAGCCCCGATACATCTCGAACCAACCCTCATCTTTCTTTTTCATGCTTCAATAAAAAAATCTATCAACCACTCAGCGAACTCTCAAACTACAAACACAGTGAAACTTTCACCCTCCTATTCTAACGTCCTTGTAATATAAAAAGTAAGAGTAACAGGGTGAAAATAAGATCATTAAGAATTCAATACAAACCATTTTCATATTTAAATGAAAAACACTATAAAACACTTTTGTCCTAAGTTCCTTCCGATATGAATACAATTAATAGCAGCGAAATAAAATCAACTGGTCAAAATGTATTTCCTAATAAAAACGATAAAACGATTGAAGATTCTATAAAATGCTAAAAATCTTAAATTTCTCATTGCCGAACTTCAAACAGCTCAGTAAACTTACCATTAACTAAAATACCTAAAATCTTAAAATTCCATAAAATGTCTGAAAACTCGGAAGAGATTCCGTAAGATGTTAAAAATCTCGGAAGATTCCATATTATGCCAAAAATCACAGAGGATCGCATAAAATTCATTATCAAACCCCAAACAATTCAATAAACACCCCGTCAGCTGTTACACATATTACGTAAAATACCAAAAATCTTGCAAGGTTTAATAAAATGTCAAAAATCTCAGACGTTCCCATAAAACGTCCAAAATCTCAGATTGGTTCCATAAAGTGTCAAAAATCACGAAAGCTTCCTCATTGCGAAACCTCGAACACCTCGATAAACGTCATCGCCCATTCTCTCAAGGGCCGCGCAGTTTCATAACCTGAAAGTTACAGAGAGGAACGCGAGTTCCAGTGCTCTTAACTGCCTGGTGACTAGATCTAGGCGAAAGTAACGCGAGTTTGCCGCGTATCGGCGTGTCGTCCTCCAGGGTGACTGTCCAGGAATAGCTCAGGACATGGCAGTCGGGTGGTGGCTGCGTACGTTCATCAGTTCAAGGTTAGAGGAGCGCGGGCCGTCGCCACCGCGTGGTAGCGTCAGCGTCCGCGGGACCGAAATACATCCCTCCGCTGATGTATAAATACTTGGCCGTAGCTGTTGGCCGGGGACGACAGATCGTCGATGCATCCCGGTAACCTTGCCGTGCGAGCATCAGAGTCGACGCACCGATTTAAATAATTGCGCTCGAGCTCGACTCGCTTACGAAGAGAAAGTCCCTCTCAGTCATTCAGGGACACTTTGCTCTTCTAGGTGTTTCCAATCTCTTATTGCTCGGGATATAAACGTCCGGTTGATAGATCCAGGGAATGCGAATATGTACGATGATGGCTAGAAAAAGAATTTGCGTATCGTTGCAATTATTGTGATGTTTAGATATTAATTAATCGAGGTCAATTATATTAAGTTTCGTATTCGATGGTAATATCATAGGATTATAAAAATTTGATACTCGGAGGGTGACATGTAGAATTTGATAAAAAAAAAAAAAAAAGGAAAAGCGCTTCGTTAGGAGATACGTAAGATCGTATAGATACTTTTTGTAGCCACTGTTTCAAATTGGATGGAAAATTAGGGAAATGGGAAAGCCGAAGCGATTTTCGTGGAAATTGGTCGATTATCCGGAAATTCGGTGATTTGGCGGTACGATTGAATCGTTTGACATTCGCTGATTAGTTTGACACTGGAAGAATCGCGTAGAAATAGTAGATTTTGAGATCGATTTTCGCATAAAATGTATAAACCGTTTTCTTGGGGTTCAGTGATTTATTCGCGTCTATTTATACAACCGGTGGATTGCTTGCAATTCATCGATTAGTAGTTTTGATTGTAAAACAAAGAATTTGAGGAAAGAATACAGTTATCAACGAAGAAATTTCAATATTTCAAACTCAGTCCGAGTTCTAGTCGAGAGTTGTGAGACGACGTTCCTGCGACGCCGAGAGGACGTTCCCCTGCCGTTCCTTGATTTTATTCCAATCGCTGGAGATTAAACCGTCTACCGGTTGGAAAAGAGAGGCAGCGGGTCATTCGACTGTCACAATAACGCTCTGTTTAGTTGTTTCTTGATTTACTGGTGTCGAGATAGAGCAGCTGATAGACACCGTCCTTAGGAAAGTCAACGACAGCGATTGAATTTTTCTTTTTAATATACAAACGAAAACATGGAACGCATCGTCAGTCGTAAAGTACGGTACCAATGGTCGAGTGATGTTTCTTCAAGGCGAAAGCTTCGAGACTTTCATTCGATCGTGCATTTTCACGCAATGCAATTAGATCGTTCCTCGTTCAAACGATATAGGATGGCTGCATGCCTCGCGATAAGTTTATGCACAATAGATTCGTTGACCTTTACAATGGATGCACCCTGTCGCATGTCGATGACACCGTGTTCTATAAAGATACCCCGAGGAGGTAGGGCCTTTTAGCCTTTGTCTCATTCTCGTCCGGCAGACGTTGAACCCGATACTCGAGGACACACATTGAACTATGCACATGGGTAAATTAATTGCATCGCTTAGGAAGATCCTTAAAAAGAGAACACTTTCCTTTTGGTTTCTCGGAACTCGACGTTCCTTCGTTTTCTTTTTCTTTTATTTCTTTTCTTTCTTTTTTTTTCACTGACACGAGTTTGCCCCTGTGTGATGCAATAATCGTCATTTCTAAGGAAACACTGGTTCGAAGGTTAACAAGGAGAATTATGTTACGAACAACCTTGGAAGAAATTCCTTCGAGGAAAGTGATAATCGCGTTATTAGAAAAATTAGCCGAAGTTGATTAAGAGTTGATCGAATGCTTTGAGAATGATAAAACATATCCGGGAGAAAATTATTAAACGAATATCTATGATAAAATATATCTATAAAACGTATGAAAAAATGTCCAATCTTCTAACGCTATCTATTTTATTTTTTCTACTCTTTATGCTTTTCGATGTTCCCCGTTATACTATCTTGTTTCGATAGTCCTTTCGGTTTATACTTCATGGTCGTGGATCATCTTTAATCACTGTAGAGGGATAGAAAATGAGATTAAAAGTGAAAATGTAATTTTGATCTCGCGTGAAATCTACAAGAATAACAATCTTGTAAAATAGACTACTTTCACTCTGTTTAAACCACTAAACAATTAGAAATCGCTGGTATCGTTTTTACGTATTTCGAAAGTGGGACTGCTTTTCACAAGAAAACGAAGCGAACCACTTACAGATGAAATTAAAATAAACTATCCGAAGGTTTCGATTTAATTGCATCCATGACGATTATAGAACAACAATGCATTCGTTTAAACATTTCACCATACATTTCTCGCCGGTCAATAGCCACGATATTTGCCATTGTTTTCGCGTTATCCGAGCCAGTGTGTGCGTCTATTTTCGATGTATCAGTTTCTTTCGTGATAGCGCGTACGAAAAAAATGATATCTCCGTGCAATGGCATTGGTTACAATGAACTCGAGACTGGAACAATAACCTCGAAGGAAACGGCAGACAGGCCTTGAGAATATAAAAAAGTAGTGCAACAAATAATGAGATTAGCAGGAACAACAAGATAATAACACCGCGAGAATCAACGCGCGAGACTCGAATACTTAATTTCGATACGTACCTTAACGAGTACGTGAAAGAGGAACGTTACGATCCCTATTTGAATATTCAATTCTAATTTCACTCGTAGCCAGCTGGAAGTTCTAATAATATAGGAAAAAGTCCGAAGAATATTCGCGACAGCATTGTGGTGGCTGTTCAGTTAAACGAATATAATAAAGTTGGACGATTATTACAAAAATTTTAGCTGCGATTCTTATTACAGGTGCTGTCACAAATTTACGAATTTCTTCGCATTTAAATACAGTTTCAATATTGTCTACCCTTGCGAAAACTCGATGCTTAATTCTTGTTAAAAAACAAAATTTCCAGTATTGTGCTAAATTCGACAATTGCCAGCTATTCAAATACAATTACGGGCGTATCTATCGCGTTTCCCAGAAAATTTTAACTCCGAGCTTTCCTACAAAATTCTGGAACGCTAAAACACCATTTCAGACCCAGCAAATCCAAATATCTCCAAAGGAGAATTGATCAGAGTCGCACAAATAAACTACTGACGGAACTAAATCGAGTGAAAAGTCTGATTCCAATCGTTGGTAAAAAAGTTGGCTAACCTGTGAACATCGAAATCCCATTCGACCAACAAATCCAAGGAAAAATGACAACAGAACCGATCGGATAAGAACGCTGATTCTTTCTCTATTCTAACTAAGAATTCGACCAACGTGAACATTGAAACACCACCTCGAATCTAACAGATGCAAACATTCTGAACAAAAGGATGGAACGGACTCAGCCTGGCGTTTCGAAAGCTCGTTACACAATGCTATCGCGTCATAACGTTTTACGACTTCCCCTCTTTGCCGAGTAATCATTAGAAGATCACTAAAAAGAAAACCGGACAACGAACGAAGGGGGACGAAATTTCGATTTCGCGACCTCGATTCCCCACTGACGACTATTTTACGGGCAACGTTTCGGCCACGCGAGGCCCGCCAAGGTGCGATACACCTACGTGCAGCCAGGTCAAGGTCGTATCCGTGGTGCGCCCGCTTGGCTGAGTCATTCGTGCAGAATCGTGCATGCAGAAGCGCGCGCGCCAGTGCATCGAACCCGATGACCGTTGCAGCTGCGAGGCGCGCGCGGACAACTCCACGGCTCCACGAAGCGGCGCAGCCTCGTGCATCCTCGGCCGTATTCGGCTTGCATTCCGCGTGCATCAACCCGGGAGACCGCCCTCGAGAGAAGCGCCGAGTGCAATGCCCAATGCCGCGCGAACACGCGCCGCCACGACGCGAACAGCTGCGGCCAGGACCCTCTCCATCGACATGATTATGCGAATTTTCGTCGGTTCTACTATTCCCTTTCGCTCTTAGATATTCTCTTTCCTCTTGGCTTTTTAAATTCTTCGAGCGCATTTAAAAAGATACGTTTTAGTTAAATGGTACATTTAGTTTCTCTTGAACTCGAGCGTGATTTTAAAAGAAGATCGTTCGAGATCGTCGACGATCGAAGATCGCTGTGATAGAAGTATGTTTTTCAAGCATATGGAAATTGTTGTAGGATAAATAGATTCGAATTTTTTTCGAATGATTTTAGAAAATATGAGACACATTTCAGCTAAATCTCTCTGAAGATCCACGTGTGTAGCGTAACTGTGGAGTAAGAGTAAGCGACATGTCAATGACTGTGCTCAAAATACACCACGTGGTCCGAAGTTACGTGGTACTGTCCCGATGTTTCACACATCACTGTCTGCCTCCGACCCTTCGTTATTAAGCGAGCAAATTAATAGCCACGGGCTAATTGATTTTACTACTGACAAGCAATTATTAATGTATTTGCTAAGAGATATGTAAAATGTTCATTTAGAAGATTAACAAGTTTTTAATAATTAATCTTCATCTTGACCATTTTAATATAATTAATATTAATATCCATATGATTACAGTGTTATCTAAAAATGTTTCGTACAACTACCTTAATAGGTTCGTAATCTGGAAATCAGAATTGACGCGGCTATCCGACGAATATATCGACATAAAATCGATAGTTTGCACATCAATTTCTTCCATATAGTTCTCCAGCTTGGAATATGAGACCAAGAATGCACGTTTTCTCATATGACGCGAGCATCGATACGTTCGAAAAGGATGCTCGCGCACGTTTTTGTTCCCGCTGATGTCCTTCGGCTTTCGAATTCTTGCGACTTCGATGAAATGGCAAAAAGACAACGGCAAGTCCACGCCAGGCCTCCGAGGGTGGCGTACGTGCACGATTCACCGTAAGCGTTTCGCCAAAATCATCGCTTGATCCAACGATTATTCATAACAACTTCAGAATCATACGCAATAACTATGATCGATCTGTTATTAAACGTTGAACTACGCCTATGATTTACGTGCAGTAGAATTCCACACATCCTGAAATCAACGGTCAGAAAATGTTCCGAAAATAATTGTTAATAAAAATTAGTTAATAAAAAAAATGAATAGATTTGGAACAACAGATGAAAGTTAATATGTTACCAGATTTAGAGGATAAAACATGGTTGTTTCCAAACGTGATTTCATTGAATTCTTTTATCTGTATTTATGAAAAGATGAATTTGCATAAACATCCACGGTCTAGTTATGGAAAATTAAAACGATGCCATAACTGTCACGGTTGGAAGAAATTCTAGCGAATATCGACGCCAATTACGGTCTCACAGCCTACTATCATCTCGATCCTGAAAGAATTCTGAAATGGTTCTGTATCGGTTCTAAAACATTTTCACATCGATTTTATCTGACTCATTCTCATATTGCGTAGCAGTTGACTAAAAATTTACAATTCTCGGTCTATTATTTTCAACACGATAATGCTTCCACTTTCGACGTGTACGTCGTGGCATGCATCAGTGTACTCTCCATCGAGATCAACCCCAACTTCTGCTGCTTTCTGACACCCTTCGAGCGTTCTCCCTAAGGGCCAAGCTCATAAATGCAGGATATCGCTTAGGTTTGAGAAACGCTGTGCGAAGGGCCGACGCACCGGCCAGGGTGAACGCTCTCCGCACGCCTAACACGCTAACTCGTCCTCTCGCTTCGTTTCTGCGTTGTCTCGCTCGTTCCCGCTAACGATGGGCGCCCAGCGCGCTTCACTGCGCGAGCTTTCGACACGTTTCCAACGTACCAACAATACGAACGAAATTTTTTTGATAATCGTCCTAACAGTTTTCCTTTTCGAATGGTCCAAGATAAAATCGACCGGAACATTGAACTCAATGAAACGAAATAACGAAATTCGGGAAAAATTTGTCATTACCGAGTGTTTGTGGAACTAGCATATTATAACTTCGTGATCGATTTTTTCATAAATTCCTCGTAGAAATATAAAGTTTCTCCTTTCTATCAAAATACGACCTTAACCTATCAACCAATCCGAAATTATTCTTTCCACCTGTTATATTCAATGTACAATTAGAAGCGTCATTTTTTAAACAAAATCTCGCAAATTTTTTTCCACATCTTACTAAACACATACAAAATATAATACAAAATACAATAGGATAAATCGATTGTTAAAAACACTACGAATTTTTTGAACGATCTGTTAACCGAAATCATAATCGATCACCGCTTTTATTCCAAATCCGTTCTCCGTCATTGACCAGTCGAATTTCCTCGGTTGTTTCCGTTTCCATCGATTCTTCTTCCTCCTTTCCAATCTGGAGGTCGGCCGAGACCCGGCGCCGCGTCCGATCTGCTACACGACGACGCGCACGCGCGCGCGCTAGTGCACACGCAGCCAGGCGCGTCGCGCAGGCATCGTGCGTGGCCGGCTGCCGGCCTCGCGGGGCCTAGTTCCGAGTGAAACGACCGGCACTGGACGTTGCATATGTGCGAAACGGGTGCAGCGCGGTTCGAAGCGCATATAGGGGAGGAGAAATCGAGTGGCGCGAGGGATGGAGGAGAAAGAGGAGCGAGAGAGAGGCGAGAGAAGTGCATGGGGCACCGCGTGCGTCGCGTTTCGCATGGTTACGGAGTTCAGTGTCCCGAGCCAAGGCCGCAGGGGCACCGCCCCACTGAACCAATTGTGCCACTTTTATGCTCCTCGGCTCAT
Source organism: Bombus breviceps (assembly GCA_014825925.1). Lineage (NCBI taxonomy): Eukaryota > Metazoa > Arthropoda > Insecta > Hymenoptera > Apidae > Bombus > Bombus breviceps. The sequence continues at coordinate 8,329,782 of CM026189.1, read as the reverse complement.
TTTCGCCGTGTTTTACCACTCGTCAGTCATCGATCTTTTTTCCTCGCCTTCGTTCGCTTCGTCTGCGAGACATTTCGCTTCGAATATCAACGTGGAAACAATGATTTTCGAATGGTCTTTCTTTGATGAGCTTTATGATCCTCTCCGAAGCGAAATTGATCAACTCCACCTTTCGTCGGTCTTTTGTTACATAAATCAATTTTGTTACATAAATACACGGTTAATGATTAATTCTAAAAAGAAGAGAAGTGCGGATTCTTGCACGACCGCAATTGTTATAAAACAGCGTTTATACTTTACACCTTTCTGCACTTCTCTATCAATCAAGTTGACACATGTCGTTTTTGAGGGGTTCATATCTAGATGTACATTTGCATCTATAAGTTATTCGCTTCTAGTGGCGATCGTGTAAATAGGGAAATGCTTATTCACAAATTCAATTGTATATTTAACTGTATCTAACTTTGTTCATTTTATTTAACTTTATATAGTTATAATTTCTATTGCATGATAAATATATTTTGTAGAAACATTCGATAGGATGTAGGTACACGTAACTAGGTTTACGTAACAGTCGCAAATCTTGAATTTCTAAAAATCTATAAAGTTATATATTTATTATCGCTATATCTAAAATTCAGTTGCAAACTGAGTTCCGGAGACGAATCATTGTTTCTATAAGTAAACGAATAGAAACAATTTTGAGAAAATTGAAGAACCATTTCATCGAAAAAATGAAAAGCTTTTGAAAAGTAACGTGCCAAACCGCGTATCTCATCACAACTGGTTACTAAATTATTCAATTTGGAGATCAGATTTTTCACATCTAGAAATTTGAAGCTGTCGGATAAAACGAGTGAGAAAAATAAACGAAAACTTTGAGAAATAACAACCGCTTTAATAAAGTCAAATCGAATGTGTAAGCCGCGTTGGAGTCATCCAGTTTAGGAAACGAACGGAGCTGGGTTGAAGGGCACTGAGCCACGGTGACTCACCGATAGCTATACGACGAATTCGCTGGATCAATGTCAACGAATTCCACGTATCGACCGCTATGCGCTCACCGGAACATCCGGACTTCTCTTGAACCTGGAATCCAGCCATCTCCGACGTCTACGTATTCGCCACTTAAATAAATTGCATCATTGAACTTAACATTCATAAAGAATTCCTAATAAACGAAGTAATATCTATTTTTTTTTTTTTTTTTTTTATAAAATAAAAAATCTTATACACCAACGATCGCTAACGTATTTATCGAAAGAATCGTCCACTTTCAACTTTCGTTTAAATCTATTAGAAATCGACACGAACGAAGGTGTAACCATGTTCCTTTTTTTCACCTGCATGCATCCTTCTCTCAGTATCAGCTTTTACTCGATAATTTTCGGAATCGTTAAAACGCACCCTCTAAATACAGAAATAATATAGAAAGCTGATACAAAGATAGGATCTATCGCTACGTGATTATTAATCCGTTGGAGCAATATTAAACGTCGTGAAACTTTATCATCGTAGAGTGGCTATGAAAAATCATAGTATCTTTAGTTTCCAACGAAGCGCTTTTTTCGTCAGCTTGTACATTTCGTTTTTATAATATCAATTGTTAATAGACACATGACAGTATCACTAAATGATACGGGGTTATAATATATTCAGACGTAATTAATCAGTACGTAAATAAATGTACAGTTACTTTTTGTAGCCATTGTATATTTAAATAAATTTGTCGCCTTTTTTTCGTCGAAGGTGAGATGGAATTTTCGAAAATTCGCCAGGGCTCGGTACGAGTCGAAGAGCGAGAGGAAGTTTTAGGCGAAACTGTGCCATGGTGGCGAAGTTTCAGCCAGGTTCGCGAGCAACCGAGAGATTTGCGAACCCCGGGAAATGCGTTTGGGTTTGGGAACCCCCAGACTGGAGGGGATTGCCCCAGACACCCCCTCCAGCGGACAGATCTCCCTCCACCATGGCTATAGCTGCTTCTGGAACCCTAGCCAACGTCAATGGTACGGGGTGCAAAACCCTGTCTGCTTGATAAACCGTTGCACCGCCTACGCACGATATGCATTCATCTATAATGAAAGAAGAGGGGTAAAAAATAAAAAAGACTTTATAACGGAATTGTATAAAAAAAAGAAAAAAAGAGAAAACAGAAAAAATGTAGAACTATCGTCCCTTTTGTTTTATTTTTAAACGAATTAACGATAAAAGGAATGAAGTGGCAAATATCGAAGAATCGTGCGTGCAAACAGAAGATCAACGATCCCATCGGTTGACACGCTTCAAGACAGCTCTCCCGCATAATGTTTCGCAATTAGGCCTTAAACTTTCTCCGTTAATTAAGATTAATGGCCGTTCGTGTTATTAGAGAGCAGGCGGGATGATTGTTTCAATTGCTTCGAAAGTGATAAGTTTTCTCTAAGGTTTTCCCTTTCGTTCGAAACCGTCACGGTGAAGCGGCGATCAACGTCGAAGAATTGTTCACGGTACCGTGATCGACGAACCCGCTCAATTTTCTCGTCTTATCGCAGCCAGAAAATAGTTTCATAGTTTAATCTTCCAACGAACAAGTCTTTCGTTGATTCGTCGATGAAGATAATTCAATTTTTGTATAATAAAAGCAAACTGAATGTAACCTCCATGGACAATCAGCTCGTATAATAAGAATTTTCCAATTTCCTCTACTACTTTATTACTTTTCGTTCGTACGATCGGAGTTCACGCTCAGATAACTGAATTCAATCGCTAGCAGTCCATTTAATCGGCCATTAATTACGATTTCGTTCCAATAAATGAAGTTCTAATGTACATTTTGATATAAAATATCGAAGCTTGTATTGATGTTCGTGTACGCCACAGACAAGCGCATTAAACGATCCATACTTTTATGAGAATCGTATTTTATTGGTCGTTCGTTATCTCTTCGCGCGAACTTACGTTCAAACTCCTATTATGCTTCCTTTGAAGCATAATACAATGATCATTAACATCGAAGCATAGGAAACGGTACAGTAGCAATCAGAGCTTTGCGAAGGGTGCGGTACGAATCAATCCCTTACCATGTTCGTAATTAGTCCGGCTCATTACAGTTGTTTAATCAATAGGCCGATTGATGCACGTGGACTAGATGTAAACAATCGATGTATTTCGGTGTCATAGGCTATATAACGCCGGTACGAAAGCTGGGGTTGCGAACCCTAGCAAGGTATCCGGCCAGCCAACCAGCCAGACAGACTAACATGAAAGGGGGTGACCCAGACACCCCCTCCACCGCGTTGTTTGCAAGCAGCTCGACTACCGCATTGGATAACAATCGCAGGGTTAAATGCACTAGCGAGCCAACAATAATCAAATTGGATGCCTCTGTTGGAAAATTAAAACGACACTCAAGGTCGAATGTAAATATCGTATCGTCTAAATGCATCGAGTACTTGACGACGAGAAATTTCTTCATAAATGAAGAAATACATAGAAGATAGGATTTTCTTTCCACTGTTTATTGGGAGATAATTTCAATGTTCAGATTTTGAATTTAAGCGAATACGTAAGTTCTGTAACGTTTGTTAATAAAAATCCCGATGGATACACTGGAAGAAAGGTTCCTATCTATAGTTAATAATTGACGGTAATAATCGGCATGACAGGAAAATTTCTATTCGTAGTTTTCAGTTTTGATACGATTATCGATTAAGAATGTCGATAAATTCGTAAAAAGAAAAATACTTACTTCCGTAAGTGATAATTATTAATAAGAAGCGCGACGGATACAACGAAGATGGCGCAACATGACACGGACAACGCGAGGATAAATAAAGGAAAAAGACCGAGAGGAAGGGCTGGCTTACTATATAGCTGGTTTGCGAGGGGAGAGACGATAGGAAGGAAGGAAGGGCAGGAGAACGTAGGGAGGGAAGGATGATAAGGTGAGGAAGGGAACGGGGAGAAAGAGAGAGAGTGAGAGGAGGGCGACCGTGGTGTTGCTGACCCGACGACCGCTGTAACCTTGCGTTCCGACGCCACACATCCAGATCAAACCATCTCATAGATTATCTGAGGACCTTTAGATTCCGAGCAATCGCGTATACACGCTTAGAAACTATCGGTCGATTTTCGAATTTATCTCCCTGTTTTGTGACATCTTTTTCTTCGCCTATCCGTTCTCGAGTAGGTTGATTGATTAATGAACTGGACCCTCTTGTATAATAATTTAGTAACTGATGATGTCAATGAATCGATTATGCAATGAGAAATTACAGGCTCTGACTTCTATTGCATAATCAGATCTGATAATTTGATGAGTGTACATCGAATACGACGATCAGTTTTGTTAAATGTTGTTTGTAAATTTTCATTCGAAGGAGATTGGCTTTTATTTTACAAATTTGTATGTCTTTTTACATTCAGTCAGTTTCTTTGATGTACGCAGTTGTATAGAATTTCACCGAGAATTTCAAATATGGCCGACGTTCAATGTTGATTATTAAATTCGAACATTGAATAATAAATGTTTCGTATAACAATGTACGGATTTTCATACGGAAAATCATTCAATTCTACCAGAGCCACGAGCTGCGTCGTCTCATCGAAATAACCACTACATTTGCATTACACGTTATAGAATACCGTCGTCGATATTATGCAGAATAGAGAACACGCCGTTCTATTATCATTTACATTTTTATGAGAGTCGACCCACCCTTTGCCAGGATTTACGCTTGGTCTATGCATGTAAGTGTCACGAGGTACACTTCTTTCACATGAAGTCACATAATTCTTATGGTAAAATTGGTAATAAAATGTCTATGAGGTCTGCATACATTAGAAACATTGTAGAGTCATAGAGCGGGGCTCGTTAAAGATATGTTACCAATGCGTATACATTTTAACGTCGAGGTCATCCTATGTCTAGGTCAAACCCATGATCTACATGGAGTTTATAGAAAATCACTTCTAAAAATAAGATATTTCTTTGAATAGATGTACATACATAATAGTGTCTGAATTTATTTTTCCGCGCTTTTAATTTTCATATAAAACGATATTAAAGATTGTTTCTTTGTCGCAGAAACACATGGTTATTATGTTCTTTCTACATATTCGTTCCTTTTTTAATAAAATGCTATCGTTAAAAACAAATATTTCTACGAATAATTTATCATACATTTACTTCTGTTTTGTAGATATTTTATTATGCGATGTTTGAACGTTCCCACATTTTCAAACCAGACAGTCTGCCACCTTAAAGAAAACGATTGTACTTTTACGTAAATGTATCCTTTTATCGTATGAAGTACGCTACATAAGCTGTAGAAAACTACATTACCAACGACTACTTATACAGAAACTACGTGTATGCTTTGTCGATTGATATATGACGCCACATGATTGCAATAATATCAATGTTCTGTCACAAGATGGCAGTGCATGACGATATAACGGTTATCCATCTTTTTCTACAAACTAGATATTAACTATTTATCATCAAATTACTTTTTTATATAATAAAGAATCTCTGTATCAACTTTTTAAACTGTTTGAATCTAGAATTTCTGAATTGTTCGTCATCACGAAAATTTGAAATCGTTAGTAGTTTGGCGCCAATATCGAATCGTTTCCTTTCCACTGTACGGCGCTGCGATCGTATCGTGCCGGACATGCTGCACCCGAATTTGTACCGCCATATTGTCTCTCACAAGCGAGGAAAAACATTGTAGTTCTGTGATGTGATTTTATTCGAAATTCAAGAGAAGTTGATCATTCAGTGTTCTTGGCACTTGGTTATAATCGCTGGGTAGATACGTACAGAAACTCGAAAAGGAATTAGACACCGATCGACAAGTAATTATACAGGTATGTCGGTCATTTTTGCAAACCTCGTGCTGCTGCGACTCGCCTAGCGGCTTTCCTTTGTTATCTTTTAGTTACCGTGATATAAAACTTATAAAGTTCCTAAATTGTTTCTAATCTGTGTTTGATATAGGTGTTCATTTAAGACAATACGATTATCTGTCGGGCAATTAAATTCCGATACACGATTCGAACGTGGTGACTGAGGTTATTATTTTTACCGAATGTGACCTTACAGTGCGTAGCGAGAGTTCCGATGACCACAATATGGGCATATATCAATTCGATTGTCTAATTTAAATATATAACACGTGGTTTGTCTCATTATACCCAGTATCCTCTTCGTTTTCTCTATGGTACGAATCGCGTGTCTACTCTTTCACTCTTCACAGTGAAATATCGACACAGGTCGTATGGCGATTGAGTTTTCTAGTCGTACACAACATTTGGAAATAACGTATTCCTGGAAGGTTATATATACGTACATCCCTCAAACTTAAATCTTTCTGCGTACTAATTCCCATGTTATATATATACGTTTGGTTGTCTCGCGTACCATTGTATTTTATCTTAGCTTGTACAAATGTATTGTATGAGCTAAAGTACACTGATTTAATTACAATATCTGCGTACGTGATAGATTATATAGGACTGTCTGTAGTTACCGTCGAGAAACTATATGTTTGATACTTGTAGCGACATTTTTGAATCTTTATTATCTTGTTTAGTTATTAACAACAATCGATGAAGTATTTCGAAAGCAGGCCATTTGGTAGGATACTGTATATTGTCTGCATTACCTATAGCGTGTTGTGTTCCTCCATGTGTGTACGGACATTTAAAGGGTCAACATACTGTAGAGTCACTTTTAGTTACGTGCTATTTCTAAGATACGTTTGTACACTTTCCGATCATGTTGCTTCTTAAGGCAGTTGTCCCTGAATATGGCATTGGTTATTTCCGTATAACGTTAGAATCATCAAGCGTTGTCACGTGACCACTTGTATGAAATAAAATTGAAATTTCATTTATTTTTACGACACTATTCGAGTTTATCTCGATAATAAATTATTGAAACACGTACTCTGTGGCACAGATATAAATTTGAATATGTCGGTAAATAAAATATGTTAATCAAAATGTAATTTACCATTTGTACGATATATTATTGATTGATAAACAAAAATAATACGAAAGTGTATTTTATCTGTCAACCAGTTCTATCGTTAGAAGGTAGTATTTCCTTTTTTCTATATAATTTGTAATATTAATTAGTTTCTAGAATTGAAAAATACTTTTCAATTTATGTTAATCAAAATTCTAAGTGAACATTTCTGCAAGGTCACTTTTATGTTGGACAACGTAGATTTGTACGTTTCCTTGAATTCACTGATAGATGAGTTTATTATCAATACTATAGGATACAATGTAAACACAAAGTGTCTAATCTATAGCGATACGAAATGTTGTTAACAGGTCTTCGATTAAATCGGAGGTTAAGGGTAGCCATAGATTAATCAACACATATGCAACGAATTTAATTTTATTTATGACATATTACCCGTATCTTGACATTTTATACATTTATGATATAAAATGATAAATAACGGAACGTAAATATTCCACAACATTTTAAATATCACATCTCGATGTAGCAGTTAACACTTACTTAATAGTATTTCAATTTTGGTCCGTTATCGACTACAATTCCTTTTACGTAAAGTCGTAATGATACAATAATTTTACAACAGAGTGCGTGTACTACTCAATCGATTCTCGATCCGTTGTAACGTGGTGCGTCCCTAAATTGAAATTTGATCCGTAATATCTGAACGTTACTCTGTAACTGTTCGAACGATTGATTCCCACATTTCCCACAGAGGGTGCTGGAAGAAAAGTTTCGTACGAAAACGTGCTTCACGCGAGCAACAGGATCACTTTTGTATCCCTTTTTGTCGCACGTTTCATCGTTCTTCTCGCGGGTTCCTTCTTCCTCTTTTCGTTCTCCTTCCTCGCAATACTCGTTACTCGTTACCCATGCTCGGTTACTTCATCGTTCTCTCTGCGCGTGCAGGTTGGACATTCCAAGAGCACGTTGAACCGTCGCGGTCACCATCGTCTCTCGCATTTCTATACTGTCCCCAGTGTGTAACGATCTTGCCAGATAAAATCTGTCCACTCGTGGACGGGTGTCTCCCTCTCTGTCCACTGATAAAACTAATGCGCGAAATTTTAAGTGTCGCTTGCAAACAGCACGTCCATCTCGATTCGTAATTACGACGCGCGCTTCTCCTTAGTCATCGATGTGATAGTCACGATTCCATGCATTATTTTGAGATGAAAGCACCTTACAAACACGGCTCGATTGTATCATGGAGAAATGGCAAAGGAGACCTAGATACAACATCCGTGATCCAGATATCCTCGCATCCGGGTGTTCGAGATAATATCTCTCTTCGAAATTAATAATTCAAATCAACCAGAACTGATTTTAAAGGCATTAAGCAAGCATGTCGAATAGACTAGTAACGTCTAACGTGTATCATAAGCCGGATCTTCACCGAACCAACAAAGAGCTACCTTTTGTTGCTGTTCAAGAAGTCGCCGATATGAACAAAACGTTTCTAAATGTTTCTGCTGTTCGTTGGAAATGCTTCGAAGCATGCATTTAACAAAATGCACAGAAGGTTGCTCATTGTTGATGCGTTGGAGACCTGGCTAATCCTCTGTTCAATGGTTTTGACCATCGGAGAGCCTTTAGAGGAAAGGGGAGGGGGACAAACGTCTGTTCGTATACCTCTTAGGGTTCGTTCGGCAGTTGTGTGTTTGGTGAATTGTCGAGACGATCGGTACAGGCCTTAGTGTGGCTTGTGGATTCTCTAAGAATTTTGTCTCGAAAGTTAAATCGTGGCACGTAACCCAGTTCCCGACAAAAAGCGACTACTCGCCGATCCGATCTCCATCGGACAACAGTTACCGGTTTGATTTTAATTTAACTTTTCTTTTTTTTCCCCTTTTGGTTTGTCCAGTGTGTATCCCTCCTCTCTCTTTCGGGCAGCACGAATAACAGCTCGAGTCGTTTTCTTGCTTCACGTTGGCCAATCTCTCTTACTTCTTGTACGCTCTGTGCGTCGAAAGAGATATTAAGCAGCCTTTGAAGTTGTCTTCCTGATGAAAATACTCGATGATAATTCGCGGACCGTTTCTTTCGTTCGTTCATGTTATTCGGCGTCCGTTATCGTTAAAGACGATGCGGTTGTTGTGTTCGTGACGGACGGCTCGCAGGGAAACATTGAATTTCTTATAAAACTGTTGATATACGTGGATGAATCGTAGTTCTAGTAACGTATCGCAGAGATTTTGACAGTGTTTAACGCTCGATGAAAACTCGCGTATTTTTAATGGGCATTTGAAAATGCCAGTAGATAGGCAGACCTTTTGGTTTTTGCGGCCAATAATAAATTTGGAAATTTATTAAGAGATACTGTTAAATTTGCTTGACGGCTAGATACATATTTCTAGTAATATATCAGCCAGACGTTGCCAAGAAATTAGTAATAAATTCTATAATGAAGTGAATATATATGTTTGAATTAATATGTTTTGCCCATTTTCTAGTTTGATGCTTAAAAAGGTCACTATCGATTATATGCTTCTAAAACAACTTTCGATTTAAAGATGAAAGATCGGTATCGTAAAAAAGTTCAAGATAGAGCACGACCGATTTAGATAGTATCAACTATGCCATTAAAAAATTGTGCCAAGGTGAAAATATATGTATATATATATATATATATAACGCGTGAATAACAATAATAGAGTTTGACAGTTTGCTATACGTAATAGAAAAAATTAAAAAATTGTATTATTACTTTATTATGAACTATACATTATACCATAGTTATAATGTAATTGTGAATTACAATATTAATACTCGTACTAACTCGATGTTGCGCTATTGTTATACCAGAGTGCAACGATACTGCTATAATACATATAGTGATGATATAGTGATAACACAATAAGATGTTAAAATCTATTATCACCTTTTGTTAACTGTATACTGTTACTATATAGTTACCATACTGTAACTATGCCACTATGATGATAACGTGCTATTATAAGCGCCTGGTATATGTAAAAATAAAATTGTCATTACTGTGTTATAAATACTACTATAGTTATACAATAATTACTATATGAATTATAGTTACGCACCGTCCTATTTATTACTATAGCTGTCATTTACGAAATGTTATAAAAACTAAGCTATAATTATATAGTAATGTTATATCATAGTTACAAATAACAGATTTATGGTTAATATCGCCATATGAATCATAGTCGCGCCGCGTTATTAATCACGCTATAATTACATTCATTTTCGACAGTTTATAAATACTATACTCTATAGTTACCATTAATACAATTGTGATATAGCTATCAGTTTCCAAAAATGTCTTCGAACAATGGTGCAATATTCAAGCTTAGTCGAGGTCAAAAATCTAATATGCCATCGAATATACTATACTAGTAAACGCCGCATTATGTTCAATTTTTCTTCGCGCCTTACGTTGGAATTTGAAACGCATGAATGAGCGTAGATCGTATTCGTTCAGCAGTATACATTTTCGATTGTTACACGAATCAATGCTGGCGGAATGTCTGTGTTACGTAAGAAACGCATTATCTATCATATGTGTCGCGTAATCGTTTCTCCACATTTCTAATTTTCACTATTCCAAATTTCCTCATTTCAAAAAATTTTAATTAAAAAAGTGAAAATGTTTAGTCATGTGTATTTTTATTAAGTAAAAGGAACATGAGTTTCTTTCATTTCACAAGTTTCAGTTTCGTTTATCGTATTTTTAAATCGAGAAATTTTTTTCGATTGGGAAATAAGTCCTTTTTTACGATGGGTAGTCTGAATATCTTAAAAACCACCGGTTTGCACTTGTGGGAACTATATTCGCCTGATACTGGTATCTTATTCTAGCTCTTACGATAGAAATTTGTGATTTTACGTGACGTTGCGCAATTCCTTCGTTTCATCGTCAATTTTAATCCTTTTACTTTCGGCGAAGATTCCGCGATAAACAGGATAGGATAACTCTCCGAATCATATTATACAAACGGTGGACGCGCCGCTCTATAACTGCAACGCGCATATTACGCTATTTCTACAGTGCAAAATTCAGGAAATTATAATCGTTCATCGTGCCAAATTATTAGGCGAATCGTTATCATCGGAAGATACAAATTGTCCATAATAGCAGATAATATATTTCGAAAAGTTTGACATGTGCTGCTCGATAAACAGTTTAATAACAAGCAACATTTCCATCTACGAATAAGTAGTGTAAATTAGCGGTGCTATTCTTCGAAATAAGTTACTCCTGTAATCCAAACCGCTTCCGTAACTATTCACACACGAACAAACCATTTTCTAAAATTAAATTCTGCTCTCCTATATTCGATACTTCTAAGCCAACCTAAATACTAAAATCACGATTTCACTGCTACAATTTCACTCGATTTGACGTTATAAAAAATTAAAGAAAGGAAAAATAGAAAGGAAAAGAATTCGTAAACATTACCAGTACCATCATCGTGTGAACGCCCCTTAACGTAATCGCGTCTGCGCATTTGCTAGCGGTTCCAGTTGAACTGGCCTCTCCAGAGGTAACCACGTGCTGAAAGCCGTGATCGTTCCACAAGCCGCAGTACCGCGTTAGACGTGTTAGCAATAGTGTCTTCGAACCGCTTGTTAATTACTTTCAGGTCGCCTATCGGAACTCTTGATTTTCACTGGTTCGTTCATTTTGCCGGTCTGTATACCTGTGCGTCCGTTTTGCCGGTCTGTATACCTGTGCGTCCATTTCTCAAACGAGTAAACGGCTTTGTGAAAGTGTCGAACAATCACAGATGGAAATAAGAATGGATGTAACATCGGTGAGTCGTAAATCTGACCTTCGTCGTTAGAGGACTGCTCGCCTGGTGCCTTGGAGTTCCATGGAACTATACCGAATTCATGTTTCATGCATCGTCAAAAGTTGAAAAAATTTGTTGTAATCAAATTCAACGCAAAATATTTGCTCGTGAGATTATATCTAAAGTTACTTTATATCGTATGATTTTCTTTTTTTTTTTTAATATAAAGAAGCAATGAAAATTGTATCTTCTAATCGTTTCATATAAGAAAATTTTGTAAAAGTGGGAGAAACAGATTACCATCACATATGTCTACAGTTTACGTTCGATCTAATCCATTCATCGTATTGTCTTTGAGAAATTAAAGATTCGTTGTGTTAGACTCCCTATTTTAATTGCATTGTATTTTATTAAATTGTGAAAATGACACGGATGCTCTCTCTGAACTTCAGGTATCACAGATGGGAACTACAAGCCTGCATCAAGCGAGGGTGAATGCACTATACAGAGTGTCTCAAAGTACGTGATACGATTTGAGCAAAATTGAAACTTCTTAAAGAAAGATATTAGAAATATAATATGTTATGAGAATATGTTACGGAATTTGACGTACATTTTCAATATGTACGGTGTTTTTCTTTTCTCTTTTTTTTTTTTTTGAAACATTCTGTATAATTTTTATTTGTGTTATATATTTTGAAGTGTGTGGTACATAGCGAGTTTATAGTATGAAATTAGGATGTTCTATACGTTCCATATATAAACCACGTGTTTTGATACAATCGTATACCGTGTCATATTTTGGAACATTCTATACATTTTAAAGCCTGAGTCAACGCGACTTTTTATTTGATGAAAATTACACGGGGCTGCGATGAAAATTTTGATTGATAAAATATTCAATGAATGATAAAATATTGAATGAACTCACATATCGGTTTTTTATTTACTAGCAGTCTCGGAATTTATAATTCAAATTCATTTTACACTTAAATTCTATTCGGATATTATTCTTTCCTTTGAATAAAAAAGAATTAAACTTTTATTTGTATTTCATATCTTCATCGTAGTTACAATTCTGATTAAAAACTTATCTTATTGTGTATTACTTTTACAAATTTTTTGATTTTCAAAGAGATGTTGATAGATAAGCATGTAGCATATTTGTGCGTATATATGTTAATTAATTTATTGAATGAACTTTTTATATGTTTTTGCGTGTATTTAAATTGTATTTAATTGATGTTGTACCTTACGTACAATTAAATGGTGATTTAAGATTCGATATTAATCCTCGTATTATGTTAAAAGTGTACTTGAACGAGTAGATCTTGAGAGTATTTAATCTTGATCTTATTGTATATGACAATGAATTGTTTAAGTATTTCTATATCCCTTTGTTGCTATTGTTCACATTTTTTATATTTGAAGATCAAGCCGTTTGTTTGTATACAGTGTCTGTACTTTTAATTAAGCTATTCGAACGAATACAGTTGTGACCGGAAGTTACGCTTGTGAAACAGTAATTAACAAAGGAAACCGAGTAAGACGAGAGTCTGAATAAGAATTAAATTTCATCGACTTTGTGCGCTCGCTGTAATGTGACGGTTTTATCGTAATTTAAAAATATAACGCGTTAAAATACGTGATGCTAATAATGTACTACGTACCACGTGTTAAAATAAAATTTATCAAACTGATTACAATATTTTAGATGATTGTATAATTTGTTGCATAGTAATAATTTGTCACTCTGATCTATCGTTCATAATCGTCTAATTTACAATTTTTAGATTTTTTATTAGTACACGTTTTAATTATGCATTATATTTATTTTCAGTGTAAAAAGGTTCTTAACATCAACAGCTACGGTGGATTGGAAAAATGTTTGCTACTCATATGCAAATGGTAAAGTGGACTTTCCCTGCTTTTGCCCTTGTAATTGGTCTATTGTGGTACAAACGGCGCCAAGCAGACAGAGCTGATCCAGGTGGAATAAATAAAAACCGTCACAGCGAGGAGAATATTGCTGATCAGGAAAAGGAAATTGCTTCATCAGATTCTAATTCAAGCCTTTATGATTCTGGCATACAGACTAATGAAGCCTGCTCATTGAGCCCTTCTAATCAACGGGTAGAAGATATACAGGTAGAAGAGATTGTTTCTTTCCCTAGAAGAACAAGCGAAAATTTAGATATTCCGCAAAGAATGTCTGGCTCGCCGTGTATTTCTACGCATTCTAGAACTCCTCCTAATGACGACGGTGAAGCATGGTACAGTTTCGTAGATACCTCGTCGAAAATGGAAATACAATTAGGTAGTAACCCAATAATAAGCAATTTCGATATGGTTGCAAAGAGTAGAGGTGCTTCCTCCTTGGAAGAAGCCGCTGATTCTGATGATAAAGTATTAAAGATATTTGAAAATATCGTCGAAGAAGAAGAACAAAATTTAGCGCCTGAGAATAAATCAATAGAAGTTGTCAATCAGAATGTGCAGAATGATACAAACAATGTATGTAATTTTCTACCAAGCGAAGAACCATCTGTTTCCACGCCGCTGAAAGATAATGTTAAAACACCGGCTCGAACATTATCTGAAAGAGATTCTGCTAACCATAGTCCAGTTTCTGGTGTCTTAGAAGGCAGTGTCACAGATGAAGCAAGAAGTGAGGGGAGTACAGATAGTGGAAAAGGTAAACATTGGATGAGTATTAAATGATCTATATTGAAGGATGTTATATCGTTAATACAATGTCATACTTATTGTAGGTGGAAGCATCAAGGGTCATACAAAGGACACTGTAATGCCAATGATATATGAATTTAGCATACCACAATCTTTAGTTGGGCGACTAATTGGTCGGCATGGAAGTTTCTTACAAAGTATTCGACATAAAGCAGAAGTAAACATAGTCCTCAAACGTCATCCTATATCGAGAGATCAAAAACTTTGTGCCATAGAAGGTTCTACAGAAGGAATAAACGTCGCTCTAGAAATGATACGACAAAAGTTTCCAGAAAAAAAGTTTCCACAGTTGACACTTTATCAGATTTCGTCATTAATAGTACCTGAAGATGTCCCTTGGGTTGCTGAATTAACACAGTTATCATTAGTGGAGGGAGTGAATAATGATGTTGTTATATGCCATATAGTGAAACCAAACAGATTATTTGTACAGCTCCCTACTCATCCTACCTATCCATCCCTACGGATTTTAGACGAAAGGATGACACAATTATACAACACAACAGAGTCGCCATCAGCTCCAGATGAACTTACTAGTACGTTTATATCGTATTTCTATGATTGTTTTTTCTTTCCACTTAGCTGTAATAAAAGTTCTCAAATATTCTTTCTTTATTCAATTTATAGGTGGTATGATCTTAGTTGCAAAATGGCATAATACGTGGGTCAGAGTATACGTCGAACAGCCAGATCCTCATGGCGAACAGCATTTAGTACGACTCGTTGATCACGGGGGTTATTGGGTGTTTAATAGTTCAGAAATGAGGAAGATTAGGTCAGATTATCTTACGTTACCGTTTCAAGCAATTGAAATATTCCTGGCAAATGTACAACCAAAAGATGGTACGCACATTGCTGCATTTCCGTGTGCAATTTTTCATATACATATATAAATTGTTAATTATGTACAGGTGAGTGGAATCAAGAAGCTTACAATACAGTTGCTCACATGTGTACTGGAATTGTAGGTCAAGCTCAAATAGAAGGTTACATCAATACAAACACATATATTAGCCTTTATCTTAATATTCAGAAACATGGGGTAAGTAAACGCTAGTTTCGTAAAAAAAATTTAAGCTTTTTTTATTGATTAAAAATATAAATATTTGTATCAGTTTGTTATAACATAACTAATTATTCTTTCCGAATTAATGATTTGTTGAATTTGTTATGTGTCGCAGGTGATATCCCTCGCCGATGAATTAATAGCTCGTGGATTCGCGGAATCCATACCATTAGAAAATATAATTCCAGAAGAAGGTATATAAATTTCTTAAGGTATGAATTAGAAATTTAGTCTTTAATACCTATACTTGTAAAGAAACCGTGATAATATGTGATCACGTAATTTTTTTAGTCATTATATGTGTATATGATTCAGTTTCATTTTCATATTTCATACATTAAGGAAAAATACCAAGGAAATATTACTTCCTAATTTGAACGTTTTTATTAACACCAGCAGTTTTCTACATTCTGTTCGATATGCCATCTATTGAATCTATTGAATCATATTTATTGAACCTAGATTGAATTACATGACATATAACATATACATTCTCTTGTTAATACATTACGTATCAATGAACATATGTAAGGATAAATAATATTTAACGAGCATTTATAAATACTCCTCATGTATGATTTATAACAAGTACAAATGTAAACTATTGTGTTTAGAGTGTGGCATTTTTACGTGCATGGTTAATAGGATTTTTTAATAGTATTTATCATGTTACTGGACGGAAAAAAGGATGTAGATCAACTTTGACAATAGATAATTAAGCAAAAGAAAACACTCCTCCCCGTACTTATATGCTGTCAAGAGGTACAATAGATTTATTAAATGCCAAATGTACGATATATAATACATATTTATAAAACGCCACATTCTAGCGTCTGAATTCGAGTAATAAGAAATTAGAAAAAAGGGGACATTTATTGTACATTCAATACGATATTGAAATGATTTATAACATAGGAACAACTATTTTACGGTATGATAGTGTAATATACGTTTCTGTAAAGTACAGTGAATGAGAGTTACAGATTTTCATGAACTACAAAAGCCACATGGTATGGTCCATGATACTTTTACTTCTAAAAACTTGTGGAACTAAGTTGTCCTTATACTGGTTTTTTTTTTTTTTTTTTAATGAAAGTAATAATACAAACCCAAATTGTTACATTAAGTTCGGATTTCAAATAAACACAAAATGTAAGGGAAAATATTTCGGATTATTAAGTTCTCAATCTCTAAGCAGACTTCAATCATATGTTTGTAAATAATGTAACATTACTACTACGTTTATAAAATATTTATATAATACATCATATAATGGTTATATAATAGAAAATGAAAAAAACAACTGTTACATGCTAGCTCTACGTGATGATAAATATGACAAGTATACAGAGGTAGCAGAAATTTATATATTTTATACTTATCAAACACTAGTAGAGAAAAGTGATTGCATCATAATTACACTGGACGAATCAGGAAATTCGCGTCTCCATGTGACTTGTATTACTTACTACAGGTCAAATTTGTTTATTCTAACGTAATTTTTAAATGTAAATTAAACTATATAGGAAACCTATTTTGTCTAAATCGTATGAGATCACTGTATGAATACTCTATTCTTTCTCTTTTTCTTTTCTTTTTCTCATACTGTATTTAATACAAAAGAAACGATCATGGTGGTATCGTTAAATAATTTGGATTACTGTCATTAAATAAAAACTTCATTATCGATATTTTCTATATATTTAACGTTGTAACTTACTGTATCATCTATATTACATTGAACAGATATTAACAAACGTTTAAACAAATATTTTTTTCACATAGGAAACATTTTCTATAAAGTTTTTTTCATAATACTAATTTCTTCCTATGTAATTTTTGCTTTCGGTTATCGCGGCAGGTATAAACTGTTACCTTCTTACTTCCTAAAGGTCCCGCTTAATATTTATTTACTTAAACGTTTATCTCATTTCAATTATGCACTGCTATCGAGCAGATTACGAAGAGACTGATAGTCTTTTCTATAGATTGTACGGTGTATTGTTTATATTTAATCATAGAACGTGTTCTGCGGTTTACTTTTGAGTGTTTTCACCAACCGCAGCCATATTTGTTATGCATAGAAATAAAATACCATTAAGCGTGATAAAAATCGAGAAAAAGTAGCAAAAAAATGAGATGTTTGCTGCAGAGAAACAGTTTTATACTGTTACATGTTAATATTTACAGTTTATTGATACGTAAATACTATAGAGATATTTGTATAGGGGTATACATAGGATACAGTTATTAAGCCGCTTATTAAACTGTATGTGCTTCAATGTATCACCATCGTGAAAGCAGAGAATTTTTTTAATTCGTTGAAATCTTCTTACATCAGGATTACAATTCTAATAGTATGTATGCAACGAAATAATTATACAAATATATTATTTTATTATTTGGTACGTCTTCCAACCAGAAGAAGTACAGATAATAAGATTTTGTTACATTAGCATCTTAAATTCTAAGTAGGATATTTTTTACGTTGCGTACATGTATATAGCATACACGATCAGCGATAGCACCCAATTACTCGTGTTTCTTACGATTTCATTTATCATTATCGATTAAATTAAACTCATTTTGTATATATCTCAATGTAATCTTCGGCGTTTTCATTAAATTTGCATCATTTTAATTGTACTATCTTTATTCTTCCTGCGAAACTGCTATATTTTTTACAATAAATATTTACGACAACAAATATGTTCAATTTTATAAGTGTTTAAGTTTCTATCCCCCTTGAATAGTGAATGTCTATTGATGTTATCCTGTCTATCCTATATAAACATTTTACCTGCTTATTTAATCTCGATACTTTGACATCAAACTTCTTAAAAGATTTACGGTTTATGTTTGAGTCGGTAAGGTTACCGTTAAGATCTTTTGTTACTCCTGTGTTATTGCGTGTAACTATTCACGTGCGTTTACAGCAACTCAGGCCTTGCAGTCAACGGTTTTCCCCATTGTATACGTATACCTGGCCGTAACAGTCCTCGGTGACCATAAACTAACGTAATCCTGGAAATTCTCCAGGGTTGCCAAAATAATGTCCATAAAATACGACATTCCTTGTGCCCGATTCTCACCCCTCCTTGAAATTGGCCGTCTTCCCGTCTTTTCGTCGTTAAAACCTAGAGAACATTCGAAGCAATCAGAACGACTCGAACGGTTGAACTTTGTTAATTTAGTATCAACCATACATCGAATAGTTAGAACACTCGCGCAAGATAGTTTATACAGAATAGTTACGCGCAATATTAGATACGATTACTGAGCAGCTCCCAGTATTCCGTAAATAGTTCTATTAAATAGTCAACCACATACAATGTTTTCTTTTCCCTGAACAAGGGTGGTCTTTCGAACTAGTTAGTTTTTCGTCGGCACATATGTACAAGCGCCAACAAAGCTGCAGTGATTTAGATCGCAAGCAGAAATCATAACAATGCTTTTATTTATATTCTTATTTATAATCTTATTTACATATATTATATCGTCACTCTGTTTTTTGTTAAACCTTTCTTTCCCTATACAAAGTATGCATTTATTTTAATAAAATCCATTTATTTCCTTTTTTATAGAACTCTTTACAATTTTGCAATTTTGTATCCGGCAAACATGATAACATAGAAGATGGAACAATTTCGATAATTCTTGCAACTTGACATCATACTTCAGGGATTTTTTTCGTCAAATTTTTCGTCAAAATCTTCGATTTTGTACTAGGAGAACATAATCTTGCAGAAGGTAGTATTATCTCGATAATTATTGGAATTTGATATCATTTCTCGAGATTTCCGAAAACTATTTTGTATTCCTTTTTATACGATTCCTCTTTAAAATTCGCGAATTCTATTTCATTTCCCGATTTCATTTTTTGAATTTTTGTGGGTAATGTAAGATGCTGTTAAACTATTCTGATTTACTGAAATTCTTTTTAAATGCATTTTGTATAATTATTTTACAGTAAATAATTCCATTCCATTTCCAAAAACGTTGTTGCTGATTGCTGTTTGTTGCTGTTGATTACTGCTGGCTGTTTGTGGTATCCTGATTGTTGCTTCTGTCCCCAAAATAGCTTTTCCGTAATCGATGTAAAAAAAGCAATTTATTTCTAATACTTAAATAAACCATTAAGCAATTTTTGTTCTTTCGTTAAGAATATTATCAATACTAATGAGATCAAAAATTTAAAGGAATATGGTAACTAAAAAGTCTTATTTAGGAAAAACTTTCTCATTAATTGTTATATTATTTTTATATCGTAATATTATTTTGTATTGTTTATTATATTTGGTTCTAGATGAAGAAAATGATTTAAATAACGGATCATTTATTCAGTTGGCTGAATATGAAACGAAAAAATAGCTGATTGAAATATAGAAGAAAATAAAGATACGTAAGAAGCTTTACTCGAGATCAGCGTTGAATTGTACTCTTACTTCCCATCTTATCTTAAGAAGGTATTCTAATATATGAATCTTTTCCAAGAATATGCGCAAATGTTTTTCTAACTGTATCGATGGCTAGTGATAGTAGAGAATATGCACAGTCCTACAGTTGGTACCAGCGCAATGGAGGAAATTGAGAAATTACGATTTTGCATATATTACGGTTGAGTTTCAGCTTTTGCATTGATCAGTAATTTGATATATCAACCCTAACTATTAAGTCAGTTGAAGAAAAGCTAGTATTACTTGGTATTGCGTACTATTTAGGCTGTGATCTCAATTATGATTTCATTAACAACTGATAAGAATCAACGATCACACGTATTAGTACCGGTACTTCTTAGTGCATGTGTAATTCCAATTTCTATGGTGTTTTGGGTTATAAATGTAGTATATTCGACTTTTTATTCGGATTCTGGAAATCACTTTAAACGTATGTTAAATAATTAGTCGCAGTATGACGACTTTTTGTTTTACATTACACCGTTCCGATTGTTTTGAAAAATATAACCTTCTTTTTTTAGAGAATCTAGTCATATCACCATGGAGATGGCTAGCCGTAGTTGTGTTTCCAATTTTTATGGCCTTTTGGGGGTTGAGAAGAAAGAGTGTAGATATTAGCGGCGCTATTCTTGGTAATAAACTTTATCTCGAATTTTACAATTTGTAAGAAATGTACTTTATAGACAGAATAAAATATTTTCTATTTAAGTTATTTGATATTGTTACTGTTTATATAATATGACTGGTTGAATATATTGTTCATTATTAAAATACAATAAAAATATTGAAAATATATAATGTAAAATGCAAACGATTGAAACAACTATGAATAAAGTATATGGTGGTTATATTATGTAACTTATATTTAATAAGTTTCTACTTACATTGTAAACTATCTATGGAATATTTAATTGCAGGATTATTTATGGGTTTTGTTCTGACACTTACCAGTTTTTCTCATGTGGCTTGTCTCTTTGCATTTCTTGTTTCTTCTACTAAGGCAACTAGGTTTGGTGCTAAGGAGAAGAAAAAGTTTGAATCTGACTTTAAGGAAGGAGGTCAAAGAAATTGGATTCAAGTGCTATGTAATGGCGGTATGGCAACGCAGTTAGGTCTCTTATACTTATTGGATGTAGGAAGTGCAGAGCACCCAATTGATTTTGACAAATATTACAGAAGTTCCTGGTTGTCGGTAGGAATCTTAGGTACATTCATCAATAATGTATGTTATGTCCAAAGTAAATAATTTTAGAATTTAGAAACTTAATTTCAAAAATGTATTTGTTGCTGTTAATTATTATAATTTATTAGGAGCTTTCGCTTGCTGTAACGGAGATACTTGGGCTTCAGAAATTGGGACAGCTGTGGGTACTAAAGATCCTTTTCTTATTACCACGCTAAAGAGAGTTCCACGAGGTAAGAATATCGAAACCTAATTGTTCTGTATTTATATAAGAAGAAAATATAATGGATAAGTAGCCAAAGATAAGCAACTAAATATGAAAATATTAGTCTTTATTAATGATATCATTATCTAAAAATGTCTCTAAACGATTGTTATATCAAGTTTAAGATCTTACATTTCATTGGTAATCTGTTTGTAGGGACAAATGGTGGTATTTCCTGGGTAGGTTTGCTCGTTTCTATACTAGGTGGTATAACTGTCGGTTTATCTTATTATTTAACAGTATTGATAACTGTAGACACAGTTATACTGCAATTAGCAGCACCACAATGGCCAATTATTATTATTGGAGGAATCGGAGGTCTCTTTGGTAGTGTAATAGACTCATTTTTAGGAGCTATGTTGCAATATTCTGGTAAGATATCTATTTTATATTATCATTTAGAATATAAATGTAACTTACAATCAAATTGATAATTTGTATTTTTAACCAAAGGAATAAATGAGAAAGGGAAAATAGTGGAACGTCCTGGAAAGCGTGTGAAACACATATGTGGTAGACAAATTTTGGATAATCACAGTGTAAATCTTTTATCTAGTGTTATCACTGCACTTACGCTACCAGAAATTGCAAAATTAATTTTAAGTATTTAAGGAAATATATGTATAATTATAATGTCATTAGGTGTATATATTTTTTTGCATGTTCAACTATATATACATGAAAGAAGTATATTTATGGCGAATATTTTCTACATCTCTATTTTGTATAAAAATCGCGTGACGAAATTTGATATGATGACTTATAATTTGTATCTATAAAAAGCAAATATGTAAAAGTTGTATCCTTTGGAAGTAAACTTGAAATCAAAAATGTATTTAAAAAATATTAGATTATGTTATATAAAGTTATACATATAAAATAATTTTGATTGTAATTTAAATCTTAATAAAACTTATTAAAAAAAATAGCACAATTTTTTGTTAATAAAATCATATACGTATACGTTTTATACATACATTGTCTAACATTACTTCTTACATAATATTTAATGCAAAAATTAAGAACTGTTTTATTCGTTAACATAGAATGAGAACGTTTGCCTTTCAAATTTGAAAGTAATAAGCAATCTAACAGAAAAGAGTTTGAGAACTTGAATTGTATCAATGTGTTTCAAATTCAATATACATTAATCTTTTACAAACTCATCTATCTCAAAATTTTGAATATTCAATTAATTACAAAGTTTTAGTTAATACAATCATCGATTCTTGTACCAGATTATTTTACCAATCCTTTCAAGAAAATAAAAAGCTTCTTCAGTAAATCCTAATTCTACATTAAAATATATATATGTATATGTATATATATGTGCAAGTACAAGCATAATATCTTTTCTCTCTATCTTTCTCTTCTCAAGGCGTGAATACGAAAAAATACTCCAAAGAATATCTCCTTGTAAATAAATGTCACGCTTACAATCTCTATGAATTAATAAAACAAAATATCCAAACAAGCGATCTATTATATTCTCCTATTTTAAATTAATTCGAGATCAAAAAATAATGTATTTTCTTTTCAATAATATCACTCATTCATTAGAACTTATACAGAACTGGCCTTCACAACTCTAATTATCAAATTGCAGTGGCTACAAAAACTATTTTCATACTGTTGTATTTATTATAACATTTATATACTAATTAATTAGGTCCAAGTATATTAAATTTCGTACAATTTTTATTTTTATACAACTAAAAAATTTGATACTGTGAAAGTGAAACGTATAGAATCTGGCAAAAAGTTTCATTGGAAGATAAAGATACATGTCAATACTTTTTGTAGCCATTGTATATATACCTTCTTCACTAATTCTCAATATTCTCATTTCAGAATAAAACGACGTTCGTCACTTCCAACAGTCTTCATAAAAAAAAAATCATCATTTAGTACATCCACTCTTAAAAGGACTCCTTCTTCATGTTCGCTATATTATTGACGCGATCTTTAAGCTCCTTAATCTTCTCGCCATAGAATAAAACTCTCTTTGATGTTCGCTCGATGACGTTCTTTCGCCAGCTTCAGTAGTTTCAGTCTCTCATTGATCAGCCGTCAAGATTATCAACACGGCGTCTGATCGTAGTCGGACAACTCGTTGGACTTAATGAGCATCCTAGCGTGATTGTTGTGACTATTGGGGACGGGAGTAGCGGCAACCAGTTGAACGATCTGCTGACGGTCGTCCACGGCTCGTTTTTCGTCCGGAGCTTCCAGCACGGACGACCGATAGTCACACCTTCTCCTCTCCCGGCATCGGACCTGCGGTCGAGCGGATAAACTGAAACAGTCAACGTCCCACAATGGTCTTGACACGGGCACGTCGTCACTGGCACGACACGGACAACTCTCTCCCTCGCTCTCCCTTTCGTTCACGCCACTCTCTGTTTGTTAGTTAGCTGTTGCTCGTGCCATTCTAGGGCCTATGTACAGCGGCAGGCTGGACGATGTTAGTTTTAGGATTTTCACCGTTTATTGCGGACTTGATCGCGGTCCGCATCGCACCATTGACTAGTCGTGCAATCCAATATTTTTCTGCTTTTTACTTTTGCGTTTCTTTTTGGTTTTTGACTTTTTTGCATTGGCTATCGTGCTCGTTGAAGCGTGACCGTGACTCTTGGTGGGACAGCGGGGCGTATTTTAATAGACTGACAACGATTGTTCTAGTTCGTACGTGCTGAGAAAGTAATAAATGGAGAGCGATGAAGTTTAGATTTGAGATGAAATTAGTGGATCTACTGGTTTGTTAGGTGGTACATGTTGTTTCATTTTGACGTTGACGAGGAATTGGGAGTTGGTTCTCGGTAAGAAGGGGATGGAAGATGAAGCGCGAGTCTGACCTTATTAAATTATATGATCACAGTGAATTTCGGTTATCGCATTGTTGCAGAGATCAATATTTTCCTGCAGAGTCATGCGACCATTCTTAATAAATATCTTGCTTGCATCTTGACCTCCATTTTTCTCGAGCAAGGATGAATCTCGAAAATTTACGAAGGACATCCGCAACCTTACGACATTAGGAAGAACGTAGTTCAAACGATTGGCTATGTACAAAGCGGTTCTTACGATTTATTAAGCGATCAATTGTGGTTTCTTCATAGACTGTAACAGTTTCAGCAATATGTAAGATTCCCTACAGATTCTTTCGGAAGCCTTTCGTAGGTGCTGTAAGCTTTTGAAGGTTCAGGGAAACTTCTAAAGTTTTAAACAATTTTTACTGTCTTTCGTTAAAAAGTAAGCTTTCCGTTTTCTCTAGAAAGATTACTTCTTTCTTTCTGTATGCTACAGAATTTTCATGAATGCTGTACGTAGGTACTATTTGGTTCTTCAAAGAATTCTTAAAAACCTTCGAAGAACTTTTCCAAATCTTTACAAGTGTTAGAAAACTTAATAACTTTAACAAGATTCTAATAAAGTCTGGAGACATTTCAACGGCTCTTCAACTTTTAATAAACATTGTAGATATAATTGTTTATAATACCTCTAAGGATAAGAAGGAACAATTACAAAACTACACATACTTTCCTCTAGAACTAGGCATTATTTTCTTAACAAATATTACACAATCAGGATCCAGTCGAAACCTTAAATGATTTCTCAGTGATTAAAGAAAATCAAACAATAATTTGATTGAGAAAAAGAAAAAAGAACAGAAAAGAAAATGAATAATCTTAGCAGTTTACATAGCGTGAACAATTGTGAATGAAAAATATGATATAAACGAGAAAAGAATACAAACGTAAAATACAAGAGATGTGGAAATACGAATGATGGTGTTCCATTTAAGGCGCTTTCATTCCTATGGATGTTATGATTGTTCTACGTCTTGTGAATTTGCCGTACCGAGACGGTGGTAGCTGTGCAAGAATTGGCCCGATTCCGCAAAAGAGCTGTGCCCTCCCATCTTCTCTTAAATTGCGCTATTACCTACGCAAGAGCAACATTTATTAGCAAACAGGTTTCCTTCTTTCTTTGCATACTAGCTAACTAGAACTGGCGTAGGTGGAATACTTTTACTTACCTCACCGTTGCAGAAACAGAATAAAACGGCCACGCAGAGACCCTGCGAAAGAATTGTCGGTAATTGAACTAATTTGATATTTATATTTAATATATATTTATCTAAATCCGATATTCATAATATTTGCCTGTATAAGAAATTTTATATTCTACATTTTTGAATTCGGTGACTTGATCATTTTTATTTGTTCAATTTTTTTTAATTAATTTGAAGATATTGAAAGTATAATGAAAGTTGAAGATTGCATGTATTTAATACTTTTACCTATGCGTATAAGAAATATCATACTATGTATCATTGAATTTGTTGACGTGGTAGGTTTTATTCACTCAGTTCCTTTGATCAATTTAAAATTATTGGAAATGTAAGAAGTTGAGGAATACACCAGTGTTCGGTGTCTCGAGAAAATTAAATGATTACATTATGAACTGTAATGAAGTTTGAGAGTAAAGTGAAAGAACATAGTATTGGTCGAATTTAATTTGTGTCGAAAAAGAATTATGAAGTCGTTCGTACCTGAAAAGAGGCCGTTATGGCGGAGAGAACTTCGTAAAATTGCTCCCACGGGTGATTTTTCGGCGGTCTGAAGGGGATGACAAGATAATGTAGGCCCAAAAGAGGTACGAGGAGTAGCGTCGCTCTGACAAGAAGAAAAATATTAAGTTATAAATATTCAATTCTAATATTAGTATTTGTATTAATTTATAATTTAATTATATAAATATTAAATATTATTTTCTCCAATTTTTGTTATTTCACTTGTGTAATAATTTGTCGATTAAAAGGAACGAAGAAAGAGAGTATCGTCGACTGTCAGTAGTATTTTGAAAACAATCCAAAATTGATGAAGAAGAAGTTGAATAAATTTCTTTGGTTCTAATTATGAATAAAAGAATAATTCTCTTAACTAAACTAATACGGAACGGAATTATAATTAATTACCGAAATGCTTGACGCATAGACCTGGAAGGTTGCGTGCCAATCGTAGGACCAGCTCTCAGTTTCATCAATAGAACTCGAACGATGTTGAAGAGGAAAAGCACGTTCAACAGGGTGGAAACGCAGACTGGGTAGACCAGCACGTTCATATAGTTACCCTCGTTGATCCAACATCTAACATATCAAAGCAGTTTAATATAATCTATTTATAGCGTTGTAAAGAAATTTTCGTTCAAACTACCCCTCGCAAGATTAAACGCGTCGATCAAGAAGAAATATTCATATAACAAGCAATCCGAAGCTTGCAACCGAATATTCGATGAAATGAAAGCTTATGAAATGCTAATTGCTTCTTGAAAGCTACCTTCCAAAAGATTTCCAAATTCTCTGAAATTCAGCTAATTTCAGGCCCCTGTTCCCAATTTATTGCTCAAAAAATCTCACTCTATTGAGTTTCTTGCTTCTATTTGCTTCGACCCTTTCATTGTTGATTTTATAGTCCAGTGATAAGACGCTCGGTGCTGAAGACATTTTGCGATCGATTGATTTTATGCTATGCGGAATCCGCGGAATTTATGGCCTCAGCGTGGTGAACACGAGTTACATAGAACGTACTATTACGGTTTCTTTGGTCAAAGGGTTAAAAGTTTGTCATCGACAAAGATCGCGAAATGCGAAATTTGTCTTACACTTTCCTGACGATTCATAAACATTCTTCCACGTGGTGAAGCAACGTGAACGTTATTCGATATATATATCGTGCTGATCATCAACTCCTATAACAGAATCCCTTTGTTCATTACGGAGTTCGTGGTTTCTGGTAAACGACGCTAATTCAATTGCCATGGTTTTGATCCTTCGATATACGCCTTTCATGGTGTGTCACGAGATGCCGCAGGTACATTCCTACTTGCAGCTATCGTATATGTAGCCTATTTGAAATCAGATCGGAGCTTGTTTCTCCCTTTACAAACATAGTTGTTACGAGCCGGCCGTTTCTATTCAATTGTAACATATCTATATAGTTTGAAAAATTTGATAAATTTGAATCCCATTGATAGCGTCTTTAATTGGTAAAGTTATCTCGAACGCGAACCAAGACTCATTTCTTTTTAAAGGAAAGTGTATTTTCGAAAGGTAATGTGTTTTACAGATTTTGCTACTGGAAATTACTAGAGCAAAACACACGTGTATATCGAGATAACAAAATTTGAAGTTTTCGTAATAGGATTTATAAAAATCTTATAAAATTTTCCACAAGATGTTCTCGAAAAATTCTGTTGGCGATTCACTCTGTAACTTTTCTGTTTATATTTCTTATTTTCCTTTTTATACCTTCTACTGTCTAACGTGTATTACAGTTTACAAGAAATTTACTGTTTTCTTCTTTTTTTTTTTATCTTTTTTGATATTTCCTTCGTCGCATTTTCGAAGAAGATATCCCGCAAAGATTCTACCAACAATTCGCTGTACCTTTTACTCTATAACTCTTATTTTTCTTGAATTATTATCCCATCTCACATTCTTCTTATCAATATCCATTTCCAAGAAACAGAAAACACCATTATCCGATAGTAAAAATTTCTGTGCCAAGACGTTAATACGACTATAATTAAGATATTCGCGAGGTGCATATGTCAAATAGTCATTGATTTGATAATTACTGTCGCACTTACTGTCCGGTGTCCGCAGGGTCATCACTGGTCGCCCTCAAAGAAGCATAAATCGTGACGATGACCGCAGGTACAGGCCAACCGAGGCCCATCAGCCACTTTACTAATTTATGCTCGCTGGTGAAAGCGCTAACGAGCAGGGTGTGCAGATAAAAACCCTCGCACAACATCCAGGCGTAATTAGTAAGTAGAAAGTAATGGAGGATAATGTGTAGCAGCCGACACGTTATCTGAAAATTGTACAATCTATTCATTTCTATGTATATATATCTCTCTATATATATGTATTGTACAATCGATTCATCTCTTTATTTCATTTTTTTAATTCCTTTGAAATCCCTTGTTTTGTATACATCCAAATACTTTGTACGCTTCCAAGTATTAGCTAATTATAGATAATAATAATAATACTGTACGAATGTAATAAATTAACGCAGATGTGCAAGAATTTCTTTTTCTCTTGTCGTTCTCGAAAATAATCTCATTTCCATTCTATTTGAAATTTAAATTAAACGTATTGTTTAAATCTGTGTATCGCTTTTATTTTTATTATTATTTTATTATTGCCGTCCAACGTTAATTTAATATTCCAATTGCGCGAGGAAAAGAATAACACGAAGGACGAGTAACGCAGTAAAAAAGTTGTCAAAATATATGTGAGAATCGTTTCGCAATTATCATATCTTCTTTATAAATTCAATTTATAAATTCATCCTATGCAACGCATTATGTTCCAATTGTTACCGATAGTCGGTACATCAGTTTGACGGTCGTACATCGGCGTTTTTATCTTATACTTCGCTTTACTTTTCCACGTTCATCGTTCTGAAAGAGTAATTGGCACATCTAGGTTATGTAATATCCTATCTGAAATAACCGACATCCCAGGAAAAAATAAAAATAGAGGCGGAGATATTCATTTTCGTGGCCGATTAGCAAATTCAGAACTTACCGAAACGATAATTACGCTAATCACTGAAACGATACGCCGCGAGACGAAATTCTCGTGATTTACTGGGTCGAGTGCTAAGCAAAGAAAGAACCAAGAGAGAACGAGGACGCCACATACGTACCTCATTGTTCAATAGTAAATCCGTGTTCGCGACGATGCATCTATACCACACTAGCCATAGTGCGTTATTTACAGCGAACGAGGCGAACAGGTTCATATGAAGGGTGGTCCTTGCACATCTCAGGGAGCTGTATTCAAAGAAAGGATAATAAAGAAGGAGGAACTTTGTCCCCTGGTAAGAAACATTTCTTTTAATTCTTTGCCTTCGTTTCTTTGTCTCCTTTTTCGTTCTCTTTATAGTTGGAAATTGCTTTCACGTAAAGCGCTTTAGAAATAAAGAAACGAGTTCACATTCGTACAAGAATTTTCCAATACATTTTCGTACCGCGAGCATAGATACGGAATAATTAAAAAGAAAAAGATCAGGCTACTGACAAGCACATCTACTAATATTTCTATGAAATTATTGAACATTCTGTATGCGAGGCAGCGATGTCGTTGCTGGTTAGAAGAAGAAGACAGAAAATGTGTTTTATATATCTTAGAATTAGGCGTTTCAAAACACTTGTTACAAGACTGCTGTGAAATTATCTATTGGTTTTGTTAAAAAACATTTGAAATAAATTATATTGCGTTTCAAAGGACTCGTCTGATGGATGCAATTTTACTTTCTAATATATATGTATCTTTCATATTTTGCGAGAAATTGAGACGACCTTGAGATTTTTTAAATGACACCGTACATTTTCTTTAACATTAGTCGACCTAGCTGAACATCCTATACAATAAATTGCATTGCGTTCGTAGACGTTGTCAAAGTTAACGTACAAAAGACAAAAAGACAACGACAAAATAGATAGAAAATTAACGTTTCGCGTCTCTTTTTCCCTCGATTTTCATACGTTACATTTGACACAGATTGGAATTAAATTATCTTCTAAACTAATTTCTTTTTCGATATAGATAGGTTAATATCTTCTTGTAGAGAATGTCCAGCTGGATCGGCTAATGGTATAAAAAATATAAGGCGCAATTAAAAAGCTTCCACAAAGGATATAACCTAATAAACACGATGATGGAACCCCACTGGGGGTAACCATCCACATGCTATATTTTATTCACTAAGTTAAAATATTTTACCAAATGTCCTACTGGACAAATTGTAAAATTTTAAAATAAAATAATAATAATAAAAAAAAAAATGATTCAAAGTTACCTTCGTACACCTCAGAGAATATAAGATATTTGAGAATAAAATTGCATTCATACGACATAATTGGTTTAAAACGTTCCTCGATAAAATCAATAGGTAACGAGTTACTTTAGACAACACTTCTCATTGACTCTGTACGCAGGATGTTTAATTTGATAATATTTGATATAAGAGGCAATATATGTATTTGCAATGGGATGGATGTATGTTGCGTTGGATGCTCCAAGAGTCGTATGGGAATGAGTGGCAGTTAGAAAACATATGTAAGCCAGGTGTTTTTCCGGGCTGTGAAGCCGAAAGATAAATAGATACATTTTAGAAATTCTGTGGAATTGATCGTTGGATATCGTCATAATAAAACATGGTTAACCGAGTAATTAAATTGCATTAAGAAATAACGCAAATATTAATGTTCAATGTTTCCGTCACAGCAATCTGAAGCACTTTCGTTTATATTTTACATGCAAACAAGTTGACGTATAAATTCCAGAAAACAGAATTCCCCGTGTTTGTTCTACGTGCAAACAGTCGTGGGTGTAAAGCGTGTCACTTTTGCAAAATGTCTCTCGAAACAGACGGACCATCGATTTCCATAATTCTCGCTCAAACACGTTTGTTTTAACGTTTATTTTACTAAGGAGAAAAAAGAAAATATAATAGAAGAGAATAGGAGCTGGGATGTAATAGGCGTGTAATAATAAGAGGAAGAGGAAAAGCAGAAAAAGAAGCAGGACTTTCGTCGACTTACCGGAAGTATGTGAGAATACCCAACGACAATAGCAATGCTACCAACGATATTGCGTATCCAGCCTCGTAAAGTCCACTAATTCCTTGCTGCCACTGAAATCGAAATTTATATCTCTATTAGCGAAATCATTTTCGATAAATTGACTAATAAAATGGGGAGAAAGATACAGATTGATACGAGAAGACTGATTTCGCTTTTTGTAGACCTTTCAATTTCCTACAGACTCGTAATCCGTATTCCATTGCACGAAAAATAAATGAACTACTTTTAAGGATTTTATGTATTGTAAGGAGACAGCATAAATAATGAAAATAATAAAAACTCCAATGTGAATTTTAATTTACGGAATTGATGAATGCGTGGCTTCCGAGTAATTCCTATCTCGTTCGTGTCAAAAAGAATGGTACGATTTAGAAAATTCATATTCCTAGTTTCCCATTAGGATTTTCAGAATCTCTCGAGTTGGCGTATGAAAATAGAAAAAGCGGTATGGATACAAGTTTTGTTAACATTCTTATCCGTAAACGTTACGGATAGAAAACGAGAACAAGTTTTAAATGTTTGTTTTTCGTATGAAAGATTATGATCAAGGGGATAAACGAGAATTATAACGAGAGCGTGGGATAAATATGAACTATAGCAGCAGAAACGCATGAAGCTGAAGAACAGTCGATGCTTGGTTGCAGAAATTTAAATAATGATAAATTTCCTACGAGAACGTAAACAAGATATGGATATAATACCTCGAAGAAAATTCCAAGATAACTACACTTTCTGACATAAGGAAACCTTCTACAAAATTTAGTATCGCGAAATTTTATATTCAGCAGGTGAAATGCAATTTTTTTTCTTCGCGGAGTTTCTCTCTTTATTTCACGCCAATCATTTTTCTACACCATCTACTTTCATTTTCGGACAAAGAAATGATCAATTTTTAAGAGAATAGCAATATCGTTCATATTCTATACACTGATACTATAATAGCGAGCAGTTTACTTCGTTATATCTAAAAATATTTATCATACATATTAAAAACCTAACGTTGTCATAGAACGTTCAGTTAGGAAGATAAATCGTGTCATGGATCATAATAGGATTAACATCGGTTGTGTAAGCGTATTTACATATAATCGTCTGATTATTTTCACGTGCACGTTTCGCTACTTCAATCCAAAAAACCAACAAATATTTCATCGTCCACTTCATCAAATGCAAGCCATAGAAATTACCATCATTTTTTTTTTTTTAAATTCCCGAAATATTTCCAATAAAGGATTAAAATAGAAAGATGGACAATTGTAGGCGCATACTCTTCATCAGAAATACGTTGAACGTGATGCAACGTATCGCGTAATTTGTGGCAAGGAATGATCTTGACGATTCAATGAACGCTATACGTATAGTATAAAGCAGAGAATGATCCAATTGCGCGATCAATTACTTTTGAATGTGACATCTTTATTCTCTCTCTCTTTCTTTCTCTCTCTCTCTCTCTCTCTCTCTCTCTTTCTCTCTCTCTCTCTATTTCTATGTAGACAACGTGATCAACGTGGACCATAAGATACATCGCAGTTGCTGCGGTTGAACAGTTGGTTGTGCGTTGAACGACAACTTTCGCGTCGTCTAATTACATTTATTGGCCTTTAGTCCCTCTGAAATTGAATTGATCTTGCTATTAAGTGCGACCAGTCATACTACTCTTCGTTCGGGCAGTTCGTCGCGAGTTTCGAAATTTCCCCATAGGCTTCTCTGCCTACCGTCTCTGTTGACTTTCCAATTTGCTTGTGACATTTTTCAAACTTACAGTGAATGTCAATGGAATGATTCAAGGAAATAAAATTAATAAAACAGCGTTCTAATTATTTATTCTTAATGATTCTTTATAAACTAACGTAAACCTCCGTAATCCTTTCAGCGCTATAGCATAACATGACATCTTACGCGGTCAATTCTCAACTTTCGTCTATTTAGTCATCTCTCAGAGATCCTCAGCTACGTTCCGCTATTTTATTACGATTCATTTCAAAGAACAATAGGATATTCTTATGTACATCTTCCAAAGGTAAAATGTGTGTTCGACGTATTTTAAATTGACTGTGTAACTTAACGCGTAACGTGTAACTGTGTAAACGAACTGTAAATGTTCGTCACACCTTTCGATCTGGTCTTACCATATTCATCCATCCGATAAATAGTAAGTAGGGATTTTTCGAAAGCTTCAAAAGCCTTTCCAAAAAGCATCGTCTTCTCGCGTGTTTCGCGACAACAAAAATTAATGACAAGATCCACGAGCGGAAGACTCGATGTTTCCACGAATCTCACGAGAATCCCCGGATCGAATGAAAACCATTGAAACAGGATGAAACGGGATAACCGGTTAAAACGTCAACACGATCCTCGTGGACATTCGTTTATAAGGACGTCTCGTTTTATTGCTTCGATACATGTTTCATTCGTCGTCGAGGGAACCACGAGACTCGCCTTTCGTGTTTCTCGCATAAAACGAGGATCATATCGTTGCTCTAACCAAGAAGCAGAAGAAGATTCTCAGTTACCCATATCTTAATTCGTCTTATCCATTTCTTGGACAGTTTCTTGCACGGAGAAACGAGATCTTCCTCGTTATATCGCGTTTCCATTCGCTTTCCTTGGTATCGAGATTCCTGTCTCTGGCAACAACGATAATCTTTATAAAGACACTTCACCTTGGTCGTTTCATGCGAGTGTACTTGGCGGTATTACAGATTCCTCAGATATTTTGCCATTAAAATTGTGATTTTCAAAGGAATACTTTCTTCTTCCTCCTTTTCTTTCTTTTTGTTTTTGTTCATCCAGTTACCGACTGTTTTATACATTGCTTTTCTCTGCTTTAAGATTTTAAAGTAGCCTTTTATGTTACTCAAGATGTTTCAAAGACTATCAGCTAGTACATCGTCTTGAAATTTCAAGATTTGACAATTTATTTTGATCAAATTGATTCCTTGTTGAATTACCTTATTAATTATCTTAATTAAAGAACCTTTTACTTTGTTTGGCATTTTGTATTTGAATAAATGCTTCCTGAAACGATTTCTCAAACAGTTTCTAATCCTATTGCTTCAGCACTGTCAATTGCGTCTATTTTCGAAATAAAATACGAAGATAATTTATTATCTCGAATTGTTATTTCCCATCTTCTTCTTTTTTTTCAACTAAAAGTTAACCTAGTCTGTCTCAAGGGAGTTCTCGGGATGGTCTTAGTTTCTTTTTAATTCGCTCCTTTTAATATCGTAGACGAAGGTTTCTTTGCAAAGCGCGTATTACGAGCTATGTATTTTCGAGCTTTATTGTTCGACGAATACAATGCTATAAGATCGAGATCAGTATCGTTTTTATCTTCCGTAAAGAAGAGAATATCGTCTGTCTACGATAAAATCTGTTGGTCTACGATATACGTGCACATTTTCTTGGAAATTTTGCAAATTTTATGAACTAAACAATGCTGTTGCGCGTTAGATATATAATAAAGCCTATAGGTAAAGTGTCGTCGTTAACTTTTAATGCCCTATGATGCTCGGTTATTAGCAACGATTATTTACCGTGTAGTTTGTAAAGAGAAAGGATTACGTAGTAATAAATTGTCGAGAAGAAAACAAGTAACAGTATCCAGATTTCAAGTTGCCATAAAAAAGATTGCCTATTTGCATTCAAATATTTAAAGACCCAACATTTCTTCCCATCGAATTTCTGCCCATAGTCAGATCCTCTGCGAGGATCACTCGCTACTATACCGCGTCATAACACAGTTGAGTTTTATTTGTTCATATTTTATTTGTTACCGAAAATCTTCGTATCCTTTATAGATTCAACGATGAAGAGTAATAAAATTTGACGCAATTCTATTTTGCATTGTTCGTATTGCTAAAGTGCTGCTAAAATAATGGATTAAAGATCGAAGGATTTACAATCAGTGGAAAGACAGTACGAATGTATTTTTTCTTCCAAAAATGGAATATACATCTAGAACATATATCTGTCTCGGAGAATTTTCTTCTGAATTTTCCAGTCGTTCCGAGTAACCACGGTAAAGTGTTTCGATGATCGAAAACAGATTCCTCTATGGAAATTTAAACTTACTCGATCTTCTCAAAGTAAATTGTCTTACGGGGTTTATTTCGACGAGCTTCTCGTTCAATTCTTTTACGGTCGTTCGTTGATCAGAAATTTCTACAATGACGAAATTCCGAATCGACCTGTAGAGGTTTATGTGTAGAGGATGGTTGGTCGGTGAGGTTTAATTTTTTTTCTTTTTATTATTTTGTTTTAAATTTTACAATTTGTCCAGTAGGACATTTGGTAAAATGTTATATCTTATAAGGTAGAAAAACAAAAAAATAAACAAAAATAAATACTATATTATAGCATGTGGATGGTTACCCCCAGCGGGGTTCCATTATCGTGTTTATTAGGTTATATCCTTTGTGAGATCCGTTGGGTGTTTCCTTTTCAGTCTTCTATCCATGTTCGCTGTGTTGGTCGTTTCCACGGCCAATCGGTTCGGGTGTGTCGCTATTCTTTCTCTGTACCTTCCCGCGTACCTGCTAATTTCCTCCTTGACCGTTGATATTCCCAGGTCCTTCCGAATTTCCTCGTTTCTGACGTACCATGGGGCATTTACCATTGTTCTTAGAATTTTTGCTTGAATTGTTTCTATTTTGTTTATATGGCTCATTGCTGCTGTCCCCCATAATGGTATTCCGTATGTCCATATTGGTTTTAAGATTGTTTTGTATAATTTTACTTTGTTTTCTAGGCTTAGTTTGGATTTTCGGCTTGTTAGCCAGTACATTTGTCTATTTGTAGCCTGAATTTTGTCTACTATTGATTTAATATGCTGTCTCCATGTGAGTTGTGTATCTATGTGAAGTCCTAAGTATTTAACTTGCCTTGTTTGTGTTATGTGCGTGCCGTTCAGTAGGATGCTTGGTGAATTCTGTTTTCGCAGTGTGAATGTAACGTGGTTGCATTTGTTGGGGTTTGCTTTAATTTGTTTATCTTGGAGCCACTTTTATATTTTTGTGATATGTTCTTGCAATAACGTGACTGCTGTTTCCGGGTTAGAGTGCCTCACTAGTACAGCCGTGTCGTCCGCGAACGTTAATATTTTACTGTTAACAGCTGTTGGTATGTCTGCCGTGTATATCGTGTATAATATGGGTCCTAGGACGCTTCCTTGCGGGACTCCTGCCTTGATGTCTTTGACTTCAGAGTAAGTGTCCTTGATTTTTATTGCGAAGGTTCTGCTGCTTAAATAGGATCTGAGTAAATTGTATATTTGACCCGGAAATTTCTTTTTGATAGTTTGGAGTAGTTTTTCATGGTCAATTTTATCGAAAGCTTTTTCGATGTCCATAAAGAGTGCCGTGCAATATTGTTTTGTTTCCAGCGCCTGTAAGATTTCGTTGACGAGTCTGTGCATTTGTTCAATTGTAGAGTGTTTGTTTCTGAATCCAAATTGGTGATCTGGTATTAATCTTTCTTTCTCTATTATTGGTTTTAGGCGGGCGTAAATTATTTTTTCCAGTATTTTGGAAAGAACGGGAAGTAGTGAAATTGGTCCGTAAGATGCTGTTTGGTGTGGATCTTTCCCTGGTTTAGGTAACATAATTATCTGTGCTAGTTTCCATAGTTTAGGATAGTATTGAATTCTTAATACTGCGTTGTATATTATTGTGATTAATCGTATCGCTTTTGGAGCAAGATTTTTCAAGATTTTACCATTGATTAGATCTATTCCTGGTGCTTTGTTGTTTTTTGTTTTTTCGATTATGTTTTTAATTTCTTGTGTCGTTGTTTTAGCTATGGTGTATTGCTTGTCAGATGCGGTATTAATGGTTAGCACATCCTCGTCCGTATGTCGATTGAGGTTGGTGTTGGTGGTGAGGTTTAATGGACGAGATTGCTCGTTCTTGAAACCGTCGAATATATTTAAAAGAATTAAATAAATTAATAAATATAAATACCGTCGAAAGACGCTCGTACAAACGTATTCGCTAAGACAGTGTATAAGTCGTAAAATCGCTAATGACTTAATTAGTTAATTACATCGCTGATAATTCGTTGATAATTGGTTGATAACTGATCGACAATTGACTGTAACTCATATCGTTGGGGTCGCGTCCGCTTATTTATACTGGACGGGAGAGGCTCGGAAAATTCAAATTCGCCTTTGTTCGACTGTTGCACGTAGCGGCGACATTGTTTTGCTCGGAGTTTATTTATTCTTACATTACGTGTATCCTAACGATCTTGATACTCCGAGGTAAAACAACAACATGATTTGAATCGTCTTCTAACTCATGTGCCGCTACAGATCAATGCAAACCAATCTCCGATAGATCGATTTCAATTCTTCCAAATATATTAGGTTGTCCGAAAAGTATCTTTCTTTCGTGTTTTTTACAACAGTGCAGCGTCATACAAACGTGAAACCAAGTCTGTGAAATGTCGCGGTGTTTTTCTCGACAGAACAAAATGGATCGTACGTAATTCGACAAAATAATATAAAACAAAAGACGTTGTGCGTCTATTATTTCCTTATAAAACGAAAGAAACTTTTCGGACGACCTAATGGATATTGCTGCGAGCGTGTGACACTGACAGCGTGGAATTCGAACGTTTGAGTGAAATAGGAAGAAGACGATAGGTCCTCGCCAATGTCGATCAAACATTCGAGGACAGGAAGTCGCTTGCGAGATCCGACAGCAAAGGACCGCGTTCTCCTCTTGCACTATAGAATAGCTGTACGAACGATAGTTGGTTGCATGGACGAGTTTATTAAGCGTTAAACGACTGTAAATAAACGGAATCATGCGACGGCCGAGCAAAAATACGATAGAGCAAAAATGAAACAACGCGTTAAAAGGTAAAAAGGGACCCACAAACAGACAGACTATTATTAACATTCGAGACATTGTACATTTTCTAACTGTA
This sequence comes from Bombus breviceps, assembly GCA_014825925.1. Taxonomy (NCBI): domain Eukaryota; kingdom Metazoa; phylum Arthropoda; class Insecta; order Hymenoptera; family Apidae; genus Bombus; species Bombus breviceps. The sequence continues at coordinate 8,291,689 of CM026189.1, read as the reverse complement.
CATTTCCTAATATTAATATTTATGAAAAATGCTATTGTATTTTATTCTTTCGTGGCCTGGCAGGAGGGACATTTAAAAAATACCTGCGATAAATGCGAAATACGTCTACCCATAAATACGTAGATATGACTCTGGACAGGAGATTAACTTGGAAAAAGCACATCACAGACAAAACGAAACAACTTAAAGAGAAACTTAAAAAATTTTATTGGCTCACTGGCCGATGCTCCGACCTAAGCACACAAAACAAAATTACCCTATACAAGACCATCATAAAACCCGTCTGGACCTACGGAATCCAACTATGGGGTACAGCAAGCAATTCCAACATTGAAATTCTCCAACGCTTTCAATCAAAAACTCTTAGATCCCTTATAAACGCACCCTGGTATGTCACCAACGAAGTAATACACCGAGACCTCAAGATTCCAACAGTCAAAGAGGAAATTACTAAATATAGCAACAGATACAGCAAAAGAGTCAACCAACATCGAAACCCCCTGGTCACTGGTTTACTGGATACGTCGGATCAGATCCGCAGGCTGAAGAGACACTACCCGCTAGACCTAAGCTCAAGATTTAACTAAACAACATTTATTATTTACAATACCTTGTATAAATCATATTTATCTATAATAAGTATCTACTTATTATAAATAATTAACCATGCCACAGCGCCACGCCAGAAAAATTACTGAAAATTCTCAATGCGAGAATTGATTGTAAATTTCAATAAATAAATAAAAATAAATACGTAGATATCCCAATATATGAATAATGGACGGTTGACTATAAATATGGAAAATATGAGAACGTAAATTCGACGTTCGATGGAAGAAACAGTAACCCGGGGCAAAGTCAAAAGTTGCATTGCTCCATGAAAGAATCGGGAAGGTTGCAAATAACCGAGCAACAAAAGCAATGGGATATTCAGCAGGTTCCTATTCAACGTAATATCTCGAACAAAACGGTACCGTTTGTTTTATTTTCGCCGCGGTCATAATTTCCACCGTCCGATACTACATCGTCACGTTCGATCGCAAATTCCGCGATTTGTATCGGATATTAAAATTCCTGCTGAAAGGAGTAGCTGAATAGAGAAAGATAAAAGCGTAGTGAAAAAGGGAAGAAGGAAGAGCGGGTCCTTTTTCTTAATCCATACCTGTTAAGTTCTTTAATGCCAACCTCGAGTGGTTTCGGGTTAAATGTAGAAGAAAGTCCAGAACATGTTCGATTGAGATCGTTTCTTGTATATGGTCACTTAATGGTCTTTATGGGGCAGCAGCAATGAGCCATATAAACAAAATAGAAACAATTCAAGCAAAAATTCTAAGAAGAATAGTAAATGCCCCATGGAAATTCGGAAGGACCTGGGAATATCAACGGTCAAGGAGGAAATTAGCAGGTACGCGGGAAGGTACAGAGAAAGAATAGCAACACACCCGAACCGATTGGCTGTGGAAACGACCAACACAGCGAACATGGATAGAAGACTGAAAAGGAAACACCCAACGGATCTCACAAAGGATATAACCTAATAAACACGATGATGGAACCCCGCTGGGGGTAACCATCCACGTGCTATATTTATTCACTAAGTTAAAATATTTTACCAAATGTGCTACTGGACAAATTGTAAAATGTTAAAATAAAAAAGAAAATAAAAAAAAAAACTTAATGGTCTTCGCGTACTTTACAAGAAAGACATTTTCATTGAAATAAAACGTTACACAATTTCATTGGAATAGCGTATTCTGTTCCATGAAATTAACAGTTGTTTTGTTATTGGTTTATACGTCGAAAAAAATACGCTGTTGTTTACGATTAACAATTTCACGATTGACCAAATAAGCAATCCGCCGTTGCATCTTAGAATCTCAGTGTTTTGGAATTTTTCGATCGCAGCTGCCTTATGTTAATGTCCGATCAGTGTCTCGATGATTTTCTCCCAATACAAATTTGAATTTCTTTCTTTCTTGCCTTTCATTTCAACGAAAAATTAAAGTAGGAGAAAAAATGGAACGAAAGGAATCTTCTCTGGTCCACCGTGTTCTGTTAGTATCATTTTGCTATCTTCGTGCATTTATTTCCCACTTTCGTCCTATAGCGACAGCTTCTATTCGATGCGAGTACCACGGTCGCTCGTTCTGTGATGCGTTTTTCCTTTATTACTGCGACTGTCAAGCTAGCACGTTTCCCTTTTCGCCGTCATCCCCTTTGATCCCCGATCTTATTCCCTCGTTTAAATCACACCGCTATCAGGAGAATAATCCTCTACCCTCGAGGCTGTCGTTCAACACGTGTCGCTCGAGAAACGACGAGCATTCCCATTCATGATTGCACCTTAATATCATTTATAACGGTATCGTCGTGTCATTTTATCAACACGTTCCGATATTTAATTTCCCTTTGCGTAGGAAATTATTTATAAAATTGTTAAGGTCCGATTATATACTCTGATATTTTCTGATTTATGACTGCTTTTCATACTTTTTTTTCTTTAACGTTAAAAGACTATATTTATTCTTTCGGCTCTTACCAATATTGAGAAAATGTTATTAATAAATCAACGAACAAATCTAATTTTAATAAATTTCAATTTTATATATGTTTCTTAGTATTATATATATATCGAAGATGAAAGGACATCGGTGCCTTCTTTTGAAAACGTTTGGGAAAACCCCAATACCCTAATTTAGACTTCACAACTAAGCAATAAACTAAGAAATATTTATATAGGTACCTAAGGTTTATGGCGATGGATCTGGACCCGAGCTGACATAATGAGTTGCCGAACGTAGCCGCGGTTACGGAAGGGACAGATAACAACGAAAGTATGAAATAACTGTACAATTCCATAAAAACAAACCCTCGCCGAGAAGGTAAAAAGGGGACTATATAAGAGCAGCTCGATTCTCCTTTTAGTTCTCCTTTTCGTGCATTGTTGTGAATGCTTCCCCTCCATTGTTATTCTCTCTATACATTTTTATAATGATACATTCATAGCATTGCCAAATAACATTACGTAGAACGTAACGTATAAGATAAACATTTTTGCTGGTTCACTTACACTGAGATCTTGCAGGTTGATGCACGTCGTGTAGTTGCTCCACACTTGGTCAGATACTGGGTGTCGAAACCAGGTACCGTTCGACTCACAATATTTATGTGCCTGCACTGAAACAAAAATATTCGTTCGCCACGATTTAACTTTTCTTCTTGAATCGAATAATTCTTGAAATTCTTCGAATTCTTCAATTAAATAATCTATTTATTTCGATTCTTTTGTCGATATTTCGACAGCTACGTCGAACTTTATTACATTTTCAATAAACGTCACGTACGTGGAAATGTATATTAGAAATATCGTAAGACATACAGATATGAAATATATTTCGCGAGAATCCAAAGGAAAATGGAGAACGTTGAGAACTTGAATTTCCATCACGTGGAAATGACAATTTTTTCCGGAAAATATTGAAACATAATACCAAAATACTGAGAATATTAAAACGTTCTATTGTAGAAATATGGAAACATTAAAATATCAAAATACGAGAAAACAGAGATATATAATATTATAATTTCTTCTCTGATTTCTGCAAAAGGAATTTCATTTGGATGAAAATATCGCCAATATTCGATGCTTCGTGTTCTACGCCTCAAAGAAACTCGTATGAAAAATTCTCCCGAAGAAAACGACGACGACACATGGAGATTCTCTCGAAACGTTCTAGTCCGTTCCATTTTACGCGTCGCAAAGGCGAATCGAAAGTAAAAGGTAAAAATGGCTATAAATGGTATCGCGTATCACGTTTGCATTTGCGATAAATATTACATGTCCGATAGTATGCAAACGACAAACGCAAATTAAAAATCGAATACGCCGTTGAAAAGGAACGCCGATGATTAGTTCTTTCGATATTTATGAGAGAATTTCGTTGAATCGATTTAATTAAGTCTGACACGAATTTTATTTCCCTCGTGGAGCATTAAAATGAAAAAAAAGAAGGTCGTTATAATATACAAAGGGAACTCTCTTATTCTCTATAACTCTTTAGTAAATGAACGAAAAAATTTGCCTGCAGCGGATAAAGCGCAGGGGAAAAAATATCTTTTTTAATATTTGCGCTTCTAAAGCCTCGCATTTGGATTTTTAACTCGACGATCATTTCCGCAATCTAATCGGATAATCTGTTATATCGTAGATATTTCACAACGTGTATCAGCAGTTCTGATTAAATCTTATCCAAATTATTTATACAATAAGAGGAAAGAATGAGAGCAAATACGATGGATTAGATAATATTCTCGAATTATTAATGAGAAGCTACGCAACTTGTAACAAAGGAATTAAATTGAAAGGCAAAAACGTGTGTAACTCGCAAAAGTATATAATTTTCATAAATATACATATTTTATACGGACGTATGTATTTCATAAAACGTCATTAAAATCTCCAAAAATGCATCGTTGTAACTCCATGTAACTATTTTATGAAAGATAATGAATCGAGCTTTTTTCACAGAAGGTTTCATTCCGTCCAAAAAGATGCGTTTTTAGAAAGCTTCTCCATCGCACAGAATGATTACTCTGGCAGCTGTAACGTCAAAAAATCTGCAAACGTTAAATCGTGAAAATAAATAGAATGTAAAGAACGTAAATAAATAGAATAGAATAGAATAAATAGAATATAAATTGGCGCGAAACTTGCACCGGTTGCGTTATAAAAACGTGTCTACGTGCATTCTGTTTATTTCTTCGCGTTTCATCTCGAAATTCTCTCGAAAAAAAAAAAACTTCAAAAACGCTTCTGTACATGTACGATATATATTGTATAAAAGTCACGTTTTTAACCGCAAGGAACACGCCGACGTGCATCAGTTGCACAAAGGACAGCAAAGGATGTGCGAAGAGGAAATCTTTGCAGGGAGCAAGGAACTCGTAAAGCTTTCGAAAAGCTACTTCTGACATGAAAGTGTATTACTGTCGGATGTATCAACAATTCACGTTTGCTTTAAAGTCTCTTTCTCAAACATTTAAATTAACATTTTTCATTAAGGCACGTCCGAAACGATGATATTTGCTTTACTTTGAGTTCTTCGCTCTGCAACTATGTAATTTCTGCTTGAGATATTTCGTGATATTCGGTTGAACGAAGAAGCAGAGAATACAACTTCGTTTTCTTAGTGACGTGAATTTGCGTAGGAAGATAATTTGCGTAAAATTCGTCACGTATCCTCCCCATTTATCGCTCATCTTAATATTTTATACGATGTTTTGTTAAGACGAAGTTAAGAATTTTGCGGAAAGAAGATTGTAATATATCGAACACAGATATTACAGTTGCTCTTTAATTATCGACATTAATAATAATAATTACATAATAATTGCTATGATATAATTTCTTTATCTGACTATCTTAATAATTTTATCTTCTACTTGGAAACGTTTCACAGAAGAAAAATTCATATTTTGAATATGTTACGCCACGAGGCTTACCACAGGCCGTATTCCTAACCGTCGCTCGTGGCACTGCAATGTCGCAGACGGATCGTCTCAATCGGCCCGACAAATATATAACGTATCCGCCGATATCAATCAAAGCGAGTTCCAGAACTTTCGAATTGCTCCGTTATTTTAACTATACACAAAGGAGACACGCGTGATCATGGCGTGACCCGAGCTGGTGGGGGTCGTCACACAGAGATCACAAAGGGGCCATCGAAGGGCAATCAGCATCGATCGAGGATCCAAACGGAATGCACTAAGAGTTTCAAACGAACAAAAGCCAATTACACAAAGAAATATTGTAAAGTCGAGTCGAATTGCTGCATCAATTTAACTGTATAGTCGTTAAATAATCAGTGACGAGCCTTTGTATTTTGATTTATATATATTGTAAAATATACCATTTTTGTTAACCCTGTTAATTCAGTGTTAACCTCACTTAACCACCTCTGTTATCTTAACCGAAACAGGGGAACGACTAATTCGCGGCGTCGATTATCAAAATCGTAACGAGAATTTACGCCTCTCGCTGACGCGCTGTCCTCGCGATCGCGTCTCCCCGCGAACGGTCATAACAGAATATGTAAATCCGAGGTGACTTGAAATGCCTGGATACTAATAACACAATCAAGATTTATTATTCATTCAACTTTGTTGAATGACTAAGTATTCCACTTACGGCGGTACATTTGTATACCTTATGGTATACATATGTATCTTTCAATTTAATGGCGTGTTCCACTAATGGCACGAAGAGCAAATTAGTAAAATAACGAAGAACATTATTTATGAACGTGAGGTAATTTACATATTCGTTTGATTAGAATGAAACATGTAAATTACAGAATGTCAGAGAAGCTTTAAAAAATAAGGAATATTAAACTTGAAAAAAAGCTTGCTGTGAATATCGTGAGAGAAGATTGTCACAGCCACGACAGAGATATTAATTAAAATTTTTTGAATTCATTTCCACAGAAACGTTGCAAGTTTAATGAAACTCTAATTATATTTCTGAATATGCATTTCTATCTGAATTCTAATTATATTTGAATTATTTATTATTAGTTTCACGGGAAAGATGAATCCCTTTAGCGAAAAGACACAATGTAGCGTTAGCAGAGTTAGTTATAGATTAATAGAAATAAAAAAATAATAAGTAACGATTAAGAAGAAGCAGCTGAGCTATGATATTAAGAAATAAAATAGAGAAGTTTGAAAATCTGTCTAAGATAGGTCGACCAATTATATATCAATCTTGTGATAGAGTTAATGAAATTCATCATCCTATTAACTATGATAGCCATAAGCGGTGCGTCGTTGCACAGTGTTTAATTTAACAGCAAGCAATTTACAAATTAAACTCTACATTCCATAGAAGACATGAAAGTTCCCATAAGAGGAAAATTCATTTCAGTGCTGTGTTGGCTGAATTATAGTTGATGAATATCGTTAGATAAACAAGGTTTGCACCTACAACTTGTTTTCATCGACTTGCAAATCGGACACTTCAAACTACCTATCTATAATTGAAATCAAATCAATGCGCAATGCTCGAAGGACGATTATTATAGGAAAGAAAATAAGACTACGCTACCAATGATTCCTGGTGGCACTTAAATTAATAACAAAGTATTCGAGATCGATCGTCTATCGCGAAAACGGTTTTTCCTCTTTTTATAACGATTCTTCTCTTCTCAATTCCCATTGTTACATCGTAAAAACGTAATTTCTCGAAGAGAATGTATGGCGCAGCAATTCGAAGAACACGCTTTTACTACGGTTGAGTTCGATCGTTGCAACTGCGGAAGTGGTGATAGTATCGAGATATAAAAAAAGAAAACAGCGTACCGTAAAATAAATTCCAACGTTAGCTGTTGTTTAAAGGAATTAAGTGGCCGCGAAGTTTGAAAGGTTAATTTTACCATTTTGTAACTTGATGTATTTTCGTGTAAATCGATTCGATAAAATTACACAAACCAATTTATACGAGATAATTATTTAGTGGTATTTTTACCGTAGCGTGAATGTAACAGAACATCCGTGAAAGCAAATGTACGATAGGACTGAATCTTTTAATTAACGTAGAAATCTGATATAATTGTAGTATCACGGTGGTGGAATATATTATTTATTATATATTGTGATATTTAAGGTTTATTTAAATTGTATGGATTGTACAGGTGTTGATTCGACAAAAAAACGACGGTGGTTTAAAGATGAACTAAATACAAGAATCTGTATCTCAATCCACTCTCGCAACTCAGCAACGCTAACAATCTCTCGACAACGCAACTCGCACTCCCTGACTCCTCGATTGACTCTTCCGCTCCTCCCATAAGACTGCATGATTTTCCGATTAAGACGCACGTGTTCCGCAACCGCTCGTGGCCAAGTCCACGGAGGCCTTTTTTATGAAACTATATGATCGAAGAACGCCTCGGCTCTCGCGACATTGTGTGTGATTTAAAAACGTCTCGGCTCTCGCGACGTTGTATGTGCTTTGCTCGCTAAATCCTAGGCCCTGTGCCCGCGATACTACACTCGGCCATCCTGCAATGACATCTGCCCTCAGATGTTTTCTATTTCGCTACCATCGAATGCGTCATGTTCGGTGTTTATGATCCAAAGCTTTACGAAATCGGCTGTCGTCGATGTTTGTTTGGGCCCTTCGTGTTCACCTACTTTCTCTACAACGTAGCGGTCATGCGGTAGCAAAGCCTTCACCACGCGGTACACCCCAAGGAACTTCGAATGCAACTTTGACCCAAGGCCGCCCTGCGTCCTCTTGATCGCCACCAGATCCCCCGTCTTGTACGTTGTCGCCTTCTTGTGTCTCTTCTTAAACGCCCTTCGCCGACAAGGGGTCGGATCGATAGCTCGTCTTCGCACTACCTCAAATTTTCTCGTACCAGCCTCATTCCCGCTTTTCATTCGCTCTTTAGAACTCACGCTAGGCCTCGTTTGTTCGACTTTACGATTCGCACGATACTCCATACCTTCTACAAAAAAACCTCATCGCAACCGTCCGTGTCGTCTCCAGCCGACGCTACCGCGGTTATGTTCGTCGCAACCGATTCGTCTACTAAAATTTTGCTCGTTACGACGGTGTTCTTGAGACAAGCACTCGTGGGAACTACAACTATCGCACATTTTCTACTATTCTCCTAGATAGGAACATGAAGAGATCCGTTCCTTTTTTCAACTACGATCGGGTTTGCAAAGTCAAATTGGTATTGAGCTATTACTTTGTCTGACTGCATTTCTATATCGACTTTTAACACCTCCGGATTATGCAATCTTTTTCCTCTACTTTACGAATAGAAATATTTCCTTTCTTTACGATTAATTCGATAGTATTTAAAAAGTCTGTACCAATTATCAACGAGTGTTGTATCACGGTGTCTGAAACTACATGTATCGTCATAGCGTACGATTCGTCGTCTATCAAAACATCCGTCGAAAATCCTCCGAGCGTACGACTTTTTTCGGACCTGATATCGCGAAATTCAATGATTCTATGACTTAAACTGGGCGCTCCTATTTTCACATATTGGTCCGCTCGCATCAAAGTTAATTCGCTACCGGTGTCTATCAGCGCGCTCAACTCGAAATTCCCGATCTTAACGTTTTTAACACGCTTCGACTCTATTTGTTGCAACTCACTACGAACTTCTTTAAGGGACACACTCAGGTTGTCGCACTGTTGTCTACATTTTGACTTGTTCGGACACTCCGCACACACGTGACTCTTCTGTCCCTCAAATATTGTTCTGGTTTCCATTTTCATGTCCCGTTTCATCGCCTCGTACTGCTTGAAACGCTCTTTCAGCTCTTGCATGCTCCTGGCCCCGTATAACGTAATTTCATTCGTGACCTCATCGGGAATACCTTGGATGATATAGTCGATTAACGACTGTTCATCGACTCTTCCTTGTCCCGCAATCTCGCGCATATTATACATATATTGCAGCAGACTCTCATCTGCCTTTTTCTTCCTCTGCGCTAATTCCCGATGTATCTGCTGGTCACTCATTACGTTCTCGAATTCGTCTTTTAGAGCCTTTTTTAACTTAGCCCAGGACTTCGTGCATCTTTCTTGTCGCACAAAAGCTTGAGCGGAGCCTGTGAGCAGCTTCTTAGCGAAAACTACCATGTGGATATCTGTCCAACCGCACACTTCTGCCATTTCTTCGAAATCTTCGATCCACCGATTTATACTCAGCAGATCATCCCCGCTGAATTTCTCTAGCGAGTCCTCTACGTCCTTGAACTTTAACACAGGCTCGTCCTGCCTTGATCGTCTTATCACCGGAGTTACCTGAACTTCGCCGTCTTGATTATTGTGATCGCGATTTCCCAGAACGTTGACGTCTATATGGTTCCTGATCACGTCAATCTCACCATCGTCGTCGTCTTCTACATCGTCGTTGTCGTCATCCTCTGGATCGTCATCCCGTGCACCGTGTTCCTGCTCTAAGCGTAACGCAGCGAGCAATCGCGCTACCAGCTCGCGTTTTATGCCCCCTAATCTCAGATGCCGTTTTCTCAGCTCCTCTTTTAGCTCATGTTTCCTCATCTGAGCCACCTGCTCGACGGTCAAACCTGCTTCTCCTGCCAATCGTTCGTTCCCAACGTTTGCCATTTTTATTTATCAGCACTACACAAATTTCGACGGTCAACGATATCGTCTTTTATCGCACCGCGCACCGGCAAATTCAAAACTAGCACGAATAGTTCCGTTAACCGTTTCGTTCTCTGTCTTGTCCAATCCCGGCTGAGCTCCCAAAAATTGTAGTATCATGGCGGTGGAATATATTATTTATTATATATTGTGATATTTAAAGTTTATTTCAATTGTATGGATTGTACAGGTGTTGATTCGACAGAAGAACGACGGTGGTTTAAAGATGAACTAAATACAAGAATCTGTATCTCAATCCACTCTCGCAACTCAGCAACGCTAACAATCTCTCGACAACGCAACTCGCACTCCCTGACTCCTCGATTGACTCTTCCGCTTCTCCCCGAAGACCGCACGATTTTCCGATTAAGACTCACGTGTTCGTACGCAATCGCTCGTGGCCTTGTCCATGTAAGCCTTTTTTATGAAACTATATGATCGAAGAACGCCTCGCCTTTACTCGCTAAACCCTAGGCCTTGTGCCCGCGATACTACATAATAATACTTGAATTTAATCGCGTGACTAATTTATTCGCCAACAGTTTCGTTATGTTATACCTGACAATTTTCGATTATTTTTTCTTTTTTTTTTTTTTTTTTGCCAATTACGAGAACGACGTAATTCGGAGGAAAATGAAGCGCAAGCAGATAACGGACGTATTATATCGGATAAGAGAACGGACGTGTAAAATTAAGCAGTGCGACGGATTTTTTTATACGTGTGTATTTCACGATAAAAACTTTCCACGATAAAAAATGCATCGAGCAATGGATAGAATGCTAAAACAGTTAGATAACAATAAATCTGGCGCATACAGTTTGCTTTATTACGTATATTACACGTATATTTATGTGCAGTAGACGTGCAAAAGCGTAAATTGTGCGATAGCCTTAAACGTGGCGGACGGTTCACAGATAGCGTCAGAATTTATATCTTGCGTAACCATCGTCAACGAGTCCAAGCATTCCCAGAATTAAAATCGTAAATAAATGTAAATAAAATTTTTCTTCGTTCCTTCTTTTTTCCTCGTTATCTCCTTCGTCACTTTCTCTTTCTTTGTTTATCTTATAAAATTTTCATCAACGATTTTCACACAGAATGGTAAATGCGAATAAAACGTTTTTCCATTCCTTCTTTTTTATTCTTCTTCCTCCCTCGTTCTCTTGTTTAAACACTCTTCCTATACATTTACATACGTTTGTCTTTTTTATAATCTTTCCGCGCTATTTACCCCGTGAAACTCTTCTCAACGATTTTCGTACGATTCTCTTTTTCTTTTTCTCGGAAGACTACGTTCTGCAGTATTTTATACAGTTTTATTGTAGTCCAAAGCAATATTTCGCGCAAGAGTTTCGCGCTTCATGTATGACAACAAAAATTTTTCACTTTAAGAAAATGGCATAACTCGAAAATGGTAGGAGACGATGGAAATAAATTGGAGAAAGAGTGAAATAATTTGGAAAATGTTTAGTCTTTACATCATTTAATTTCCCATCTCTGTATATTCTTTGATCATTAGTAGGTTGAAATAATAATTAAGGTAAATAAATTATTCTAAGTTTATTATTAGATATAAAATAATGTATTATTATTAGAAACAATTAGTCGATTATTGAGATGCTGATTATTCGATGTTACGCGCGATTAACGATCGATTATATGTTAATTTTCCGTATTTTTCTATTCGTCAAGAAAAACTAAAAATGCAAAAGAGGAGGAAAGTTGAAAGAGGAAATTATCAGGAAACTATTGTATGTAGATATACAGGTAGATACAGGTGCGGCCATTCCTCTGTTTCTTGGCTAATTTGACGATCAATTACATTAACATAGTTACAAAACCATTTCCTGTCCTATTTTACACCGTTAGGATTGCAATCGAATTAGCAATGAAATCGAATAATTTTTTTGTAAAATGGCAAAGAATGCAATTATCAAAATCAATTAAGATTAAATAATATGATGATTTCAAATAATTCTAAGTTTATCAAATTATTTTATTATACTTCCTTTCTTCCAGTAAAAATAGAACAATAGTCAGAATTTTCAGTATCGAAATTATTTCGATTTAACTAACTAATCAGGTAAATGACATGAGAATAAAGAAATTATCTTCTTCGACACGATCTTTGTACCACGAATTTCCATGGTTACATAATTTCTATTTATCATTTTAAGCCACGAGTTGTTTCAAAGACTAATTTTTACCAATCATACATAATCAGCATCAGCGTGTGAATTATCATAATGTTTTCTCATATGTGAAATTTCAAGGTGGCCTCTCCGCGATAAAAATTCTTTATTCTGAAGCGAACGTGACGTAAACGCCGATCTATCGACGAGCTGGTGAAAATAGCAATTGTTCAAGGAATTGAGAAATCAAATTAAATATCCGTGTCGCAACGCGGAACGTTTAATTGGTTTCTAATGAATTTCCAGGCGATCTTAAGACGTCAGATCGTGGATGGAGGAAAAGAGTAATTTCCGCTTCACTTCCGCCATTAATCAAAGAGGTAAACGGAAACCTGCAAGTACCTCGATCACCGGTTTCTTGATCGTGTTGATTAATAATTGAGGGAATAATTCTTAGTCCGTAAGGGCGTCAAAGAATTTGGATGAAAAGATCGCGATTCATTGAAGATTTGTTAAACTTGGGAAGAACGAATTCGATATTGATTGGATTGCTAACAGCCGGCTCTTTTGGTATTCTTCCAATGAATTCTTATGGATTTTTTAAAAGCTTAATCTCTACAGAAGCTACGAGACGATTGGATTGCAATTCCGAAGGATCGTAATTCTAAAATCATCGGAAGATCTGGCGAAGCGTGATTTTTTATGAGAAATTTAAATAAATCAGTGAAACTCTTGGTTAGTATGACAGATATAAAAATTCATAAATAATCGCTTCAAGTGAATCGAAAATTTCTTTCGTTTGCAAAACGAAGACAGGGAAAAAGTCAAATATTCTCTTGCTTTGATCGTTTCTTGTGTAATAATTGGCAAAGATATTTCAATCGTTTGAAATTTCCATTGTATTGTTTTAAAACACACTGAAACGAAAGATTTTATCGAAAAAGGATTCCTCCTATGCTCGAACGTATCAAAAGTAATCGAAATGCGTGATGGACTTTTATTTCAAGCTTCTTCCCCTCCGGTGCATCGAAATTGAACCGAACTCGGTTCGAGAGAGGAGGCTCGTTGAAATTTAGCTCGTCGAATGCGATTTTCTACCCGGCGTTAGCCATTTACTTCAATCGCTCATTTCCTTAACGTGTTCAGACGTAATCCGTACCTCTGTGAAATGGAATCTTCATGGAGTGAAAATGCTAACGAAGGAACGCGATCGATAAAATTAGTATACATAGCAGATAACCTCCGAGAACAAAAAGAAAAAACCTTCTCTTCTCCTTGGAAAAATTCCACTCCTTTTGAGAAGTAAAGAGGCCCTCAGGTGAGCAATATACAGGAATGAGTCGGTAAGAATGACCATTAGAAATAACTCGTTACTTACTGACTTTATAAAAAGAATCTTTGAAATGAAATTGATCGCACTGGAGCAACCTGACCAGGTGAAGATATAGTTTGGTTTTTACAAAAGAAAAACACCTTTTTCTTTGTCTTTTATACGTTAAACTTGACAAATCTAAATTAAAATATCTCCTAAACTAATCATTTTTCCCTATAAATAGGTTAATACCTTTTTGTAGAGACTGTCCGATTGGATCGACTAACGTTATAAAGAGCGTATAAGGTGCCATTTCAGAAGTTCAAGGTTACCTCAATATCTCAAGAAATATAAGGTATTAAAAAATCAAATTTCAGCCGATCAAGTATCTCGAGTACAACAAATGTTATTTCAAATACTTTTTGACAAAATCAATAGATAACGAGTTGTTTCAGCTGCTCATTCTTACTGACCTACCCTGTATATTGTACAACAATATCACGGTGTTAGACTTGATATTTCAGAGCTCTCGACATCATTGCACACGCAAAGGGACTCTCAGACGATCAATATACATTGTCAACATAATATCAACAATATTCATTGAAAACTGCATTTTCCTCGTATGTTCGATATTTATTGACAAGCATTTTTATATAATATTTTACAATATACAATTGATTCGTCTAGGAGCTCCCTAAATTTCTTGAAATCTTGGTCCTTGTTGCCATTCTTTATCTCTTATTCTCGTTCTAAGAGTATTGTACGTACTATTTCTTTATATCACGGTATTCTTCGAGTTCTTCAAATTTACCATCATTTTGATTAAACGAGCAACAAACGCCACTGTTTCGCTCTGTCTTCGACTTGAACACTCAGAGCTGTTCTTCTACCGATATTTATCAAATCGGTTGCGATCGTTTTCGCGTGCAAACGCAATGCAAATGGGGACATAGATATACGGACATAAATCAGGAAATGGTAATCGTCACGATTATGATAAAAGTTCTCGTCCGTGATTTAACCAACTTTATAGACTTGGTATTCCACGGAAGTTTTCTCATTGTTTAAGAATACGCGCGAGTTTTATTGCCTCCGTTTAGTTAAGCAGAACCGAGACGGATCAAGAGTGGCGATTTGTCATGCACGAAGCATCGTTATCGAGCGAAATTATGCATGGACAGTCTAGCAGATTGCTTGGTTTTGTTATTTAAAAGACAGCGCCGCCAAGGACGTGTAATTTGTGAGGAACGTTGATGATTTATAGAGGGTGTTGGTGGTAGTTTTCTTAGAGCTAGTTGAGGGGTGAATCCAAAATGATTCTTGGTATACAGTGGCGAGCATTTAAATAGGAACGTCTAGCTTCCATAACTCGCGTGAAATATGACCATTCATTTCGAAATTAATATTATTACACTGTGTGGGATGAATTGTTTCTAGAATTGCTACTGTGTATTCGTTCAAAGAACGCACTGTGTTCTACGTTAAACTTAGATTAAAATAGTTTCTTCTGTAATCCTCTTGCATATTCCGTTGAAAATTCCTCTGTCCTTTAAACCTGTCCTCCACCGATGGTGTTACAGCGACGCTGATAATAAGAACAACATGTTATAACATTTACAGGACATGTCGAAATCGTTACTTTTCTATTATATTTCGTACGCTTAAATCAATCAACATCCTTTGCGAGGCACAGTACGATGTTGTTGATAAAAGACAGTGTTTTATGCGCTGCATAAATCGCATAAATAGAACGCAGCCATTAATATGAAAGAACAGGTTTCATTGAGATGCAAAGCTTATCGGTTTATCACGCCATTGACTGTAATTGAATGAAGATTCAATGTCGTGATCACCGCCGGAAGCATGTTGATTCCGTTGAGAAAATTCAACTCAACTTTTTACGTTCTCTTTCCTTCTTTTCTTTTTTTTCTTTTTAACGCGGAGGAAATCTGCACGGACACCAGGCCGCTTCTGGGGAAAGCGGCGTGGTAGTGCCGGACTCCAACCGACTAAAACCTGCACGATGACCGTCTCGGCTGCGATCGAGAGAGGCCCGGGAACCGGTGCGAGCAACACGCCGGGCACGTTCTCTTCCCTACAAAATTCATAACGATCACATGCCATAACTATGATCCGTTTTTAACGACCCTCGCATTTTCTACGTAGACTCACAGCTGACGTTACGTTTAACTATAAAATTTCGAACAGCTACATAGACTGGCCAGAAATTGCTCAGCCTTTTAAGCATAATACTGCATTCAGGAAGTTTCCAGTATTTCGCTTATCTTTGTAGCGTAGAGCACTATCTGTTGATATAGTTACTACTCTAAAGGTTATCTAAGTAGCTGTATCAATCGTATCTGCAAACATGCCAATTCACTCGTTTATCTGCTCTTCTTGCGATTCGCTCCTCGCGTTTAAGAAACATGTGAAACATATGAAACATATGCGATTTACTATTAATCGTTAATTATCTGACGATGAATTTTCCCGTACTTTTTATAATTCATTACATCTCCCTATTAAGTTTCTTATTTCAATTTTTTAAAACTTCGATGGTAACAACTCCTACTGTTTTAAACTGAACTCTTAGGAAAACCATACTACTCATGGGATGATCCAATATAATTCATACTTAAGGTACATATATACAATACGTTAAACAGACGAGTGTTGCCAAAATGATAAAAAATCTTTGGTATAAAACTTACTAATACCCTCATAGTATACACACAGATAACAGTTTTAAGCTTTCCTTAATCCTGCGCTTTCTATTTACAATTTTCCACCTCTGTGGAACCCTGATTTTCTCCTTGTACTTTACGTTATCTACTAATATGAGGAACTCGTTTTCGAAATAACTTGGTTTTATCAACTTTTCTAACAAACAAGGTTACTTCGAGGACAGATTTTCCCCGTCACATGTTTCAAAGAGAATAGCTGTTCTCCAGACTTCGTCATCGTCGTAAAAGCTGGCCGACGATGAAACGTCACCTCGTAAAAAGTTAGCTGCATCTGCTTGTTGACCGTCTGCTATTTGCGCGGGGCAAAATTGAACGAGAGCAAAGAAACGATCGTACGATCGGCAAATATTTAGCCTTTGCAAGCTTCCTTGCAAATTGCTCGCCACAATTCATCGGTTGGAACACTGGCATCATACAGTTTCCCTTCTCACGATGCTATGGATCTTCGTCGTTTATTGAGACGAAGATAGAACAGAGGAGATACCGGCCGTCTCGAGAACTGTTTTATTATTAAAAGTCCTAATTTCGATGAAAAGATCGACTCACAACGGAGGTTTTATCTGGGGAAAAAATTTTGCTGATCTATAATTTTCTTCCTTCGATTATATCATAGAAAAATAGACTTTGCTTCGCTGGAAACAACTGCGTCGAGATATTGTCGTGATCTTCAATTAGGGAAATGAGGGCAAAAGTTCATTTCATTCATCTCCGGTTTTAGCCTCGACGAGAAATCTTAATGACTGATTTGTTCGACGGTTGCCCGGGATAATAAACAATGACACGTTTGTTCGTTATATAAGTAACGATAAGAGTATGATAAATAATGAGAAAAATAAAATAATAAATATGATTAAGAAAAATTGTACGTAACATAAAATGTGTATGTTTTGATCAGAACGTTAGACGCGTTGTTAACGAATAATCAATTGATTAAGTAAAGTATCGAAGTATCATTTATTATGAACTGGCGATTGAAATTTGTTATCCTTTTTATTATTTTTTCTTGTCCGACTCTTCATAACTTTCAGTTTCTCTTCCTTTCACTTGCTACTTCTGTTCTCTTACTTCCTCTCTTTCAGGAAATGTAATAAACTTTCTCTTCGCGTAGTGAATTGGTATTTAATTATTGTACCTTTTTTATGTAACTGTCTAAGTAAAGTAACAACACTATGGTATGTATAAATTAATTTATTTATCACCTTAAACTTATCGCCTTTACTTGTTGAATCAATCTAGCCTTTTTTAACGATAAATGTTTCGGCAGATTATTTTGCAATATAATAGTTTAATTTGATATAATTACAGCGTAGTCTCATTGCTGGTGAAATCTAGTCACCAGCGTGTTAAAGAATTTACATAAATTATTGTGTAACGAACAAGTTCCATTATTTTCCAAATGCTACGCAATATCTATGAAATCAAGATTGATAGACTGATATTCATTATGATACACA
This sequence comes from Bombus breviceps, assembly GCA_014825925.1. NCBI lineage: Eukaryota > Metazoa > Arthropoda > Insecta > Hymenoptera > Apidae > Bombus > Bombus breviceps. The sequence continues at coordinate 8,273,851 of CM026189.1, read as the reverse complement.
TGATAACATTAGTATATCAGTATAAAATTACGAAAACGCAAATCATTAACATAAACTGGTGTAAAAGATAAGCAGGAACGAATAATATGCATATTTAATGCCATTAAAACATTTCTTAGAAAGATAGAATTTAAATGGCTCTGCTCCGGTTTAAATGCCAAGTAATTTCCGGAACAACATTTTCTTCTTTCTGCTCTCCTTCTTCTTTCTCCTCTTTCTCCTCTTCTTCTTTCTCTTTCTCAAGATGAATAAAGAACACATTTGGGCGTAATTGAATTGTAATTGACCCAGAAAATTTTTCATATTACACCGTAGTTTTATTCTTTCGTAGGGCTACAAAGTAAAAAAGAAACGAGTTTGAGTTAAACAAAACCCATTCATTGCTGAAGATGAACAATTTTAACAAATCTAAAGAAAAATGGAATATAACTATTGCTTTACTATCTGCTATAACGTTACTTCCATTGATTTCCTATCGTTAAAAGCATTTTTTAATTTAAGATAAATGCGAAGGAACGGTTATTCCACGACAAAATAGTGGACGATAGATAAGATTGTGCGATACAATTATCGTCAAGGTAGATTTGTAATTTTTGTGAAAATTTTAGAAAAATAATTTCTACCTTTGAAGCGAAGTATATATATATTAGGTACGCAGTTCCTATGTTGCGAAACTTCATACGTAGAAATTATATTTTTAAAATTTTCACAAAAATTACGTATCTACCCTGGTGATAATTGTATCGCACAATCTTATCTATCGTCCACTATCTTGTCGTATAATAACCGTTCCTTCGCATTTATTTCAAGTTAAAAAATGCTTTTAACGATAGGAAAACAATGGAAGTAACGTTACAGCAGATAGTAACGCAATAGTTATATTCCATTTTTCTTTAGATTTATTAAAATTGTTCATCTTCAGCAATGAATGGGTTTTGTTTAACTCAAGCTCGTTACGAGTTTTCTTTTTTATTTTGTAGTCCTACGAAAGAATAATTAGCTTAGCGTTAGGATCTTTCTACGGACATTCAAATTGCCTCCATAAAAACACAAAAGAATATTAGTCTTTTTGCATTTCGAATATTAGTTTCAAAAAATAATATATCGTAATTCTAATTGCAACTTGTTCGAATCTGTACAACGTGCAATATATTGAAAAATAATCTCCTCATAGTGTTCCAAACTGCCTCGGTAGAAAAACGAAAAGAAATATTACTTTCTACTGTACTTCTATTTTAAACCATCGGACAACGTATACAGAATAACGGCAGAGAGTCAGCGTACTGTGACCTTGGGCAAGGTTTAAGCAGATCGTCAGATTCCGTCCCCTCCAATAACACCGTGGTTAACCAACTGAGAAGACAGGTCCCTTATTTAATACAATGCTTACAACGTGCTACCAGTTCATTCGTTTCGCGGTATGGCGCACGACAACACCGTGGTACTCGTGAAGCAAGGCCAGTTACGTGGCGTTATCGAGGAAAGCCATTTTGGTGACCGGTATCTCTCGTTTCGTGGTATCCCGTACGCGAAGCCGCCGGTCGGGCCGCTTCGATTTAAGGTGAATTTCCAGCGAAACGATCGTTCCACACGACGAAACTCCGTTGCGTGTTTAAACTAGATACGACAGTGGAAAAATGATTCCTCGTTTTCTCTTGTCTTTTATCCGCTTGTTGGTGGAAAAAGGCAATAACAGGAAAAATTGTGTCGTTATTTGATCTAAAAATCTAGAGAACTATAATATGCTGGAATAAAAAGTAATATTAAAAAACGAGTGATACTTGGTTGATGTGTCTTAATACATGTAAATAATTCAAAGCTTATATAACAAGTGCGTAACATAAAGCGATATGCAATGGGGAATTGTTTAATTTAGATCCAATTAACTGTGTTTCGAAACGTTTTGTTTCTATCATTTTCGGTATAATATGAGGATTAGTAACAGATATAACAGAGATATAAGTATTAGTAATAGACAGGATTAATAAAATTCTTATACTTGGGAGCATTATAAATATAGAAAAGCTTTCAAATTTGTACATTTTATATTCCATTTTATCACTCGCGAAACAATTGCAAATTAAATTAAATTGAATTTCCTATAAGAATTTCCTCAGTTCATACACGCGTATGTTTATCTTCTCGTTACTGTACTTGTCGATTTTTAAACAAATTGCAAAAAATATCGATAAACCGTAATAACAGAGTATCATCGTGTTTATACCAATTTGCTATAACGAGATTCTATCTTTCTTCATAATTGGACAGTGTCATACGTAAAATAAAATAGACTTTGATTCGAGAGTATAATAACGAAGTTACATATGTATAGTTAGAGATATTATTGGAAATTTGATAGCGAGGGAATATTCAGAAGGAATTGTTAAGGTAAAATATTGTTATTGTTATTGTAATTGTTAAAATAAAATTATTTATATAATTAATAAATACGTTAGCACATTGGCAGAGTGACAAAAATTAAACTTTTGTTTACTGTTCGCAGTGACATTGTTATTGAAAGTTATCAAATATGATTAACGTATTGTGCAAATAGATATAAATATAAGTTTCATATTAAAATGTTTTATGCTTAATTTCTGAAAATACGTTTTTGGCTTGTTATTTGTGGATTCATAATTGTGGGATGAACAGAGGGATCGAGAAGAGAAATCATTTATTTATAATTTTTCAAATAATAAAAAGGAAAAATATCCCGTACGGAGTGATAGATTGCAATATTTGCGCAGGAACTATGCAAATACTTTGAAATGTTCAATTTTATTCAAACGCATATGTTTTGTAACGATTGAATAAAGTACAACCACTTCAAGGTATCATTTAAATACTCGTAGTGTGTACCTGGATGAATTTCAAATTATTATATAATAATAATATTATAATATTAAATTATATAATAATACTTATTAAGAGAATATTTTTACTTGCCATTAAATCATTCGCAACAATCTTGATACATAATTAATATTAATATAATTTCCAATTTATATAATTTCCAGCGTAGAAAATTTATTTCGTTCCTCGTATGTGATCTTTAAGTTAATTTATTCGCAGGCATAAATTTATCATGCGGCATATAATCGCTATAATAATGACACAACTGAAAAGGAGATTCTTTCGAATCCTGTAGCTTTATAAATTGAAAATAATCGTTATTAAAAATTATAAACGCTATCCTTTTCTGCTGATGAATCTGATTAATAAGATAATCTTCGACGACAGTTCTTTGTCTATGCAGAAAATTGACGTTCCCGGGTTGTGTGATATTACGGATAAAAGTGCGATATTTCGTAACTATATAAAGTACAATAATTTTCACTCCATTTGTTACTATCTGTTCAATTTGAACATTAGTCTAACTTATGATAATTATCTCATGTGAAATACTTTCGATAATTACTGTATTATTATACTTCGGTTAATTTATTTTAACTTCTGATAATAATTTTTTTATGTACACTAATTGTTCAACGTAATCTTTAACGGTACAGAAAACAATACCTCGTAAGAACGTCGGATTAAACGTCGAATTAAAAACCACGAAAGCGAAAATTGTTTCCTCTACTCTATTCGGAATGCAGCGGTTACATCAGACAGATTAGTCTACCATTATCGGTAATTTTCACGACAATAAAACGTGCTCACGCAACTCGTCGAATAAACCGCTTCGAAGTGAAAACCAAGATGAAGAATAACGAGAAAAGTTCAAAAGTTTCATGGTATATACCTACTTACGCACGCACACGCATACGGATACGTAATACCAAATGCAAGAGTTTTATATTCTAAAGAAGGACGCCGTATACTCTAAGAGTCTTCGCAAAACTGTCACGTTTGTCGTTACAGGAAGGAATACCTAAGATTGAGATCGATGCAGGTTTTCTAGGCTAGTGTAGTTCTTTCAGTGAAGCGAAGAGCCAATATCGAAGAATATTTTCTCAAGAGATTCCACATACTTTCAATAAAATATATAAAAATGTTCTCTGTCACTTTGGTACTTGTCTCCAGACGTTTCTCTTACGTTTAAATACACTCAGATGCGATTCGTTCTACACAAAAGAAAAAATTTCTACCGATATTCATCAAACTATGTGATAATTCTTCTTAACGAGCGTGTTCTTCGTCTCTGTGGATGTTACGTTTAATATATACTTTTCTTCTTCGCAAAGGAATAGCACGAATTTTATTTAGAAATATCTACAAGTTTGCATCGATATTCTACGAAATATTTAACAATTTATCCTAGCGCTTCGTTTCTCCGAATATTACGCTTACAATATTACCTAATATTACCTTCTTCGTAAAAAATACTCCTCGAAATTTATTCCTTCGTAAATGTCTGTCGGTATTCAGAAAAAATAAATTCGTCTTTGGTCACAATAAACGTGGCGGTCAACGTTCGTTTTATCGTTATGTCGCGATTTAAAGGAACTTTCTCGTATCACTACAGGATCTTTTTTTCTGTCTTTGCTCAGGATCCTGAACCCATAGAGCCATGGTCGGGTGTAAGGGACGCTTTAGAGTTCGGCAACTGTTGCAGTCAGAAGGACATGTTGTCCCACGATTTCGTGGGAAACGAAGATTGCCTCTACTTGAACGTGTACAAACCAATAAAACCGACATCGACGAAAATGCCGGTGATGGTATGGATCCACGGTGGTGCGTTCATGATGGGGTCAGGCAACGACGAGTATTATGGGCCTGTGTATTTCATGCGGAAGGATGTTATTCTGGTCACGATTAATTACAGACTCGGTGTCTTGGGTGAGTACGCCTGCCATTGACATGGCTTGTACTATAGTTGATTGTTAGCAATATTTATATAATTATCAATAACATATACTGGTTTAATATATTGTATTATAATATATATTATACATCTATTATTATTATTTTTCATTATTATATATATAAAATTATTGATAATATAACTAGTAAAATAATATATAATATATAACAATTAGATATATAATTAATGCGATTATCTACATTAATGTATATTAACGTAGCAATAAATAAAAATTAGCGCAGCTTATAAATCATTTTATCTTGAAATGCGCTAAACGTTTTTTTAGACTAGTTTATCAGACTTCCTGCTTTTTATTCAATTATCTTAGTTCTTATATAATGTTAATTATCTCATATCGCATTCTATCGATGTTTTTCACGCGATGTATCGTTGTTTTTCACGTAGAGATAGAAGAGTGGTAGATAAAATAATAGCAGAGCGACATATATATAACAAATATATATATATAAATGTTATATAAATATAACAAATTAAGCGAACAGGAGAGCAAATCATTTTAAGTATGTACGTTCTGAAGAGAACCTTATTTCCTTTCAGAGAAGAAGGGATTAATCCTATTTTTGTGAAAATCGATCTTTATAATCGTTTCAAAATGGAATTGGTAATAATTGATTTAAGAAATTGACTAGTATTTATTGGTAAAATTACTTTCTCTATTGTTTCCCTTTCTTATCTGGATTAACATTTCTATTCTTTGAATTACCACGTATCTCGGTACATGAAAATGCAAAACATAAGAAACAGATTGACCAGAACAAGAGAGAATTTCTACTTTCAATGAAACGCAACGCCGTTCCCAATACAGCAAAGTGCCTTTATCGTTCGAGCAAATGACAAAAGCAATTCTCAAGAAAAATTCGATGCCCCTGGTGCACTCGGTTTTATCAGAAAGTCATTTGTCATTCGTATTTTCCACACTGGTATCCCACATGAAACGGAATCGTTGAAAAATGTAGGACGTTCAAAGCCAAAAACTTATCAGCCCGTAAAATGAATCCTCTTGGAGGATCGTATAAATCATATTCCTCTACCTGACATTTTCACGACGTTGCATACAACCTAACTATACGAGACAGCTGAAACAATTAATCAATCAAATTTATTTCTACACTTTTAAATTAATCCGGTTTATATTTACGTTTTAATAATATATAGTCTAATTGAAAGAATAATTTTAAAATCCACGCTACGTTACGCAATATGAACATTCTTCAACCAGATAACTTACAATTAAACTCGTAGAATTTCACACGAAACTTATTCGAACTTTTGATGCTAACGATGGAAACAAATATTTCTCAAAGCTTAAAAAAGATTCAAATCTAAAAGGATTAAGAATTTTAGCGAGAAAGCTGAGAGTATCGATCTTTGAAGAGCGATGATGTTTGACAACGTGTTTACGATATCAAAAATAAATATCGCGGAAGCATGTACAGATTAGAGGATCTCGATTTGCAATCCTCGTCTCTTGTTGCAGGTTTTCTGAATTTGGAACACGAAGTCGCGCCGGGTAATCAAGGTTTAAAGGACCAAGTGATGGCCCTGAAATGGGTACAGGAAAATATTTGCAACTTTGGTGGAGATCCCAACAACGTCACTATATTCGGAGAAAGCGCTGGTGCATCGTCGGTCCATTACCTAACTTTATCTCCATTGGCTCACGGTAGGATTTCAAATATTTATTTTGATGCAGCTAAAAGGACGATTCAACGTTTCTATCTAGGCATTATTTACAGGCTCAAATACACGTTTACAGAGAGTAGCTCGAAAGCACATACTTGCTATCAAATAAATTGAGAATTTCAAAGACAGACAGGGACGTGGTAATCCGACGTGTGTAGGTTACAAGTTTTGTAAAACGAAATTATATCAGACTTCCATGTTTTTGTTTCTCTCGTTAATAACGACACTTGGAAGAGCAAAGTTCAAAACGAATTTCTGGCTGCGAAAGTGACACGTTGAGAAAGAAATACTTTGACTTTTTGTTTAACACTAGTCCTTTTTTTAATACCACAGTATACGAGTGCTATGGGAAGTGATGAAATGCACGAAGAAGAGGACACTCAGAATTATATTCTAATTTTAAATCATAGAGATGTCATATAATCTAATATTATCATTTTCAAAATTATCATAATCAGAAGAATTCCAGCGAATAACATTTTTATTCCATCGAAATGAAAGTAACATGCATAAATTCCTTTTTTTCTTCGTATATAATTCTTTTTTCTTTTTTAAAGGGACACCCCCATATACGAAACGTTTTCGCTTCTGCACTTCCGCTCGTTTTTCCAGAGACCGCATCATCACACGTTACTTCTAACCCATTACCCTAAAATCGAAATCCGTGTTATGTAGCATGTCTCCCCATTCTTACTATGTTCTGCGCACAAACGAAGATAAGTAAAAAGAAAAAAAAAAAAAGATAAGTAAAAAGAGAGTTTTAATTTGGTCTGCACAGGATTGTTCCACAAAGCGATTATACAGAGCGGAGTGGCGCTTAATCCTTGGGCCATTATAAGCGAGAAACCGAGCAAGTACGGATTCAAGTTGGCCGCAAAACTTGGCGAAACCTCGACCGACCCTGAGACTGTGGTCGAGTTCCTGAGGACGATAGACGCAAAAAAGCTCGTAGAATTCGAGACTAAGCTTCTCACGCCAAAGGTAAGTCTCGCAAAAGGCAGTCGTTAAATACAAAATTCTCTGGTTTTATGAAATAAAACAACAATTATTTACATGGTTCGAGATCTAAAATCTCAATGAAAAATTAATAACAATTGTGAAAACAATGTATTAGAAATTTTCTTGCTGGTTATATTACGTTCACAGAACGAAATTCACGGAATTCACGGGAAACATTTAAACGATAAATCGAGTAAATTCCACGACTCGGGAAACACGAAACGAACATTATTTTAGTAAAGAAACAACGTTATAGAAGCAGTTGAGAGATACATGAAACAACCGCAGAAAGTTCCGACCGGTCCAGCGATACGCTTCCAATTCCTCCGGTGTTTCTAATTTCCCAAACAAATTCACATGATTCCGTTTCCCAGTTGCGAGAAGTTTGATTAAAAAGTATCAATTGTAACAAAGGTACAACTTTGAACAAGTATTGTGAAATCGGTTTTCCTATTGAAAATAAGCGATGTTACGAAGCCAATTTATTCCACCACCTTGTCTACACTAAACGACTTTCGTCTTTGTTCAAAATCGTTTCAGTTTCAGTCGTGTGATTTTTATCCTCTTAATTTTAAATATATTTCACATTCGTTGGATTTATTTGCGAAATATATTGTGCTGCAAATAACTTCTAAAAATTACAAGTTCAAAATTACAACTTCTATCTATTTCCCCTTGTCATATTCTAAACCAACCAACAAATATCGTTTTAAATACGTTTGTCTCGTTCTTTAAGATTATTCCTTTAATATATTAACTGTGATGGCTTTTTGTAAAAATGTTTTAGTTAGAGTACAATTGATTCTTCCTGCAATAATCGTAATAAAATTATTTCATCGTTACTCGATATTGTCAGGTACCTTTTATCGCGCTACTAAAATATTCAATTAATTCTACAATTAATATAACGCTCTCCGATGAAAATAATTGGTGATCGTCGACATTACGTACGAGAGAAAAATGTATTTCACTGTAAATTTCATCGATGTTCGATTGATATTAAATCGACGCGTTGTTTTACCCCATCAGAAAACTCATTTAAATTCGTCAGCTTCCGTTTCTTTTGTTACATCCGTTCCTCCACGTTTTCCTTTCAGAAATTAAAATGCTACGTTTCTTTATGTTCTCGCGATGAATTTTTACAGGAACGTTACGCTACATTCGGATTGTTTGCACCAGGTGTCGATGACAAATCTGCAAATCCATTTATGCCTGAACATCCGGCGGTAAGGGCTAAAGCAGGTATTCAAGTACCTCTTCTTATAGGTTTCAATTCAAACGAGGGAAGCATGCTCATGAGTAGTAAGTTCATTTTCTTTCTCCTGCAATATTTTACATTCCTAATGTAATTTCTCGTTGTAATAACCTCTGTTATTCAAAGATTTCGCTGGAAGATCGCAATTTAGATCGACGTCGAATGCAATTCTTTATTCATTTAATTCTTTTGTTATTCAAACGATGTTGTTCAGTATAATCGTCTCCCTCAAAAGAATTTACATTGGAATTTATATAAGGAATTATAGTAACTGTATCTTTGTTATTTATACATATTATTTTTTACTTTTTATATCTATCAGAGTTATCCTTGTGTTAGGCTTTCGCCCATTACAAGCTTACGTCATATGCGGGTAATAATATTATAAAAATGTATGATATTAATCTGAGACGAATGAGAAGTCGCTTTTTGTTTGAACTATTTGAAAATCAATTCTATTTCTGTAACAAATGGCGCTATTTTTAAGCCTGTTTCTTATTTTCGCGTTTTTTAATAGTGCACATATATGTACGTGTATGTATATTTGTATACAAAATATCCTAAAGTTAAACGGTCAGACTGCGTGGGCTTATTGTGCAGGGGAAAAAAGCTGAAAAAATGTTATATAAAGTTAATCAATAAACGCTTTGTTACAAAATTGTATAGAAATATCGTGAAACGGAACGCGTGAAACGGATAACGACACGGCTATTGAAATTCAAGAAAATCCTCTTTATAGAACTTTGTAACGTAAATAATTGGATTGTTCATTGATGTAAAATTTGTATCGGAGCGCAAGGGAAACATTTTGCAATGAGGAATTAAAAGAATCATTTTTACTATATTTTTATTATATTTTACAACAATTGATAGATTGATGATGATAAAAGAAACATGTAACTACGCTGACACGATAATCCAGTCAATTTCCGTGTGTTATGATGGTAAATGCTTCGTTATCTACTTTACGCATAGAACATTTGTTTATAACACTGTGACAAAGCGTTTATTAACCTTTTGCACTCCTACGTCGAGTGCGACTCGAAATCAGTTTTTATCTCAGGAGCTCCTTCGTCGAATGCCATTCGATATTCTTTGTTCGCGAAACGTGCGAAAGAAAACTAGGATTGCATCGTGGAAATTGTTTCAAGATATATCATACACTTAAAAATTACAAAATACAACAATAAAACTGGTATTTAAGTGAATTTATTTCTTCCTTTATTTATTTAAATTGTCTTACTTTTTAGTTAAAGTAAATTTCAAGTAAAACACTTAAAAGCGTTGGGAGCTGCTGGCAACGAAATTGAAATAAAATTCGGAGTGCAAAGGGTTAACGAACTTTAAGTAACATTTCTCTCTTCTCTTTCCCTGTAGAATCAAATTCTCTCACAGTTTGGCCGTTCAAGTCTGGGACAACCTGTATTTCTCTAAGTCCAGAAATCCACAGAGAAGTTTCTTCCTTAATTCGATCTAAAGAAGCGATAGTCACAGTACAAATCGAAAGAGAATTCCTATACAAACGTTTCTATAAATCCGTAAACCTTGGAGAAGTAAGTTTTACTTCCACAAAACGTATCTTTAGAAATTAAAGGGAAACGATAACAGCCGCGATCTTAACGGTTATTAACTTCCAGTAGAAATTTTCATAAAATTACCGTAATATTCGTCGGTTTAATATTCTCGAACTTAGAAATCTACTAAAACGAAAGACACAATTATCGTAATTATCCGAGAGAAGATGGAAGATCTTTGGTTGAAAGTAAATTTATCGTTAAAGCTCGGTGTAAAAATATTTTCAGTATTTCGGGGAACTGATTCCGCGGAATCTATCCGAGAGGTGAACGAGAACTTTGAGCTGGTAATCCCCGAGGAGACGAAGATTTACTTAAACAGGGAAGGAATCAGTTCGAACGAAGTGAAACGCTTGTATCTGGGCGATGATGTACTTAGCGAGAAAACGGCGTATAAATATGCAAATTATTTGAGCGACGTGATGTTCCTCCAGGGTATTCACGAGGTTGTTAATGTCCAGATGGAAACGAACAACCACCCTACGTATTTTTACAAATTCACTTACGATCCAGAACACTCGATAATGAAAACGGCGTTTAATATTACTCTGCCAGGTATTTCATATTTTAATTACAATTTCTAATATGCTTTTAAATCCTCGAATTATTATCGATCGTGTAACCAAGAAGGTTCTGTCGTGTATTTTATAAGGAAAAAAAAAACAGTAAAGAAATAAGAAAAAGAAACATAATTTCCTTTACCCAAATAGCTTACTCTTATTTTGATGAATGATCGTTCTATGTTTTTTAAACGTTTTCTTCTGTTATAAAAATACGATAGAGCTTTGGTTAAACTTTCAGAAATTCATCAGTGGTTTCTTCCAAAATCTTTTCTATTTAATGGGGAAAAATTTGCATTTGTAACGAGTATCGAGTAATTTTACATTTTTCATGACGATATTATAGCGATGTTATATACTGTGATAGTGTGTGATGTATCACTGTAAAAAGCATAGATAAAGTGTTTCTTTGTCGCACACTTGTTTCGATTCTGGTTGTTTATGATTTTCTAAAGTGTCGAATATCTTGATCGACATAAGGAGTAACGTTTTCACAACGCGTTACTAACAAAGATTTTAAATAAAATATAGAAATAACACGTAAAACACATTATTTACCAACTTTCAAAATACACTTCACTAGTATTTCTCTACGTATTCACGCGCAAGAGATAAATCTAATACGAATATAAGATGAAAATAAGGTATTGCAAAGTTAAAGAATACAAGAAATGCGATCAGTTCTCAGACAAAATTTACGTAACAATTTTCATAATCTACGTTTTCTTACCAAAAATTAGGCATCCTATCCCATAGCAACGCGATTCATAAAATCGAAGAATTCGAACAAATGGCAGCTTAGAATTCCGCTACGTCGAAAATGTCTCGAATCAAAAATTTACCGAAGTGACGAAAATTACTAATGAAATATTAATAGTAAAATTAATATTATAGTTAATCAATAGTATTTAAAAATTAATAAACAATTAATAAAAAATAGATTGAGATAAATATAAATTTAATAATTTAATAGTTAATTAATAGTATAGTTAAATTAAATTACTATTAATATTTTATTAGTGATTTTCGTGTACTAATGAAATATTAACAGTATGAATTTCGAACAGATAACGGAATTAGCAAGAGATTCGGTTAGTGTAGATAGATACAACTGGAAAAGTCTTTGGAAACTTTCGACCGTTATCGTAGCCAAGTTCCTATGGTTGAGATCGAAGTCTTCCAAGTGTAAGCTTGGAATCTTTGATCAAAGATTCGAGTATCCACCAAAGTTGAAGCGAATGAACGTCTGTTTACGTTGTTACACGCTTAACCGTGCGTCTCAGTCTTTAACGATGTTCAGCAGTTGCCCCTAACAACGTCAACCGTAAAGGGTCGAAATCAAACTGCCGTACCGACCAAGAGATCAATTTGAACTTTTTGCTCGTAGAAGTTTCAGAACATGATTTTAGACTGTCGCTCGAAGCAATTGGAGAAATGTAACTTTCTTTTTGGTCATTTATAGGAGCGACACACGCGGAAGAATTGCAGTACTTGTTCTATGCGAATTTAGGGAAAAAGATGAGCATAGAACCACTCGAAGTTGGAAGCGAGATGTACCGAATGATGGAGTGCTTCACTCAGATGTGGACAGATTTCGCAAAAACTGGGTACGTGTTTTCCTATCTTGCAAATTTATTGTCCAATATTTCTTTCGCATGGAGAAGCATATAGATGTCGAATACTCGTGTATACTACAACGATAGGAGCATTGGCGATTCTTCCGAAATGTATAATTACCGCGATGACAATTTTACGAACGAATAATTCGCGCGAATACTACACGATGATAATAAACGTACAATATACTGTGATTTAAATTTTTCCATTGTCATAGGGTAGGTAGAGATATAAAAGTAAGAAATAAAAAATTGAAAAATATAAATAAGAATATCGGAACTCTGTTCTTCCCTCTTGGGTTATTAATAGGACGAAGCCAATGTTTCCTTTTCGTTTTTTAGTAATACATGAATGTAAAAATAAAAATAAAAACGTCGAACTTGAATATCGTTGAGAAACGTGTGTTTGAAACAAAAAGATGTCTTAATTAAAAAGGGAAATAATAAATACGCGGCTACGCTATTGAATGAATATTTCTCGCATGGATATGTTTCTACGTTTTAGTTCCGGACGGTTATCTCGTACTTGTATCGTGTTACACATATCGTCATTTTAGTACAACGCAACTGCAAAAAAGCGATTTGTCAGGGGAAGAATAAAACCTAAAATTCATTAAAATTTATAATTAAACATCGAAGGAAACGTTTCGTAATGTCGCGATAAACAACATCGTTTGCACCTTTTAATTACTTTTAAGCGTGCCTGCGACGCAACTAACGCTTACGTCGTTATTGCTATGAGATACGTTAGCCAACACAAATATTTCAATAACGAGGTTACTGCCATCTAGTGGACAGAAATGTTCGGAAGATTATGAAACTTTTAGCTGCTTTTACAATGAGAAGATTAGAGATCTTAGATATATCTAGTAACGAATTTATTTCAAAATTTGCAAACTTGCGGTTACGTTGTCATTGCACTGGAACGGCGATATGTATGTCCGTGTATGTGAAATAGCTCTAAAGTTTGTTAAAAATGTGTTACATCGTGGAACTAACGTTACCCCACGTACTTGTTACGACATTATCGAGAATCGATACGGAAGAGTAGAGAAAGGAAATTTTTGTTTTCATTGAAGGAATCCAACACCAAAGACCACAGAGTTGATTCCAACGATTTGGCAACCAGTCATTCGAGGGGATAAGTATATTTATATGAATATTAACAAGACGCTCAAAATGGAAAGCTGCAGTAAAGAGGGACAGAGATTCGATTGGAAGAAAATCAAAAACAAATTGTAATATTCGATCGCATGATTTAACATTTATAAAGGATCAAATATTAAGATAGCAGGCCTATCTCGTCGATAAACCAACATTTGAGATATTTTATATTCATTATTGTATTCATAAATATTCGCACGTGTATTATTTTTGATGGAAAAATAAAATACTTTTTTTACGAACTATGTTAATACTTCCTTCCTTACTATCCGAATTATTATTCCTCAAATAACTTTAATTATTTAACGAGACGAAAATGTATTAATCTATAAATAGTACTAACTACTGTATGAATTACTATATCTACTATTCTTTATTAGAAAAATATTCGAATACTTTAAACCACGAAGAGAATTATAATAGTAATACAGCGTGTCACAAAATATATGGGGCATATTTACGGGATTGAAAACGACATTTTTGTAGTCCAACTTCTTTCATCGTTTTTAATGTCTAGAATTCATCCTACGAATATCCGCCACATATATTATGTGATAACCTGTACAAAATTTGTCTACTTTCCAAAAGACTAATTCTATTCCACATCTATTTAATAATAAATCGTAATGTTTACTGGTCGACAGCACAAAGTCGACTGTTGCTTGAACGCTCATCGCCGGCTTGCTGCCAGAAGTACTCGTAGACTTATAAGTCTATGGAAATACGGCGCACGCTTGTATATATAGCTGCGCATGCGCAGAATCATCCATGCCGTAAAATTCTTTCAACTATGGCAATCGTGCGATTCTTTCAAATTTTATCGCAAAAATTGCACGAAAACTTAAACGAGATCTAACTGAATCACCAAATAAATACGTTCGAATAAAAATATACACTTAAAGATCAGCCCTAATGCGACGAATCGGCGCTCTATGCGAATTCGCTCGTTCTCGCAGTCCTAACCTAACCTAAGTTTACCGGATAAACACGCGAGTGACGTTTGAGATTAGTCAACGCTGACCTGGCTTCGTTTCGTAGCGAGATTCCTTGTTTTGTCGCGAACTTCTCGTCGCGCCTTCACCGCCGGTATTATGGACAGTTAAAAATTCCCGCGTGAATAACCGAAATCGCATCTTTACGAGTAAATTATCAGTATTACACAGATCATTGTACAGGAAAATCGCTCGACAAAATTTAGGCTGATTTCGATCTACGATTGCCGCTCTCTCGGGTTCCTTCATCGGCCACCATCGCCGAGATAGATAAAGGTATATACAGACATCTTGTTGTTTAGTTATCAGCCATGTAAACGACGATACGTAATGTCCTCGCGTATTGTTCAATTATTACCTCATCCACGGCTTTCAGGAGCGTTAGGAATAATTTCGCGAGATATTTCCTATATAGAGGTGGGCCGTAGACAGCGCAGTTGCGAATGTTTTTTTTCAGAATTAGTAACCGAAGGGAGAGAGAGAGAGAGAGAGAGAGAGAGAGAGAGAGAGAGAGAACGATAAGCATGTAGAAACTGTTTTTCTTGGAAATGCTTGATTATGAGAGATAAAATTATTTTCTTTCTTTTGGAGAACTCAAAGTCGTTCGGGATTTTTTGCATGGTAAACATGTTAGTGTTAATATAGTGTATAGTCCTTCTTTCTTATAGCTGAATACGAGATTTCCGTAAATACTTGTCTTCTCTAGAAATATGTGTGAAAAACATTTTAAACATTTTAACGTTTGACGGGTAGCATTAAATGTGAATATTTTATCTAATATGCGATAAATGGTTTCTTTTTCTTGTATTTTGTTTTTCCGCTTTCAATTTTCTTCTTTTGCTCCAGTACATTTTTAAATTTCTTGTTCAAGGACGGTATTGCGTCACCTTTTGTTTCTCATAGAATTTAAATCGCTTTACTAATAAATAGATGATAATATCGTTAAATCGTTACACACATAAATAAGAACGGATCAACTTATTTCAAGATATTTCCGTTTAAGCAAAACATTTTTTCTTAAACGACACGAACATTTTCAATTTTCATCTTTCAATCTTTTAGAAGGAATAACAATATATATATTTCGTATCGTATTTACCACTTAAAAAATTCTAGAAAGCTTTATTATCGTTTAAAGGACAAAAGATTTGTTTCTATCTACAATTTCATGCATCAAAAACAGCTCGAAAGTTTTACATTGCTCTCATACATTCATACCCTGTCTCAATCGTAATACAAAACTTCCTAAAACCTAACAATATAAATTAAAAGAGAAAATAAACTATTCACTATCCAAAAGCATTATTACATTATCGAAAACTTATCGCATATTAATCCACAATATTCGTATGCTAATTAACATGGATTATCTGGCGTAAAAGTAACAGATGAAACAATATGTAATAACTATTTAAAGGCTAATAACTTTTATCAATAGAACAAACAAATCACAACACCTTGCATGAGTCATTTAACGTACATGTATTAGCGTGACGTAATTATTCTTATAGAGGAAGTATCTACTCTATGTACGTAGTAAACGAGATCTTAATCAGTTCTAAATAAAACACGTTATTTTTCATTGAACGTGTGCACATCGAATAAACTTAAATCAATTTCCATTTAACTGTCGACTAAAAGCAGCAAAAGAAGAGGCTTTTTCTATGCTAAAAATGAATATTCACATTTACCCTGAAATATAATTAAATCTTCTAGGAGCAGATCGAATGTTTTATAGATTTCTTTATAATCCGCCTTCTATCATAAAGCTGTTACAGAAAGGAAGAAGAATAGGGACTATAAGGAGATGAAAAGTAGCGATTCTTTTGTTTCCTTATCCTTGATCAGTTGCAAGAGAGTCCATTTACCTTATTAATGAGTAAAAATACAGAACGTTTATTGCGTAAGTTTAATCATAGGAAAGGAAATAGAATAATTGTGGTAATACATTTGCAAAACATTGCTATTAGCTATTTAAAAATCATAAATGTCGTTACTTGTTAGCGAGAAAATATGTAATTGACGCATAGATCTTCGTTATTCATTCAACAAGCAGTTAATTTCCACAAGAAAATCCATTGGTTTCTCAAACGAAAAAGAAGGAATGTCTTTTTACCCATTATTCCCATTTTTCATATAACTAATTGTTTTTATGATAATAATAAAAACTATTCTCAATAGCATCTAGAACTCAGCCCGGACCAAGATGGCTACGTCGACCCCTTATTTGAATGCTATTCAAACAATTCCCGGCGACACCCCTGGTGAGAAATACAGATGGATAGCGAAATTCGTAAAGCAACGGCTATCCATATCCAAGAATCTGGAAGATCTGGAGTCTGAGAAGATTCCAAAACTTCTTGTACCTCTGGTACAAATTGAGGCAGCCATAATGTTAAACAAGGAAGATCCCACGAATCAGAGCACTTACGAGGCTATAGCAGAATCTCTAAAATCGGAAGACGAATTGATCGTGAACAAAGCTTTGAAGGCCAGTAATTTCTTCAATGGCACCAACGAGGCTATCACTAATGATAAATATTTTTTCGAAAATTTATTTCCGTACGTTTCTTTGAACACTAGAATACGGATCATCAAAACTTTGGCCTCGTGCTTAGCATCCAGGAACTCTGCTCTCGCTGAAAAATTCTTTTTATCAATAGACTCGTTTTACGGTCTAGAGCAAGCCTTACCTTTGCTATTAGCATGCGATGAATCTTTTGTATATAACACTATCATAGAGAAGAGGCTGTCACTAAGTCGAAGAATGGTTAAACTGTTTTACCGCAAGAATCCAGACTTCGTCGTGCGCTATCTTCGACTGAGTAAGCCGACAACCAAATCCTGTGCGAGAAAACTTCCTTTGGTGAATATCAATGATTTTACTGACTTTCTGGCGTCATTGATCAAGACACGACTAGACTCGTTCGTAGAACTATACGAGATGCACGAGAAAAGACCACCAAAAATACTTTTGAGCAACAAGAGCGTCGAAGCGTTCCTGAAAAACGGCAGAGGACACCTGGAGCGAAAAACCAGGTTGTACATTGAGATTCTTCCTCTGAAGAGCATCGGCAACTGCTACATGGAGATTATATTTCCAAAACTATTCCCGGATAATATCAAAGACGTGAACACTGATCATATGTTGAAGTATTTGAAGTACTATCGACAGGATAAAAAGGTGGATCTTTTCTTGAATTCTTATCAGAAAGTATATAATAGAAATATTTTGAATGATCCGGAGAAGATAACTGCTAATTTATTGGAAATTTTGCCTCCCGAGGAACGAATCAAACAGGCGAAGATCAAATTGAACTCTAAAACTGAAGCGTACAGGGAAAGCAGAAATATAGTTACCTGGGAATGTTTTTTAACTACTAAAGAATCGTTACTACTGTTGGGAGAAGAAATTTGTAAAACCTCAGACATGGAACATAGAGCGTATCTAGCTTGTAAAATGATCCATTCTTGCAAGATAAACAATGATAATTCGGCACTGTTAAAAGTCTTGATGTATTTCAAGAACAAGCACTGTAATGAGCGACCTTGGTTCCTATACGAGGTGTTCAAGACTTTGTTGGAACTCTATGATCTTCCACAATTGGGCACAAATTATTGGACGATATTAATAAACATGATGGTACGTGCTCATGTGAGAAAGGACTTGATGTCCTTGAATAGCATTGGCATGAGGATGATAGAAGCTGCCATTCACTATAAAATAAATCAGAATGAATCGTTTCATGAGTTCATTGATATGCTGATAGACTTAAGGACTACGAAAAGTAGAGGCTACTGGAATATTCTTCAGAAGAATTACAACTACGAGAGAATGTGTCTGGAAAGTTGTCTAAACGTCGTTTCACAAAAATATAATTCAGACCAGGTTCCCTGGAAGGAAGATAGAGTTGGAATCCTCTTCGATCTCTGTTCTTCGATTTATTATTTTAACCAGATCCACGTGAACAAAACTTCTCGTATAGAACCCATGACGATCAAAAGCTATCCATGGTTGCTGCAAGCGATAGAGGAAATTTTATCTACGATCAAACAGAGTGACATTTATCAAGTTGCAAAACTTCAGGATATGTTCATGACATACGAAATGGAGCTGTACGATCGTTTTTGGCCAAGAACCGAAAAGATAGTTAAAATAGAAATAAGCGAAGCTTTAAAACTTCTAAAGAGAAACCCGCAAGACATTCTGGATCATTGGAAGGAATATCTAAAAGCTTGCAAGGATAATTGGAACAAAGAACACACGAAACTCTTCATCAAGGCTATACGTTGGTACAAAGAGATTCCAATTAAATTCGCTGAACAGTGTCTTCAAGATCTGGCTGAAAAAAAGGAAGAGATCTGTTTAAATATCTTAAGCATTCTCGTTTCCGGAGAAACGTTTTCAAAGATAATAGAACCGTTGATCCAAACGAACAGGACGCTAGATATTCATCAAATAAATGCGAAAGCTAGTTACAATTTGATTCAACACCTTATACATGGCATCAGGCTCGCAAATCCACCGGTGCCTTTGACAGTCTTGAACAGATTGTGCCAAGGGGACTACTTACAAATGACCCTATCTGCTTTGAAAAACGTTTGTAGAAGAACGAATACAATGGATGTGGTGTCTTTTGCTAGAATGTTATCCAGTCAGAGAGCAGCCGTTCGGAAACACGGGATAAGATTGATGCGTATCGTGGCTTCCCGTGATCAATTACACAACTTCTTCCATGCGCAATGGAAGACCGAAGAGAATCAGTCTATCCGTGAAATCATCTTCGCCACAATCGTAAAATTGTTCCAGAAAGAACCAACATCCTCTATACGGCTATTGTTCTCTCATATGATCTCCACGCTTACACTGCAAGATGAACAATCCTGCCACTTGGTACTTATAATGATCAATTTGGTTCCCGACCAACACGTGGTCGATTTTATTAAACAAAGCTTAAACATGATTGACAGGCTTGAGAAACTTGGTCTCCATAAAGATAACGTTGCGATCTATACGAGTGTCATGTTGAGCCACATAGACGAAGCTATTTGCAATCTTCTACCCGAAAGTTTCATCAAAGAACTCATTCAAAGATATCTCTTCCATCAAGATCTGATTGTCTCAAAAAATTTTAACGAGTTTGTGGTTAAAGTTCTGTTGCTCTCAGCGGAAGGCGAATTCGACTCTCGATTGAACACCTTCTCCACTTTGTTTAGGGAGATCGTCGTGCGTGGTTGGAGCATCCCTAATACCAGAAATCCCCGTTTTTTATCGACGAACAATGCTCTTCGTAGGTTCATAGATGTCGTCACGCACACGGTCTCGTATTCGAACAAGAAATTACGGTTGATCGATGAAATATTGTCGGTGTTTATAACCAGTCTTCATCCTCTGCTGGACCCCACATCGTACTTGTTATTAACATTTTCGAAGGTGCAAGTTGTTTCAAGGACGCCAGTGGAATTCGGATACAATGTGAGCCAAAAGTTGAATGATTTGATCAAGATATTCTCGCCGTATTTTGTATTTTTCATGACTGATGTTTTACGGAATATGCCGCTATCGAATACGTTCAAGTGTTACGATAAAATCGACATCGATTTAGGGATAATCGATGGATTGTTGGAGATCAACACCGTCCCATCTGCGCTAATGGCAGCGCAACTGCTGCACTCCATTAGTTCAAACGAGCAGAAGGACAGACGTGACGAGCAGATAGGAAAGTTAATGAAATGTAAACTTCCGGCGATCAAGGCCATGGTTTGTGAAATTGTTAATAAAAGCAATTCCACAGCTTAGTCGAACTTTAAGATAGATTTATCGAATTCTGTCTGAAAAGGATGGTCAATGGTTTGGTATTGATCGTTGGTTGTCAGTTACTAATCGCGTGTGCAATTGCTGTTAGTATTTTACATTTTATTCGATGGAGTAGAACGAAAGACACACGATGGACGAACGATTCTGATTTTCGCGATAAATAGTTATTGGGTAGTTGATCGAACGATGGATTTTTATGCTTGTCGATACGACTTAGAGAACGATGCCGCGCAATTTCGGAGATTCGATAGATCGTTAGGCTGTGAAATCTCGTGTGAAGCTCGCGAGATTTATTTATTTGTCAGATATATTTTTTATATTGTACATATAGAAATTTTAAACACGCGAAGACGCTTAAAGATACTATTTAAGAAAATACCATTGTGATACGACTCTCGGAACGTTGCGTGCACTTAATTATGCATTCGATGTCATAGTACGCATACGAGGCACATAATAAAGTATTACACAATTACGTGACGTAGTCTTTCTTCTTTATTGGAATTCTACCTTATCGTAGGAATTTTATCATGTTATATAACCTGAAGTTTAAAGATTTACAAAATGTTATAAATAAAAAGAATTCAAGAGTCTGTAATAAATTTATGTAATTAACGTAATAACAAATTTATATACGGAATTTCGTTCAGTTAATGTGATAACGACTTAAGTTTTTCATTTCCCATTTCCATTCTCCACCATTTCCACATAGACCGTAAACGATTCTTCCAAAAAAAGGTATCGCTGTGAGGCGACCGATGACGTTACTGCGAATACGTTAAGGTATTGAATAGTGAGACAGATACAATTCATATTAAGCTTTATGTTATAATAATATCGTTCCTCGAAATTGAAAACATTTGCGTCATAATATCAGAGAAAGCTTTTATTCGATTATTAAAATCATACGTGTCGTCGAATCAGAAACTTTCTCGAAAACTGAAGCCGAGCGACGATAACGTGCATAGAGAAAAGTTGTTCGGTATGTTGTACCTGACAATATATCTCAAAGGCATTGGAATCGGTGAGGTCGTAATCGGTGAGCTTTGTAAATAATTACAATAATTCATCGGCTGTTCAACCTCGCATGCGAATAAGAAATAAACTAGCCGCAAGCTGCTATAAATATTATACTTTGAATAGCGATGTTTAGTATTTATATACAGGGTGGTTGGTAACTGGTGGTACAAGCGGAAAGGGGGTGATTCTACGCGAAAAAAGAAGCCGAAAATATAGAATAAAAATTTTTCGTTTTTATTTTCAGCAATTTTTGTAATAATAAACTAATTCCTAATTTTCCGTTACGGGAAAAACAAACTTAAACTGCGATAATATGCACTTTATAACGAGACGTGATGAAGTGCAGGCGTACCGAGCGAAAATTCAAAGTCGATTTTCTCGAAAACAAAGGCTCAAACGAAAAATTGTTATTCTATATTTTCGACTTCTTTTTTCGCGTAGAATCACCCCCTTTCCGCTTGTACCACCAGTTACGAACCAACCTGTATAACTGACTTAGTATTTATATAAAAAGACTTCTGCAAAGCACCAAATCTACGTCGCACTTGGTCGTGTGAAAAGTTTAGACGACCTATCCGTATCTGATTTTCCATCGAACAAAATTCTCGATAAACCGCAATTTTCAATCAACCGACAAAGGAACGCTTATAGAAATGCAGATTACGAGGACTTTGAGCGATAAACTGCCAACGAGAGGACGTACCCTATACACTGAGAAAGGAATTATCTCGATATCGGTCCAACAGTTGCAGAACAATCACCGAACACCCGTAAAGGAAATTGCTGGACGACAAATTCCTTGCGATAACAATAGAACAAATGGAACAAATTTTGCAACTGGGACCAATCGGTGTATTACTCCTATAAGACGCGAAAGATTTCATCCCGATACGACAATCCACTCGAGAGTAAGAGAAAATGGAGGAAATACGAAAGCTTGAAATACAATTTAAATGAAAACCAAACTACAGGAAGTAATCACGTGTTATTGTTTAGACATTTCCCTTTGGATTTTCGATCTGAAAAAAAAAAATAAATAAAATAACGAATTATATAAATGATCATGGAAATATAAAACTTTCACATGACTTTAACAAAGTACCACTTACTGTCCATAATTACCTGAAGCTTTTTATGTATGGAGCAATTATCACAAAACGAGGTCCACTTAGTGTTAAAAATACCACAGATAACATTGTTCAACACGAGTTACAACTATCCAATTTTGTAATCTTCGATAGACGATTCCGGATTTTAGTAGGCTAAGTACAAATGCGCAAATCGTCTTTTTCTTTCTAGAGCCCAGCTTTCGAGAAAAATGAATTTCGAAAAGATTGCATATTTTCAATTTCGGAGAGGTTTTCTGCCTTTGCAGTAACAGCTATCGAGTTGGTATCGAGACGAAAACACTTATATGTTTAAATAATGATCGAACTGAAAAGGATACCTGAAACACACCGCGTCTTTTTCCTGAAATTTTTCAATTTATTTCAAAAACTAAAAATCTAAGAGAAGATCTAACCGTAACACACGACGGAGGAAACATTTCTGCTGAGGAAAGCATCGAAAGCGAAGAAGTTGGGCAAAACACGCGACCACGGCGATGATGATGACATTGTCGATTGATCACGCGTTTCCAAGAGGAATATCATCTCGATCGATCGAGCAATTTTGAAAAGATCCACCGATATACGTAAAAATATATGTATAGATACGCATTTACTCATCCAACTGAGATTCCTTTCTTTTCTTCTTTTTCCGAAGTTGGCATAAAAATTGGGTATACGTGTTTTTGGAACATTTCGTTTTTTTTTTGTTTGTTTGTAGGTCTTTTTTCGCGTCTCTGACTGAATTCCTTTGTACACGGTATTTCGCGGAAAAAATGCGATTGTACAGTGAAACTGACGATGTAAAAAAAGAACTTACGCGAGGCGTCGAAACCAGTGATGAAATTTGGACACGGGGCGTATGCAGTCGTTCCTGCTGGAGTATTTGGCCAGCAGGACCATCCGTCAAATGTCATCCGACAGTATGGCTCTGAAAGATATAAAAAGCATTTCTCTATGAAGTACACTATTTATCCTGTTTCGGTTAAATGAAACGATTTTTTCACATTTTTATCTCCACTACCCGTAGCTAGAGAATGTGTCAAACTCATCTTAATATTTAAACGACGAAAGCATTTTGTTCTTTCGGTCGTTTCGATTTATATCGATAACAATTTGACACAGCGGTTGATATAAAATACAACGATAAATAAGGTTTAAAAGGTTTAAATAAATAAAAAATAAACAGATCAATGGCTTTTAGTTAAATCTTTATCAGTATACAATAATTTAATTACAACGTGTTCGTAACTTTGATGTATACTCTTCGTAAAACTTAAAATCTAAAATAATCAGAGAGAATAGGAAAGCAACCCAATAGGTTTCTCGGAGCGTTATATTACATCGGATCTCGTAATAACTCTGTTAAAAGCATAAGCTTTGTTATTTGGCCAAAACAATTTAAACAGCATCAATCGTTAACTCGTAGCCGGCTACTTTTGTCTCAATCTCTCTTCGTATAATCGTATACCGTAAACAGAGATGAAAAAAGAAGGAAAAACAAGGAGGGAAATGAAGAGAATCTCTATATTTAGAACTCTTCTTCTGGCATGTACAATCTTGTTTCTCAATTTCGTTTCGAGCGAATGCAAATGTTGTGGATAACAGCTATTACGTATAGTATCTTCTCCTTTTTCTTTCCCCGATGGAATGCTATCCGCGTTTAATTGAAACAGTGATATCCAGACGCTTTGAAAATCACCTCAGGTACTCTCGGATCACGTAACAGAAGTGAACCTAATTCTTGTCGTAATAAACGCCGTTTCATGAAATAAATTGAACGAATCTTCTTATGGAATTCCGGACGCGATGAAAAGTGGCTCGAAAAGTACGTATTCAGCACGTGAAGAGACGTAGGTGAATTTCAAGAATCTCTGCTAGTTGTTGGAACATGTGCATTTCACGTTTGATAGCTTCTACGTCATATCAGGGGATATCAGACGAAATTGATACGCGTATAATACGCGCATGTAGAATACGTGATGTGAAAATGTAATGGTACGTAGCGACGAACAGAGTGTGAGATTCAGTTTGCGTATATTTCGTTGCGAATTTTCCGACGATTTAAATTAATTTAAATTAATCTTAAAAAATTGTTGTTGGCTTTAATTTATTATATGTTTGCGATTGATAATAATTTGTAGGATAATGTGTCCCTTTTAAAATGTTCCTTGTCTCTGCTTTCTTCTACTTCTCCCGCCTTTTCTCTCTTTTCCTTTTTCTTTTTTCTTATCCATCTTCTATTCTCCTCCCTTCTTTCTTTCGTTCGACGAAAATTTCCATATCCTAACGAGGAAATTCGGAAGACAAAGCGTCGATTAGTAAAATATAAAAATCAAACAAATCTAGATCTGTAATTGAGTTTCGAATTTTTACTTTTATCCCCCTGTTTCTGTTCTATTTGCGGTTTAAGTTGGCACGCACGTATAAGTATGAATAAAGAGAATCTTC
Source organism: Bombus breviceps (assembly GCA_014825925.1). NCBI lineage: Eukaryota > Metazoa > Arthropoda > Insecta > Hymenoptera > Apidae > Bombus > Bombus breviceps. The sequence goes on along the minus strand of CM026189.1, from coordinate 8,248,785 downwards.
GAAACTTATTGTTAAAAGGATCGTACTTAGAAATGTGACGAGTAAATAATCACGTGATTCGTGACGATTCATTCGTAGATACCGTTTTTACAAATGCAATGAATGAAACATTTATATATACTTACGTAGCCTAATTTGCAATTTCTCAGAGAATCGTGGAAACATAACCAACGTTTGAAATCCTATCGACCATCCATATCGGCCTCGATCACAGCAAATGTACAAAGAAATAAAAAATTTAATGAATTCAATAAAACGGCTAAACGTTAATTCTAGATAACGTATCGCGAAGAGAATTAAAAGCGCAATGACTATTTACGTTTACAAATTGAATTGGAAATTTATTCAATCACGATTTATATTTATTTCGCCCGCGATCATGGATAGTGCCATTTTATTTCAGAGGATCTCAATATTCCAGTAACAACAAATATCGCGCGCAAAATTTCAAATCTGACACCCTGCAAATCGATATTTCTTCAAATTGATTTTAGCTTCAACGTCGATTCGCTCGTTCCTTTTGTATCTAAGTCGTCGACTAAAAACAATAGATAGTTTACAAACTTTTCATACAAATAGAACGTGAATAGAAATGGCGCGAGATCGATCAAGTTTTCCTCTCAACTTATCAGGTTGTTCGTATTGGACGATGACTCCAAAGTGCACCATTACGCCGGAAAATTTTGCTCTCGATTCACCACCTGCTAAAATGTCTCGCTGTTTAATTAAATCCAATATCGTAACGTATGATCGAACGTGATATTAATGATCGAAGAACGTTAAACGATTAACGAGCTTGAACGTCGATCGACGTTAGCGCGCACATAAATTACGATCGTCGGTGATCGTTTGTCTGACAAAATGTCTGGCCATTTGCAAGGATAATCATCACGACAGCGAAATGTAACAAAATGAATAATATGCGCTTTGGAGCTTTCCGCTGTATAATACCGCGAAATTTAAACAAAATGTTACGTATTTGGATCGAAAACGATAAACGTTAATGTTTAACACTTTGACTGCCACGTTTGGTCATATGTGACCAGCCACGGTTTCTCCTATGACGCCACGATGGTCATTGATGATCGGAGCGCTTGAACTTCTTACGATTGTATGAATTGAATGAAAATTGACAGTTAGGGCATTTTGAATATAACCGATAAATAGAAGATACTTTGAAATAAAAGATGCCCCATTGAATGATCAAACATTTTTATTAGAACATCGATAAAAAGAAAATGAGAAGAAATCTTGCGTCTAACGGTGCACTGTGTTTGCATCCATATCTTTGAGGGGTAATCTACGAATATTATTATAAACACAGCTTAGAAAATAATCGTAAATGCTGTTTTATAATCATATAATTCAAGTTAGAAGCGTGAACATACCTTACTATTATATATAGAACGAGCAAATACTGTTTACTAATATCTTCTACACGTTTCAACAATATATTTTAGACGCTTTTCTTACGACGAAATAACGAATGCGAATGGTTTGTTGAAATAAACGAAACCTTGTTATAATATGTCGCTATCAACTGTTAGCAAGACGCCACGGTGGTCATCCGTGACCACCAATAAGATAAACGGTCCATTGGGGAAGAATATCGTCTTACATCGTCAATTTATTATTATTTTGCCATTATACGCTTTGAATAATAAAGATACTCTCGTGGCGTCCTGAGCGAAACATGTGATTTCGGCATGGCAGTCAAAGTGTTAAATTATATCCGGGCGAATGGAACGTTGATAGATAGAATATATATTGTTTACACGACGTATAAAATCTGGCGTGGAAACGAATGTTATCGGATAACTATGAAAAGGAAAGTGTCCATTACGATTTATCGATCAATGAAACATTTGAACGAATAGTTAGGATTTTCTGCAGAGAAGAATGACGCGAAAGGAATACGAGTTGATCGCAAGAATTCGTCGAACGTACTGTTTAAATATTATCTGAACGTGCGTTGGAACGAAAAAAAAAAAAAAGAAATGAAAAATTGGTTTCTAAATTTTCCTACTTACTTGACATGTGATAAAAGGTTGTAAAAATAACTGCAAAACTCTATTCATCGATTATCGTAATTTAGTTTACATGTAACGAAATGAAAAACAGCCTAATCTATAAATAATGCAAATTTGTCGTAGGATAAGATTTTACTTTTTCCTTTATTACATCGTATCGGGAAAGTAACCTCGAGCTATTTATACTTATAATAAGACAATTAAATTCGAAAGAAGAAAGGAAGGTTTTAATGGAAAACTAGTGAAAACCTTGAAAAACGATTAAATGTATATAATCAGAATCGATTGAAAATGAACGAGCCATCGCGTTTAATAGGTCGAACAAGCTGAACGTAAATCCAACTTCGAAATAAACGGAAATAATAATTTTCCTTTTTTTTTTTTTGCTACACTCAATCGGATCCTCTGAACGATAGTTTCTTTCCTGTGTTCGTTGTATGAAAGAGAAACAGAGAAGAGCTGTTTTTCTTCGAGCTTGAACAACTTTAATCTCTTTCAGAGGGTATAATACTCTGTCATGAAACGACGATAGAAATAAATAAATCGAAAAGTGGGTAATTCGTTAATCTCTTATAACGTATTTACCGTTTTCGTATCATATAGCCCAATTTAAGATAAGAAATAAATCAATATTGATTATTTTATATATTATTATTAAATATAGTCTCTACAAAGTCTATATATTCCGCCAAAACGAGTAGCAATCTTACGAAGTAGAATAATATAAAAGTAACTCATTATTATCTCCCCGGAGGAAAATGTCCATTATCGTTCGAGTCATAGAACACTAAACAAAACGCATTATCTCGCAAAACAATGAATATTTCCCTCTAGACGATAATTTAATGTAAAACTTGTTTACATAGAATAGAATGGTTTATCTATTCATGTAGAACTGACGAAAGTAAAATTGGATAATTAAGAATAGATAAACATCGAGGAACAAAGTTATATTTTAGCTGCAAGAAATTGGCAAAGAAGGCAGAAAGTGTAAGAATTGATTTATTTGAAATATCTCATGTTATACAATATTTTGTAATCCTACGTTAATTTGGCAACAAACACGTCATTCTACGCATTCTACACACAAGTAATTCAATTATCTAATACTAAAATGTAAATTCAGTACGAAATACATCGTGCAGCACAGACTAAAGTATTAGGGAAATAATAGACGCACAATGTTTTTTCTTTTATATTAGTTTATCGAATTATGCACGAACATAATAATAGAAAAATAGAACGAAATGGATCGTACCTAATTTACATACCTAAGATAATATAAAACGGAAATCGTTGTTCATCTATTATCACCTTATGAAACGAAAGAAACTTTTCCGACAATCTAATACTTCTGAAAGTTAAGGATGGAAAGTATATATTTTTTTTAAATATCCTGGCAATTTGAGAATATATTACAAATGAGAAATTTATTTCAAATATTCCAGATCATATACGGTAATCTATGATGTCGTTCAACTTTTTGACCATGAATAGCGAGAGAAGGAAAAGTATAGCCTCCCTCTCTAACCGTTCGAACCGTATCAAAGTAGAGCAATTATCGGTTTTCAACAAATATAGGAACTGCATTTACTCGAAATTCAAACAGTCGCAGTACGCGAGTATATTGTAGGTCGATAAGCTCCGTGAAATTCAAAGGAAAAGCAAAATGGCCTATTCATCTTTCGACTATGTAACAAGTCGTTAACTTCGAACGCTGGACATGCTTTCGAGAGAAGAACAACGTGACACGCTGGCCAGAACAATATAATGTACAGCGGCACGTATTCTTGATTAATGTGAACGTCACCTATTCCACTTGCAACTTACATCGTGCACATGGTTGCATTTTCCTCGAGAAATTGCCGGTCGAAACTCGTAATTAACGTGACTAGGAAACCGATTACCTCTCGCCATGTGACATAGTTTCCACGTTAAAGAAAATAAAAATAGAGAGGCAGTCTTTGGGGACCGTGTTTCCTTATGGCACGTGGATTTAACGTGCCACGATTTTTCATCGACACGGGGTTGAAAAGGAAAGGATCGAAAGAGTGTAGAACGAATTTTTAACATGTTCGCGGATGCAAAAGACGACTAAAGTGTTTGGAATTTAATGCGAGTGTAATTTTTCATCTTTTAATTAAATATTCCGATATTCAAATTTCGCGCAGAATTCGTAATTTTGTCGGTGCATTTTTCATTTTCTATTCGGACGCGCAGTGTGTTAAAAAATATATTTCCAAATGAACTTTAAGCTGATCGATGGAACTCGATTGATTTATAGTGCCGGATCTTTCTCGTCGGTTCTTTCTCGTATAAAAAAAATTGTACAATAAATTCCGTTACTGACACGTACCGTGACGAATACTTGTTTCATCTTGAACAGAAATACGTACAACTCTTTGAATTATTAACGACAGATAGTTGAAACCAAGTCCAATTCTCGTGCTTTCGTTTACTGTTCGTTATTAACGAATTAACAAAATATTGAAATTAATAAAAGTTATTGAATTAATTTGTCGCTGACAAATTGCCATTTTAAGATAACATATCGTTTCGTTACAGATTCGAGCCGAAACGTTATTTAAGTAAGTTTAAAGCGTTCGTTAAAGAGAGGGAAGCATGAATCGTCGTAACGCAGGTTTGTTAAGAAAATCAATATTTATCTAGTCCGTTTTACTTAATATTTTAGTAGGCCGGTAACGAAACCGAAATTCCTTAAATTTAATCATATTATTCATCGAGATTATCTAATTAGGCATCAGAACAAAGAAACGGCGAAAGTTCTATACTTGTTCTCTTTATCTTTCATTTAAGGGCTTTCGATTCTGGTTGTAAAAGGCTGGCGAGTTTTTATACATTCTCGGGAACTTTAAATGTACAAAAACGAATAGAACGCGTATAATATGCAAAAATATTCGAAGAGAGATAGTCGGTTATTGGATTTGGAGGGGGACATTTTTATCTACTCGTTTCTTTTCATAGAAATATACAGCTACGTAAGTATCCGGACTTTTATAATTTTCGCTGAAATACAATTTCATGATGTGGATGAGAAAGAAGCAAGTGTCAACGCGTTAACGATATTTCAATAGAGCGAGAAGACGAAAATCTCAGTGAATTTCGAACGATGGTTCCTCGTGTAAGTGAAAACGTCCCATCGTTGCAACGATAAATCTCTTCGACGACATTGACTCTCACGAGTCTGAAGAATTATTGCCCGAACAGAACTTCGTAATTCGCCAATAGTTCCTTTTATTGCATTTTTTGTCTCGCCGTTCAACGTGATCCGTAACAGAAGGGATTAGTTCGGAAGTAATTTCACGTACGATCAAATCACGCGATGATTTATTCGTTGGCTAAGAAGATTTAAGGCTTAAAAGGACACGATGTTTCAAGCTAACAAGAGTACCTTTCTATATCATATATCTATATAGATCATATTCCGTATGATAAGGTCAGTCTTCAATTATTTCTACTTTAACGATCTTAAGTACTTTGTACTTTAAACTATGTTTAAATTAAATAAAAGATGTTATTAATATCGCATATTATTATTGAAATATAATTGATTGTTCAGCAGGTGTAACGATAATATCGACATAATAAACGACAAATATCTAGTTTAATTAGCCAATTATTTTAGAAACAAACAGTGATTAAATTTATTTTAAATATTAACTAAATATACGCCAATTATATTTATTCACCGATCACTGATCGAGTTTATTATACAGAAGTAATTAAATTGATCCGGTGAATTTGCGATTGAACCAAATCATCTATTTGCTACATTTACAGGAATAACAGGCAGGTAAATTTATGTTCGTCCTTGAAACAGTCACTCTGTGTTATAGGGCAACAAAACACATCGTATTGTAATCAGAACGGTATATATGGAAACGAACAATAGGGGAATAATTTCCGACAGAGGAAAGAAAGGGGGAAAAAGTGGAATTTTTATAATTGATATAAGACGACAATAGAAAATTACAAAATACATATAAATAATGGGAAACTAGAGATTGCAATGGAAATAGCGAAGGTTAGGAAAATATTTTGTAATAACGTATAAAGTTAACAATATCATTAACTTTCGACCTACGAGATAACGTTGTATTTCGATTGGTATTCACGAAGCAATGTTCGATAAGCTTTAATTGATTCGTGAAACAGGAGGAAACTGTATGTTGATAATTTTGATTTATAGCGCATTATTATCGTCCTATAAAATCTAGAATAGCCGACTATACAGAGTACTATCGAAAGTTATCTACAAGCGAAATAGTTTGAAAAAGGATATAGAATAAAATTTGTTCGTACGAAGTTTAGTTCCAGGAAAATTCAAATTTGAAAATTTATTAGTATACTTAAACTGGACTAATTATCTATTTGTGAACGTATTTATAAACAATACGACGTTATTTTAGATAACGAAGCGAAAATAAGTAAAGAACGTAGAATACGATATTTCCGCTTGAGGTTTTATTTTCAAGAAAATAGTATTATAGTAACTAATAGTACTGATCGTTTCAAACTAAATATATAACTATAGTAATTAATCCTTTAAAAAAAATGTTATTCTATATCTTTTTCTCATCTTTCGTAAAGATCACCTCGTGCTCGCTTGCGCATAACTTTTGGTCGCACCCTGTATAATATTTACATGTAGCAATTTCAATCTTTTATTTCATCCGTAATTTATATTTATTAAATATAATAGATTTATTATTTTTTATCATTTATTGTTCATATCTATGTTCGTGTTCATGGTTCATGTTCATATTATGTCGTGTCGTGTCCTATGTTGTTGTTGTTGTTTCACTTCACGATTAATTAATGATAATGAACAATAGCCAATGTACGCATTTATTATGAAATTATTACATAATTATGCGATTATGCTTATCTTTAAACAATACATTTTACGTATTGTATAATATACATACAAATAATATAGCCAATTTTATTCTTCTTACGATAATATTCGTATTGATAACAAAGTCGAAAACTTAGCTTCCTATTTTTCGCTACTTATTCTGTTTCCATTATTCTTTTCACATTATTCTTTCTCTTTTTATCGTGCTTCGTGCTTATTCTATAAAAACACACAAAATCCCGGATCTCCCTGTGTATTAATGGCCACGTACTGGCATACTTCATTTTCTCTACATCTTTGTATTGTTACACCGTGAAATATATTTATCAATGCCTCTGTGCTTTTATTCAGCGCAATAAAATTTCGCTAGACATCAGTGTGCATGAAGTTTAACATAATTTACTACGTACACCGTGCGTTTATTACGATGTAGCGACCCGATATGAATATGTTAATAAAGGTTTCTATTTCGTTTATTAACTAAAACATACGTTCATCGCTGCCTGATAATTATCATAAAGGCCAACTGCGACATTCGGAAATATTTTTCTTCCAGCTTATAAAACACGCTGCGTTATTACAGTTATGTAATTGTATCTATATATCACCTAATTTGTATATTAACAGTGATATACACATCGGGTGCTTCGTTTTCAAGGAAATCGACTTTCGACATTTGACGAGTATACTTTAGCCTGGTAAATCGAGACCGAAGAAGAGTAAATAATCGATCGGGCTTTAAACTAAATTTGAATAGAAGTGAAGCACGTAGAATACAATTTTTCCATAAGATGCTTCATTTTTGAGAAAAATAAATTTTTAAATATATCGTGCGTAAAAGGTTTAACGTTTATAAATCGTATAACAAAATTATACAACGCATTTTGACTACGTAACGCCGTACATGTTTCTAAGTTTAATTAATTACTTGATCGGTAGAAAGGCAGATTAAAATTATTTTCATGATACCTGACTATCTTTTACACTTTCGTACTTACCGTGTTAAAAATTCGAAAAAGAAAATGAAAGCTACGGTACAGTTCACAGTATCTCGGATAATATTTCGCAACTTCGGTTAAACGGGACACGGATAACCGACACTTCATCGTACTCACGAATTTCCAAACTCGATTTTCTCAGAAACGAAACGTCATATGAAAAAATGTTATTCCGCGTCTTCGACTTATTTTTTCACGTAGAACCAAATCCTGTTCGGTTGTACTACGATTACCGCCTCGCTTTATTGCTATTTGCGTATCATATTTTGTACAGTTACCACGATACTATCGGATTGACAACTAAATGATTGCGGATTTTGTCATTAGGTGGTATTTACCAAATCCGCAATTACTTAGTTGCCAAGCCAATATTTTAAAACCTTCGTATTATTCAAGCTAATAAATATTTTTTTGACTTCACGCGATAACTTGCCCGATAAAAACGACAATATATTTGCATAGTATAATTCACAATACTTATAGTTGACAGTAATTACTGCACAAGGTTACTGACTACGATATTCCATATTATGATTCAATGTTTATTCTTACTTGCTAATACGAGCGAGTAAAAATTGTAACTGATACGATAAATTATCCGATAATTATGACAAAACGGCTATCTAATTTTCTGTAGTAAAGAAATGGTTGAAAACATTCTAAAAATTCTATCTGTAACACTGGCATATCCGCCAAAATCGTGTCGCGAGATATTCAAGGTTGAAACTAGTTTTTTGTTTGTTTGTCGACATATTTATGAAAAAAAACTGTAAATTCGATATTGCGCAAGCTTTATAAAATGACATCGAAAAAGGACGATTATTTTACTTTCAGTGAAAAGCGACAAAGCTTTGGAAAAGTGATTTTGGATGCCTTTCGATTTAACAGTCGCCTGAAGTTCAAATAAATCCAACAGCCAGCTTGTACGAGACATTATGATAGACAGTAAGTTCATATAATTCTGTTTCGGTCAAAAATGAACGAGATAAAATTATTTCGCTGAAAGATACAGCGAATATTACCCAGATAGAAACCAAAAGAGCATCGAAGAGAAAGGAACACTCGGACGTGTTAAATGGGTCGCCCATCGAACGAAACTTAAAAAGATAGAAAGAGGAACGAGCGCTAAAGCAAGCTAAAAACAGAGAAAATCAACCAATAGAGACAAACCAAAGGCTAAGAGAAGAAGGAAAGTTGTGAAAGATTTGAAAAATTTAGAGGAAAACGACGAAGAAAAAAAGAAGAATATTTCTGCATACTTTGCAGCGAAAAATATGTTCCTTCTCCGAGGGAGCATTCCATGAATGTGTATCGCATGTTTAAAATGGGCACATGAAAGAACGCTCTAGTGACAGGCAGTTTCGCTACTCTGTTCAACAAATTTTAATTTCTCTTCTTTCTTTTTTCAATTTTACGATCTTTAATACATGACTCTTGTAAACTTTTGTAAACCGAACACGAAGCTGCAAACGTTTGTTCTCAGTTTGTTTCTGTAGGCCGTAGTTTTCGAGCAAATCAATCTTGAAAAAAATTGCAAATTTTCAATTTTGGAGATGTTTTTTGCTTTTATTGTACAACACTCGGCAACAATGGTATTCAATGTCGGCGAGTAACAGCCGCGCGGATTTAGCTGTTTTGTTACACCGAGCTGCAGGCAACCTCCGACATTGAGAGTACCATTACCGTCGCTGTTTGCGTTTACCAAATTTGTTCCCTTTTATGTTTGATAGGAAACGTGATTTTCTAATTTTTCTTGATGCTTTTCGCGGTAGAAATATCTGTCCTGCCGCTTGCTATGGTTAGATTCTCTTCTAGACTGTTAGCATTTCAAATAAATTGGAAAACGTAGGCAAAAAACAGTGTGTCCTTGGATACTTGTTTCACTTTGATCATTATTTAAACATACTTAAATATTCGTCTCGATAGCAGCTCGATGGCTGCTACTGTAAGAGCACGAAACGTCTGCAAAGTTGAGAATCTGCAATTTTTGTCAAAGCTTATTTCTTCTTTTCAAAACTTATTTTTTCGTAAACTCGATTCTAGGAAAAACGGTTTATAGATTCATACTTGGCCAAAAAATGTCTAGAATTAGTTATTGTGATTTGCAAAATTATTCCCCTGCTGAAATGTATTATTCGCGATATTTTTACGAATTAACGAACCTTATTTGCAGTTAACATTTGTAATTACCTGAAATAATTTGGAGTTACGGATAGCAAAGTTTTTGTTAAGATCATGTAAAATTTTTGTGTTTTTCTCATCGTTCTTGTAATTCGTTGTTTTATTCTGTTTATGGAAGAGAAATGCTTAACAAGTAAACATCGTTCGACGAGCATACACGTGAAACAAGAACTTTGTTACGGTGCGTTCGACGTTTATACTCGTCGTCGCTTGTATTTATTTACGCACTCCACGACCTAACTCCGTGAGAGATTTCTTTGAACGTTGTTGGAGTTGTTGTTGATATAAAAATTTCACTCTTTCTCGTTTCTTCTTTTCTTTAAACCCTCCGTCGGCAACATAGATTTTTACTAACGCGGTCGGTATTATAAGTTTTCCCGTCCTTGACCTGATTTCTTATTGTTTCGAGCTTTAAAAAATCTAAAAGAATTCCAAGCTACTCGTTATAACTTGCTATGTAGGTGATACTTCAGCCAAATGTCTAAACATTTTTCCAATAAAATGGAAATTTGCTCGAAGGTACGCTGTTTCGTATAAAAACAAATATTACAAAAAGTTGTCGTAGGATTTCGTCCATAGGATTATGATCTTTCGAAGAAATACGAAGAAATTTGTCGGCGCTTAAGAAAGTGTAATTATTCTTTGACCTATATTTGTGAGATTTTCGAGTGGATAATTTATTATTGAAAATGATACGAGACTCCGAGAAAGAAAAGCTCCATATTTCACGCTTACTACCCTATGTATATACTCTGCTATTATTATTAAGGTATTACTATTATTAAGTATATTAGGATTAAGAATATTATATTAAGAGATTGCCAGGTATACAAAAATAAAAATAATTAAGCATGTAAAAAATATTTAGCAGAAGAACAACGTGAATGGAAATATAGGTCGCTGAGGAACACTGCTTATCTTACTCGTGGTATTCAGAACTGAATCGAACGAAGTAAAGATTTTTAGGCGCGGAAACCACGGGATCTGGTACCTTCGTTTCGGAGAAATTGCACGATGAAAATTTCGCCCGGATCTCGACACTCGGCACCTCCATAATGCCGATGAACGATTAATAGATTTAGACAACAACGAACAATAATTGAAAATGTTTTTCCTCTACTGTTATTTATACTGTGTAGCGTAACGTAACAAAATACATTTTTGTTCATGTTCGTATATTTACTGAAACTATAGAGTTTAAAAATTAAGACACTCGACACCTCCACAATGCCGATGGAGGATTAATATTTAGACGACAACGAACTGAATAATAACTGAATAATAATTAATAATAACTGAAAATGTTTTTCCTCTACTGGAATATCTTATTTATATCGTGTAACGTAACGTAATACATTCTTGTTCATGTTCGTATATTTACTGAAAATATAGAGCTTAAAAATTAAAATTGTAGGACGTCCGAATCTTCTTGCGATCAACTTCTTGTATACTTCGAACTTGCCCATTTTCTTTTACTTATTTACCTTGTAAATATATGTGATTATCCTATGTTAATTGACAGTAAAGACATGCACGATATAAGTACTTATCTGTAATGCACTGCTACATGTCAATTTCGTTAAAACACATATAATACGAACATACAATGTATACGTACAATACAGAGAAATGTGTTAACACATGCGACGATAAGGCAAACGATAGATGTAGCAAAGTACTTAACGTTAACAGTCGCAGATCAACGTCGACGAAAGACACAAGCTTCGAAACATTTGGTTCCTTGGTTACGTTGTAAATTTTAACTCAAACACAAGCACTGATATATAAGGTACTCGAGTGAAACATTACTATAAGAGCTACCTTTTAGTTGAAGTTGGGAACTTTTTAGTGAACTTTGGTGAGTTTCCGTGAATTTCTAACTTGTTTTTCTTTTCTTTTTCTTTTGTGATGTGAAATGATGCGACGAAGATATAACAAATTTGAAGTCTATTTCTAGTCATGTATATGAATTTTAATGTAGCGTTTAGTTTCTATTAGCTCACTAGATAGATAGATAATATTTTCATCGTTTCGCTTACGGATTACAAAGGATCTCGTTTCTATCATTTATTTTGTCACTATTTCTACTTTATATCTGATAGTTATTATATTACATATTCGCTTTCTAATGGCCGGCTGAAGTACAAATTCGATATCTTCTATGAACCGTGTTATGAAATTATACTAATCAACGAATACATATTTATACTGCCTCAAGCTAAACTTTTATTAACCTAATCTATTAAACTGACGATTATATAAGTGCAATAAATTTCAATTTTACAATATTACGTTCTAGCAAATAAATTTATTTTTAAACTTTCTATTAAACTTCTGTTAGTTCACTAATGATGCGAATACGATACGAACACCAATACGATTGTAACCTTTCACTTACAATTTTGATAATTTGAAAATATCTCGAACGATAAACGAAGATAACACGAACTGCTGAATGATTGTAAGCGGCAAAATTACTAGGAAATCTTCGTGTATGAATAAAAATATCTCTGTTTCGTGTAATTTCATCCGTTCGAGTAAAGTGCCACTTCTATTAAAAAAAAAAAGAAAAAAAAAATAGGAATGTTATTTGTCCAACTCTCAAATTTACGAAATTCCAAATCTCTCGAATTTTCAAGTTTCTGGGCTATCGAATTCCTGAATTTTTGAATTTCCAAAAGTTCGTATTATCGACGTATAAAATATTTTAAAATTACAATCTCGCAAAGGTATAATTTCATTATTTCAAAGAGGATAATTTTACAGGTATCAAAAGAAAACGGCACGAACATGAAACACCAGAAGGTATTGTTTTGCGTGCTACTGGCTCTGTTCATACACGCGAACGATGCCTCCAGAATTTTGGGCATCTTCCCATACAATGGCAAGAGCCATTTCAGGATGTTCGATGTTCTGTGCAAAGAATTAGCAAAAAGAGGGCATCAAGTCGACGTAATTAGCCATTTTCCATTGAAAACTCCATTGGCTAATTACACGGACGTCGTTGACTTAAATGGAACCCTAAAAAACGTGGTGAACGGTTTAACCACGGATTATGGAAAATATATACAACGATCAATTACTTATTTCGTAGCTACAACTTTTGGCAATGATCTGTGTGATCTAATGAAACACGAAAAAATGCAGAAGTTCATCAAAAATCCACCCAATGATCCGCCTTATGATCTGATTATCGTAGAGGTGAATATATTTAAAGTGAAGAGTAATGATTCCGAATTTCGATCTATTCTGTCTCTCCCCGCGAAACAAAGTGTTTAAAACATAAATAGGACAAACTTTCGTAGATTAAGACGTTTTATGAGACATAAACGATAAAAGGCGATAAAAGGCTTAACGATAACAAAATGTAGATAATACACGTTGTAGCGAATATGAATATTTTTCTATTAATTCGTCAAATATCTTTTCTTTCTTTGAAACTAAGTCTAACGCTTTCGTTGGCGAATTTTACGGATTCGACACGGTAAAACGCGTATTTAACAGAACGTCGTATCAAATTCTCAGCAGCGAAAGCGTTAATGACACTTTACTTCAACCGCGTAATTAAATACTCCACGATACATCTCAATTGGGAAAAATTGTAAAACGAACAAATACATAAAGTTTGACAGACCAGACGAGATAGAGTTTGAAACTTTAAGAAGATCGATGTTTCTTCCAGTATTTTGGCTCGCCGTGCTACATAGGATTCGGCCAACTTCTGAAAGCGCCAGTGGCCATCGCCATATCGTCCATGCAAATGTCATTCGTCGACGATATTATGGGAAATCCTACGAGTTACGCCTTCCTCTCCGGTTTTAACAACGATAATGCCGTTGTGGACACGTTCTTCGATCGCCTGTGGAATTTCTTAACCAACTACAAGAATGCGTTGATATTTCAGTACTACACAGCCGAACAAACCGACATGATGAAGAAATACCTGGGTTTACCTGATATACCCGACGTCAGAGAATTGGAGAAAACTGTGTCGTTGGCTATAGTGAACTCGCACTATAGTTATTACGGGATCAGACCAGTCACACCGGCGGTCATCGAAGTTGGTGGATTACATGTCGAAGCGGACAAGTCGAAATTAAGCCCGGTAATGTCTTGAAAAGTTTCCTGTAATTTACTTCCAGCATTCCTCGAAGGTTCCGTTAACGATATTTGAAACTTTCCGAGGATTTTTTTGAACTTTCCTTCGTAGTATTCCGTGTAAACTTACTTTTGAGATCCCTCTGTGACCTTAGTTTTCTTCGAATTCTTCTTTGAGAATCTCTTTAAATAATTCCTTAAAATCTTCCGCTGCAACTTTATGAAATTTCTTTTCTAAAAGGCTTATTAGCTTCCCGTCGATCTTTTTCGCTTCTGCACTGCAATTCTTGGAAGTTTGAATTTTCTCCATCCTGTACCTATTGCTATCCCGTATTCATTCCGAACCTTTCAAGCAAATTACTCGCGTTATTCTTACGTTATGCTTTTCGCGAAATATTTTCCAATTTTAAACGCGAGCGGATCGATCTTTGCAAACGTGGAATCTTCCAACCGTGGTTTGTAATTGAAACTTTATTGAATCAATAATGAAATGGTCTCTATCGTCTTTCTATAATTCTATGACCAATATTTATGGCAATTAGGCATCTACAATAAGAAATTTTATACGTGATATATTGTATATATTGTAAATTTATATTGTAGATAACTTCCCCATTAACAAAATACTATAAATCATTCTGACAACTACATAGCGCATCAAGAACGTATATCTTTCGTACGAAGTAACATGATATTCAGGTTTCTTCTAATTTAATCGATAAAGTTGCAGAATATATTTTTAAGAAGCCACGCGTACTATCGTTTTGCATGTTATTTAGTTGGCAACTAAGCGATTGCGGATTTTGTCATTACCACCTAATGTCATTACCACTTAGTTGCCACCCCAATAATATCTGGAGGAAGGAAAGTAGAGGCAACGTTCGACAGCCAACGTGTTAAACGTTTGCCAAATGAAATTTAATGAAACGATGCGATAACAGAAACGTCGAAATAACATTGAATCGGTGTCTTTTTGACCTAGAAATTGAAGGAATGGCTAGACATGGCAAGTCACGGTGTGGTATATTTCTCATTGGGCTCGCTAATGAACATCGAAACGTTGCCAACGGAGACGATATTGCAAATTTACGCGTCGTTAGCGAAAATTTCACCGGTGAAGGTTTTGTTGAAGAGCGCCAACGCAACGAAGTTACCACCTGGTTTACCCAATAACGTGCTGACGTTGCCTTGGATTCCTCAGGTTGCTGTGTTGAGTAAGCGAAACATATCCTTCCAAAAAGTATTCTCAAACTGCTATCCACGAGTTTGTACAGGCAGTCTCGTCTAAATCTATTCACGCAAATACCTTTTAAACTGTGCGTTGAAATTCTTCATTCATTGATCGTTTTGTTTCGAAGGAAACAAAACAAACAAAACTTGTTTCGAAGGAAACTTTCCAGATTTCAACGTGTCTTTACGATTTCTAACGGAACTACGACTTGTTTTTTGTATGCCATTCGATGTATTTTTCAATTCTCTACGAAGTAGTATCAAGGTACTTGTATCTGAAAGATAATTCAGTGTTCATTAAATCGAACGTATGGAGGAGCAGGAAAACATGAACGTAAAAGCGCAGCGTTATCACTCTTCTTACCTTGATGCTTTTTTTATGGAGAATTAAAAGGTGCATCGAACGACGTACAAAAGGGATTTATAGTTCCATTAAAAAAGAAAAAAACAAAGGATATCTTGAAACCTCGAAGGCACGTCCGTCTAAGTAAAATTCGTGACCATCGCAAAACGTAACTCTCAAGGGTTACAAGGGAAACAAGATAAGTTTCACTTCTTTTTTTTTATTATTATTTAATTTGTACTTTACAATTTGTCCAGATGGACATTTGGTAAATTAGTTTTACTTGAAACATTTTTTTCGTGTAATATATTTAGAATATATCTCGAGTAATATTCGATCGGATCGATCGTATGAAACCTGTTCGATTTTTCGTTAATGTCTATTGTTAATATACTGAAAATTGATTAAGAAATGTACGAATTCCAAGGGGACTTTGTTAAAGTTAGAGTCGTAAAACAAGGTTCCGAGATCATAACGATTCTCAGATGTGCTTAGTTGTCCGATCAAATCAGATCAGATTAAAGGATTATCGAACGTATTTCTCACAGAGCATCCAAATACGCGAGTATTCGTAACTCACGGCGGCCTTATGGGAACCCAGGAAGCTGCCTATTATGGAGTTCCTATGATAGGAATGCCGGTATTCGGTGACCAAATTAAAAACATCAACGTTTTGGTTGACAAGAATGTGGCAGTTCTAGTAGACATCGATGACATTACCGAACATTCCATGGACGTTGCGTTGAACGCAGTTTTGCACGATCCCCGATACAGGTAAAGTTTCTTATAGTTTCAACAATTCTTCAAATAATCTCCTCTACAATTAATACGACAAATATTTCGAGAAGTCTAACGACATTGACGAGATATTTCCTAACCTTTTATCTGATCGTATCAAATCGCACTCCTGACACTGTTATTAAAACGATATAAACAAAAATATTTGGGTCGAATCCTTCGTTTAATTTTTTAAGTTTCGTTTCGATCCGCAAGATTAGTCGTACTATCTCGATGATTTCAACATGATAAAAAAGAACGAAGTACTTTGAAATGAAAAATTTGTATAACGTAACGAATAATAATCCATCGAGAAATTTCCATATTCGGATAATAATCTTATCTATCTCAGTAAATTTAATATAATTTTTTATGTTACTTACTGTTATTTTAGTGTATCTCGTTATTTTTCTCGTTATTTGACATATTTTATATGGAAAATCAAATATACAGTCCTTTAAATTTCAAGCATACAATATAAATTCTAAAAAAAAAAAAAAGAAGAAGAAATGGTAAAGCAAGAAACGATCACTGTCTGATACTGTTAATTATTGTTTCAGAGAATCTGCAAAGACAATGTCGAAGATGTTCAGAGATCGTCCGATGCGCCCGTTAGACACAGCTGTATATTGGATCGAATATTTGCTGAGAAATGGGCCAGATAGCTTAAGATCAGCCGCTGTGAAATTACCTTGGTGGAAGTTGCATCTACTCGATGTTTTCGTCTTCTTATTTGCGTGTTTCACATTCGCAATTTATTTATTAATAGTTTTATTAAATATTGTATTAACAAGTTTCCATAAAAAGGCCGCTCGAAGAGAGAAGAAGTTGAACTGAGAAACGGGACGAAGAATATCGGCAAAAGCCTTAACAGAGTAGGAAATTACGCGTTTTTTGCGAGGTATACTTTCAAAGAAACGTGTCGTTAGATAATTTTCTTAACAAATTCCCTTTGAGAGATGCAACGAGCTTTTGCCTTTTCGATGCGATCGGCTAATATCTTTTATTTAGCAGAGGAAACGATAAAACCGAGAAGCACTGAAAGTGAAATAGCGAAACGACGAAAAGCTTCTCTTGAAAAGGACGCGCGCTCCACACGGCCAAATTAGTCGATACGAAATTTTCGCGAAAAGACCGCGAATTCACGTAAATCGTACTCTGGTGTTACATCTAATTGCAATGGAATATTCTGGATTTAAATCGAAATCAAATAACTTATATTTCATTTATAAACGTCCACTGGAAATATACCTAGAAATATACTTGAACATCGTTGATATAAATTCCTAGACAATTTTATTCAACTTCGTTCTGTTACACTGTGCCAATATCTCGTTTAGTAAAGTTTCTTTCGTTTTATAAGGAAGTCGTAGATGAACAACATTTTTTGTTTTACGTTACTTTATTGAATTACGTTCGATCCATTTTATTCTATTACTACAAAATGGGAAGAAGAAGAACTGAGACACGTAATAGTAGAATGCGAAATAACGGGAGGATCAAAGGACACAGAAAAAATACTAAACGAGACTGGAGAAGGACTAACAGAACTAAAATACAATAATGGAGAAGAGAAGGGCGATACAAGACGGGGAGGAACGACAATAAGGAAGCACAGCAAGGAGGCAAAAGCTCAGAAGTTTCCATAGTTTCAGAGATAGAACAATTAAGGGAGTGCAATATAATAGAGTGGATAAGAGAGGAGGTAGATATATATGAAGCGAAATAGGTAAACGAGATGTAAAACCGAAAGCTCGTCCAAAGCCGAAAGGCACGGACTAAGCAATAATAAATAAATAAATAATACTGCAAAATGGATCATACATAAATTCATAAAATAATATAAAATAAAAAATGTTGCGCATCTATTATTTCACTTATGGAACGAAAGGAACTTTTCGGACAACCTAATATAGAAATACTTTTGATGCAAATTTCATCGCGATTTGACGATAAATGTAAATCGATACACTGTAAAAGCAAGAATACAACATTTCTGACAATCAAAGATACATCGGAAAGGGATCTACGACAATAAAGGACGCGTTACGCGTGCAATCGAGAACAACAACGAAGAGCCGAGCTAGAGGAACTTAACGATGAAGCCACTTATAACTCGATTAAACGAGCCGTTGGAAGTTTGATCAAGTATAATTAAACATGGACAGGGCCACGTTTAATCGTATTAAAATTAAACATTTGACAAGTTCTCAAGCAGTTTACCGAGTTCCCATGCCAGACACTAAACCTTATTCATCCGGTATCATTGTACGCTTTAGCCTGCATAAAATGGAACTGCATTTTCCTAACCGACCAGCTAAAACTGGCGATGGCAGGGGATAGTTCCTTTGAAAGTTACACGACATTAAGAAAATTACTTTCATCCGGAAACAATTTCACTTTTCTAAATAGTCGAAAAAGAAACAAAAATACCACGAAATTTCGGTAGTTCTGTGGAGTTACGATATTTTTCATCATTCGGCTCAACGAACCATTAATAACGACCGTTCACGGAGCACGCGACGTGGAAAATTAACACAGCAAACTTGGCGATAAATAATTCGGACGCAACGTCGAATGTTTCTTTGAGAAATATATTCGAGACAGAAAGCAGGGAAATGTCTATTCAAATGGCCAGTGTTTCTGTAATTAACGAATTTGTTTGCGAGACACAGAGTTTTATAGGAAGATTAATGGGAATACTTATGATGGATTGCTTCTTCGTTATGAATAATGGAACTGAGATAATGGAATCATTTTTTGAAATGTCCGATGATCACGGAGTTTGAGAATTTGGAGATTCGGAGGATACGAGAGTCAAAAATTTGCAGATTTTAGTATTGGAGAATTTGCACAGGCGGACGTTTGCGAATTCGAGAAATTAGGTGGTCAGAAATTTGAAAATTTTGATATTGGAAAATTTGACAGATCGAACGTTCGAAAATTGAAGAGCTTGGAGTATTTAAAAACCTTGCTTTCGCTATGACTATGTTTATCCATGATAAATATAGAAACAGAATAAACATAACGAAATGAAATGCCAGATAAATTTTCTAAATATACTCCTATTATTTAAATTTTCGTCGTTTGTATATAATTTATGCTCTATAGTATTTTCCTCTTTGTACTTTTTTCGTTTCCATTAGCAAAGTATGAAATTGTAAGCAAACCACGCAAACTATGTAATTATAGGTAAAAATTAACAGAAACGTAAGAATGAACTCTACACGTTGTTTTCTTCAAGATCATATTTTAATTGCACGATCATGCGACTGTCCCTTCCTCTAGACTCTACAATAATTATGACGAAAGAGCTACGCAAAAAAACACAATCAGCCTTTTACAAATTCCCTTAACAGACGTTCGCGCAATCCATGGAACGATAGTGGTTCATCCTGAAATTTTAATAGATCTGCCGTTCATTTAGCGCATAATTGAAGACAAATCTGTATTGTAATGTGAAAACCCTGGAGTTGTTCGGTTCTACGAAACTTGTCGAGATTTATCTTCAGTGCTGGATAATTTTTTTATTCGAGACGTAGCGGAGTAGATTAGTTGGAAGGTTGACCTTTTGTGAGATACTTGAACAGCGATTTACACAATTCCAACTGTATCTTGAATCGAAACAATTGGAAAACGAAACTAAACGATTATGTCGCTAATAACATAAAACAATTGATGCTGGGTTAAGATACCGTAGAAAATATTTCGAATGTTTCAAATTTCCAAACTTTCGAAGATTCCGATCGGCAAATTTTTAATTTTCTACACTCCAAAGTTTTCAGGTTTTCAAATTTTCAAACTTTTCGATTCCGAGTTTTCATATGTTTAAATTATTGCACTTTCCATATTCTATCGATGTTTGATTAAAATTTAATACAGATAAATTTAATTTTATTAAAAGATTGGAAAACGCTTAGAAGGCAGTTAAATATCCTTTGCAGATATCTGGAAAAGAGAAAGAAAAGGAATTGAAATGTCAGAAAATACTGTTCCTATTGTTGGTGGCTCTTTTTATTCGCGTAAACGACGCTTACAGAATTCTCTGTCTCTTCCCGTTCAATGGAAAAAGTCACTTCAGAATGTTCCATGCCCTGTGCAAAGAACTTGCAGAAAAAGGTCACAAAATCGATATGATCAGCCACTTCTCAACGAAAGTCCCGATCGCTAATTACGCGGATATTATCGATTTAAATGGAACGAGAGAAGATGTAGCGAACAGCTTCAGCGTACAACGCGCTAGAACAAAAAGCGACAACGTATTACACTGCAACAAAATATGGTAGAGATTCCTGTGAATTATTATGCCACGAAAAGATGCAACATTTCGTTAAAAATCCACCCAAAGACCCACCATACGATCTCATAATCAGTGAGGCAATTAAACGTAAGCAAGATAAATATTTAACGTTATGACTGAAGCATAAAACTCGTATTCGTATTATCCATATATTTTATCAAAAATTATTCAAATCCCCAATAAACGCATTGTTCTAAATCTATAAAATTTCTATGAAAAATTGTGATACGATCATTTTATTAGTTCCAGTGTTAAATATATAATTGTTGGATAGCATTCAAATATATTTGTATAATATCAGTATCTATATCATATTAATATAACAAGCAGTAACTAATCGTGAAATATGTATTATTTTTTTTTGATATCACATTAATTAGAATTTTTCTTTTTTTTTTATTTAACACTTGTAGTCGCATCGACCATCAAAGTCATAAGCGACCCGGCACAGTTACATTTATCTATGTCGTATCATAAATACAGACTGGACAATTTTTCTATCTGTATGCTTAACTATATGTTTTACATGATACATATAATAAGAAACCGTATATCGTTATAAACTTATATACATGTATATGTTTAGTATCTCCACTTCCATAGTTGGGCGTACGTTTCAATTTTTTCGACGAATGCGATTACGTTGTTAAGTTTCCGCTCGAGTTCACGATTTCACGAGTATCGTTTTCGATTTTCAATATTCTTCTAATGTCTGTTGTGTAGCCGCGATCGAACAGCATGCGTTAATTGCATTTGTTAATATACTTCGAGATCTACTCCTCGATCTCCGATTTTATCATCAAGAAGTTGAAATTTCATCGCTAAGAGCATCCATTCGTCCGCGATACCTTGGGTCGCCGTGCTACTTAGGTCTCGGCCAACTTCTGGAAACACAGGTGGCCATCGTTATAAGCTTCCTGGAGGCGCCTTACGTCGACGATTTTACGGGCAGTCCATTCAATTTCGTTTCCTTTCCCGGAGTCGCAGTGGAGAACGCGGTTCTGGACACATTTTTCGATCGAGTTTGCAACCTATTCGTAAACTTCAAAGAAACGCTGATATTTCGTCATTATACGTCCGATCAACAATGCGGAAATATTTGGCTGAGGATTTGCAAGATGTCAGACAATTGGAAAGGAACGTGTCCCTGGCTTTGGTGAACTCGCACTGTTCTTTTCACGGGATTAGGTCTCTTGCCCCGGCGGTGATCGAAGTTGGAAGATTACATATTCAAGGCGATGAATGCACGTCGTCTCTGGCACGTTCATACAGAGACTGATAACTCCTGTTGTTGTATTTTTATCTCTTTCTGTTATTTCTTTCATTTTCTAGTTTGTCATTTAAACGTCCCATATATTGCGTTTCGTCCTATGAAAATTCCAATTTCACCAGCTCGTAAATCATAGCCGTCGGGAAATTTCGTTAATTTTGTTCGCGAAAGGATATTTGAAATTAAAAAGTAATTGCCACAGGCAAGAACGCATGGGCGAATATAAATTATTTATAAACAACTGGAATTTATTTCTCGGATTTATGACCGGCCAACTTGACGTACGTTCGTGACGATAATATTCAGAATCTTACTCTCTTTCGTATCGTTGAAGAAACTTTTTCATTTCGCTCGTGTTATGTCGACTATCGTAGGAAAAATCTATGAACCGATATAAATCAGAGGCAAGCTTCGCGGGCTTGTAACGTACAACAAATCGTATCTCCTTTAGTTCTCCGTGTTCCAATTTAGGGAATGAACGATTGGCTGGAAACAGCCAGCCACGGATTAGTGTACTTAACGCTAGGTTCGTTGCTGAACATCGAAACATCTTGCCATTGGACACATTGCTGGAATTGTACGCGTCGTTCGCGAAAATTTCACCGATAAGAGTCTCAATGAGGGTTACCAACGCGATAAAATTGCCTCCTGGTCTGCCAGATAACGCGATGATACGATCTTGGATTTCTCAGATGTCAGTACTCCGTGAGTAAATCTCAACGGATTTAATGTCTGCTCTTTCATACGAAATTTGACAAAGTATTATCGAATCCACTATGGAGTTCCAGTGATAGGAATACCGGTGTTCTCGGATCAGATGAGAAACATCAATATCATGGTTCGCAAGAATATGGGAGTGTTATTACGTTTAGAGGATCTCGATGAACGTTCCATGGATATCGCGCTAAATGCACTTTTACACAACCCTAAATATAGGTAAATTAATAATATTTTCTACTATCTTTTTAATATCGTTACACATATTTGTTAACGTTACTATTCCACTATGTTATTAGAGGATTTTATTTATTCAGAAATATTAGAAATTAGGGTTTCCAATGATTTCTATCCTATATGATAAGTTTATTGATAGATGGATCTATTTATGATGGAAACGATGGTTATTTAACTTGAACTATTGGATTGGCAACTAAGTGATTGCGGACTTTGTGATTAACACCTAATGACAAAACCGGCAATCATTTAGTTGCCAACCCAATAAATACAATAACGTGCTACAGCTAAGATAACTAAATGGATAATTCAAAACTCACAATTAATAGTTTACAACTCGTAACAACTCGACAACTCAACTCTCGACTGCTCGCATCTCGACTCACACAACTCGATTGCCTGTTAATTCGTCAACACCTCTTCACCCTTAAGCGTCCCTTTGTCTTTTCTCATAACCCCACCACGTACGTGTCCCGCAATCGAATTCGACTGAACGACCGACAACACATTGATGGGCTGCCCGGCCCATTGAAATTTCTAGTCCCTTTCGACCTGACAGTATTTACGCTTTTTCATAATATCGTTTATGGTTCACCCGATATTTCTTAGGCAATCTGTCCACGATAACACATTATTAACATTGTTATCAATGTCCTCTCATGTTTTCCATAATCAAATTTCATCCCATTCATTTTTATAAGTTTTCTAAATTTTCGTGATTGAAAATAGTTAGAAAAAGATCATCTTGTTATCTTTTAATTGTCAATTTCGAAACTAGACGGATCTTTCTAATTGTAGATAATGTTTCGTGTAATTTTTTCGCAAATTTTAGTATTAGAAATATATGAATCTTTGTTTGCTAAGTGATATTCTGTTATCGAACCAACTGATTGTTGAATTTCTGTCGGTATTTTCGTCCGTTTCGATTCATTCTCTAAAGATCTAGAGGAGCAAGTTCCATCAAAATTGTATTCCCATTTGTACGAGATTGCTGAATATTCCGAGTATAAAACTTTAGAAAACAATATCTGTATTACAAGATAGAAAGATACATCTTTCTTCCTAAGGTGAGATACGTTCGATTTAATAATTTCTTTGGTCACCTTAGAGTCCAAAATTTGATCAACGCTAACCTTAGCGGGCCCGGTCAAACGACTGGTTTAAAAATTTAATTTAAAATTGTACTTTCATTGTCATTTCCTTTCTTCATCTAACTTTATGTAAATTCTTATATCAACAAAAATTGAGAAATTGATTAATCAGCTCACGTAAGAATTTACATAAAGTTGTAATGGATACTTGTCAGAAGCATTTATCAGATAACGAAGACAAAAGTTCTCCAAAATTTTAAGTATTTCTTCTCTTATTCCACGTTTTAGAGATTCTGCGAAAAGGATGTCGCGGAAGTTCAGAGATCGACCATTGAGCTCTTTGGATACCGCAATTTATTGGATCGAGTACGTGATCAGAAATGGGCCAAATTCTTTGAAATCTCCCGCAGTGGACATGGCCTGATGGAAATTAAACTTAATCGACGTCATCGTTGTTCTAATCGCGTGCTTCGTTCTCACCCTTTATCTATTATTCATTCTCGTTAAAATCGAAATTACAAATTTCTATAAATTAAAAATTAAAAGTACCGCCGAATGGGAAAACAAGTTAAATTGGATCCTTTTCAGAAAATTAAATAGACCAACGTGAATTACGATACGTGTCTCCTTTTTTTCTTCGATAATTTTAAATAGACCGTACCCTTTTATAAAGATTATTTTATTCTTTTTCACCTCTTAATTATTATTAATTAAATAATGTAAACTAAATAATTAAGTAATGTAAGGTATTAATGTAAACTAAATTCATGACAATAATTTGTTCCTGGTAAAACAACAATATATTTATTTGAACACTGTTTTACGTGTTCTTGTGTTTCTGTCAACAGCAAATGACATCCTATTTTAGCACATAAATTGTAAAGTTGTAATTGATATTAAAAAAGAAAAAAAACTTGTCAATGTATCGCTGTTTGGAATTGATAGTGGCACAGATAAAAAAATGTTCCTTTATTTAACAGACGGTTCACGTTATGTTTTTAATTTTAGAACGATATAATCTATAATTAATACATCAGTTTTACGTCAAAAGGGGAAAATATTACCTGGGCTGCTATTAACGTCACTTTATTTTTGTAATAAACGTGTCCATTCTTAGTCGTTTCGTAATGCTGCAAGCGTAAGGTTGTACGGTTTTCGCGGATACGAGGATAAGAGTAGGATAATTCGTTATTCTTATATATAACAGATTAAGTCATAAAGCGAGAGGATCACGAGCTTCGGTCAAAACGAAAAATTGTTTAGTATTTAAAAAACGTTAGGTTTTTCACTCGTTGTTTGTCTTTCGAGACTTATCGCTGCTTCACTTTCAAAACTGATTATCGTTCAAGACCATTTTCCGTCATTTAGTAAATACCATCTACTTTAAAATTTCCGAGCCTTCCTTTCTACCATACTGTACATTTTCTGCGTTTCTCATTGACCGCAAAATGAGACTTATAGCTGACATAATTATTAGCAGTTGTGTGAGTATACAAAAGTAATAATAACAGGTAAAAATAATAATAACGCGCATATATATACAGGGTTGTTGGTAACTGGTGGTACAAGCGGAAAGGGGGCGATTCTACGCGAAAAAAGAAGTCGAAAATATAGAATAACAATTTTTCGTTCGAGGCTTTGTTTTCGAGAAAATCGACTTTGAATTTTCGCTCGGTACGCCTGCACTTTATCACGTCTCGTTATAAAGTGGATATTATCGCAGTTTAAGTGTGTTTTTCCCGTAACGGAAAATTAGGAATACATAATGAAATAATATGAAGTAATCGTAAAGTTTATTATTACAAAAATTGCTGGAAAAAAAACGAAAAATTTTTATTCTATATTTTCGACTTCTTTTCTCGCGTAGAATCGCCCCCTTTCCGCTTGTACCACCAGTTACCAACCACCCTGTATATAAATGTATAGTCCATTTTGAAATACTTTTTCATTTTTTAATTTCCTTTGGCCTAGGCAATTTTTCAAATTACAGCGTTAATTGTCGATAATCATCGAGAAACTTATAATAACACATGTACGTAGTTTCCTTAATTCAAAAAGAAAACTTAAAAGAAATCGAAATTTCCAGAAAGTAAAGTACATATCATTCCTCTGCGTCTCTCAACGTCACGAGAAGAATCGATCTTCGAATTATCCTTCCATTTTCTAGCGCAAATTTTCCTAAACTCTAATTATACTCTTGCAAAGTTCCCAATCAAGATGCTAATCAGATTATTACGAATTTTCAAGAAACTGCAAATTTCTCCGCGAACAAATTTCCTACCCAGCAGAACCAAAAGATCGAAATAATTAAAGTAGCAAATTTTATTCGTTCCATTTAAGAGCATCAAGGGAAACGAATAGCCATCGAGTTACGCGGATATCTATTAGCCTCCTGTTCTATGGTAGCTCATTTAAAATACAGTGACAAACTCCAATGACAAACTTATCAACAGATTGTTGTAATTCTATCTCTCTATCTATGAGCAACACGATATGTATATATATATATATAATTTTGATTCACGGCGATTCAATACTTTTAACCTAATAATCTATACAATTTTCTAAATTGATGCATCGAATTTCATCATGTGCAATACGCAATCAGTATCTTCACGAGTGACATAACTTATTGGCGACCGAGCCAATGGCTCTTTACAATGGCTCCGTTTCAAGTTTTGCCTACTTATATATACGCGTTTCCTTGACCCTGGAAGATTACAATACAAACACAATAAGCCAGTATCGAAGCGGCGTTTATAAAACTGCGTTTCATACCCGTCAGATGATTTGAAGAGGCTGAAAACACGAACGTTACTGGAGAAAATTTTGCAAGTAATCTGGCCGAAGTGACTTGGACAGTTTATCGCGATCATCCAACTAGAATACATAGTTGACCGACGATCCGCGCAGAACGTGATCAACAGCGCGGAAGGAAGATGCGTGTTCGCGGATAAGCGATAATTCCACTCGGTAGCTGTTTTTTAACAGGAAATGATAGTATAAACAAAGATTGGAAAATTTCTCTACTCGTTGGCCGCGTATTGCATTTTGAATTGTGAGAGAAATCAACCATTGGAGGATCGAATTTATCTCTGATGCTTCAAATCATATAGATAATTGATTATATAATAATAGAGCTCAGTAATCGAAAGCTCATCATCTATTAACGTTTCATATCGATCGACGTTCCCTGGACGTCGAGGAACTTCGCTAGAATCGACGGTCGAAGATAAAAAGTTACTGCCTTCGGGAACCAGTGAACTGGATCGCAATCTTTCTGCGGCCAGCGAAACATTTTTCAAAACAGTGGCTATTTGTGTGAAGTGTACGATGATGATGTCGATTCTGAATTAAACCGTGTCAACCGCAAGATCGAATCGACGCGCTATTGTGATCCGTGAAAAATTGACTCGTCTCTTATCGGTTTCGTATTTCGAGGAGATATAAAGGCTAACTCGTAGAAGCTTCATAAATTACAGCAGTTGCGATAAAATCTGTTAAAAATTCATGCGTCCCTTATTATTTTTCGTATTTTGAAGCTTCGTAAAAATTCAGTTGCACCACTGACGATAAACTAGGTAAACTTCTGTTATTAACTAATTGAACAATTTACAAGCGAAGTGAATCTCTTAGAAAGTATTCGGAAAATGAAGCTGTTGTCAGTGGTGTTAATTTGCACGATAATATCGATATGTCACGGATATCGAATATTAGGCGTGTTTCCCTTCAATGGAAAGAGTCACTTCATGATGTTCGAACAATTAATGAAGATTCTGGCTAAGAGAGGACATCAAGTCGATGTGATCAGTACGTTCCCTTTGACGAAGCCGTATCCGAATTACAACGATTTAATCGTGCTACCGACAACGAGACAATTCATGAACAATATGACTTACGACGAAATAAACATGTTGTTTGCCAACTCTCCTACTGATGTCGTGGCTACTTTGGCGGGAAATGATATTTGTGAATTTCTGAACCACTCACAGATGCAGCAACTTATACGAAATCCGCCTAACGATCCACCTTACGACGCGGTCATAATGGAGGTATGAATTATAATAAAATATCGCGTGAGAAAGGTCCTTGTTCAATGATATCATTTTATTCACGGGAATAATGAAATTCCTATCTTAGAAAGTGGATCGCTTCGTCGGTGGTTCATTTCTGCAAATATTTCAAAATTGTAGCAGATTAGTCGTGTAGTTAGTTCCAAGAGCGAAGAAGAAAATTATGTTCGTAATAGTTCGGATCGATCGACAGCTTAGGTGATTTAAAAATTGTTCCGCTATGAGATACAAAGGATCTATAACTCTGCGTGTCTGTTCTCCTGTGATCTTCAATTTCATCCGATCACCGAATACAGTCAAATATATAAAATAAAATAGAATTTAATGAAATATGCACGTTTGAAATTGCAAATTTTCCTAATTTTCTGAATTCTCGGTAATTTATTACGAATAGATAATTTAATAGTAAGCTTTCGAAATAAAGACGAAGGTTCTTTGACAAGAAATATCGACTGCAAGAAGGAAGTTGGTGAGAAAGCTCGCTAGAGAGGAGCTTTAGAGGAGGAGAGATGAAATAAAATAAATCATCCAGGTTATTCTAGATTATAGCGTTTAGAAATATATTGAAAATCAACTGTATGCCAAACACATATACAACGAACATGGATAGAATATAAATGTTATTCTTAGTTCGCTCGTATTATGCAGCGCATAAAGTTTTGTATTATTTGCCAGGGACTTTACTTCGTTTGAAATTAGAACTTTGAAAAGATATATTTTTGATAAAAGAAAGGCCTCGTGGTTACGATACGGAGAACATATCGCACTTATAATTAAAATATTATGTAAGATTAGAATCGGACATCAAAGAAGTACGAATATTTGTTGTTACGTAATTGTCACTTACGTTATATATCGCATACATTTATACAGTAGATCTCGGCAGTTCGAAACGTAACGATTTCAGTTGCAATATATATGGCAATTAATATTTACGATTCATTAAGCAATTATGGTTGTTCCTAAAATTTTTAGAATATATACGAACGAGGAGAAGGTGTTAGATAATCTACGTATTAGAATTTCAGTGGAAATTAGATTGATCGCATTTCGCGTTCATTTGTGAAATGCACACTTGACTGTCCGTGACAAATAAATAAATTACATGTTTATATTAAAACAAACATTTGTCAAAAGTAATATATGTAGGATTGTTACATTGTAACAGTAGATAGATAAATCCGACGATAATTATAAAATGAAATAACGCATAGAAAGAGGCGAAATAGTAAGTAAGAAAATAAAGATAGAATCGCATAAATATTTTACTAATTACTAATTTATATAAATAAAAATAGAGGATTTGTTATACATAGTTATAGGGCGAGTAAGAGATCTCGCGGTTATTTGGTATTCCAGTTTAAAGTGTCGTTCGTAAATTGGAATAGTCGATGAAGATCTATTGCACAAAGTAGACCTACAATTTAGCTCGTTATCTCGTTATAAGGAAACGCTATCAAAATCACCACTAACCGGTCTGTTCGTTCTTCGTTCAACTTACAATTATTCCCTGAAAGCAATATCCTTCGTCCGCACCTCTTCCCATCAGTTTATTGCTCGCCAATATACTTCAGACATTAAATCTTCGAGGCAACGGTCTATTAGTTAGGCCATCCTTGCGATATCTTGACAATTCGATATTTCAAAATACATCGTCGTCTTTGACGATATAATTACAAGATATTTTAAAGTACCTTAATTAAACAGTATCTTAATTTAAGTACCTTAATTAAATTAAATTAAGAACCGATAAATCAATTAATGATACGTATAAATATATTCTCAAGATATTTTAATTTATACGTCAGAATAGCATAATTACATCTGTTTAAAAAATTCTTTTTTAAATTACCATTTCCTGTTAATAATTTCTATCGGACATAATCTACATTTATGTTCTTTAAATCACGAAACTTTATTCGTCTCTACAGAAAATTATCTAAAATGAAAAAAGAAAATTAATTTCCTTTCTGCTAGTCCGATGAACAGATAAATTTCAGATTTACTTTTGGTAGTATGAAAATTCCAATGAAAGCGAATTTACACTATAAATAATATTTCAGAATATCGGAAATCTTTACATAAATAGTTGATACTTTCTATCGTTAACCAGTTAACTCGTCACGAAGAAATAGCGATATTTTGTGTTCTGACCAGCTCTGTCAGTAATAAAATTAAAAAGTAATACAGTCATTTCGTTACAACTTAATTCTATGCTGTAACAGCCACGCATACTCTGTGTTTGACGAGTATACTCGTCATAGCTTACTTTTTGCGACACGTAACATTTTTAGCAAACGAACGATAACAGATAAATACGATTAAGTAACTTCTATTACACAAAGACTTCAGTCCAGTAACTTTATGTAAAGTCATTTCCACTCATCTGTGTTTATCTAAAGCTGTCATCATTTAGTAGCAATAAATGCCACTTATCACAACTGGTGTTTGATGCTTAGTCATTTCTCGATAAAATATCATCGATGAAACTTTCCTTTTTCTTTCGTTTTTCTGTTGTCACGCAACCTGATTGTAATTTTTCAGTCGTAAATTATATTTTGTTTTCCAGTTGAGGAGCAATTCTTTTCCCTTCCCGATAGTTGAGTAATCATAAAGAATGTTGGAAAGATTAGAAGATGGAAAGTCACGGCTACGCTAAATTCATAATGTCATAGAAATGTCGTAAATAGTTATATGAGAAACATTGCAATAAGATATCTATTGTTTTTAATAACTGTACGAATTGTTCCATGTTTCCTCGTTACTTTTCAGACAGAAAAGTGAAATCATCGAAAGAATGTAGAATAAAATAGTCGAATAGAAAAAAATAGAAGTGATATTACTTTTACGAGTAATATCCAATCTGTTTTTAAATTCTCCTTAAATTCTAAACTTAGATACGATATTAAACACCTTTATACGAAGCTAATAGCTCCGCGATGATTTACTCAAACTCTTGTTTCAGCACCTTTATCAGAATAAAGATTCAATTGGATGAAGATTCGTTTAGAGCATCCAAACTAGCAGCCTGTGTAATTCCAT
The DNA here is from genome assembly GCA_014825925.1 of Bombus breviceps. Taxonomy (NCBI): domain Eukaryota; kingdom Metazoa; phylum Arthropoda; class Insecta; order Hymenoptera; family Apidae; genus Bombus; species Bombus breviceps. The sequence goes on along the minus strand of CM026189.1, from coordinate 8,217,519 downwards.
CTTTCTTCGGTTCTTTCTCACCATCAAACCCTTTCGAAAAGATCGAAAGAAAGGAAGATTGTAAATTTCAATTGTAAGAATTCCATGGAAATAAATCCCACCCGTTTGTTCAACCTGTTTCAGGTATTCGGCGCGCAGTGTTTCGCGATATTTGGTGATATCTTAAAGGTGCCAGTGATAGGAGCGAGCTCCTCTGTCCTTTATCCATGGATCTATGACTGCATAGCGAATCCGGAAAATTTGGCGTTCGCGTCAAGCAATCTAATCGCCTATCCGCAGAATATGAACTTCTGGCAGAGAATGTACAATTTTGTGAACACCGTTTACACGAAATGGGAGTTCAAAGCAAAAACCGCAAAACAGACGGATATTTTAAGAAAATACGTTAGCCCTGACGCGCCCGATATCAGACAAGTGGAAAGGAAGATATCTATGATCCTCGGAAACTCGCATATTTCGATAAATGGAATCAAGCACACTACTCCTGCGTACATCGAGGTCGGAGGATTGCACGTACGAGACGAAGGAGTCGAATTACCACTAGTAATTTTATTTCTTTACTTTTGTCTTTCTCTTTACGTCCGGTCAATACGTATGATATTTAGATATATAGATAGATTCGATGTACAAATCTTCTTCTATTTGCCTGTTGCGTTGCGAATCCTTTCACGGCTGATAGGAGAACTCGCTAGATTACAGAAAGAAAATATTTAACAAATAGTATCTTTCCTTCTATCGGCACTCGTTCGTATAGAAGGGATAAAGATAGTGATCGAAAGATCGTAACTATATTTCGTGGAATATCTTGAGATTCGGAAGATGTAGGAACAAATTTTCTTAAATTTAGTTGCATAAAGAATTTTGAAAGAGACTCGCTTATCCAAATCAATTCAATTCAAGTACTATATAAATTAAAATTTATTGGAGTCATCCAATTTTGATTGCACTTAAATTTTCATTGAATATTAGAAATTTAAATGTAGTATATCTAATATGTAATTAATTCGTATACTGTGTAATTTTATACTATTTGAATTAATGCATTATAAATTAACATTTTTTGGTGTCTTTCTTTTTTCTTCTTTTTTATTTTTCTATTGGCTAGAATATTAGAATCAACTGTCGCAGAGAATTTTTGGTGACTTGACTTCACAAATTCGTTTATCTTTTGCAGCGCGGCTATATATTTAAAAACAATCGCAAGAGTAAGCTAGAATGTTAGAATAGCAATGATAATAGTTATACGCTCTGTAAAATGAAACGATGAAACGTAGTTTTCAGCAATGTTTGCAAAGTTTGATACAAATCAACGTAGATGTTAATTAGACGGTAATTATCGATGGTGTTTCATACGAATTAACATTTTCGTTTGAAACATCACGAGATATAACAACATTCGAAATTTTTTTATCGCAATGGGAAAATTATTTTCAGAGTCTAGAGAAATGGATGAACGAGAGCACACATGGATTCGTTTATTTCTCGTTTGGCTCGATGGTGAAGATCGAATCCTTCCCAATGAAAATCCTTAACATCTTCTACAACTCTTTGAGTAAAATATCACCTGTCCGTGTTTTGATGAAAATCGCAAAACCGGACGAACTTCCGCCTGGACTACCGAAGAACGTTCATGTCTTACCATGGGTGCCACAAGTTAAAGTTCTCAGTAAGTAATCATCGCTGAACGTGTTAGAAACTGAGAGAAAGAAAGTACTTCGACAGATAAGATTTGTAAGGTCCATTAAGGGTAAGACCCGTTAAGGATGAAAGTCTATTAAGGTAAAGTCCATTAAAGTTCTGCAAGATTTTTAATTCGTTCATTTTTTATTTTGGCAAAAGATATTTGTAGGATTAAAAGATTATTTTACGTAGGAACAGAATTACGGATAAATATATTCGATATTAAAATCGATTGTTAAATATTCAGCTCGATGCAACGTTGCGACTAGACAAAATATGATTTCTATTTTCAATTCTGTTCGTCGATTAATTCACACACGCATCTTTCGCGCAACACATTTATATTCTAACGTTATTAGAATTTTATAAAATTAAAAGATTATTTTATAGCGTATTTGACACGATGTAAATAAGATACACGCGGCAAAGATTTCTTCTTTTCCCTCTCGTTTCCTTCTGTTAAGGATATAACATCCTACCAGCTTATTCATTATTCAGTGGTGATCATCAGAGAACTAGATTTTTTGATAAAAGTTTTAATCGATTAGAAAGTTAACAGCGTGCTTTAAAATTTAATGATTAAGTGTCCATACAACATTCCATCATTTGCAATTTGAATGCAGAAAATTCAATTTTCAATGATAGAAATATATCGACTGAAACGGTGCTATCTTATTTTTAATAATTAAATAATATCCAATCTTCGATACTCTCGATACTCCATCTTTCCATGTATTTCTGCTACCGAACATTAAATAACGTAGTTAACCGACTATGTATTTTCGTTTATTTCACTTAAATTTCCATTATCATAATTCCATAAGTAATAAACTTTCGAGAGATCGAACAAAGTTTACGAAGCTTCCCTTTAACCATCCTTTTAATCTTCGTTCTAACAAGATATTTGTTTCTTTTTTCCAGAACACAAGAATGTGAAGGCATTCATCACCCATGGTGGTCTTATGGGTACCCAGGAGGCAATTCAATACGGTGTCCCTTTGATCGGTATACCGTTGTTTGCTGATCAATTTATCAATATCAACAACTACGTCCGGCTCAATATTGCAGTAGGATTAGAAATTGACACTCTGACCGAGGAGAAAATGGATCACGCCCTGAATAGCATTTTGAACGATCCAAAATATCGGTATTTTTCCTCTTTCTAATTTTTCCTCAAACGCGTATATAAGTCACCTAATCGCGTTCATTCGTTGCTCCTATTTTAATTCTTCTATGTTCTAAATTTGGCAACAAATTCGACAGACTATAATCGCATTTTTTCTATAAAAAGTATTTTCTTTTTTTGTCTTAGTATTTTATCTTTGAACTATTTTATCTTTGAACTATTTTATCTCTATATCAAAGAAAATCTTTCGTCATTTAGTATCATATTTTTGGCACAAGTTATCGTGTGTCACGAGTTAAGAAAATGCCGAGTAACTGTGAGCCATGATATCGTGACGAGACTAATTGCACGTCTACAAAGTTCGTCAAGCGTCTGTACGCATTTCAGGGACACGGCGAAGAAGCTCTCGAGAAAATTCGTGGATCGTCCGTTAAGTGCGGCGGACACGGCGATTTATTGGGTCGAATACATCATCAGACACGGTGCAAACGCGCTTAGATCACCGGCCATGGACTTGACATGGTGGCAAGTGGAACTATTGGACGTTGTAGCGTTTATTCTGATTGCGATTATCGCCGCTCTCTATATTATAATGACCGCGATTCAGTTCGTGTTTAATTTAACTGGTAACTCGGATTCCAACGAGTTACGCAAGAAGAAAATTTCTTAAATACTTCTTTCCTTTCATTTTTTTGTTTTGTTTTTATTGCTTTGATGACGAGAAATCGTTGCTCCTTTTTTCCATTGAAAGAGAAAAGGAAACGCGATAAAAATATTTTTCGTACTATATATATTATTTTTGACAAAAAGCAAAAAAGAACCAAAGGAAAATTCGAATAGATGTAGTAGATTGGTTTGGTGGAGAGATAAGATCTCGTAGTGAATTGTATACGTGACACGCCCTGTAATCGTGTTTTTTGTAATTAGTCGTTGCCGGTTCGGCGATTATCTGAACTCGACGTTTTATCTCGTCTCGTTATTAAAAGACAAACCCTTTTTATCAAAACGGAAATTTAATTAATCGAATTGAATTATACGAACGTTCTCGTATCATCGCTTGCTTCCAATTTTAACCATACTAAATAAATTCTTTTTAATTTTATAGAAGTGTATCAACGCAGATATATTATTACTTAGGAAAATTTGTAAGTGCAATTAAATTGTGATTCAATCCATTCCATACGAACTGGCCAAGACAAATTATCGAATCGTAAACAGTCGACTCATATATATATGTTTATATACAGGGTGGTTGGTAACTGGCGGTACAAGCGGAAAAGGGGTGATTCTACGCGAAAAAAGAAGTCGAAAATATAGAATAACAATTTTTCGGCTTCTTTTTTCGCGTAGAATCACCCCCTTTCCGCTTGTACCGCCAGTTACCAATCACCCTGTATATATATATATGAATAGTGAAAAAATACAGAAAATATGTACACGATGTATGTTTACTGCTGCTTAAGTGAATAGATATAAAGATGATTAGAACATTGACGTGAAAAATAAGGAAGGTCTCTGTATTCGACGAATTAAGGTCGCAATAGGCGAAAGCCTATTATTATTGTTATACTCTTACAGTAACGTAAATTGAGTAAAATAAAGTCCTGTGAGAAAAATTATAAAGAAGAGATAGTACGTACATGTTTGCATATTCCAGTTTTTATCTTTCAAGACAATCAGATAGTTTTAATAGTAACAATGATAGTTAAGTAGTAAATTGTAATATTATTATGAAATAATCATTTTAAAATTATGTTATTACGTTTCTTCTGTTGCTCGTCATTGTACACTGAAAATTGTCAAGCATAAAACAAAGAACGAATAAACAAATGTAAAACGATACTTTCTTCTGTTCCAAAATCATATAGAACGTGGTGTAATATTTTGGAAATCGAAAAATACTTTGTAACTCGTGGAGGGAAAGAATTTCGTGAAATATCGTCCATACTGATTTACTGAAACAAAATGTTCAATGATTGTTTCGTGTTTAATCGTTGCAAATGCGCTTGTACCTAGATGCTGACAGTTCGTGTCAAATGCATGTTTAGCTCTCAGAATTTTCAACGTTATGAAAGAGTACGCTCGGAAAAGCAACGTCAGCCTGGAAATTTCGAAAATAGATATTTTTATCGATGATACGTGTCCCTAGTCGCTACGCTTTTATCCGCTGGAATTTTCCTGTTTACACACTGTCAACTAAATATCGAGACGCGCTATATACAGTTAAGCGTCAGTGAGGCATTTTATTTACTAATCCTCGAGTTTTTCAGAAAAAATGCAAATGAAAAGAAGCAAGTTGCTGTTCCTCGTTCTTTCGTAATTTTAATTAAAAGGCAAAAATTTCAAATTATTATTTCGACTCGATTGTTGCAGCGTTTATTTCACTGTGGATATAAATTATTACGTGATATCGAAGAAACCGTAATAACGCCAACACACGTGAGGAAGTTCTTGACAACAAACTTTTCTTATCGATATTCTCGTTTATGGGAGTATGATTATACTGTCAGATGTCACGAGGTAATTCCTATAAAATATCAATCAACGATATCTTCGGAAAATAACATAAAGTGGATCAACGCGTAATTGTTATTAACGAATTGTACGACGAAGATATGGAGGATCATCAGAACAGTATTACACCATATCTTCTCGTTTATTGGTATTATAAGATGACAACTTATTTGACTAAGACGAAAACTATTTTATAAAGCGAATACATAGTATTAAACAAATCTAAGCTCGTATTAACAAGTGTTTCCCACTAGAATTATACCCAGTTCTTAACTGATATCGTTTGACCCTGGTTGATTTAAAAGGGATTACATCAGGTTACTTAATTCTAAGATTAAACATCATCAATGCGATTTGTTACGATGAAACTAAATACCTAATTGAAAAAACGAAAGACCGATACTGGTCACTTCGATCATTTTATTCTCTGGTATTATCGGATCCTCAGTTTCTCCATAATTGAGAATTATACGGCTGACTGAAAACCTCATAAATGCACCAGAATCGAGCGAAGCTCTCTCGTACGAAACAAAACAGAATTGCGATTGGAAGGTGAGCCGGGTAACTCGAAAACCGTCGAGCGACTATCCGCGGCAGTTAGTTATTGCCGTAAATCCCAGCGCGTGAAGCCACAAATCACATTTGAATTGAGGTTCTACCGCACGATGAAGTCGACGTGGAAGCTGTGAATCGCCTTCTCGAATGTGAATCCATCGATCGACAAACAGATGGTTCGGAAATGACGTTGGTCTTGGGAAACGTCGTTGCTCGCGAATCAACCGGAAAAAAGTCTCGAGAAGGCTGATCCGTGAAACGGGGTACGTTCGAATGACAGTGCGCTATTTTCAAGGGAAAGTCTTGGTCGATCGGCCGGGAATATCGAGGCTATATATATGAGAATGGAACACAATGGCGAATATCCGGAACAAAAAACTGAAAATGAAGAGAAAGAACGAATAAATTTTCGGTCCATGAATGGCTGAATGGATGAATGATTCTTGTGTACGGGTTTCGAAGATTGCTTTGTTCCTTTTGTTGATTAACAGTTGCACTATCGTGTATGCGAAAGCGACAGTTCTCAGATTTGTTGGTTTTGTCGGAATCATTAGGAACACGCAACGTAAAACGCGAAACTGAGACATAAAAATCGTAAAGGAGAAACTTAGACATGAAACTTAGACGTAACAGCTGATTTCGACATAATCGTCCATCTGTTTGTCTATAGACGAGATAGAATCGTAATAATTTTAGCTGTGTCATTGAAGTTCCATATCGTTACTAAACGATAATTGCAGCTTTTCACGTACGATAACACTTATCACTCAAAAACGTTTGATATAATACAAGGTAAGCACCAACCATTCGCATGCTTTTTAATAACTTCGCTAGTACAACGTGTGTTGTAATTACGCTTACAAAAAGTAATTAACCCGTGCTCGGTTCCGAACAGCACACGCGTTAACTCGCAATACCTATTTATAAAAATACATACACGAACGTGAGTAAGCAATTCGTGCAAGATTAATCAAATCCGCGAGTCATCCTCGATCTTTCTTCGTTCATCTTGTTCTAAGTGAAACTCGAAAACCTGTTAACATTCTGGAACAGTTACGTATTATCTTACTAACACTGAAAGTGTCATCACTCCATTGCATGTACATGTATAAGATCAGAGAGCAACACGCGAGTGATATACTATACGAGTGATACCAGCATACCAGTATAGATATCGTAGAATATCATTCATCATTGAGTCAGTCGTAGAGTAAGAAATGATTCTGCCGCTCTCTCGAAAAAGTGCTTCGTCGTCAAAGTTCGATATATTTACGTCTCAAATGAAAAACTTATAATAAAACAAATAAATCGTCGATGTTAAATAAAAAGGTGTTCTAGAATCCCGGTATCATAATTTCCAAATAATTTCGAAATAATCCAAAGAAGATATCAGTGGTTGGTGGACGAAGAATACTCGAAGAATTTCATCGAGTCGCGAACGAACGAAGAAGAAAAATTAAAAATCTGAAAGGAAGAAACGCGTAAACACTTGTTCGTCGTCACGATGAGACTCTTACTACCGATATTTCTGACGATATTAGCGTGTGGTTGGTGCAATGGCATACGAATTCTCGGCTTGTTTCCGCTCAATGGAAAGAGTCATTGGGTGATGGCGGAACGACTGATGACGAGCCTCGCGGAACGGGGCCATCAAGTGGATGTCGTTACTCATTTCCCTATGAAGAATCCACCGCCCAATTATAAGCAAATTTCTATCCAAGGAACAATACCGTCACCGGTAAATAACCTGCACGCGATCAACGTAACGCGTATAAGAAACATCGATGTGAAATTCCTTACGGACGTAGCAGGAAAAGATCTTTGCAAGTTATTTGCACATGAACAGCTGCAAAACGTTATAAAAAAGCCTAAGGACCACTACGATGTCGTCATAACAGAGGTATGTTCCAACGATTCTAACATTTTATTTTGAGGCACGATCTTTCGTCTTTCGGTATGTTTGTTGAATTGTATCGAATATCGAAAAGAATTGAAAAGAAAGGAATTTGATTCGAAATTGCAGGAATACAGATTTCATTTGTTTTATTCTTTTCTATTTATTTATTCCCTTCTATTTATTTTCTTTGCCTATCCTTTTCTTTTTTTTATGTTACTTTATCGAACTGCTTTTCGTAAGAAAATTGAGACCTTTTATTTTATCTTTTTCAATACCCGAGATAGAAATAGCAGCATGAAAATTGGCAGTAAATTGGCGCTAAGTCGCAAAAAGGTGGTTCTCGATTATTATCTTATTCTGTGCAATTTAGTCTCATTCTAGTCCGTTGTAGCGTTCATGAATGGTCGGTCGTTTCATGATTAGCACAATAAACAACAGTATCGAATGTAATATAACATGACATAATTTTGACACCTTGAAAAATACACCTTGCAATTTCAATTATTTTCTAAAATAGTATACACTTATTTACAAAATAGTATTATCTTCTACAATAATATTCATTCATTGATAAAATTGATAAAACTAAACAGATCGTGACACTATTAAAAATGTTGCCTATCATAATTTTATATTTCTTTACCTATAAACGTTCAACGGCATACTTTACGTCCTTTTAAATTAACAGGTTACGAAAAGATACTCGTGAAATCATGAAATTCTTAATACACTTTAATTCGTAACATTATTCAAAGGAAGCAACTTCAAAGACAATCTAATTTATAATCACTCGAGAGTACAATGAGGAAGTTTTACGTAAAGCAAATTACGATACACGTAATTACAAATCGTTTCAATTATTTAATTCGATTCGTATTTCGCAGGAGAATTTTCCAGGATAAAAAGTCGTAACCTTTTTCGAAATTCTTCTTCTCCCTTGCCTTTGCGATAAAATTCTTTCCCTATGTTCTTATCAGAACTTTATACTCTAGCGTCGATATTATCGTACCAACCAGACTTCCGAACCGTCGTTAGTTTTCCGAGAAACAAATATTCAGCTACTGAAATGAAAAATACGTAATAGATTATTAAACTGACGATTTATGGATATTTATGTATCTTTGCAAATTTACCTTTCACGTATTGGTGTCATGTTCAATATATCAGAATTGAATTAATTTGCAGCGTATAATGTTTAGTTAACATAATTGTCACGCGAACGTTTGAGAACGTGTTAATGCCGATTGCAGGTACATACTCAATTCGATTATAATTCGACCGTGAAATTGATTAGCTACGTTTTAGATCGCAAAACCAGCTGATCGTCATTCAGCGTGCGTTATCATTACCGGAACCGCTACAATCGACAGCACGAATATTTCATTCGTCGTTTCACGTTTACGTCGATACGACTGCAAAATCGCAAAATTTGAGTTCAATGTAACATCCAACGTTTACGTTAATAAATAATCAAAGTTGATTTTACATGAAAACAATTGCACTTGAGATCTATATCTATTACACCTTTTCTTTTTTTCTACTCTTCCTGGTCGATACGATAAGTCCATTTATTATCTTGTTTTCTAAAACCCCGGTATATTCTTCTAAATGAAACTTTTTCCATAGAAAAATCAATTGAATCAATAATCGTTCAGGTAAGCATCACTGATAAGAGATTAACGAAGGTTCGATTACGACAAAGCGATAAAAAAGAATTATTTATTTTACAAGTATTTACATAATTAACTGTAGCGATAAATATCAGATAGTTTTATATGTTCGTATGTTATCTTTTAATGAAAAAAGTCTACAATTGACAGATACGCATCTTGGCAAGTCTGCAATTGATCGCATCTTGGCAGATACGTCTTACAGAGATAACGACCTGTCGGTAGTACGACACAGAGTAGGATCTATCAATAACATCGATAACTCAGCAGCATTTGTATTACGCTGATGTTAAACAACATACACTGATAACGCGATACGAAGAACGTTAGAAACGACAGGAAGATTTGACGAAGAGGAAAGATTCATCGCGATGAAACGTGAAAGCGGAACGCTTTCACAACCAAACAAAACATGACAATTTAAACGAGAGACTGCTGCAATCGTGTACATAGCAATTATATGAAAATAAATATATAGAGTCCATCGGATCAACGTGGTAGAATTGAAATGGCACACGATCTATGAAATATCTTATCAAACATGGCATATTATCTGTGAAAAAAACTTTTTCAAGTACCTTTCGATATCGAGAACTACGAACCGCACTAAATAATAGAATCTCTCGCGTAATATGAAAAGTATGTTCTTTCTATTGATTGATACTTCAAACTGTTCCAATTAGAGTACGCCTCTAGATTGTTTGCGATTTATCTGTGAAACTATTTTTGATAAAAATAATTGCAAAGCAAAGATCAAGGAAATACTTTATTTATAATTCTACAAAGCTACTTCGTCCAATCGTTTCACAACTTTTTCGTTTAAAGTTTCTATCGTATATGTCGAACATCCTATAGAGAATATTCGTAGAGATCTAGCGTAGAGACCTAGAAACCGGTTTCTGATAGATTATTGTTTCTGCCGAATTCCGTATGCTCTAGAACGATCGTTTGATGGTTACATAAATACGTATTTCCAACCGAATTCAAATATTATCTGCGTGGTACTGTACAATATCTTGCATTTCGTGTTAAATTATTTTACACATGACACGGCAGAAAGTACAAGGTAAGCGTATTATTAAAGTAATAATACTAATGTAAATATTAGCGTGGCCAAAAATATTTTCAACGATTTTAGACAATTCTTTTATGGAAAATCTTACTAATCGTAGCCATTTGGTTTGATCACCTCTGCCTCTTCTTCATAAATAGATTTCACGATCTCCTGTCGTTTACGAAGCAAATTCTTACATCAGTTCGCCGCTGTCTTTCACGGATGAAGCAGCAGAGTGTTTCCTCCGCGACATTTTGTAGTCTTCTACTTGAGCAACGTGATAAACGTGATCGAACAACGTTAAAAATCTCGTGTTTGTCAATGAGTAAATGATCGTTTGATAAATGATTCTGGACCGCGGAAGGTTAGCGCGGTTATTTTATTAATTTATTTATTATTTTATCGTGTATTATTTATTTGTAAGCGATCGTAAGATCGAAAACGAAAAGTGATTTTATTGTGATCATACGACTTCAAGTTTCAGCGACGATTCCAGTCGTTAACTTTATCTGGAAGAAACTCATTAAAGGTTGGAGAAGACGCGTAATTATGTTTTGTTATTGTCAGAAGAATAATTTATATACACGTGGCTATTAAACTCCGAAAATTAACTCTATTCGCGTTAATAACGTAACGATGCTCTTAGTGAATAATAAATCTTCTTGATGAATATTCTTGATAAATATTAATATATATCTACTCACAATAGTTCTTATCAAAACGTGCTTGTTGATCTAAACGTATACATATTCATCGTAGCTTTTGAAATCTCGTTTACATTGAGGACAATTACGCGTATACATAGTATACGTAGTATTGTACACATGCACGTATAAGTGTCGTTGTATTTTTTAAAAACATTGATCATAAACGTGCGCCGTTACTTTGCAATTTGAGTAGTCCTATTAATCCAACAGCAAATTCAATAAATATTTCATAAATCGCAATTCCACATACGTTCTAGGACAAACACCTTCTAAGTAATTTCTAAGTAAAATCAATATCCGAGGGCAACATTTTTTTTTTATTTAAACGCGTTCATACAATAATATTTATCATTCGCAAACGTTCGATACTAATTGGTTACAGATACCAGCTATTCCTATTCTTAATCATCGCGTGTAGCTATTTTACGTATATAGGTATAGTAAAGTGATTAATTAACTTGTTCTCTGTTCTGACCAGCTGCACTCTTCTGACCGGAAACTTAAAATACATACATATAGAAGCACATAAAAACACGGACGTGAGTAGGCACATTGCAACGACTAACCAAATTCTCGGACTATTTCATCAACCGTCCGTTAAGACGCTATCTAATCGCAAAGCAGCCTAAAGAAAATCTTCCTCTTGGTAGTCATCATTCTGGCAACGTCACGTGTTATCTCGTTGCCATTGAACAACCATAATTTCATTATTCGTATACGAAATCTCTCATGATAGTGCATGCGATTATTACATTGCGTATTAGTGCGTAACGACACTCGAGCTCTGTCATTCAACATCGAGCGAATCGCGGAGCAAGGAATACTCCTGCCGCTCTCTCGAAAAAGTGCTTCGTCGTCAAAGTTCGATATATTTACGTCTCAAATGAAAAACTTATAATAAAACAAATAAATCGTCGATGTTAAATAAAAAGGTGTTCTAGAATCCCGGTATCATAATTTCCAAATAATTTCAAAATAATCCAAAGAAGATATCAGTGGTTGGTGGACGAAGAATACTCGAAGAATTTCATCGAGTCGCGAACGAACGAAGAGGAAAAATTAAAAATCTGAAAGGAAGAAACGCGTAAACACTTGTTCGTCGTCACGATGAGACTCTTACTACCGATATTTCTGACGATATTAGCGTGTAGTTGGTGCAATGGCATACGAATTCTCGGCTTGTTTCCGCTCAATGGAAAAAGTCATTGGGTGATGGCGGAACGATTGATGACGAGCCTCGCGGAACGGGGTCATCAAGTGGATGTCGTTACTCATTTCCCTATGAAGAATCCACCGCCCAATTATAAGCAAATTTCTTTGGCTGGATCCTTACCGGCAGTGGTAAATAACATACACATGGAAAATGTAACACGCTTTCGAGGCATGAACGTAAAGCACCTAATAGAAGTGACAGGAACTTCGGTTTGCGAATTATTGGCACATAAGGAATTGCAAGACGTTATAAGGAAGTCCAAGGATCGGTACGACCTTGTTATAACAGAGGTGTGTTTCAGACAATAATGATGATATTTTATTTTTGAAGCACGATAGTTCATCTCATCGATAGTTTTATTTCTTAAATTATAGCGGAAAGTTTGAGTGAAAACTGCGAGGAATTGAAATGTTATTTTTTGTTAATTTTTCTTGTACCTGCGTTTTTTTTCTTTTTTTTAATTATATTTCTCTCTTATTTCTATTCGCTTAACGCGTACGCGAGCCGAAAATACTATTACGCGACAAAGTAGTTCTCACTTATCGTCTTGTTTAACGTAGGCAGTATTCCCATTTATAACAACATACTATATATAGTCCAGATCAATTAAAATGTTTTGTAATAGAATATCATAAGTAAAAACGTTTGAAAGAACAAACACGCGACACTGACGTCTTATTCTAGTTCCTCGTAGTGTTTATAAATCGTCGTTTCGCTAACAGCATGGTAATTAATATCAGGCGTATTATAACGTCATTTAAGTTTAGCATCTTCAAGCGTAAGCGTTACTTGCATCTTTAAACGTCTAACATATATAGCGTACCATTTACTTCCAGAATCGTATTATCTCTTAAGTGATATTCGTTTATCTATAAAATGACATATGTAATATTGGTGAAACAACACTAGGAGAATTATCACACTGCTGCTTTTCTATCATAATCTTGCACTTCTTTTTAATAAAAGATTAACGATCGCTTCATCCTCGTTATGATAACAAATCTTCGTCGCTTGTTGTTTACAGGTATACGACTGAGTAAAATTGTTTTTTTTTCGTCTAATATTGAGTAACCCTTCTTATAATAGCATCATCGTTTTTCTCAATTTTTCGCGTCAATTATCATCCTTTCAACCATAGTTATCGTTAAAGTTAGACGATAATTTGAAAATAAAATACACGAGGACAGGCTGACCTGTAAAAAACAGACAGACTATCGAGTGAAATAATCTCGCGAAGCTTTCGCAAAATCTATTCGAATCATCGATTCGTTTCCAAACTATTCAATATGGCTAAGCAAATTTCCACAAAGTAACTTCGAACGACTTTCCACGCCATCAAGTTCCAAAAACAATCCAGCCGTTTTTCCATTAGCGGCTCATCTTCGGTCCTCGACGAAAACGCAGTAACCGACCGATCGTTCGATCTCCGATGTAAATCGTTCGCGAGTCAGACGTTCATCGCACGGAATAATACATTTTGTCAAAGCCGAGCTACTATCCAAGCAGTTTTAAAACAACAGCGTATATGGTTTCTCGAAACGCTAAACGTTTACAAAACGAACGACCTCGTCGATTTCAACGACGTTGAGATATATTGTCAAGGTCAACATTCAGAACAACTCTTTTTCACACATACAGATCGTGGCCGAATAACACGTACAAGCGTGCACAAGGTGATTTCCTCACGAAAAGATAAAAACAAAATATGAGATAAAATTTTGTCATTTAAGGTTTAGTTTTCGAGTGAAATCGAGTTTGAAAATTTATCAAATATACTTGAACGTATACTAGGACTGGGTAATACTAATTAGTCGACAGCAGGTTATTCTACGTGCAAAGATAAGTCAAAAGTGTAGAATAAAAAACCGATGATCAGACCGGTGTTGATCAACGTATTTTAAAGAATTTCATTTCAACTATATCTTTATGTTTAAGTGTCGAAATACTTATGCAAATAATTATCCGAAAATTGTGAAACTGAAACGATTCTATATACTCGTTCATCCCAGAACTAGAAGACTGAAGCGATTCTGTATATTTTTTCCAGCTGTTCGCCGCACCATGTTACTTGGCGTTCGGCCGTCACCTAAACAAACCCGTGATTGGTATAGTCACCTCGGCTTTTCACGAATGGCTCAGCAGCGTGACAGGAAATCCGAGTAATCCTTCCTTCGTGCCTGGCGTATTCTCGTCGTTCGGCCAGCGAATGACTTTTTGGGAGAGGCTACATAATACCTTCACAACGAATCTAATATCATGGCAGATGAACTACTATCTGGACCAGCAGGCTGTTTATGTGAAAAAGTTCTTTAATATAGACGCTGGCATCCCGGAACTTCATCAAGATATAGCGGCTATCTTGGTCAATTCGCATCATAGCATAAACGGAGTCAGACCGATGACGACTGGGGTCATCGAGGTCGGTGGATTACACATTAACGAAAATTCGGATCCGTTGACACCGGTGAGTGAAACACGACTTCTTTTTCTCTTTATTTTTTCTTTTTGCTCTAACTAAACAGAGAAAAGGTAGAAAGCCCTTTTAAGGAATATTCAAAAAAGATTGAATCGTTGACGATGCAAACAAAATCCCATCCTGAAATTCCCACCTCACGAACATTTATTTCTCTTGAAAATATTTCGAATAGTTGATTTAACAAATATTCGTATAGTGCGGTAAAGGAATTCACTTTGCCCGATTTTTATCTTTATCGAAATATATTTCGAACGTTTGACTTAACCAGCGGTTGGGGTTAATGCGGCAGAGTATCTTTGGCACAGCAATTATTAATAATTATTATTTTATGTATTATACTGAAAAAAGACGTACTCCTAGATATATTGGCCAGAGACACGGAATTTGGGGAAAATAGAAGATCGTGTCAATTGCTCTCGATATTAAAATATTATTATCGAGCGAGTACCGAAGATTACGATACAAGAGATTAAAGATACGCCAAATTTAAAAAGTTCGTAGCTATAATCTCTGGTAAAATGTATTCGACCGAAGCTTTCACCATACACGGAAGAGAAAAACAGAGAAATTAAAGTACAACGACAAAGTACCTTGTCCAAAGTGTAATAATCTCGGGGTACTATTAAGATGATTGGCCAAGATTATGATGCAACGTGTAATTACCATAATGCATTCGAAGTTCTAAAAAAGACTTCGTGTCCGGTAGGCACGCAACTAGTAATCAATTCGCTACACAAGAATTGTTATTTCTTCGTTCACGATGTTTAATTACTTTTTAATTCATCACCAATTGCCTAGTAATTTTTCTTTCGTTAATGAGACCAAATTATTTCAATATGACGACTCGTGTGTACACTGACAAACGATTACCATGGAAAAGTTTTATGTGCATATATTCTACGATATGAAAGATATCTTGGAATTTCATTGACACTGTTACGAAACACGAGTGTCGCGATTATATCGATAACATTTGAAACCAATACGAAAATGTATATAGAAAGTGCAAGATATTTATTGCAAACATGTAATTAATAAAAAATATACATCCGAATCGTAAACTTATAAAAAGGCAACACTTGAATATCGAAGTTTATTGATATAACGGATATTCGAAGTGCAAATCTACTTTTGTGGTTTCCGTGGAACATACATATACTTACACTGTAATTTTTATACGTATTTCCAGATTGGCTTCACATAATGCCATAATCTCGTAGTGACAATCGAAATGTTTCGAATGGCACGCATAGTATATTTATAAAAGACGTCTACGGATGTTCGAATACTTTTATGAGCCTGTGAAAAAGTGAAAAATTCGTCGCAATCCACGCCAAAAGAAGGTACATCTTTATACATTTATCTTGAACCAACAGGAGCTGAAGAAATGGCTAGACGAAAGTACACACGGTTGCATATTCTTCACCTTTGGATCGATGGTGAGGATCGAGACGTTCCCTAAACCTCTTCTTGAAACTTTCTACAAAGTCTTCGAGAGAATCGCACCTGTTCGGGTGCTCATGAAGGTGGCGCAAAAGAAGGACCTGTTACCTGGATTGCCAAAGAACGTGATGATACAATCCTGGTTCCCTCAAGCGACATTATTCAGTGAGTAATTTAATAAATTTAATTTTTTGTTCTTTTAGTATATTTTTAGTATATTCTTCGTTCTTTTAATATAAAGATCGCATATACGTATACGCTCGCAAATACCGAATAATCATTTGTTAACACACGTGCGCGTGAAATGGTAAGATACACGTACATATGCATGTCGTCTGTAGCATGGAATGATTTTTATGTTCGCGTATTCGCGTTGTGTATTTTCCTTATTAACGAAAATTGGATGGGCTCGCGTGCCAAAAACGTTCGATTATTATATCGTATGGAAATGAAAATTTTGATCAAATTCAGTGATATCGTAAATTTAATTAAAATACTTTGAGTGTAAAACTGCCTGCTATAGTTACGCGACTAATTTTATTTTGTCATATAAAAATAGATATTTAGATCGAACCTGATCACCTATCGATGGTATCATCGCGAAGTAGTTGATAATCATCAATCTCGTGGACGATGTTTTCGAAAAAGCATCGAAAAAGAATCGCTATATTTTATTACTACCGAAACCGTTACTTGCAGTCATTTTAAAGATCGCGCATATATTTCTTGATTTTGGAAATTGGCGTAAGAACGCGATATACGATAATTAGACGAGAAGAGAAAAATATCTTGTTTTCTTCAATTTCAGAGCACAAAAATGTAAAGGCGTTCATAACGCATGGTGGTCTAATGGGTACGCTAGAAGCGATCAACTTTGGCATCCCCATGATTGGAATTCCTCTGTTCGGTGATCAGATCACGAATTTGAGAAACGCAGCTAGTAAAAATATCGCCGTGAACCTCGGCTCTGTGGAGAATATCACAGAGGAAAACCTTTACAATGCGATTGATACGATCTTGCACGATGAAACGTATAGGTAAGTACGCGTGCTTTCATTAGTAATTTCGAATGTTTACTATACTTGTAATGTACAACGTGATTAGAGAGCGACGTTAACAAGTTTAAACACAAAATGACCGTATACCGAAGAAAAGTTGTAAATTTATTTCCATATTCTTCTGCATATTTCTAATAACGTTTGATTATTTTTAATCGATTTTTTAAATAAGGATTTCTTTAATTTCAATCGTATAAAGAGCTAAGTATTTTAATATATTCAACGTTGGACGATATGGATTAAAAGATGGGATCTATAAATCTGAAGGTAAAACGTGTACAAAAGAAAAGATCGAAACCTTCTTACTAATATTATGACACTGTTTTTGAATTTGTCCTATACTTCTGATAACATTCGATCGATCTTAATCGATTTTAACATGAGTTTCTTAAATCTCAATTAATCGAACAATTTTACTGTAATTTCGTTATATCGTTCTTTGGTATCTCAGCAATTTTGTGTATACACATCTAACGCTTTTGTTCTTAGTTATTTGCACGACTGCAGAATTTATTTTTGAAGATTCCAGCAGTTACCGAACTTCACGCTGAACTTTCTCAATTTTGAAACTTCATATACGGAAATACCGGTTCCAGAGATTTTCCCAAGTTAGAAGACGCGAGATTCACAAATTCCCAGCTGTTCAAACTTCAAATTTACATAACCACACGCACATATCTTAATTTCTTATTTATTTCCATCTATACATCTTGCTATACGTTTCTTCTCACTTTTTCCTTCTATCCTTTCCACTTCCATATTTTTCACTATGCAACACCACCTCTTTCTTACAACATATCTTCCTACTTTGCGTGCACAATTTTCGTCTACTTCCTCGTCGTTTGTAGTCTTTTATTATTATCTTCTCCTAACTCTTAAGAATTTTTCCCCCGTAACTGTCCCTCGCTATTGCAGTTCTATGTTCCAGCTCGTCATTTGCTTCTACTTTTCTTCCTCTTGCCGTAACTATCCCTATTTTACTGTCTATTTTGTAGTTCCTTCCTTTGCAATAATTACCTCTCATCGTTGCCAATTTATGGCTCGCCGTGCCATTTCGTTTTACCCATCGTTCCTCATCTTATTATCTTCGACTGTTACAATTTTACAGTTTCTTTCCTTATCACAATTATCCCTTGTTAGCGTAATTTTATCGTTTAAGCCACTCGGAAGTGAAATTGGAAAATATAGAGAAATATTAATTTTCGTAGCATTAATTCGTAGATTTCGTCTGGAAATTTATTGGAAGTTCTTACGATTAATCAGTTTACCGAAATATGTCGATTCGAGAAATGAAATTCTCAAAAATTACATCGATGCCAAACAATTAAATCTTCGAAATTGATGTGATAAAAACGAAGCCTCCAAAGTAATTTCCACGTTCCTCGTCTTTGTCTTACTTCCAGCTATGTACAGCATAGAATCTTCTCGCTTCTATTCGTACCACGAATTTATAAATTTAGTGTCACAGGGTATATCTCCCTTCAATTTTTCCCAACATTCGCAGCGAACTTCTCCAGCAACATCCACCTTGCGATCCTCTCTCTTTCGTTGCTGTTCTCCGCCAAAAATATCACGCGTTTCTCTACGTTATTTTGTTCTAATACCTCCGATTCACGAATTTTCAGATCGAGCATACAAACGATATCGAAGATATTCAAAGACAGACCGATGAGCGCCATAGACACCGCTATCTATTGGGTCGAGTACGTTGCTAGAAACGGATTCGCTCTGCAATCACCGGCTATCCACCTTAGCTGGTGGCAACAGAATCTGATGGACATTTACGGTTTCGTAATCGTCTGTCTGGCGGTTGTTCTCTATGTCACCGTTCTCCTGGTTCAAAAACTGAAGAACTGTATATTTGGATGTAAACCTTCTATAAAAAAGCAAACTTCTGAGTCGAAAAAGAAGAAATAGCGTAGGTGTGAATGTGAATCTTTTTACGCGTCGTTTATATTGTAACTATTTTGTACATTCAACTTGGTTTGTCTTTCTTAAAAAATCTTCTATAACAGGTATCTCCGTTAGACATCTGTTTAATTTTTGTAAAACATTAAAATACCGTTCAAACATATATAAATATGTACATATATATATATTTTTTTTTTACCGTAATAATTATATTATTTCTACTTCCACTATATTATTAATTGGTAATTAGACGTGTTGACTTGCATCGTCTCTGATTTATATTTTGCCCCCCAAAATGATACGGATATTTTTCACCGTAATTCTTTTTAAATGACGAGGAGAAAGAAAGGAAGGAAAATTCTTGGTTTCAAAAAGTTTCACCGTAATGTGTACTGGATTCGCTGATCAACTGTATCGTGAAGATCGCCCGAGTACGAACGATTAAGAAAATATCCATAAATTTACTCCTTTACATTACTCGAGAGAATCTCGCGATCGTCTAAAAATATGCGGTGTTTTAGAATTTTCACTTTCCTTTTACGTCGCATAGGCTCGAATGTCGCAGACTCGTAAACACGTCGGATAAAGTTAAAAATATATTCCGCGCTTAAACAAAGAAAACACGAAAATAACGTTTCGAGTGTTGACCTGGATTTATTACGTTGCCGCACGCGACAAATTTCAATAAACCTTGTCAACTTGAAATTCGCGTTCTCAGTGGGCGACGCGTGCAAAAATTTGCGTTTTTATATTGGAATTATTCTCGTGATTTTTAATTTATCGCCAGAAAATCCGATAGCACCGCAATTTGACTTAATGAGTTCTCAAAGGCGAATGTTTCAAGGATGAAATATCTATATCGCCAAGTAACCAAACACGAATGAATCCTACCTGGTGGTGGCGTGGAATTCATGGCCTGCAACTGCAAACATTCCAGCTCCCTTTCCTGCAAAATACGCCGAAGCTCCTCGTCCAAAAGGGTAGTGCCTACGGTCGTATTCACTGGCATCTACAACGAAGCAATTTCTTAATGACTCGTAGTGTACTTCTTCGTTGAATTTCATTCTTTCACGGTGCAACGAAGTCGCGAACAATTCGCAAGCTTCTTGCATTTCTGACGTCGGATACACGTACGTAAAAACACTATACTATCAGTTTTTCGTGGGCAATAAATTTCAATAATTACGCAATATGCATATGTATAATAATATGTAAGATTTATAATATTGTATTTCTCTTTTATGCTACACCGTGCAAGGGTTAAAGCGAATGAGATAAAAAATAAGCACGTGAAAGTAACTGCAACGCAATCGAGTTTTACGTGACTTCAAATTGGTAAATATAATTTGATCGAAATGCTTGAGAAAGGATGCTTCAAACAAAGTATCGTGTTATTTGATTTGCAATTATCTTGGAAGTTGTTTCGACAAACAAATACACTTTCCCATAAATTATTTTATTGCCCGTCTATCAAACGAGTATCTCCTTTGATTTCGTTTGTTTAAATAAACATTTGGCGAGATAATTTCTCACATAATTTCTAACTACGTTATGTGAACCGCGTCAGAAGTACAAATTTCCGCACTCGCACAAGCGCAACATACACAGCTATTATTCGAGGATGATCGAAGCGAGAACATTTCTGAGAATAAATCATATTGCGTTGTAAAATAATCTACGTTTATCCTTTAAAGTGCAACGTTGAAAGTTACTTGAAAGCGTTAATTCAAGAGAAAAGACGTTATTTGAGAGCGATTTTGACACGGAAGGTCCTTGGCGTAAATTATTTTTTATTCATGATTAAAAGTGACGCGTTGTTTCGACCTGTTACATCTTATTTTTATCCCGAATAAAATTCATCTAGTTATTATTTATACCAGTTAAATAATTTGAACGCATTGGCGAATTGTTAAGACGTAACTTCTACACGAAACTAGCAAAACCAAATTTATATAAACTTCCGTTCCATCGACTATCGTAACGAGCACTATACTTCGCACGTTTTACACACGCGTATTTCTACATCACGCACGTTCTCTGCATTGTTGCGCCTTCACATTTTTCATAAATGCATAAAAATTCATCGTTCGCGCGCTATAGATCAAAGAGAAAATTGTTACCGGAAGCCTGGAGAATCTCTTAATCAAGATGGAACAAGCAGATCGTGCCTTCTGTCCAAGATTAACGATGCACGTTTCCCGAGCAGCTCGATCAATGTCGACAATAAAAAAGGCGATGAAAATTCTCGATGATAAAAAAAGAAATTGCAAATTTCTTGGCAAATTGTCATATCCCAACCTGACGTAATTAGAATAATACGTATTTTGTGCGATTAATCACGACCTACTTGTCATTCGATGATATTCAGCAATGGCAACCCACGATTAAATATGCCGATAAACGTCTGGGCACATTTTACAATGTCGATGCGGCGGTGATAATTAAATTTCGTATAATTCAAACGTGAAATTGGAATAGAATATCAATCAACGTAGAAGCTTTCACGATTTCTGAATAGAAATCGTTTCAACCGATATACCATGGCTGTAACAAGTTCATTGGCGAAGCGAGTTATTGCGTCCATTCTGACGACAGGACAGGAAACAATAAGTTACGTTTTGCAACGCAACCAGACTCGATTCCGCAGAGAAATCGCGTCTGCTTATCGTTTCTCTGATATCGCGAACCAACCTACGTAGATGCGGATCCTGCTTGTTATTATTTAACTGAAACCTAATGTTATTTTAATAGAGACGGATATTTAGTGTTTTAACATTGAAATTTCTAAAGGGCGTATTCGTTCGTTGATTAAAATGACTTGCAATTATCGGAGAATAATATTTCTGAAGGAGAGAAAACGAAATAAATTGTCGAACGATGTAACGTTTATCGAGTACAATTTTGGTTGACATCGATCCTCTTATTGAAACGAGAAGTGAAGTAAAATCAATAATTTTATAGCCGAGCGCAGTGATTACACGTTCCTCGAGTCCATTGAAGATGAAACTCGTAATGAGCGATGATGTGTGGTAAAGAAAAGCAAAGAACGAACAAAGTGTTTATCGACATTGATCGATCATGTTTAACGCGACTAAATATCGGAATTCTACGTTAAACATACAACTTCATAATTCGTTATTTTCCACGTCGATTCGCTCTATTACACGTTTCTTTTCCATTTTAACGATTCGGATATTTGCGAATAAGACGCTCTCAGTCTCGTCTCTATTCATCGTAGCATAGATAGAAATAAATATAACACGGTGATTAGCGAAAGAAGGTTAATTTCTGCGTGAAATGTTAGAAAGCATAATTAATGATAAATTTAAATTAGCCACGGTAAATTAGTAACAGTTAATCCGCATTGGTCAATAAAGAGAAAAAAATTAATCATAGTGTTAGTAATGAAAACAGAAGTTGCTTCTTAGTCTGTTTAGTGAAAAAGTAAAGAGAAGAGTATTAACGAAGTTTACAGAAAGCAAAAGAAAACTAATATCGAAGAAATAAATTACCGTTTAATCCGTAACAGCGGCTCACTTAAATATCCCGTGAACGTGAGGCACGCGTGCAAAGAATCGAAACTAGAAAAAGAAACAAAGCGAAGAAATTAAAAAAAGAACGTTGTCGAACTGAACAGCAGACACGAACCGGGTCTCTAGAATCGATCTTTTCTTCAGCCCGATTCCTAAATCACAGTTTAAGAATTTCTAACGAGAATTCGATTTCATTTCAAAACAAACAGAAACGTTAGTAGTTGATGTGCGCTTTGAACGAAATTTGATGGCTGTTACCATCTTTCATCATTTCCACGCTTCGCTCTTTCTTTATAATCGCTCAACTAACTCGACCATCTTCGCTTCCACCGTGAGAAATATTAGTTTTGAGAATAAACCATCAATAACGACGAATCGCTGGTTTCTGCTAGATTTAATGATTTTTTCCGACAACTATACAGAGCGATTCGCGTAAGCGTTCTAGTTGAAGTCAGACAAAAAATGACAAGGAAAAAAGATAAACGACGTAGAGAAATCCATTTTTCTACGCTTTGGCATTTTTCGTAAATACAACGATGCACCGAAAATAAAAAGAAGAAAAATACGTGTACATCTTTTTAAAGTTCTAATTTAAGTTACTATGGTACATCGTTTATTATAGAAATTTTCTGTTTTTTCATCGGAAAATATCGCGCGATTTCGCGTTTCTAACGCAGACGTGGATTCTGCCCGTAACAGCGGTTTCACGTGAAACACATCGGGGAATGCCATCCTGTTAAAGCAGTTCCAAAGGACTTGCGGACTATGCATCGCTCTTCATTTACATGGCAAAATGGAGGGCGAAGCGCTCCGCGAAACTTGCTCGGCCACGAAAATTGAATAGCAAGTTCCGCAAGTTCTCGCCTCCTGTTTCGCCTTCATCCCAATTTCGATACACTCGATCTGGGACCACTTTTCTCCACGAAAGTTTCCGTACAGAGGAAAAAAGAACGACGACTCGCGGGACCAGTTTGTAAAAGTATAACGTTCTTGGTCCTCGAATATTTTGCCTGCTGCGACAAACAGACGGAATTTAACTGGTGAACATTTGGAATTTGTTGCTCCTCAAAAGTAGGTAGCTTAAGGTGTTTGTATGCTCAGCAAAGAGATGAATTTAGAATTTCGCATTCGATAGGAATCGATGAAATTGGCAATTACGTTTGCAGATAAAGGAATTTCCCCATTTTACAACTTTGCCAATTTTAACGTTTAATTTTGGAAGTTTGTTTAAGTGGCTGAGGCGAATACGTAGGTTCCGTTTCTTCGTGTTAGAAAAATATTAATTTGCATAAATATTTACAGTCTACTAATTATTTATCGTAATGATTAACACGAGATAAGCGAGTACTTATAAAAAAGAATGAAAGAATTTTCCTCAGTCGTTCCGTTTTAAAGAAATATATTTACATGTTCATCTAACTTCCACCGTAATTAATTTCATTGATTCCGACATAATCGTATAACGAGCCGCGAATGGTAATTTAATACAGCTTTATGCTCTAATGCAGCTTTCAATTCGAAAAGAGAAATGCTATTTGCTCGACGAAACAAAAGGGACAAGGAGGAAGAAACCTTTAGTGTGTTTAACAAACAAAAGAACATTTCACTCGAAATGGAAGAAGATTCTTAACCAACGAAACTCGCTTTCCTCTCAAACTGCGTCTAAAAGGGAATTTCGAATCCCTTAAGTTCCCAGTTGAACACCTTGGTAATTAAAACGCAAAGGCATCGTTGAAACTCACTTAACGCCTTTCTGATTTATCATTGCCACCTTCAAATGGTATTTATTTCGTTCGTTTCAATCTATGATAGAAACGATCGATGCAAGAGATTGATTGGATTTAACGAGATTGACAAATTTTTATTGCGCTTTACCTCGGGACAACATTTTTATTAAATCGCGTGTAACGAAAACGGAGACGGTTCGAGAACGACAATAACATACGATACCAATTTCGAAGAAACGATCTTTAAGGATAGAACGATTTGCATCGCGAAAAAAGTAGCAAGATAAATTGTTGCAGCATACGTGTTACACAAAAGAGTTGCTGAATGTTCGCCTTGAACGTACTATAGTTTTCGTTTTTGCACTTGCACGCCACATGCGTTCCAATTTTGCCATTATATCCACGGCAGTACGCTAGTAAGTCGCCGTAGGGCATATTGTAATTAACTCTACCTCGTCAACATTTTGCATAATGGCGTTGAAAGTTGCTGAAATTTTATCGAGAGATTAAAGATAAATGTTAATAAATGGTAATCACAGATTCGTCATTTTAACATTCAACTATTTCCAATCGTATTTCTCTTTACGAAAGAAACTCGTATCATCGAAGAAAATATATTTCAGCTGGAAAGAAATTTCGATGCTCTTCGTAAAACTATCCGTAAGAAAAAATATAGATTGAACGTACGTGTTTGTAGATTCGTTGGTTTTAAAAAGTAATTAATTTCGACCCACGTATGGCTGAGAATCGAATCACTATTAAATCGAAACGAAAGCGCATCCCGTACTACTTGTCAGACCAGTAACGGATTATTTTACTAAGATTCAGTATCGCTGTTGCAGCGTATAAATTTCTCAGCGGAAACTCGCGAATCATTAACTTGCAACGAATACACGTATACGCTATACACCGTATCAACCGTGAAAAACATGCTACTACATCCGTTCAGCGGAACGACCACGAATAGTAAACATTTCTACGTTTCAGTTTCATCCGACAACCACGTCAGATAGACGCGCACCGTACTTAGTATAGCACGCTCGATAGATTCAAATCGTCGGGACGTACAAATTGACCGTACGATTGGATGTTGGCAAATCGTCGGATAAGTGATATCGTGGAATTTCCAACACCTAGAAACCGACTATCACGATACGCACGTATTTCCGCAGTGAGAACTTCAAATTTCATCTACTCGATAGAATCGTGCTTGACAAATCGAACGAATCTCGTGAATTTTTCTGTTGGATAACTGAAACAATTTTACCTTCTCTTCCCTTAAATGTTTACCTGTGTTAACGATAGAAATAGAAAAATTTCCATGTTCATAGACGCGCCGGAAGTAAATCCGGATTATAATCGATATGAGATCGCGATATGACACGACTAAACAAGCACGCGTTCCTATTTTAAAATCTCTCTATTTTAATGAAAAAACGACATTGAACTCGTCACAAGCATCGGCATAATTCCAGTAACTGCAGGAATATCGAAACTCTTCGTTTTAACTAGTTCGAGACAAGCCAGTCGATTATTCCATTCCGTGTAAAATTGCAAAGTTGCGACAAACTAGTTGACAAACTCGTCGATTTACTAATATCGTCAGTGTAACATCGTAGAATTACAAATTTATAAAAAAAAATGTCTTATAAATTTCGGCTTATTATTACGCAAAAAGATCCAAATATAGGAATATTTACGGACAATAACGTACGTGTGAAGATTGAATTTAGAAGGAGGACGAGACGCGCGTAGCATAATTGCGGCGTCGAGGCTCGATACCGGTAGAAAATGAAATTACACGGAGTGTGATTTAACAAAACCTGCTTCGTAGTTTTGCGCGCGATCCACGTGATCGATTCTGCTCTCACGTCCAGCGGAATTACGTTATCGATTCCCGGCATTCGCGTGTCACGCAAACGTCATACACACGACCATCGTATGCATTTACGTCGAAGCCGATGCAGCCGTATCAGGAGTCCGGTTTCATCTGATTTCCCACTGTGACTACAAAAGCGGACGAACCACCCTGTTGACTGCATCCTGTTTTCCCCGGCGTCGATCGAATCGCCACGCTATCCCTTCCGCGCCATGCCCTATAATCACTGTAGCTCGCGCACGCATTTTCAGATCCAACGATAAAACAATTCGTACAGGATATTTCGCAATATTTTCGTACAATACGTACGAAGGAGGATTCGATAGGGACGTTACGAAGCTTGGCTATCGAGCTGGAAATCCAGACATTTCCATATCGTTTAGAGTTTTGTTAAAGTCGAAATGTCCCGGCGAATTTTAACGCTGCAACTACCAAAATGACCCGCAATCTCGGATTTTCTTTCTTTACAATTGCTGAAAGTATTAGGTTGTCCTAAAAGTGTCTTTCTTTCGCAAACGTGTTTTTTACAACAGTGCACATTTATACAAACGTGAAACCAAGTCTGTGATACGTCGCGGTGTTTATCTCGACAGAACAAAATGGATCGTACGTAATTCGACAAAATAATATAAAACAAAAAACGTTGTACGTTTATCATTTCCTCATAAAACGAAAGAAACTTTTCCGACAACCTAATATATACAGGTATTTTCGCCAGAATTAATGTTGATTTTTATTTAGATAGAGACATAATTATATAGATCTGTCCACTTTAACTTTAATAATATCATCTGAATTAATAAT
The DNA here is from genome assembly GCA_014825925.1 of Bombus breviceps. Taxonomy (NCBI): domain Eukaryota; kingdom Metazoa; phylum Arthropoda; class Insecta; order Hymenoptera; family Apidae; genus Bombus; species Bombus breviceps. Next base: position 8,190,272 of record CM026189.1, on the reverse strand, counting down.
AATAATATATGAACGCGCGTAGCATAATATAAGAACTTACGGCTATCGCGCTATGTTTTAGTCAACACAGGTGTAATATTCCGTTTACGAGAAACTTATTACCATATGCCCTATTTCTAAGCTTATGTTCTATTCATGTAGGCAAAACGCCTTTGTTTTTAATGCGATTCGAACGCAACATTAAATCGATTTGGCTTGCGCTTCGTTTAAATTTTGTAAAAAACCTGGGTTCGGTCCTCCGATATGGCGTCTGGAAGTTCGTTACCGAGCGCAGCTGAACAGAAAACGTTACGCAGTTTCCAACTCCTGATCACCGCAGATCGAGCATTGATCGGTTTTGTTGATCCTAAAAAACATGTTCTTTTTGTTGCTCGGAAACAACACCTGGCGATCTGCTTTGTCAATCTGAGTCGAACTATCGTATTCTGATAACGTGTATTGATAACGTTGACTCTATATGTATAGTTCTGGCGTACAAAAATTTCTAGGTTTTCGACGTCTTTGTAGAAGGAAATATCGTTTGAACTACATCGATTTATATATGTCGGGAGAACATTGGAATTTGTGGCGCGTAATGATTCTTCGTTTGACTTATCCATCATTTGCAAGCAGAAATTAGATTTAACGTATATACAGGACTTATACTAAGTTTATCGAACAATGGGTCTAACGAATATTAAATTTAACAAATACTAAGTTTAACTAATATTAAGTCTACGAATATTAAATTAACGAATAATAAGATTACAAACAATAAATTTAGCGAACGCTATTAACGATGTTTACTGGGTTCAAACGAATCCACGGTCAACGGGATGACTCGTTACTAAGTAAAAATGCTTCTAGGCACAAAATACGTTTTTTAGACGCTCGATATAACTGCTCGATGCATCACTTTCCAAGGCGATCGCACGAATGCCAGATCGATGGAAATCTTTTTCGCTATACGATTGCATTTTATTTTTTTATGCTCGATAGAAGCGTCGAGAAAGTTCCAAGCGCCGTTGCTAGGCAATCTCTGCCTAGAGTTTGGTTATTAATACAACGTGTGTCCCATTATATTGACACCTTCGAGGCAAAATCATACGTGGTTAAGCCCGTTCTTGAGGCCGTATGCCGCCACAACCACACTTCTAGGGAAAACCATACAACCATTCCACACCTCCGTCAGGCAAAACGTCCATCCCGTGACCGTGGCTACGTTCGGCGACCAGTTGTCGCTTCGAGCCCAATCTCGCTATCACGAATCTCGAACAATTACAATCAGACAGAATGGCAATTGCTTAATTACGGCTATGATAGAATCCAGGCTAAAGTAGTAGAGGACTTTTTCCAAAGTCTCAAAGGAAAGACCTCGGTTTTCCTTTCATCTCCGACGTATATTATATATATTATAAATATACCAAAATGTAACAACGTAATAATAATATACAGTAGTTGCAAAATTTATCGACGAGTCATTTTATTTGTTGTAACGTGTTCAAAAATCTTGATTAATTAGATCGAAAGATATTAAAAGTAGAAGTTAAGGGATCGTAAATCCTCAAACTACGCGACAGATAAAAACACGTCGATTATCTAACTCTACGTTATCTCTGGTAGCATTTTGTTTATCTTTCATGAGCTCTTAATCGTCTAGTTTTATCCTCGGAGGAACAACGCGAAGCTTCAACAAACTGCCGTTGTTGATGCACGCTAAGTACATCAATTACATCGTAAGACGTGAAATCCCTAACGCTATGTGTTTTTGCAATGTCTACATCGACTCCGGCGTTATCTCGGTAACCCAAAACGGACAGACCATTAATCTTCTCGTTTGTGAAGTTTTGTCGACGAGCTCTATCGATTTGCGTTCCATTTCCTACATATTTCTACATTCTATTTACTAAATTGCATAAACTGTATCGAATAAAATACGACAGAATTTCTTTGGAAAATTAGCTCGTTACATGCCAACGCGACTAAGATGTTCTCTGTTAATTTTATAGATTAAAAAATAAATATGTTGTTACAAATATCGCTTCATTTATATATAATCGTTTACATGAACATGTTTAATACTTTAGAAGTGAGCGTATATTTTGGAATAAAATACAGCGAAGATTAGGGAGCATCTTGAGAGTTTAATATACAAGATTTAATGTTCATTATTTGCGTCACTAAATTTCAACGATGAAGTTGAAAATAATTATCAACGAAGTGTCTATCTAACGATGAAAATGTAAAAATTAAAATATAAATACTGTCCGATATTTTTATGCCGTTTTGAAAGTCCTAGAAACTCGTTCTCCCTCTCGGAATTTACATATCTATCAATAACGATGGTCGTTCCAATTTTTAATCGAATCGAGAAGCAACAGATGCCACGTATAACCTGTTGCCATTTGCATGCTTGTCCAAACATTCGGTTTAGCAATGATGCACTCTGACCCGAATGAAATTGATGTTGGTGCCCTCTAAAACCACGGCTTTTCCGTTGCTGCCTCCGCTTTGGAGGCCTATACATCGGCGTCTTGCGTGCAAATTTATCACTGCAACCGCGGCTTAACAAGATGAAAAATTAATTTCAATCGATACGCGATGAAGCGACTCGATATATTATTTTGTATATTCTCAGGTATCTTACGCGAAAGGTAACGCGTGCGGCGAAATCTGAGCATAATTTTGATACGATAAAATTGCACGAAAATTCTAATTTATTTGGATGTATTTTAACGCTAATCGATAAATAAACAATATCAAAATAAGGATAAGTTAGGTAATTTTATATTATTTATATTATTACGTAATTGCTTTCTCTCGCGCATATACAGCCATTGTTCTATTTTAACAAACTAATTAAAACAATTTTAATGCACTGCCTCTAACTCATAGCATCTTAATTTCATAGTTTCTGCAACAGCGCCGCAAACACTTTAATTAAAATTTTTCGAATTCCATGCATACTAAAGTAGGTAGGAAAATGTACGTAGCATGTGAAACAAATTTTGGCGGTAATCCAAATGTTTGATGGATCTTAACATAATACATGGATGCTAACAGATGCTCCTCTTACTACGACGAATACCAAAATTAATTCCCTCTAAGCTCTTTGAACTAGTCTCTCTGTTGTATTAAAGCTTTTATCCTCTAACTGATATTCCATTTAGAACCCTTTCTACTTATGCAATTTAAAGCCTCACAAACACTCGTTGCCTCTTTAGGAAAATAATCACAGTTGATGAACTGTATTTCCTCTATAATACAGTTCCCGTTAACGTCATTTCGTATCTAATACTTAATATCGAAAATTATCTCTAAACTGGTATATTTAGAGGTCTGAGATATTATATTTTAACATAGCAATCGTTTCGACCAGTTCATAACTCATCATAGAAATTTTATAGATTCACAAGGGTGCGTTCTTGTCGGTTTAAATGATTTCTATTTAATTATGAAAGACTGATCTTCTTTGTCGCGTATCTTCCCTACTTTCCATTTTCTTATAATTCTTCTACTTTCCTATAATTTTCATACATCGGTTTCAAGTTTGTTATACAGAGTATTTTGATATTTAACGCATTTTCCAGAATATTCCGAGTATCTTTGTCGTACAAGCGATTAATCCGTCGAACCCGATGATCAGATATACTTCACTCGATCGTAGTTCTCACGTTGCAACGAATTCCAGAACTAAAATTAGATCGGCAATGGAAAGTAGACAGGAGGTGTAGTTTTACTCACCAGTAACATAATACAACGTCAACATCGGATTACAAACAAAAGTATCTGGTTAGCAGAGAGACCATAAAGCACGGAGCTTTTTGACGAGAATGATCATTAGCGAAACACGACACCGCATTCAGAGCGAAGCTCATTTCCACCAGCGAAATTTCGCCATTGAATTGGCACGGTGAAAAACGAGCAAAGCCAAAGTCTATGGAACATCCGCGATTCTCCGGATGTCTATATCGATGATACGAAGTTGGAACGTCGCTTCGTTGTTAGCTCATGACGAATTATCGCAGAAAGAGCCAAACGTCTGTGAGGCGTCTCCCTTCGATACGAGTTTCCGTGATATTCGTTGGATCGGAAAATAACGAGGGGAAAAAATCAAGCGTCGAGGAAATGTGAGAAACCTTCGCTCTTACTCGTAATTAAAAATTACGCTAATATTCCTCGATCTGGCTCAGGGACGAACGAAAACGACTATCCATTAGAGAGATCCTCTTCAAACTCAATTATAATCGTGTTTTTATTCCGGCTCAATGTCTCTCGATTGTCCGCGATTTTCGAACAAGAACGTCATCCATAACCCACAATGAAATTCCATTACGCCGAGCAAAGTAAGCTTCGTCGTTTCACCCTTCCTTTTATCCGCAGGATCTCGGACATCCAACACCCATATTCCTATAACCTTCGAGTTTCCTTATACGTAAATTCTCTCGATAGCTGTCATTCCTCAACGCGTTTATTGATTCGACGCGTTGATTACCATCGACGACCTACGTTACCAAATCTTTTACAACGGATGCAATGAGATAGATTTCATGGACTAGACAATTTTCGGCATTTCGTGGATTAGAAAAAGTGAAATAACATATTTTGTAAAATTTTAATGTTCCGTAATATAAATGCAACGAGATCGTAATGAGAAATTAATGTGTACGAGATTGTATTGGATGCGAATGGAAATCAGTGGACGTGCGAAGATGTGATTACCAACGAGCTGCAGGTTTATCGTACGATTCTAACACGTAATATGTAGAATAGTGCATAGTACGTGGATTTCTATGCATTTGTAGGCAATTTATATGTCTACGATTTGCATATGTAAATATACAAAAATGTATAAAATCTTCAGGATTCTTTTACCGTCTTAGTTACGTGATACGATCGTACGAGCATTTTAACGACACTCGTTACACGATAGCAACGTCGCTGTTGTTGTTTCAGTCGGGATTTTTATCGATTAATTATCCCGAATTTAGTTGAATTACACTGCCTTCGTTGTGGATTTTAGACATCAAAGCAGAGGGTGGTACGATGGATTAATACTTCGATACTCGCGTCACCCATATTTGGTGACACGCGAGATTTTATGGATGTTCCATCATTTACGGATGAAGGACGAATTTAACATACATCTCTTGCCTTTAATGGAAGGCGCATTTAATGGAAGGATTAATACGATCAGACGAGAATTAATCAATCGTTGTACAATGTGTACTTACGAATGAATGGCAAACGTCGTAATGGCCGATAGAGAATAATTATTTTTAATCTTGGGATTATAAAATGCAACGATTTTTCTCTCAAGAATAAGAAATAAGATTTCAACGTTTGTATTAAATTCGAAGAATAACATCTAGACTCTATTAAACTTGATGAACAAAAAGAGAACTCGTCTCTTATTCGAGATGTACACGATTTCCAGCAAAGGGACAGGAAAGTATTCGTCCGCGACAGTAGCGAAGAGACAGGAGAGACACGTACACACGCTTACAACTCATCACTCCGCTGACAGAATCAATTTTCTCCTTTCGAGATGTTTTTCCACAAAGAAGAACGCGAATCCTTTGCCCGTGCTTCTGTTCATTCACTTTGGCGGAGAGTTTAAAGAACGCGATACCCGTTAAGCTCGCATGTTTCCAAGGAATACTTGCGTAATATTATGGAAATAGTTATAATTCGAAGTATAAAAATGCTTCTTTAGGGAAGCGAGTCACGTTGCTGATGAAAATATTAAGAAGAGGGAGAATCGATCCTATCATAATTTCGTTAACTGATCATTTTTACTTCTCCGATCGAAGCATATGGTTTCATTCGAGAAAGGCGAAAATGTGCTCTAAATTCTCATACGAAGATAAAAAATTAATTAAATGACAAACAGCTCTTGATATACAACTATGAATATTAATTAATATTCGAATTGAAAGCAATAATAGAGAAGAGAAGGGCAAGGGCAATACAAGACGGGGAGGAATGACAAGAAGGTAGCACAGCAAGGAGACAAAAGACCAAAGTGGCAATAATGCGTAGTCATAAGTTGCAATAGTTTGTAGTCATTAGGTTTAGCTGCTAGAAATAAGAATATGCTAAGGAGTGCAATACAATAAATGTAAGGAATGTAAATCGTAAGTTTGTCCAAAGCCGAAAGGCACGGACTAAATAAATAATAATAATAATAATAATTAATATTTGCACTCCGAATTTTATTTCATTTTCGTTACCAGCAGCTTTTAAGTGTTTCACTTGAAATTTAATTTAACTAAAAAATTAAGAATTTAAATAAATAAAGGAAGAAATAAATTCACTTAAATACCAGTTTTATTCACACTATTGTCGTATTTTGTAATTTTTAAGTGTATGATAGATCTTGAAACAATTTCCAGAGCGCAATCGTCGTGCTTTTCTTTCGCACGTTTCACGAAAAAAGGTGGCACTGAAAGAACGTCGAGTGGAACTCTACGAAGAAGCTCCTGAGATAAAAACTAATGTCGAGTCACACTCGACGTAGGAGTGCAAAGGATTAAAGACGTAATTATCGAGAACTTTGCGCTAAACTCACGTGACAAAAGCTAGTACATCGATTCAATACGTTCATAAATTCGTACTATGTTATGCCTCCAAGTTCGGTCGTTTCATATTTATTTGCTTCACTGGAAATCGCGATGCGAAACGGGCACGATGATCGCTAATATTACAATATCTGTGGAACAAAGCTGAATCGACATCAAGGTTATCTTCGTGTCTCGATAAATCTTAAATTTTATCGCGCGTTTAATCGAAGTTCAGGATGGAAGAATTTGCGCGATACAAAGCGTTGGTGGTAAATGATAAATACTTGCACGATCCCACTTAATTATTTATTCATGCGTGAAATGATCTGGAATTAATGTCGATTGAAGGGGTATCGAATCGATTGGCGGGCGAAAGAATGTGGAAAAATGACGTACGATTGCTTGGAACGAATAGAAAATCAAGCGAGTGTCAACGAAAGCAAATCTCCGTGAAATATTTCGCGGGAAGAAGCTTCGATTCCGTATTCCACGTAGCACGTTAGAATCCTGGGATCAGATTACCTGGGAATATCGCGCCTTCGCGTCTAAAAGTGGCGACAATCGAATGAAAAGCGAAGAATTTCACTTGCCACTGTATTGCGAAATTGTTTTAGAAAGTGACAGAAAATTGTAGAATTATTATAGGAATATTCTCCGTACATTTATTTACTTTATTACAATTACGAAATACGCTAATAACGCAATGATCAAGATAATTATTCTATCAAAACGTCTCTTCCATATTTTCCAGTTGTCGTACTAATCTTGGCATATAATGTTCGATAATTCGATCAAGAATATTAGGAACGTAAAAGAACTGATTAACAAAGCAACATTCAGCTCGCGATCTCTCTTTCAAATAATTTCCAGTTTATCGAAATCTGGTTTCTAACATCGTGGTCACGAGAAGCAGTTCCTAGCGTCTGTCTAAATTCTACTAAATTCTATCGTCTATCCAAATTCTAATTTTTGGAAACTGAAGAAATTGAAATGTTCACGCAGATAACGACAAGAATAATGTTTCCCCCGTCGCAAAATCATCGACAGAGGCAACGAGATCAAACTAATATGATTCCAGGCCACATCGGTATCCAAGGTAACGAGGAGGCCGCCAACCAGGTCGCTAAACAGGCCGCCACGTCCTCAAATTCGAATGAATATTCTATGACCTCCTTCGTAGAATACTTCGTTATAGATCCTAAAAATTGATTAATCCAGCGATGACAAAGAGATTGGAGACTATAACAGCACTCGCCCACGTTAAAAACATCGGCGAGTCGCTCTTCCAAAAATACGATTTGAACCTCTCGTTGCTCAGAAAAGACCAAGTCGCTCTTACTCGTATGCGAATAGGCGACGCAAAAATCTCCTACTTTTATTTATCGACAAAGGATTTATGCGAAGATTGCTACGTACCAGTCACAGGGGAACATCTTATTTTATCCTACCAGAGGCATAACACGCGTCGCACGAAGCAGAAACTGAATCCGTGTAGCAAAGACAATGTCAAGAAGAACAACATCCACAAACTGTTAAAATTCATTAAAGAAATGAAAATAATCGACACGATACTTTAAGCACATCCGCCTGCATCGCCAACAGCCTCACAGTTGACGTTAAATCTACTTGCATAAAGAGAATTCTTTTATTTCTGCCTCGAATTTTTGTTATAGCTTTATAAAGTAATATGTACATACTGAATTGTTTTATTTATATTCCTCAACACTTCTCAATCTTTAATCGTCGAACAAAATTTTAAAAAGATCCCTAAATGTTCGAAAACTCTGATTCTCCGTCTGTGTGATTCTGTTTCTCGTGAAACAGCGAAAATCGTTTTACGTAAAAATAATAGGGGAAGATACAGGCGTTAGAACGAGGTGGTAGAAAGGCGTGCAGTGGAAATTCAGTCGGCTAACTGGGTGCAAGGACGCTCTCCCGTCAGATTTCCCGTGGTAACGTGCTGGAACCAGGAAATGAAGAGGATTCGAAGAAGAGAGAATGGTTTACGAGGTGGCACGTAGTTACAAGTTCCGCGCTCGCTTAAACCGGGCGAGTTTCCTTTTACGAGACTTCACCGTGGAAATATCACTTCTTGTGTCCCAACGAAAGCTCAGCTCTACGATTTCGCCAACATCTTGCCGTTAGAAAAATATTTCTGTGCTTTGAGAGAAGAACATTCAACGACGCTTTCTTTTTTAATATTCCAAACGAATTTTAATACCACAGAATTTTATCGTTGCCACTTCGGACGATATGTTCGACTGGATAATTACTTGCACTGGTTTCTTAATGTAATAGCTAAACTTTAAAAATAAGGAACAACGTTCTCGTAATTTCCTTGAAATGTTTCTTCCGATAAAATCGAATTTTCTCTCCGAGTTCACCAAGTCAGGGCCAATTTATTTCTTTTATTGGGCCGACATTATCAAGAGACTGTATCTTATTCCAGCAGCTGTTCAATTCGATTCGATTTGATAAATTGTACCTTTCGACGCGAGCTATCGTCAGGTATCGTCCGAAAGAGAAACGAAGAGAAATAAACCAGCAATGGTGAAATTAATAAATAGAGAGCGGATATTTATGCGAATACATATTTTTATCGACACAGCTAAACAGATTGAACCTAAGAAAAGATTTTTCGTCCATCAAATATTATAACTGGACTGCGGATACTTGTTCAAATTAATTTCTTTTTTCATTTTACTCATTTCTCTTTTTTCCTCTTTTTTTGGATATAATTAAAAAAAAGGAGGAATCTAGAAATTTATTTCGTTCGCTAAATATTACTGAGAGTATTACATTTCGGATATTTTGTACATTTTTGCGCATCGAGTGCACTGTCCGTATTTTCAATTTCTCTGAACTTTACTGGTAAACGCATAAATATCCGCAACCTATTTATAGAGCAAAGTACATAAAACATGAAACGTACAAAGCGAGCATCGTCCAACGGAACTACGTAAAACCAAATTTTGAAGAAACTTTATTAAAATAGCGAAACGAGTGAAACAGCTGCTTGCAAGTGTGTATTCCCTCGAAATCGATTTTTATAGGCAAGAAGAAACGCAATTACCGGACAAATTCGTGTCACAGATGCGTGTAACTCGTCGATCCAGGAAATGATTTCACGGAATTCGATTAACGAGATTGAGCAGGATTCGTGCGCGAAAATCCTCAGACTGATGAACTATTCGGGATATAAAATAAAAGAAATAGTTAAAAAGATCGATGCGTATTTCGAAATTAAAAGATATCTAATATACCGATGATGGCTAAACAAATTCTCTTTAATATTGTTATTTTTTTTTCTTTTTTCTTCTTAGAAAAATACCTAAACGATCTTTTTGCAAACGAATCTCTTTGTACAATCTCCACGAAATAAGAGTTATGTACTACACGGTAATATCTAAATGTTCAAATTACGATTACGTTCTCGGAATCTTTACCGAGCTCGTTGCACTTCTGCTTTCCTTCAAGACAAAAACTAAAACATTACTTCCGTATACAACGTTCGATATGATGCACTTTATTAATAGATCGGCAAACTGTTTCCGTACATCTAAAGTTCTCAACGTCAATACGATTTCCAAGCAAGAGGATAAATCACTGGAACAAATCTATATAATTCCTACTTTAATTACGAATCTTCATTTTGTAATAAAATAACCAGCACTTATCTTGCAATCTAAAAAGATGCAATCCACCAAAAGTTTCTTTCGTTTCATAAGGTGATAATAGATGAACAACGATTTCTGTTTTATATTATCTTAGGTATGTAAATTAGGTACGATCCATTTCGTTTTATTTTTCTATTATTATGTTCGTGCATAATTCAATAAACTAATATAAAAGAAAAAATATTGTGCGTCTATTATTTCCCTAATACTTTAGTCTGTGCTGCACGATGTATTTCGTACTGAATTTACTTTTTAGTATTAGATAATTGAATTACTCGTGTGTAGAATGCGTAGAATGACGTGTTTGTTGCCAAATTAACGTAGGATTACAAAATATTGTATAACATGAGATATTTCAAATAAATCAATTCTTACATTTTCTGCCTTCTTTGCCAATTTCTTGCAGCTAAAATATAACTTTGTTCCTCGATGTTTATCTATTCTTAATTATCCAATTTTACTTTCGTCAGTTCTACATGAATAGATAAACCATTCTATTCTATGTAAACAAGTTTTACATTAAATTGTCTAGAGGGAAATATTCATTGTTTTGCGAGATAATGCGTTTTGTTTAGTGCTCCTAATATGTAATTTCGTAGCTGTTTTAATTTCATTTAATTCTCTTTGTTACAAAAGTTTCTTCTTAGAAACTTCGTTGGATCTGAAATTGTTTGGTTACACTTGTTTCATTTGTATTCGTTCCGTAATCGAAGAGCATTCTACGATACGTACACATATCCCTTTTCAAATGCTGTTGTCGCGTAGCAAATGAATAATTTATAGAGCAACTCATCACGACCATAAATTCATCGGTGCTGTTACGTAATGCTGTCACAGGCTGCCTTGCTTGGGATCAAGTCATGGAACATATTGTGCATATAATTGCAATGACTACCACGCGAATCTTCCGATCTGGTATCTCATCTCATCTAACATATTATGTGCTTCGATACATTTGTAACAATTTATTGGAAAATTCGTAGTTGATTTCGTTCGCAATAATTTCGTGCTAATTGCATCGGTTTACGTATTTATCTGTTACAATTCTCGTTTGCTAGACGAGTGACGCGCAATATCGAAGTCCAAAAATCATGGATTACGAAAATTGCACGGTTCCATTGTGCACGCGATGCAGAAACCGAAGAATATGAAAATTCGAAATTGTGGAAGAACGAGAGGAGAAAGGGAAAAATAAGAATATATAAATTTTATGATTCCGCCGTCTCCTTCGATGAATTTTATAATCCAAAAGTTATAAAGTAGGAGATTCCACAGTTCCAATCGAGTCTCTGCTTGTAGAAGAACTTATTATTCAAAAATCATGGCGCGTGGATTTCCGCGGCTCCATTGTCCTCTCTGCACCTAATTTCGTACGTACTTTGGAATTCACTGAATGTACAATTTTATTATATTACTTCGCAGACATTGTAAAATCCGGTATCACTTCCTCGTGTGCAACCAATCGAACGTACGATCCAAGACGAATTCCAAGCCAATAATAACAACTAATAAACTCTGAAATAGCTGGAACTGTGTTTTACAAATTCCAAAACTATCGTCCAGATCGTTCATTGATAATATGGCACGTGTCTCGTTTTATCCTCTCGATGCCACGCGAGACAGCCTTTACGTTTCCAGTTCATGAAATACAACTTTTCACGGGATTTCGTTATTTCGAAGAGCGTTTTATGGTTCTACGATGGTCGTAAACAGGTTCTACGACTCGAAAATAACTTCCACCGAATTCTACAACCACGATGCTCCTGCCTCTTCTTCTTTTGACTTCGATCTCCTCAAAGCTTCTACTTATTTCATCCGCAATATTTTTATTAAACGTCAATATAAGCGAAGAATTGCCAAAGATCTAATTTTAATTCCATCTGTTGCGTGCTTTCTCCTGTTGCTTTCCTCCCATCTTTTCTTGCATTCGTCCTCGGTATAGTGATTCCGTGTGAAAATTCGCCAACCTTATCAGAACGATTGCTCGTCGTCGGAGCTTCGACTATCGAAGGAGAAGACTTTAAGGACCGTATCTTGGCAACCATGAACGAGAATCAATTAAAGCTAAAACGCGAAGCACCGTTGCCAGAAATAGCGTAATAGCTGTTAATCATTGAGAGTCATCACGAGGTCATGTGCGGAATAAATGCTTATGAACACACCGGTAAAACTCTATCGGTATGTTTTTATCGACGAGTCTATTTCTTTGGCCACTTTATAGCGGCCGAAATAAAATCTTTTATACGCTTCTCGCGATAATAAACGTATCTCGAAATCGATCAAGGCGTATGAAATATATGTTACAGAGGAGAATTCTGGATAATTCGCGTCATTCGTCGTCCGGTAAATTATCGCATTCGTGATAAGGTAATTTCAGCTTGCAATCGTGCAAACGAGGGCCACCAATGCGAGCTTTAATTAATAAGCTAGAGAAATGCTTTCGGTGCGACAGTAGGTGCAAATTGTAGCGCAGGTGAAGTGGCGTTAAACTGTAATGGAGATTTTCAGGGTGGTTCCATGTGCATGAAAATGAGAATTATATTTCAACAGATATTAAACCATAGACAGTGGCTGAATATTTGGTTTAGATTTTTAGCTTTCTATTACAAAGTAATGGAAAGAGTGGATTTTTGAGATAAGACGTGAAACGTTAAAAATGCAATATCTACACAACCGGTACGATTTTCTCGTTTATTAAAGTAACATTAAACTAATACGAGACAACACTTGGAACTGCATTTTGGATTTTGTAACTGCAAAAACAGGTTGTATTTCGATGCAATCTTTTATGTACGAAATAATAGGAGTAAAGTTTTGAAACATTTCCATGAATTTTTCAAGAGCACGACGATCACGTCTGCTTCGTAACACGGTGCGGTTTTGCGGGTATCGCTATCCATCAGAGTGTTCCTGGTTTAATGAGGAATCACGTTCGAATATTCTCTCTGATAGAGACATTTCTGACAACGTTCGCAGACTGCTAAGTGAGCTGACCATACTTCGTCGATGTCGTAATTAATGGAACACACAGAGGATCGGTAAATCTCGTTAAATGCATCGACGTTCAGCAGTATCGTTCGCCGTTCGACTGAGATGTCATCGTATTTCTCGAACGGGAGAGATTCCACTTTTAGGGAAATTGTTTGCTAGAGAAAATCCGCGTTGCTAATTAAATCCCTCATTTCGTTGATTAAGCACGAATTCTGAATAACCCTGGCGACATTGCTTACAGCCTGTTAACGAGTTAAACGAAGAATTAAAGGATTAAACGAAGCATTTTATTTTTCCAACTTTCACGCACAATATGTTCCCGATGAGATATTTAATTTTCTAAGGAAACACGGTAGTTAAACGTAAGATTATGTTAACGCGACCAAAGTGAACGTAATATTTTTAAGCGCCGTTTTATGGAACGTAAACGAAGAAGAATAAAAGAAACGCATGAAAGATGCAAATACGCCGGAACTGATAGTAAGCCAGAACTGGTATTCATATTTGCTTAAACTCGAGGCTAAGAATCGTGAACAAGGACGTGGTTATTCGTTAACGTTTTATTTCGCGATACTTCGTCATGTTGTTGACTCAAACACGAAAAGTTTCACTTTTTTCGGTGCGTTTAGATATAGATATATCAAATTATAAAATTATAAAACTTGTATTTATTTTGATATTGGGAAGATTCATTGCCATTTGAAAAATTCTGATATCTTTTATTACTATAATACATAGTTTATTATCAGATAATATAACAACTTTTCTGATATATTTACTCAATGATAAGTTGTCGCAATGACTTTTTACCAAATAAAATAAATGCACAAAGTTTTTAGAATTCCACTGAAATATTTATTTGTGTCATTATTCTCAAACTTTTATAGTTTTGGGCGACTGAATTTCACACACGTTCAGTGACATCATAAATCAAAAAATATCACGACGTTCACGATCGCCAAACAGATTTATAGTAACCTATTTGAATTTCATGCGAATGCACACCGAATACAATGTTCTTCTGAATACAGTATTTAATATATCTTGAAATTCAAGTTTTTGAAAATTGTATTTATTATACAATTATTTATTATATTATATTTTTGTCATATTATTTCGCTTCGTGATCCTGTCAACCAAGAATATTATTATTTGCAAATCGATTTCCGTCAGTATCTGAAAAACGCTATTTTTCTTTTTTCCATTGCGAACAAGTACATTTTCATTAAATCTCTCCGGTGATACGTTTTCATCGAAGAATCGCATCGAATTAAAATGTTCGGAAGCATTTTGAAAATAAATGAAAAATGTTTATATCTGTCGGAACGTTCGTAATAAATCACTTTTGTACGAACGAATAGAAGGATTCTGAAGAAACGTGAAATACGTATAAATCGATCATCTAATATTAGAACGCGTTTTGTTAAATTTTCGTTTTCTATTTCGAAAAAATATTAGTCACTTTCAAATCTCGGTTTACCTTGAAATTTATAAGCGGAGAGAGACTGGAATATATTAAAAGAATGACAAGTCTTAACAAAAGACACCTCTGTTTTCTATTTCGAACAGATTCATTTTTCACACCGATTTTCTTCTACTTGTACATCTTACGTATTCAAAAAATAACCACGAAACGTTTCTGTGCCTCGCATAAAGAGAATTACGTCTTTTTACACTTCAATCAAACAACTTACGTCAATCAATTTTTCAACTTTCAGAAAGATTAACCAGGCTAGAATAATACAAATTCGAATAGTCAAAGTCACGTTACCATTAACAACGTAATTTCTACAATTTATTTTTCTAGTCAATCCTTCGTTCAGTTTCTCTTTTTTATTTTCCTGTCGTTCTTTATATTTCGATCGCTAATCTTGCAACAAATATTTTTCTCAAAAGAAATATTTCGAACATCTGCACCATGATACTTTTACTTCTACTCCAAATTCTGATACGATTGCATCCAAAGTTTACGTAAAATTATTCTTATAAACTCAATATTATTTCGACAGAAGAATTAAAAGTACACGTTACAGTGATATTAAAAATGTACATGGGTGTAATATTAAAAATATACATAACAAATGCAAAATATATACGAAAATCTAAATTACTATCCTCCAATTCTGTTATTATGCTGCGTTAATGATTCACCTTAAATATCATCTACGCAATGATACCATTATTCCTCTTTCAAATAGAAAAACAACTACGCTCAAATTCTTATAACGTGATTGATAGATTTTGTATTGATTTAACAGCCACTGGCAATTCACGGTCTAATTAGGTAATGATCGCGGTGAGCACGTTCTGCTCCTACGTTGTCTCTATACTATTATTATAATTAGTATTTTGAACTTCTTATAATACTTAACGATGCTTAACACTTTGACTGCCACGGTGGTCATTGATGACCAGAGCGCTTGAACTTCTTACGATTGTAAAAATTCTATGAAAATTGACAGTTAGGGCATTTTCAATATAACCGATAGATCGAAGATACTTTGAAATAAAAAGTGCCGCATTGAACGATCAAACATTTTTATTAGAACATCGATAAAAAGAAAATGAGAAGAAATCTTGCGTCTAACGGTGCACTGTGTTTGCATCCATATCTTTGAGGGGTAATCTACGAATATTATTATAAACACAGCTTAGAAAATAATCGTAAATGCTGTTTTATAATCATATAATTCAAGTTAGAAGCGTGAACATACGTTACTATTATATATAGAACGAGCAAATACTGTTTACTAATATCTTCTACACGTTTCAACAATATATTTTAGACGCTTTTCTTACGACGAAATAACGAATGCGAATGGTTTGTTGAAATAAACGAAACCTTGTTATAATATGTCGCTATCAACTGTTAGCAAGGCGGCCACGGTGGTCACCCGTGATCACCAATAAGATAAACGGTCCATTGGAGAAGAATGTTGTCTTACATCGTCAATTTATTATTATTCTGCCATTATACGCTATGAATAATAAAAATACTGCCGTGGCATCCTCAGCGAAACATGTGATTTCGGCGTGACAGTCAAAGCGTTAACCACGATCGAATAACTCAAATTTGATCGAATAGCAAATTATTGTGTTGTAATATATAATATAATAACATGGATTCGTCCTGTATCTATATTTATTATATAAATTGAGAAAACGAAACGAATATCATGTACAACCTAATATTTTCTCATATAGCGTTCATTTCAGTTTCTTTTAATATACATACGAATTTCGTACTATTCGGTCGTAACGTAAATTTATCTTGTTCTCGTATTTATTTTTGCTAATATATATGTGTGTATGTGTGTGTGTGTGTGTTCATACGACTATGTAATGCATTTATACAGGACGACTCAATGTTACAACGTAATAACTTTCTGGGAGCACGATGATAATAGATATAAAGATTTCGTCAAAAAGTCTACTCACCTCAGTTTGCATATCCATATTAACCATTTTTAATGAAGCAGAACACGTAACGTCTTCGAACTGTGGCGGTCTCTGTAACAAACAGAGATGAATAAATAAATATTGAAAGGAAAAATCGGAAATTATTTGTACGTTATATCGTCGAGAAGGTTCACAAACGAATTTAGGAAATTTTTTAAGCTAACGTATCTTTACGAGCTCACGCTTTATCAAGTAATACGTGCATCATTTTTCTCGGGAATTTTTATTGCTTATTACGTAGCTTCATGACCGCTTTTCCGAAAAACTTGTTTTTTTTTCGGTATTTAATACGTTGAAGGAATTTCTGCAAGCTTTCGAAGTACTCACTTTCTCGTTATAACAAGATTTCGTAAAAGCCAAGATAAATAATAGTCGAGCTATTCCGCAGTCGAACATTCTTTATCCGCTTTTCACCAAAATATAAGATAAAACGTTCTTGTTGGTAATTGGCACCAATGCCGAATTTTTCCCTCTAGTTCGTGCGTTTAACGTTCAACGGTACTCGGCAGCTGCCAAAGAAAAAGGAGGTATTTTGCAAAAGTTAATGAAAGTTTACGAATCCTCTTCCAGTCTCGTCAAACACGAGACACATGGAACGTATTAACTGACAAAGATGTTACGTACTTTTCGAACAATCCAATTGTAGTATCGTAAAAAAAAGGTCTAACGATCAAATCATAAAAACAGTGTCGTCTGTCCTTCAGTTGTTAGTTTACATCGAAGAAAGCCTATGTGACTAAGGTTACCTAGTTCTTGCGGATCATGAGCGTAGTGAGATTAGAAAAGAAAAGAAACGAACGTTAGAGGAGAAGAACGATTTTAGGTTCAAGGAGCGTTGACCGAGAGGTCAGAGTGTGCGAATCGAGAAGTGAGTGTGAATCGAGAGTCAGAGTTAGTCTAGAAGTCGAGGAGTAGAGTTGTTAGCGTTGTCGAATTGCGAGAGTTATTAGCGTTGTTGAGAGATACAGTTGTTAGCGTTGTCGAGTTGCGAGAGTCGTTAGCGTTGTTGAGAGATACAGTTGTTAGCGTTGTCGAGTTGCGAGAATTGTTAGCGTTGTTGAGAGATAGAGTTGTTAGTGTTGTTGAGTTGCGAGAGTTGTTCGAGATAGAGTGCAATCTTTGTATTTAGTTCCAGTTAAACAACCATCGTTTTTTGTCTCATTAATATCTGTATAGTCAATTTATTGTAAATAGATTGTAAATAGTCGGGGAAAAATGTATACCACCCTAAATTTATACCCCCGATACTACACAATATATTAAAGATTATTTCGTTCTATAGCAAGTAACTGTGCTCACTATCATTGAAGAAACATCCATAAATATATATCATAGATAAATGAATAAATAACACGTTATTAAAAAGAGGTGATTACTATACTGACCATAAAAGCCAAAACGTCTATAGGTCGAAAGTAAAATTAAATAAATCAATCACCTTTTTTATTTTTACGATAGTTGCAAACACCATACATATTTGTAGAACACAACTATATATTCAATTAGGCATAATCCGAATGAACCAAAAATTGCCACGAATACAAGCAATCGAACGAATCTACTGAAAGAGATTAAAGAAGAGGCAATCCCCAACGTCTCTCCCTCGACTTCCTCCATAAATTTAATGAATATGAAACGTCTACACGATCCTGTTTAACTTTAAACTGTTTACACTTCAATTATCAATATCGTCGTTACGTTCTATCAACGTGATTAAACTCGGATATCTCGCGCAAACGGATAGTAAATTACAGGGAATTTCCTCGATAAATCTGCTGATGCTTTTTGCACTCCCGAGAGTTTGCTCGATAACAAATTGTTTACACTTCGGTTATTAATATCGTCATTACATCGTCGTTCTATTAACATCGATAAGCTCGAAAATCTTACGCAAACGGAAGAGAAATCAACTCTAAACTTTCGCTCGATATCGGCTGCAAAGGATTCGGGAGAGCGGGTGGTGGCGAGGGGTGGAGGGAACGAATGAAAAAATTTTCTGTTTAAAAAATTGCGAATAAAGCTAAACTTTAATAGAAATACAGACAATGGACAATGGACGATCCTTAAAGAAATTGCGCGTATGATATCGTACGTACTTAAACAAAGGGTTGGGAACTTTGCTTGGGAATTTAAAGAAACGTGGAAAATGACAAATTTTGTTTGATGCGAGACGCTACAAGAGACATTCCGATAAATTAAGATGCGAATCCATGAAATACCCGAGGGGAGAAAATGTTCGCTAAGAAGATTTGTCGAAGGAATTTTTAGAAATGAATTACGTTACGCTACCTTCATCTGGCGATTTATCTTCAGATATTCGATATTTCTTTAAATCCCATCTCGAGCTATAAAAAGAAATCCAATCTCTTCGTATTATGTTTTTCAGCTTTATTCTTTGTCACTATTTCCACGAGTCCGAGTTCCATCGATACATATCGAAGATTGAGTAGAAAAATTCGATAATCCAAAATCCAGTTTCTCTGCAATTTCTCCGCAATGTGTTTTGAACGATACAAGAAAATAAACAGTAATAAGAGAAAGAAAAAAAGAAAAGAATCGACAGTCGATAGAACAGATAGGAATTACTATCGGAATAAGCTTTCGTTCTCTTTCACACTGTCAGAAGTGCTCGTACGCCGCACTAACGCAATAGCTTACAACATCGGGGCAATTCGTTTGACGAGCAGATAAAAATGCAAATTCGTCGATACTACGATGATAACAGATCGATAGAAACTTTGATCCGAATTCGAAGGTTTATTTAAAATTAAGAAATACGCCGTATTTTGTTTAATTAACTTATCAGAGATGAAACGGTGGAAAAATATGCAACAACTGTGTAAACTGAAAATTATTAAGCAACATAAACAGGATCATTAAGATAAAAAGGTACGTTAGCGTAATAGACAATTTACAGAAACCAACTATACAAACGACGGATACGAGAAATATTTCTACGCTTTAAAAAAGAATTCATCATAGTACTATAAATAAAATAGAAAATCTACCCGCTAGAAAGAATTGTGAGAAAAAAGATACCGAGAGAATCTCCGGAATCTCCTTACGATCGCCACCTTCGAAGACAAAATCCAACGACGTAAATTCATTGAAAAATATTCCAAATAAAATGTTAACGAGTGTCAACAATCTTGAGAATTGTCAGAGGCAATTGAAAGAATTGTACATATTTTTCTTTGTCCCTCGTAGTAATTCATTTTGTTTTCAACTTTTACGAAATTACATGCCATATCGTCGCAGATTATTTTATGTGAAAAACAAACAAGTGTCTAGATCTCAGCTGTGTTATTCCTGGGAGGACTAGGGTAAGCAATTCTTTCCCAGCTTAACCGCCTCTTTCAAGGCAGCAGATCTATCGAAGACTATCACGAACACGGTTTAATCCCAAATATTCTCCACAAAGACTAGTAGTCACGTTTCAAGCAACATCGTTTCCACGAACACTGCGCGATCTTCGATTTAACCTAGGAACAGCATCAGTGGAAGCGTCTGGCTATCTGCCAGTTTCCGACGAGTTAACCACCGACCGCAACTTTCTAGTGCCAGTCCACGTCATTCGTCACTATAACACATTAAATACTTTTTTAAACGTACATTCAAAACGACCATATGTTACGTAATTATACCACGTTAAGCTTTTCATCGATACGGGTACAGTGAAGTATACTAAAACGATCTTGCTGAACTTTAAATGTCCTTATTTGATACAGCAGCCTGTTCTATCATACACCGAGATACATAGATACACTTTCAGCCATAAGTACCGCAAGACTACAGCCAGTATTTGATACGAATTAAACGCATTCCACTGCTTGCATTTTCTAGTTATTTTTCACAGATTTGTTATTTCGTTCGCGTCGCGTACGTCCTTTGTAATGTAAAATATTAAATAAAGAAAAGCGTTCGAGCTTTGTCTAATAAATGTAACGAGTTGGAGAATAGAAAACTTCAATGAAAAATGAAAGAACACAAGCGTACAAATGATATAAAATTACTTTATATAATTTTCGCACATTGTGGTCTCACATTTGTACTCTTTTACTCATCCAGGTCTCAGTCAATTAGCTTTCCTATTATATTTCACTGGCTCGTGGCAATTGAAAGTAATTGAAAAGAACGCGTTTAATTGAGACTTCCGTGATTATTAAAAAACGAATAAATACACGATTAGACTGAACTTTACAACTTTACAGAGGATAAGAAATGATAATCTAACGATACAATTCTGGCTACAACTGAGAAGCTTAGCTTTTAAAGTAAAACCATCATTTTTATTCGTCGCTGTATGCTTTATCATCCGTCTTTGTCGTCTTTTCTGATTTTAATCGTAAGAATTATTCGGCACAGCATTCGTTTGTTGTACACGCCCCATTCACGTTTCACGAATCTAATCCTTGACATCGTTTCTAACAGTCCAACTATCGACAAATTGGACAGAATGTAACACGATGTTTTCTCATCGCGTTTAAAAGCTATGGAGCTTCTTTTCGTTTAACTCGACGTGTATTTTCTCGAGTTAAGTTCGATGGGCGAAAGAACGTATCAGCAACATGTTGAATGATAAAGCAAGATTACAAGCGTTGTAAACAATATTGCGATAACGAGAAGCGACGAAGGGAGGTTCCGTGGAAAAAAGCTCGCGGGTGTAGTTCATCAATAAACGTCCGAAGTATGTATGTTAAAATAGATTTATAGCAACAGCTGCGCCAAGAAGTTGAACCGATACGAAAACCTTCGAGATTACGGAGTTTCTGGTCAGCGATTTGTGGTTCTTTGCCGAAAATTAATTTACTTCGCGTGGATTTGATGGTCTAATTATACCCATGGATTTATTTATCGAGCGAATTATATTTTACAAGTATACTTTCACAGATATAATTCGCATAGAATTTCAAAAATGAGGAGAATGATATTGCTACGCGTGAGAATATACGTGTTTGTTAAATTGAAAAATAGTTATACGTATTTCCTTCGGAGTAAGTGTAAAAGTTAATTCTCTCAAAGTTTAAGAAAATTTAGCCGTAATAGGTTCCATTTAAATTTAATGATAATTTTATTCGTTCACCGATATGGGTCATTCTTGATTTAAAGATATATTATTATCTCCAAGTTTAAGGCAATTTAGTCATAATGACTTTCACAGAATCAGTTACATTGAAATAAAAGGCTGAAAGAAGGGAAAATTAAGATAACGATTTAATGTTTCATGGAACGATATTTCGAGCTTCCATTAATCTAAAAATCTAGGCGAAACACAGTTTGCAGCAGTCGAGGAAGTTTACGATAAATTATGCCATGTCTAGAAGCTTGTACGTAAATTCGCGATAAATCAACCAATGGGGTTACTACGTGGGGTTCAATTTTCCCACTTTACTTGGAACCATAGAAAAGATTTGAATAACTGAATAACTAAAAAAAAAAAAAAAAAAGGGGGAAGGAACAGTGAGAAACGCGCGTTTGTCGAAGTGTTTATAAGGCAAGAGTAAAACTGAATCTTTAGAACGGGCTATCTACCTAGCAAATGTGCGGAGAAAAGATAATAAATTTGTTTGGAACGAAAGCATATGAAAGTTGAAAGCCCCATAAAAATAAATCAAGAAGAACGAAAGGGGACAAATTTGCAAACTGAATTGATCTACGTCCTACAAATTTTTTATCTCACGATAATATTTCAATTTATAGGATCGTAGTTACAGAGAAAGTTGTTCTCTGCAGCTGCGTCTAAATGATTTTCGTCTGCGTGGAAATGAATCGTTTGACACCGAACGAGGCTATCGTTTTGTTAAAAAGCAGTGAGATTTAACAGACTTCGTGCTGGTGACTTTAATGTAGTTCGTTTTTTTGCGACTCTAAATAAATCTCGTCAAGTCCAGAAACACCGAGAGAAATTGCGGTTCCCGAAGTAATTGCAAGGCCGTTTAAACGCGTCATTGTTTTCCTATACGATTTCTTTGGTCTAAGACGACTTTACCTCGAGTCACAAATAAAAATCGTAAAAGAAGAATTTCCTCCGATATAAATAAACTTATACCGCGTTTCCTGCACTGCAATAAAACAAACGTTTCAATGTCACCATTGATTTTATTACAAACTCGATAATCGAAGAACGCGTCGGATACGTGAAACCAATTATAGAAAACTGTAATTTCTCACGTAATTCGAAAACGCTATAATTTCCTTGAGTAATATATCCTGTAATTAATATCGCTAATTAAATATTCATCAATTCCATTTTATATGTATGATACTTGTATCGTAATCCTATCGATTAATATCCCCACAAAATTGCTAATTTCAAACAACCCTATTTAAATACCAATTAACCGGTCTGCTCATTAACGAGACAGAGTCACTCGAATCTATCGTTCATTCTAATTACGCGGCAACTCTACCAACGACATTTTACCTGAAATGCAGACGAGCGGCATTTTTCTGCGCGATATCGCTGCCATCGTGTACCTGCCTTTTCTTTCTTCTTATTAGGAAAACAAAGAAACACGTTTCATGCTTATTTTTCTCGAAAACGAAGCTTCGAACGGAAAAAGTTATTCTCTCCTTTCACTTATCCTTCTATGTGCAATTAACACTCGACCGCTTGTGTCGTGATTTTGGAGACACCCTATATATACAACAGTATACCATCCTCGAACAAGTAGCGTAACTTTGTCACTCGTTTCGGCTAATAAACTAAATGTTCGGTTCATGAGTAGTATTTAACGCTAGTATTTATGTTCTAGTGACAGTACACGGCTAACGTGCCATTTTGACACTTACACGGCTTTGATCCGTTAAGATCGAACATCATCGATTAAAAATGAAAATGAAAGGTCGCGACAATTGCAATCAGCTTTTTTCGTTGGACGTTGACCAAATGGTCTATTATTGAAAGTAAAATACTGAATAAAATGGAATCGAGTTAGAACGCAAAAAATCTTTTTTGGAAACAAATTGGTTTCGGCGAGGAGATTTTTTTTTCTCTTTTTTTACTACCGAAATCAGCTAGATTGACACTCTTCTTCTTTAAAATTTGGTACAGAATAAATTGGGATTTTTTTTTTTTTTTTTTAGGTGTCGGTCGGGCCGACTGGAAACTCTTTTTCAGAAATCAGATTAACGTAAAACAGCGGTCTTTCTAAAATTAGATTTTAACTAAATTAAGGATACTTTTTAGGAACTCTTTTTGATGAAAACGGAGATCTTTCGTTTAAACAGTTCAAGTGATTTTTTTTCCTTTTTTAGGAATCGGATTGGGTTGGCTAATATTTTTCTGAATCAAATTGCTATGAAACAGGACCTTTTTCAGGAATCGGATAAAACTAGATTAAAAATACTTTTAGCAATAATATTTGATAAATTGGGGATTCTTTTTTTAATCGGTATAGTCTGTAATGGCTTTTTTTTCTAGAAATTAAACTGACTAGAGATTTTCTTTTTTCGAAACAGCTTAGGAACAAAAATGTTTTGTAATCATCCACTTTTTTTCAAAAAAACATACTTCTTTTATCAGAAAAGGTGGCCATCTTTTTCGTATATTACGATTTACTACAAAACATTGTAATATTCACAAGCGTCTAAATTCACATGTCATACGACGTGTGTCTTTAATTACTTTAGTTAATTACTTTAGTCTCTTGAAATTACGGGATTTAAAAGTTACATCTAATCTCGCCACTTGACACGCTGCAGAGCAAATCTCCACGCTAACGTTTAACGTGTTTACTTCAACAAAGTGACAAACAGGTGCTACAACCGTTTACAACTACGCGTTATATGCCCTGTCTCGATGATTATCGAGTATGTCTGAAGCTTGTTCTGTCAAGCAACTAACTGTTTTTCCAGCCAACTAACGTCCGACTGAGAAGTTGATTGCTCCGTGAAATAAACCATTGAAACCTTGATTACTTCGATTGCCAACGATTTCCGATTGTCAAGGCGATCGATACCTAACTGGTCATTAAGATGAAAAGTATTCTGCCCTCCCTTCGATTCGTTCAATGACGAACGAAGCATTTTCTAAGAAATTGTGCAACTAATTCGAAGAAATTGAGTATCCGTTCGATTGAAAAGTTAATCGTTCTGCAGCTCTTGTTAAAGACAAAGTGGATTATGAGATTTCATTTCATATCAACTGTATTAAGACACGTACCGATCTCGTACAAAAGGCGATAATCGAATCAGGTTACTAATAAGACGGATAGAAATCGGATAGAAATTTATAAAATATGCAGGAGTTACGGAAAATATAGTAAATTAAGAATTACGTGCTGGTTCTTGCGATCTTCCAGTGGATAATTTAGATACGAGAGAAAATTAAAATTCGATTTAAGGAATTATTTAGAGAACGAACGTTTTAGGATTTTGTTCGTAGGTAAGTTTAAGCTATTTAGCTAGTCACTGGCTGCATTGTGTCAGTTGCAAAGTACCAAAACATTATGCATAATTTATATTTAACGTTGCTCTGTCGGGAGAATTGAAACTAAGATTAAAGTTTAAATTAAACTTTGTTGCACGAGAACCATAAATCACGCAACGAGTCAGACTCTATATAAAAGATTTAAATAATCGATAATAATACAAAGGAAAGTAAATTCGTTATATAAATTGATATCGTAAGAAATTATAATAAGAATGAATTTCCTAAAGATTCTTCGGGATTAGACTATCGTAAGCGTGCCGATACTTACGAACAATAGCCTTAACGATTCCTGACATCAATCATTTCTCTGCTGAAACTATTACAGTCGATGTCTTTCGAAGAATTTCAATGAAAGCCTTGATGGAAATTTTAATGGCAATTTTGAAGTATTTCGAAGAACTTCAACGTCACAAATAACACTCAAAACGTGGAAGACAGTATCCAGCTTACAGAATGAGTCGTTATCTCGTGGTACGGTAAATTCAAGAGAAAAGATCAGTTAGGATATTGTCTTACGTAATCAAAACCGAACGTGCATCTAGTTAGAACGAATAATGACGCAATGTGCTCAAAATACGTGAACAATTGTATCAGTTCCGATGCAGCTGCCCACACATTACATCCTTTATCCACGTAAACCATGGACGTTCGCAATTGTTCGTTTATACAACGGGAATACTATGGTTTCCTTGAAAAAGCACCGAGCATGCACCAACTCCTCGACCCGATAAAACGCTCGGTTTTAATTCCTCCGTTTGCATCGTTATCGCGTGAATGATAAATGCGACGCGATGTTTCGTACATTTCAAGAAGGTGGTCGATTATTAGAATGTCAAGAAGTCGTCGTAAAAAAAAGATGCGAAAGGAAAAACGAATTTTTGATAGAATTTCTAACGTCTGCCTTGCGATTTTCATAAAACTTTATATCAAATTGTCTTTCATGTATTTCGATGTGTGTTGTGTTTCGTATTGTTCGTGGAAACTGACGTGAATTATCGAAATATGGAGGAAGCAGTTCCGAGAAGAATTTACAACGAAGAGTCAATTTCTAATGTTTAAATTATAGTCTTCTTAATAATAATCCTTTTTGAATCGATATTTTGATATCTCGTCGAATTTCCTAAATTCAGTATCCTGTCTTAAAAGTAACTCCGTTAAGTGCTGGAGTTCGCGGAGTTAAAAATCTACGAAATTTCTCAAGTTTTGAATTATGAAGCTCGAAGTTGAGAGATCGACCCAGTCTCAGTGTTTGAAGTTCGAGGGAAGCTATATCGTTGGCTATATCGAGGCGATCTGTCCTATCATTAGTTTCATCATTCTTTTCGTTTATCTTTACATCTGTAATGAAACGCAATTTCATTTGAAAAGACACTTGAATCTTGATAAACGTGAAAAATAGAATCTTGAGGAATAACATGGTAAAGATGTGCGTAAGAGTGAACCAAGTACAGAACAAGAAATCAGAAACAAAATAGAGACTCGATATTCAAGATTCAATATATATATATACAAATAATAATTATAGGTAATAATAATTAGATTTGTATGCCAGATAGATATTAACAGTTCTCGATAACATTCTCATCCAGTTTAATGGCAATGTTATTGCAATAAAAATGCGATGCTGCGAAATAATAAAAAATACTACGAGATCGTTGGGAACCTCATCTTGATAAAGAACATCGATCACCCAACTTTGTATTACTAAAGTTTAATAGAATTCGAATTTAAATATTCATTTCTTTTCCTTGCAACCCCCAAGAGAAAGTTCGAAGTTCAATTAAGCGTACGAGACACGTTTTACATTTTATGTTCCTAAATAATATATCAATTTATATTATACGATGACTGTATGAAAAGTTCGTTAGCAGATAATAGGGTCAGATATCAATCTACGCGTTAGGTCAGCAACTTTGTAAAACGCTATTGTAATAAACGATATTGCAACGTCACTAATGATCCGTCGTAAAATTGAGTTCAAAGCGAGTAAATTTCTTGCGCGATAAAAAAAATCTAATTACAAAGTATTCGTATACGAGCAAATCGTTATAATTACAGATGGAAGTGAATTGGCGAGAGAGCTCGATCGAAGGACAGGAATTAATAGATATCGTGGTTGGTCAAAAATGATATTTAAGGGGCTGGACACGAAAAATTCCTAACGTAAATTGATTTGCGTCCACGAAACAATTTATGGCAGCGGATATCATCGATAACAAATATTTAATGGCCCTTGCTGTTTGTACGACGCGTACATCATCCACACGATGAAATCCGGATAATCACCGGTAAACAGAATTTTTTATCCATCGAGTGGCTCGTTCGAACAATTTCCATAAATTTTATAATATCGAATTTTCTTCGTCTTTTTTTTTTAATTCTTTACTCTGCGTATATTACATCACAAATTTCGACCGAACGATTAACCGATCAAACAATCTTGAAATTGCGTTGAATATCCTTAGGGCAACGTTCACATGGTCTTCCAGTGACTTTGAATGCTCCTCGGTGACCTTAAATAACCTTGATTGACCTCGCTTTCAAACTAATAGCGCGTAACCTTCGAACGGCTTTGTATAACCTTATGCGACTTTGGAATAACTTTCGCATAATAATAATAATTATAACTTTATTATAATTTCTAATTTCCAATTTATAATTAGAATAACTTGAAACGTTTATCTTTATTAGCTATAAATATCCTTCGAATTTTATCGACGATCTATATTCCATAGTGCTTTTGTTATACGTATTAACAAAGGTGAATAGATTAGGTATAATTGCTTCCTAATTTAATTGATTTAAAATATTACATTTCGACGTAATTATAACGTTGAAAACAGACAGAAATGTTGAAATCATAACAATTAATGAGAAATCTATCAGCGAATTTTATGTGGGTCATAATAAATTGAAACTCGTCACTCATTTACTAATCCATAACGAGAAATTGATTATTCTATTATTCACCGAAAAACATCTCATTTTGGGCGCAAACAAATGGACATTAATCTTGCGAAAGGAGTGGATAGTATAATTTCATAATTATTGTGGAAATGGTGGTCGTTGCCCGACATGATGATGAGTAAATTAATTAACGAGTCCAGTAATTAGCCCTACTAAATTATGAAACTCCTATCAAATATCACACTCTCAGCTTAATTCATTCACCATATTCATCGCTTTAAACGACCGTACATCTTGAATATGCATTGTTCTAATTTCCATGGTTAGTCTCTTTATGGAAATATACATACCGCTACAGTAACTTACTTTCAATGTGAACTATCGAAATTAATAATTTCCAAACTTCTTTAATTATTCAGCCGCGCTAAATTCAATGCTATCGATTCGCCGAGAGAACTGAAATAATTCTTCCAATTCAGTCTTACGATTCTTACGATATAAATAGGAAGCTTGCCATAGAAAATGTCACGCAAATGCATTTTTCACGAAAACTGAGCAATTTCAGAAGTCGATAAATAAGATTCGTATTTTTAACAAGAAGATATCGTTATAAAATTCCAAGCTTCGAAATCTATACTCTATAAAAATGTATTTCAATGCTGCGAAGCATACGGATTTTAGGATATCCTCGACGTATCGTCAATGTTTCGAAGCGTATTGATCCTTTTGAAGTTGATCCTTTCGAGAACCATGAAATATCGACGAACGGAGAAATAATCGACATTTTCGTAGCAAGATCGAGAAAGGATGCAAGTTTCGCGCGTGAACAAATCTTCCTCGGACCAAACAAAATTCCTATACCGTAAAGAGACATAAGGGAGAAATGGCAGATCGCGATAGAGCGAAACGAAGGAATTTAAACGGCGGTCTCGACAAATTGTACGCCGCGGAATTCTAAAAATTACAAATTGAAATCGAAGTTCCCTTGCAACGACGACAGACGAAATGAAATACGAAGGGAATATGAGAGTGGGAATTGCAGGTGTAAAATAAACATCACGCGCGATGAAATGTTCACCTCGAAATCCCAGCGAATCTAGTCGACTGGACGAATTAAACGAAACGAAACGGCTGATGAAACAAAATTACCGAATCATATCGAACACGTCGAATCGAAAGGTGCATCGTCGACTCGTGGATCATTGTTTTTCTATCAGCTGGATAAAACATACAGAGCCAGCGTGTATTATTATTTCAGCCGCGGTCGAACGACGTCAACGATGTAATTCACGGATTTATCGCATCGTGAACAACCTCGAGATGCAGTTTGGCTCGAGACCACTGAATTCAACCGACCGGCTCTCGACGTTCGTTCAATCTCTTTGATAGTGAAACGTTTCACCTGTAATTTAATAACTGCGCGTTTCCATAGTCGATTTAGTAAACTGTGTAAAATGCGTACGAAACGAATGACTTCGACAGGCAACTTTTCACGCAATATTTCATTGTTTAAATATTTCTTCGCGCTATAGGCATTTTAATCGTTAGCCAACGGTATAATGATTTTTATAAATCGGATAAATATGCGATTTAATGGAACAACGCAGTTCTTATTTTTACTTGCAACCTACCGTTACGCTACGAAGACTGCAACGCGATAAGTCACGTTTATCTACGTTTTACCGGGAAAAAGGTTTAAGATTCGGTATGTTTCCATCAAAATTTCTGCTCCAAATTAAAGTATATGTAATATCTTGAGGAATATGGGATTCATATTCGGGGAAATTCGCTCTAAGGGAAGCTCGTTTACACATGGTAAAACCGACAAGGAAATATTTTATTTCCAGCCATCTTACACGGTAGAACTCTCCTCGGGGATCGTTTAATACGACAAGTATTTTGAAATACTATAGTACGATTCTATATTCTCCTTTTATTTTCCCTACCTTTAAAAGATAGCAGTTCTTTCTTATTTATATTCCACATTGCAATTATAATTAATCTAAACATAAGATGCAATTACATCAAATAGTATGTATGATATTAGATAAACAATATAGAAATAATAATCAAAGCGTCTTTAGTACGTCCTTAAATTTTCACGTCGATATCATAATTAATTTAAAAGATATTCAAACGAACATATTTTCAGAACATACCTCGACAAAATTATTATTAATCGCGTTAAAAGCGTCGCAATTATCCGCCAGTGAAATTGCGTTATTGGACCATCTGAACCTTCTATTCTAATTATTTTCATTTCGTTTGAAATATTCCGTACTGTAGTACAGTGTTAACGAGATTCTGCATAGGGCGTAACATCGCAGGCTTAAAAAGAATAATATGTATCATTGTGTCAACGTGACAGCGTGCTACGCAGGCAAATAGTATAGGAAAAGACTCATCGTGGCCATTGTCTGATACAAACTACGTTCTCGTCGAGCTTAAAATCCCCGAGACATATTTCATCGTCGCCCTCTGGTTGCGCGCAAGTACGTGCATTCATTTTCCAGACATTTTCAATCTCGGTATATATATATTCCCGGCAAAACGAGACCCGCTGCCGTAAATCGAATCGAGGGAAAAGTAAGCAGCGTACAACCAATGAAAACATCAACGAAACAGCGTGCGTGCTTCCCACCGTTCGAATCAATTTATCGCGCGCTATTTTCTACGGTAAAAGTCGTGCCGGCCGATCGAGCCGCGTCCAATGAAATTTATGCTCTATTCGATGAAAGATACGGATCGATTTTCCCGTCGATAATACCGTCAACAAATCGATCACTTTCGCCGGATACGCGGTTTATGGAAAATAATTGTTATTTCTTTATTAAACTTTTATATAACGAAAAACAAATAGCCATACTTGTACGTTAGTTCGTTAACATCAGGACATTTATAACAGGAAAACGAATAAATCTCGCACATGATTTTTATTTATATCCTGACAATTATTCAAATCTTTAACAATTGTTATTTGATTTAAAAGTTCGGTCAGGAGATCGTAGCCAACGCGTGTGATCCTTAACTCGTCGTGGTTTCTCTTGTAACTCGTACAAATAGTTTTTCTAAATTTTTCCACCGTTTTTCCGTTTCGCGTAAATGCAGAATCATGATCGATCCGTAAGATATCGTCGTAGTTCGAAGGTATAAAATTCAATGGCTGAAACGATCGGCTAAACTCATCCCGAGAGTTTGAGAAATAATGAATAGAATCAGTGACCATCGGTGATCAAACACCGGACAGTGTAAAATATCCTAATCCAGGGGGAATTTTTCTTTAATTGATTTTGAAACTGTGCGCTATGATATAACGCCTTTCGATGTTCAATTATATCAACATCTCTACCGATTCGGTGCGCGACAAAATCGAATCGTCGACTTTTGCTCGAATAATTTTACGCGCCGCGTTTTGCATTTCATTTAATTTCCATCAATCAAACACATTTGCATTTCGCTCGATTTCGAAATTAAATTTCACTTATCGTTAGTCGATGATACCTCAGCTAACCGATATCTTCACAGTCGAATAAATTCTCAAAATAAATACAAAATATAAAATACACAAAAGCATGGAAACGTTTCTAGCTGGAAACATTCGTGCTTGGAAACGCGTAAATACTCCAATTAAACGTCCGCCAAGGTAACTTCGTTTAATTAAACTTTCTACTTTTGAAATTACAACGCTTCGCCACGGCACGCCGTTTCATTCGATTCAAAATCGCGCCTTATATCACGCAGACTGTACCAAAGGGACGACTATTCGTCTCTTGCATTTTGCAACGAAGTTTATCGAGAAACAACGATATCACAAAACGAATATCTTTTTCGTAATAGCTTACATCCTCTTGTAATGTTTTCGTTCGATTAGACAGAAACTTTATGATTAATCTTTCGCAAAGATTTACTAAAATATGAACGGAAATATTCTATAAAATCATCCAATATATCGCTCCAATATATCCCGAGCAAGCAATTAAAAAATTTATATTCTATCGTTTTTGGTTCGATCGTTCCAGGATCGGTGTTTTAATAAAATTTTTATTCGACTCGTTGTCATGCACAATGCACAGTCGGCCGCCAGAAAAAAAAGAGCCCATTTTGGAATAAAAGTTTATTAAGTTCGTCAACCCATCAGTAACTACCGTTCACCATTTTCCACTGGGAAAAATTAGTTTAGTGAAAGAATCGATATTAAGAGTTAATTAATATGATTCATATTTAAATCTACGCTGATGATTATGATCACTCATCATTATGAGAATTATAACACGCTTGACTAATTTCAGACAAATTTACTAAAAACCCATCCTGTTAATTGCTGCAAAACGGTTTCATATCCAAGTTAACCCGTGCAAAAAATCAACGTCTGTGTACGGTATGGTATCTCGAAATAAACGATAGACTGTCTAGTTATTGGCGTTGATCGCCACCTCAAATTCCCTTCAAAGGGAGGAGAAATATTGATGTATGTCAGTTTCGACGCAATGATTTCGCATTTTACGAGACTTTGCCTTCTTATCGATCACCGGTGAATACGATATCGTGATACCCGAATAATACTTTACGAAGCGTTTCGTGTCAGCTAAAATAGCAGCCCGAAGAGCGTAACATATCCTGCCACAAGTATAATTGCCGGTCGTGTTCCCCGTCAAGACAAGTACGAGATTTTAAAGCGTAAACTTCACGCGAACTTTAACGAGTTTTAATGCAGCGATATGCCTATCTAAGTACATAGCGTCTAGATATGAATATGGCGATGAAGATTAGAAAACGGTAATGAAGATTAAGTATAATCATAGACCCAGAAAGTTTGTAATTTCTCATTCGCCGCGATTTTAATTTAGGCCATTGGATTTCTTTGTGTTTTAGATTCGAAGACTTTTATTTTAAATTTAAAGAGTCGAAAATTTGCTAATTATTTTTACCTTAAACGCGAAGTCTTTGTTATTACTTATGTTTGAGATTAAAAATATCTTACTTTTCTATATTTTAAATTCTAAATCTTCCAAGCTTCCATATTTAAAATTTGGAAGCTTCATTTTTTTCGCAGTCTTCAAATTTTCAAATTCGAAAGTTCTCAAATAGTGGAAAATTCGAAAATCTCCCTCGATGGAAAATTCGTAGATCCGTTACGATTGAAATTTAGAACGTTTCGATTTTCTGTACCTGAAATTTATAATCTTTCAATCTGCCTTATTTGACATTCAACATCTTTTCATCTTCTGCGTTTTTCCGATAGAAAATCTTTCCACTCGTTACGATCGAAATTCAAACTTCTTCGAGTTCTTACAATTTAATATCGAAATCCTTCGGTCCGTTATCTTTTGAATAGAATTTCTGTTTAACATGGCGACGTTCAACATCCAGAAATGAGACGAATCGTAAAAGAACGTAACGACGTATCTTTCTTTAACGTCGAACTCACGGAAACGCGACGCGATCTTAATTGTAAACGACTGCTTTGACGGAGATATGACATAATTTTATCAGGCGACAAGGAAACAAGCCAAGCGTCACAAATGAATTTCATAATTCGATACAGCGACGATCGATCGACGACTTTCAATTTAGATACGCCGATAGAACAACGTTCCATTAACCCTGACCATAAAATAAAGAGAATTTAATTAATAAAAAGACTCGTTCTACAGTTTCACGTAATACTGCAAATCGTTTCAAATTTTCAACCACTCAATTTATTTATGTAAAAAGAATACTAAGTTGCCAATACTTTTGCCAGAGAATAATATTAATATTGATAATACGTGTTCGAAATTTCATAATATTTCATTACTAAATTTTTTTAAATTCATTAAAGTTAGGATAAAACTGTTATTATACTTATCGTTCGTAGCTTGAGATCTTTCAATTGATTTCAAGTTCGAAGATTTCCTATTTCCATATATTAAATCCAAAATCTTTCGATCGATTACACAATAAAATCTCGATTATTCGAATTTTTCGTATAATCGAACAATACGCATGCAACTACATTTTACGCTGTAAATGACAATTTTTTTACATATTGCACGTATCAAATAAATACATACGTTTTAATCGTCTTTCTTCTTCCAATCGTCCTGACCTGCTAAATTGCGCGTCTCTTCTAAAGTTGGCACTTTCTCGGGAAATACTTTCTTGCCGTGTTTCACACCATCTGATGACTATCTCTGATGCTACAAATGTTTGTAATTGCAGAAATTACAGATTCAGCACTACTTGCGTCTACATCAAAATTTCACACTTTCGCCTTTCAATATCGCAAACTATCGATTCGCCAATGCCGCAAGACGCTGCTATTTAATATTAGTTATGGTTCCATCACTGCCTTAATCGAGTCAGTATTTCACGTTCCTCCTCAATTGATAAAACGGTACACTTACGTTTTGGCATATTGTTGCGCAACATAAAGATCAACTGACAACGACGTGTTGACAACACAGACGATATGTGTCTCACTTAGCCAAACGTATATCCACAGTGCATATTTACCAGGATAATCGAAGTTCTATTTGTGTATTTGAAATTCCAAAGTGTCCAATGTTTTACACTTTGTAATGGATTTGTCGTGATCAAGCACGAAACATTTTCGTCCTCTATATTTGTTTGGATAGAGCGTCCCGCAATTTATTAAAAACTAAATTTTAAATCGAAAGTCTCCGGTCTCGTTATTTTTCGAATTCTAAATGTTTGATAGTCCGCTGTATCTTAAATTCGTGTCGTACACCATCAACGTAATTTCAAACCGCATCTCATAAATTTCTGCCATAAAATTAGGACATGATACGTGGTATGCGCAAATTTGCATCGTATGTCCTGAAATACGTTATTACGAGCGTCTGGTTAATTTCACTGTCGATCCAGGTCTATTTAAATTTAAATACGACGTCTCGCCGAAAGCTCATTCATATAAATGTCAGCTATAGTTTTATAAATAATAGCAACGTTCTTTTATTTTGTATCACGCATATGCAACTACGCCAATAAATATACAATACAAATAGTCGTGTGAATAGAAACTTGTTGATAGAAGGATCGTAATTTTTATTCAGTTTCGCGACGTAAAACAACTTTTTCTTTCGCGTCTAAGAAAATCCTCAACCTCGACAAGGAGAATGAAGCGAGACGTAATTTAAAAGCTTCGAATAGAATTCCTGAAACGCTTTACGTTCTTCTATGCGGTATATTCCACCTCTCTCATACATGCAAACATTCCAAATTTTGTTCCACTTAAAACGCGTTCTACGTGGCTAGCAAATGCGGAATTAACCTTCGCATAGTCAAAGAACAAAAGCGCAATTCGTCATTACCAAATGTAATCGTTCGTTGATGGCTAAGTCAATGGATCTATTCTTTGTGAAGAGGCTCCGTTCGCGTGAATTTATTTACTTCCCAATTTGCTTCTCTGTTTGCTTTTTCTTGTCCGTCTTAAAACATAGGCATTCGCAGTTATGTATGTATTAACACATTTTCCATTACCACAGATATCTAACCAAATTATTTGATCATTCAATTTGTTCGATCGATGTTATGGAACGTAAATTTGTTCAAGTAATATTATAAAAATTAATCTAACAGAATTATTTGATTTAATGGTATATATATATATATATATACCGTTGAAAATAATTGGAAAAATTTTTCCCCAACACTTTGATCGTTATATCCGCTTCTTGTTTCCATTGAATGGTTTTTCTCGTCTTTATTTGTTTGAATGGTGCGATAAAATCATCCTTAGCGGTCCTTTAATCCTAGTAACTGTAATTGCTTCGTAACATTTTTTTACAATCGAAGGTACTCAAATGTAAAAGCTGCTGAAACTCCCCGTTAGTTTGTGAAAACGAAATAAAAATTCAGACTAAAGCTATTAATATTTTCCTTCCGAAGTTAAAAGGAAAACGAAATAGGTTAATAGTTCTTTAATTACATGCTATTCTATTTTTATTATATCGCTCCATCGATTGCAGTAAACGAGTTCCATTGTGGATCGGTCGAACTGTATGCACGAACTTTAATTACGAACTTTCAAACGGTAGAATAATATAACATAAAATTGATTACATCGAATTCTACCGATAGCAGAGCGAAACGAGATACAAACATTGGCTCGACCAAACAGATCTTACGTACATCGCTTTTATGCCAACCGATTAATTCGTAATCCACCTGTCGTCAAATATCAAAGAATGGCTTGATACGGTTGCGGTTCAAAGCAACGAGGCAAGAGTTGTTTCTGAACGTCAAAAGGAAAATTATGCTTCGAGTTACCCCTCTAAACATCGGACGTTATTCATGGAAGTCGATTCAAGTAACATTTAAACTCCATCGCCATTTATTTACTATCTATTTGTTATTTATCCTATATCTATTTATGCTTCGAAGTATATCATAAGATATTTCATGAATTTTTTTCATTTTTTTGCCTCTACGGAATGGTATGCGCGTGGGAGTTTTATGCAAAGTGGTAAAAAGGTAACTCAATATGTCTGTATACTTTTTCTCAAGCTTTCTATGATTTTTCACGTTATTCCCTAAAATTATTTATACTCTGCTTTCACATTACGTTACATTCATCGCGTCAAGATTGTTCTACGAACAAAATGTGAGAATTAAACAAATGTGTTTTGCTTTGCCGAAACCTGAACTTTGTACATTCGTTGCTATTATATATAAAAAATTAAAATAAATAATCTTCTAATAGTCGCTGCGTTTCTTTCAGCTTCCAAGTATTATTATAAATACGCTAACTGTCCTAAAACTTTCGCATCGTATTATACGTATCACACAGCCTACGAAATATTTATCCAACCGCTACTACGACTTTCGCCAAAGACGAAGAACCACGCGGTAATAAAACTTTTCCGTATTTAATTCGATAAAAGGCTACGATGTAGAAAACCATCGGAATTATTTGTGTTCCTTTGCCCAACTAGCTATCGATACAATACTCGACAGTAACCGATTTACTTTGGAAAACAAACAGAACCGCACGGTATAACGCGAATTAAGCGATTTCTCGCCTCGTTTTCGCCCTACTTTTTTCATTACACACGAGCCAGACATTCGAGGTTACTATCATTTCCCGCTGGGCTTGCAGTTCAGCTCCCAAAACCGTCCGAAAAGTCAAATAAACAATTCCAAACGGAATTGGGAAAAATATTGGCAAACAGAGAAGTCCATACGAGCCTGTCTCGAAGCTCGGTTTATTTCCATTTCTCGCCCCTCAAAGACGCTCAGATCACCCAGCAAAATTTCTCAAAGGCAAATAAAGGAAGCTTTTACGATCTCTTGACGTGTTATCGCAGTTTCCCGCTCTTTCTTTCCCAGTTTCTTCTCCTCGTCTGTCGAACAT
The DNA here is from genome assembly GCA_014825925.1 of Bombus breviceps. NCBI lineage: Eukaryota > Metazoa > Arthropoda > Insecta > Hymenoptera > Apidae > Bombus > Bombus breviceps. The sequence goes on along the minus strand of CM026189.1, from coordinate 8,152,907 downwards.
TCTTTCCACGTATACACGGAGCAAACATTCTTTTTTTTGCACGGACGAGGGTCTCTCGAAGGAGAAAGCGGCTGAAAGTAAAGGATTTTCAGTCGGCTTCGTTCCGACTCGATGTCGCATGTGCAACAATCGTATCAAAACCAGGCTATCGATTAACCGTGTATCGTAGCGCGGGCAAAATCACGAGCTTTCGGTAACCAAATTCGGCTGGCATCGAGTTTTATACGAGATTCGTGTATCTAGCGAATACGTGCAACGAAATGTTCTCCGGTTTCGTTTCGGTGAAATCGGTACGAGTACGATACAGCAGTAAATCAATGTTCAAACATCGCAACTCCGCAAACCTTATCTATACGTCGAATCTATAATGCGCTGACTTATCTCGTAACAATTATATCTCGTGCTCGATGTAGATTCGACACGGAGATAAGATTCGTGAATTTGGGACGTTTGAACAAGCGAATTGACAGTAATTTGAGACACTGTTGTTCGAAGTATAAACTAACCCGTGATTCGATATTCCCAGCTTACTGCTTCCGTGCTATTTACCTTTTGGTCATTGCAATTCCTCTTTGGTATCGCAAACTACGTAGCTAGATAGATAATAAGTAAAATCATCTCTCTCGTTGTCCTTGCCTTGTGTTTCTTTTTATTACTGTAAGTTCAATCAGCGTACTAGTGTCGTGGTCTTTCTTTTCGAAAATTCTTTTTCATATATTTCAGTAATTTTTTATTACTGAAATTCCTTTCGCGCTACCCTCGGTTCTTTTCACAGCTGCAACTTATTTTTAAATATCCTTGTAAACTATCCTTCTTTTATTACAGCGAATAAAATTTCCGATGAATTTGAATCATTCTCTATATTACTGAAATTCCTTTTTTAGGTATTCGTTTTCTTTCTCCATTTTCTTTTTTTTTTTTACCGCAACCCGCTTTTGAACATTCTTTAAATGCTTTCTCGTTATTGGATTTCAATGCATCTGCATCGTCATTCTTTAATCTATGAAATTCTTTCGCCGGTGTTGCCATTTGAAACGTTCAATTCTTTTTCATCGCTGTAATTCCTCATTAATGCCTTCTCGTGGCAGTTCTCAGCGTGTGGAAGTTTTCCTAAACCCTAATTGCATCGCGGTGGGAATCCATCGTCGAAAGGAAGCTCGTGGGGTGATAGATAATTATATTATTTCTCGCTATTGATTCGCAATGGGTATCGTCCGTGACAGTAGTTGAAGCCGAATGAAATTATTCCTAGCAAGATCCACAGAAACTAGAAAATAGACATTCATGGAATATCAGACAACGTACGGTTACATCCGACATGTGAAATTCATAATACTATATCTGACGGCTTGTTCGAGTCTCCCTCATGATATTCTGTGAAAACGGCCGAGTACTCGTTATAAATTGATTATCTTAATTCATGATGGAGAAATAACAAAACTGCGCTAGCATTTTCTGATGCAAAGTGCGCCACACATCGTTGATCCTACTCGTTCGAGAAATTCAACATATTCCCTCTACGTATGTGTATTTTTAATAATTTGCTTCGGTAGTTTTATCGCGCCAAAGAACGTTAACACAGTATAAATACTATTATCGATTCACCTATATTGATAGTCTCTAATTCGTAAGATTCAAGGATATCGAATAATTTACGGAAATTGAATGGAAAATAAGTCTGATTAAATGTAACGCGGGTATTGAGGATAAGAGAATAATTTAGCGTTCTACATCACCCTGAATCCGATTTATCCAGATATATTTCACGATTTAAATAACAGACTCTATCCTCGTATTTTCACGCAAAATGTATTATTCAAATCCGGTTGTTTCTAAAGTTTGACCTTCCTTGATTTAACTTAACTTCTTCTCTACCTACAAATTACTAATATTTCTACCTACAACTCATTGGATTAATCTATTAACCAGGTGATCCTTTAACCAGGAATTTCTGCAACTCTAAAATTACAATAAATGAAATAAATTAAATTATACGTAAGAAATTAACATTCCGAGTGGCGAGTTAATTCATCTTCCACGGTTAACGACATGTAATTTCCTGTAGCTTTATTATCGGTCACACGCTAATTAATACGCTAATTACGAAAAGAAACAAATTTCTACTACTCCGATAATCCTAGTATCCCCTTGCCTAACTGATTTTTTCAACAAATATATTCATCGACGTTGCCTATTTATCATTTATTGCCTCGACGTTATGCCCGAGGAGAAACACTGAAATATTGCACGCGAATTATTATCGATATAAATATAATCTTTTGCATAACACACAATACGGAACTAAAGTTACAGTTAAGGTTGGAATTTAATGCAAATACAGCTCGCCTCTGTTGCTCTTGATTCGTAATCTACGCCGCGAGTATCGCGAGATATTATAAAGCGAAGGCTTAAGTAACAAAGAGCTACCAAAGCTCAGAAGTAGCTAAAAGAAAAATAAGCGAAAAATGCAATATCCTGCTATAATATTCCCGAGAATGGAAGACATACTGCTATAATATTCCAGTCACAAATTCCTCGCAAATGGTCTTCTCATCTTTTCCAGACCCGCTAGACCTTAAATTTTGCTACGCCTTTAATCACCGATAGCTTCGGAATAATTTATTCAATCGCTATATATATTTATTCAATCGCTTGACTAGCCTAATTTGATATTCGAAATTATCGATGATTAATCAAAGATACATTAGCTAGCCGTGTTAAACTTTAAATTGTAGACGGACTTCCTTCCTAATTTCCTTCGTAAATTATTCGTATCGGAACACGCTGGAGCTCGAAACTTTTCGATCGATCGACGCGTTTATTTCGATCACAGAAATACACGAACGAAGACGATGCTGGTACAGGTCAAGGAAAGCTACCGAATAATACTCTTAACGTGGCCATTAACCATGAAGGAGTAACTCTCTCGGTATCATAACATACGACGTACATAGGCGGTTGCAACTATGGTACATGTGTGTCACCAGAATATCTCTATGGCACGCTAAAACCACGAACCTATAAGGCACAGCACCGCACCCACGCCGGTGCACTTTTATCAGACAAGTATATTTGCTTTCGTGGTTATCCCGAGATAAAATGCGACGCACCACTGGACAGAGCAATTTTCACAAATTGCTCGATTTTTGAAATTACGCAAGTTTAATTAAAATTATCGTTTACCGTTATCGAAACGAAGTTATTTCCAAATCAATGGGAATATTTTCATGGTATTGCGTTGGTAACTAAGCGATTGCGGATTTTCTCATTAGGTGGTATCGACAAAATCCGCGATCACTTAGTTGTCCATCCAATAGATTGAAAAGTCGTTAATCACCTACGCTATATATAAAATATTTAGGCTTGCGATTTGTAGGAATTTCTTTTTTTGTTTGTTTTTTATGGTCCTCGAATAGGAACCATGGTGAAGGAAAATAATTATTAACATTTTATTTTCAATACTATACCGAACAAGTTTCGGCGAATAGTAGGAAATTCGGAGAAATGTTATCTGGTCGTGAATTCTACGAATTTTGGAAATGCCGATTAAAACAATGTAGCTAATCCGGGTTTTAGGATGCAACGATGTAACTTCGTATAGGGCTGAGATTCAACTGGTATCTAATTAGGACCTAACGAAGACTGAGCCAGAGGTTAACCATGATTCGACCAAACGCTATAGTTGAGAGGCAATCGAAATTTAATTGAAGCCTAACCGAGAGGCAATCAACGACGAACAAACTGCTTCGGCCCTACGATTAAAAATTAAATCTTACGCAATTCTGCTAACGTTGGAAAGTTAAAAAGTTTTTTGACAAAACAAAGGGCAACCTACGAGGTATATTTTGCAACTGAAGAAGTTGCATTTATCTAATATTAATTATACCGTTCGAATGACAGTAAAAGATAATTATAATAAGACAATAGGAAGAATTGGAAAGACCGTTTAATAAAACGATTTGTCGAAATTCCACGCGAATTCGTTCGTCCTATTACGAGACAGATTCTTTCAAGAAATTTGCTGAATGGCTTTCTTTAGTATTTCACGTATAGCCGTCTCGTCAAGTTACTCTCAAGGTAATATTAACTACCTACTGTATTATGTAATATTCTATTCTGAGAGATGCTAAAATAGAAAAAAAGAAGGCAAAAGCGAAAGCCGAAGCTTAATGATAAGAAGCCACATGCGACAGACTTTCGATCTGGGAATTAACTCTTGTCTATGATCCGAATAACCCATTTTCGATTCAATGAACTCCGACGAGCAGGAAACAGAGAAATCCAAACCCTCCGTACTTCGCACCTGAATAATACAAATTAAATAAATCGTTTCGTTAAAAATAAACACTTCGATCTATATCGCGTCCGACGATCGAACAAAATGAAATCCTACTTTTCATCGACGATTCTCTACTGAAAATAGAATAAAAATCTTCTTACATTTTCTACGAGAAATAAAACGAATAAATAGAAATTAAGCGGTATTTTTTTGTTTCAGAAATATCTCTTCTAAAATAAAGAGATCTCGGAAAACAACTGTATATTCTCGTTTCACCTGTGGGAATAAATTTTATTTTCGATTTCGATATTCATACCTCCACGCTTCAAGCCTGTTCTTCGGGCACTTCGATACTTCGAACAACATCTTCGTGCCTTTACGCGTAAATAACCGTGATGGATCGCCATGAAAACGGAGCATCCACCATAAAATCCAGCATAATATTACATGGTCGATTTACAAACAACAACGTGAATTTCAATTTCGATGATGTGGTTGCTATAACGTCGAGATATTCACAAGCTTCGTTTGCTCCTTGCAAGTCTTACTTACCCAATCCTCGAAATTTTATTTTCCAATCTCGAGCTTCTTCCAACGGATAAAAAGGCTTCTAATATTTGAAGCATCGATCAGATAGAAATTCGTTATCCAAAGAAACGTTCATTCAGAGTCGTCCTAATCGGAGAAGTTTGCATGTTTTCTGATAATTAAGATTCAATCTCGATCGAAGAAACTTTAACAAGGAACAACGAGTTAACAAGTATAAATTTGCACGCAAATTTCTCAAATAAGAAATATCAATCTCACTCTACAACGAGCAACGAGATAAGAAAATGTTCGACGAAACGTATTATTCATGGCACAAGGAAAGATCATGCGAGTAATCGCTTTCGTCCAGAGAAAAAAGAGAAATAGAAAAATAGAAATCCAAGGACATTTCGATAAGTATTTAATAGCAAACGTTCTTTGGATTTTACACGTGAGACTGAATACAGAACCAAGAGAATATGAAACAAGTGAGTAGCGACCTCGTGAAACTTTCCTGGTTTTCTTTCGTTGCTCGCGTTTCAATGTCCACTGTCCACGAGGGATTCAAAGGCAGTACATACATATATTTCACGCAACGATAGCGTTCTCATTTCTGTGTGTAACAAGTATCGTTCTTCTCTTTTTCTTCCTCTTCTGTTTGAACGTCGAACGTTCAAACGCACACCAGAAATGGGTTTTCGAAACGCCGATTTCTCATACCAATGAAACGCGGCTCCTGTGACCGAACGCCAGCGGGATCTTCCTAAAATTTCTTTAGTCGCTTTAGAACTTTTCGTTTTCTACGCGACGACGAATTTTCTATTCTCAATGCAGGAATTGATGACTGCGTGTGATAACTGCGTAACGCGCTATTAAAATTAGCAACAAGCAAGTCGAATATAAACGCTGTAAGGATTAAACCCTGAAACATTTGATCGCTGGCTTTGTGAAAACCACAAAATTATTGAAATTTTCCAGATTTTTTCATATTGTACGAGATTGCTCGCTCAGATTAAAACGACCTTTCCCATTGAATATTTTATAGGATTCGTCGCTGGCAAACGCGCAAAAGGCTTTATGAAAATTCACCGCTGCAGATTTTCCTGCATCGATGTTCTTCCAATCGAATAACATACGAGCGTAATACGATTTCCTCTTTTTACTGTTGCCTTTACAAAAAAAGATCGGCGAATCTTCTCTTTTAAAATGATCTACGGCGATCGATAAACGAAAGTTGGTAGTTCACGATTTATAATTGACAATTCATAACTTGAACTAATTTCTTAGTCGATACATTCATTCCAAAGTGAATTTGAGTAATGAAAGAAGAAAATGAATTTCAGTGATTCAAGCGATGTGTCATGAAATCGAACGTTTCAAGGTTTTTCCTCGCGATATTTTATTCTTCGCGATACTTTCGCGGTTAAATACTCCCAATTAATTATTCCTTCTTCTATCGCTAGAAAACATCATAACTCTTTAGTTTAGTAGTCCTACTCTTTAGTTTATCTTTAACAAGCCGAAATTCTGTTGCTAAACTCGAATCGCTAAATTTCGATTCCGGTTCAACGTGCGGCCCTCTTAAATTTCGCTTACATTTCGAAATGAAGAGACCTCCTCGGTCGCGGATATTTTCTAAATTGGAAATTATCGTTTCACCGTGGAAAGCTAACGTAAATTAGTCGGCGCGGATCAACACAATGAGACGTGCAGACGGGAAATAATTGACCGAATCTGCGAGAATAATTGCTGTCGGAGTGTCAGGGCTGTACGGTTCGCAGAGATTCAATATCATTGGAATAATAAAACAAGGTACTTACCAAGGACACGATGATCAACCGGTGTACAGACAACAGAGATGTGCGCGGAAGCTGCGATTCATAATCATTCACTGCATTTTAATCGCGACTAGATTAACCAAACTGATTTAATTGACCTGCAGCCGCGATCAACCGATTCTCGTTTAGATCAAATCATTTTCAGTTCGACGAAAGAAACGAGCATCTTACATTCACGGAGTATCCACGTGTTTTCATTAAGAGTAGTCGCTCATTTAATTTCATTGGTAATTGTAATAATTGTAGTTAATTGAATTCATGTTATCAGTGACATTCGATTGTTTGGCAAACCATCGAATTTCTTTTTATTTTATTTTTCCGATTGCCTTTCTTACTTCATTTCTCCGGCGATTTTATCTCGACAAAATGCGCAATGACTATCGAATTTGCTATGATATTATATCGGGAAAGTGCAGAATCTTGCTGTCCGTCGCAAAGTAGATACACATCAAGTATTAAAACACGTTTCTCTCTATTCTGAAGAACGTGGCAAGTGAATGTATAGTTGTACGCATCACGATAGGATTTATTCATGATATTTTATCTTTTTACAGAAGAAACTTTTATGAATAATTGCATAGTAATTTACGTACGATGGAATCGCGCGTATAATCTACGAATGATAGAATCTCACAAATAATTTACATGTAATACAATCTCAGGAACAATCCGTGGATATGTTTCAAACGTACGATATGTTCCAAATAATAAAGAAATATTGGAATCTTGGAAATAATCTACGAACGATCTATGACAATCTGTGCATAATAAAATCGTATGATTATTCTATGAATAATCTGTAAATAATCTACGAATCTAATCCTGTTATTCCTATTGATAATCTATCGTTTAAAGGTTTTTGCAGGATAATCAAATTTCTGTATAAAGATTCTTATTTTTGTTTTTGCGTTTAAAAACGTGAAATTTCGAACTTACGTCGGAACCTCGTTGAATAAAAAGATTTGATGCGTGGAACAATCGTACCTTGTTACGACAGAAATTTTAATCGGATTCGTTCGATTTAACTTTCTGAATTACGATATGAATCGTCTAATTTATTTTTTACGAAAGCATTCTCAGTAAATATATGTTAAACGTTTAATAGCAGTTGAACGTTCGACAATGGAAAAAGTGAGCACAACAAACGGCAATCAACCGTGGAATAGATCCCGTTGTTCTCAAACATTTCCGGTTTATTGTTAGCAGTTCGAAAGCTACATTGATGCAAAGAAGTTCGGAATACTTGGCAAATAAGATACAGTTAACCCGTATGAAATCTCACGGACGCGACGGCATGGTAGTTGTTATTTTGATTAAAGTTTTACACTACGTGAAATTTGTTTTCTTATAGAAAGTAAAAACCTAAATAACGAGCAAATTCTGCGAACATTCGGTAGGGAAATATACTGCAATACTTACAATCATTAATTGAAACAAAATGACAATAAGTGGCAAGAAATTTACGATAACTAAAATATTTCAATTACAAATTCCAAATTCCGATTTGCTGACACGCAGCTTTAAAAAAAAAACTTTTGAACAAGCAATCTTGCAAAGATTTACATTTTTACATATAACATTAAATTTGCCAAATGTAATTCACGATATATTAACTTAATGCATCTTGCATAAAACTATCTAGAAACTATACTAAAAATAATTTCATAGTAAACATTTCATAGCAAAAATACTACCAAATCAAATATCTTCGCAAAAAAGTAACTGTTAGGGATATCCCCTAGAAGCAACCGTTACTTCTTTAAACACAATCGCTTTATTTTATCAATCTACATTTAATCCTAACCTAAGAAAACCAATAAAAATCGAGCAAAATCTGTTTCTATTCTATAATGATATTTTGTTACAATGTCCTATGCAAACATCGATATGTTATGTTTACCTTCGTTCTGTTCGAATATTTAAGTATACGTGAGGAGGAAGATTTATTTCGCGAAGAATTATAAACAAGACTCCTTAAATTAGAAGCAGTAGAAAACAAGCAGAGAATCAGTAAGAAAGAAGCAGTATTTGAAAATATGTCACAACGGTCTGATAGTACATTCATAGAGGTCGTTAAAAGTGCATTCATACATAAATGGCGTCTAAATCAAAGTTTATATGCCTGCCAATATTCACATTCCGATGCAAATCTTCAATTACTTCGTACCAATATGCTTTTTACGAATCATTTACCATGACACGACGTAGTACAGTGACATGTTACGAAAAGTTTAATTAACGAAAGTTATAATACTTGAAATAAAAACTAGGATATCTTTACAGTGGTTATTTTACCGCGAATTATTTAGCGTCGTTACCAGATTTATATGAGATATGTCGGATTTAAAGAGGCTGGGATTTGATGAGTCACCGTTTTGTCACACGAAGCTTCTGTCATTATTTCGTAGCCGAACCGAAGCACGAGCACACGAACACCAAAACTGAGAAACTTTTTCGAACAAGAACTTTAAAAACTGCGAATCACGCGGCCGCGCATCGGCAACTGAACACTTCTAGTGATAGAAAACGTGACTCGAAGTGCGCGCGCAACCACTACCGGCATGATGGCGCTACTGATGCTTCAACCCTTACCGCGCACACTCTGCGATTCGATTGGATTCAAATTGTGTCATAAATATACGCATAACCAAAATCAAAAATTCTTAATTTTATACGCAATCTGTTAGGAAACTACAATATTTATCAATATCGTACTAACACGTTGATTGGCATAAGACTGGTAATGCTGGAATTAATTAAAGTATTTAAATTAAAAATATGGTCATATTTTCGTAAAATTTGTAATATTTCTATTACAAATTTTCAGATTTTTAATATTACAGTAACAACTTAACTTAGTAAATGCATCATAAAATGCTTAAATAATTTTATTCTGTCAATAAGATATATATTATACATTATATATACGAATAACAATATGTCGTATTGAAATATGTATGTGGCAACCAACAGCATTTTGGCGCTGCAAACAAATATACGAAATTCAAACATATTAACCCGCCAAACATATTGGCAAACAACAACCAAATTATATTTAATGGTCTCGATTATTTAAATGATATTCATCGAACACTTAGAAATGTACATGAAGTAAAAGTTTTCGAAAAATAACGTAAATAATAATTTAACAAAGAGGCAATATTTAAATTTATAGAACGTGTAGCTTGCTAATAACATTCACGCTTAATAACAGATCGGGTGTCAAGTCTTTAACGTCTTTAAGCTACAGTTAAGTAGTATTATCGAGTCGCAAGAATCTTTTTAACTGGCGCTGTTCGTACAAGGGCATGTGCTCGAGGGTGACAATTTAACTGCATAAATTTATATGTCGAGTCATTGTCGTTACTGTCAAATCTGGGCCGTTTGTCATTACAGGAACACGTGAGGCGTGCTACTAATAGTCACGTGAATAACGGCAATCTTTTTTCGCAGCTGTATAAGCAGATACATGTTTCAGCATGTTCTTCATTAGATACACGGTTCGATTGTTCGCGTGACGCAATTGTGACCCTATATATAGTTTGGGATCCAGTTTATATACATAAATATTATACTATATATGCCATATATACTATACATAAGTATACAAATACCTACTTGTTACATATATTTGAAAATCTAACAAAATTTACTGTATTTAATATATTACATTATAAGACATATACGATGCGAACGAAATTACAAATTTATAATAAAATAATTAGCAAAGTAGAAACAGTAAGAAGCGTTCAATTTATACTAAGCATCAATAGCTATTCTAATACCTATAACCGACAATGTACGTACTATGAAAATTGGATCAGTTTCCGGAACGCGATAAAAACAACTACGGTAAAAACTGAGAGCACACTTGTGATTCGTTATTTAGCAATGTTTCACGGTCGAAATTTTATATTGCATGAAAATTGATCCCCGTATTTTTATTTTTAGTTTAGTTAGTTTTTATCATATATGTATATATATAAGGCAGAATATAGAAACATAGAAACATAGAAAGAAATGAAGGAATCATAAATGAACGAGTGGAGATACAGAGCGTGAAAGAACTTTCATAAGCATCGTTAGTTTATTAACAATGTTACACGCACAATCATACATAAAACAACCTTGATTATAGATATTATATGCCGCTCGTTTACAGAAACGAGTCTCGCTATATTATTTTAAGTCGTTATCTGTATGTCATGTCCGTGTTGTGTGCCGGTAAATCATGTCGATTATACAAAACCGACGATATTACTTTACAAAACACAGAATAATTTAACTTAAAAAAAAAAAAAAAGAAAGAAAGAAGAGGGAGATATGAAAGACCGGAAGGAAGGCAGCGGAAGAAGTAGAAGGTAGTGGAAAGATAGAATAGAGAACATAAGAAAATCACTAACGCGTCCCCCTCCACATATAAAAATTACAAATTACATCCAGACATGCTGGATCTTTAATATTCTACATCTTATAAAAGTGTTTTTTTCCTCTTCTTTTCCATTTTTCTCCTTACAGTAAGGAACAAATTAATATCTACATATCCTCCGTATCGTTGAAATTTATTCTTCACTATCCGGTAGACGATTTTGCAATAACAGTTCGAAGTTCACAGAAAGGGAAAGGAAATTATCGACAAATATCGTCTACGCATCGACACTAAAATTTTAATGCTTCTTCCTCCTTTTTTTATCATAGACTAATATTACCTTCTTTCTTCTAAGGCTCTTTTGTCTCATTCTCTCTCTTTTGCTCTCGCTTATTTAAAAAATCGATCGTACTGGAAAGATTAAGGAAATTGGTAGTTGACGATTTTTTTTCTTTTCTACAATTGTATTTCGATATCGCGCGCACGCGTGTGTACAGGTGTGTACAGGTATTCGTATATAGGTAAATAGGTAAATAAGTATGTCTATGGGGGTGGGGTAAAAGGATAGAGACAATGAAGATAAATGCGATGGAAGTTCATTCGTTCGCAAAATATTTTCGAAAATGTACCTTTCGATCTACAGAAATTTCTTCGTTTCATTTTAATTTCTTTTGTATGCAAAATCGTTACAAAACGCAGCAGCGCTTAAACAGTAAAATCATAAGTAAAATATATAGTCGTTTCGTGTTGGCTTAATTTCAATTTATTTTTTTCTTAATACACGAGACTCGACGGATCCCGTTGAAAGATGCTAATAAACCTTTCTTTTCCTCTTTCATTATTTTTATTCGTCCATTGACTTCAAAAGTCGTTGGAAATCAAGTTCTTCTTTTGCGCAGCTTAGAAGGCCGCTTCCGTGGTAAAGGATACGAACGAGAAAAGAGAAACGAAGTTATTTTATATATATATGTATGTATATATAATATAATATCGTGATAGATGTGATGGGCAAAAAGAAAGTATCATATTGGCTATATTCTCGTGGATCGAATCGAAAGCATCTCGTCCCCTTTTCTCGTTCCTAGGTTGGTCCACGAAGAAGTGCTTCCCCGTAGTCGAAGAAGGTGGGAAGTCTATTTTTCTCTCTCTATTATAATATTTTGTCTCATTATGCATCACAATATTTCCTTCATTATGCTCTTAATTCGCTATTCGATAGCCAGATCGCACGCTAATTTTTTTTTTCGCTCGAAATTATCGTCCCCTCCCTTTAAACAACAGAATATCAAGTGATGTCAAGGTACGATAAATCGACGCTTTGTTTTTCTTCTTTTTCGTTTATTTTTTGAAGTGGTTAATCGAATCGACTAATTTTTTTTTCAAGCAAACTAATCGCGTCGATTAACAATTTTTGATCGATGGATCGACTCGATATTTAGACGCTCTCGGGGATTCTCCTAGTATTCGCAGTACAGAAAGCTAAAGCGAAATCGAGAAAGATCGACGAGGCGTTCCGATTACGATCAAAGGTTTAGAAAAATTTTTCCAATTTTATTTCAAGGGTGCATATATCACTGTAAAATGCGAAGAATTTTACTGTATCGCCTTTTTTTGTATACATAAAAAATACATATAGCATTAACTTTTACCATAAACAACAACAAAAATAAAAAACAAGTTACGACTTTGCGTAATTTAAAAGAAAAATAAAAAATACTTCTTCGAAAAAAGGATGTACATCAAAAAATTTGTACCACCATCAATTCGAAATTTCTCTAATAAACAAAAATATACAAAACTTCTCGTTTAATAGAAAGAGCGATTCTTCTGACAAATATACAATATATCATTTTCTTCCAATTTTACATTATGTGTTGATATGTTCCCTTACGAACTGGCAAGTTTCAACAACTTTTCTATAACGCCTTTCGGCGATGAGGCGCTGTTTGGTATTGTATCCGTTTTACCATCTGAAGTTAGATCTCGCAACGAATTAATCTCGATTGGCACAGAAAACTGCTTACAAGTGGAGGATACACATGAAACTGTAATAAAACTTTCAATACGCGAAGCAGCGCTTTATAGTTTGAAACAAAAAAAAAGGAAAAAAATTATTAAAAAATTAAAAAATATCTCATGCTAAATGGAATCGAACGTCAAAACAGAAGACATGACGAATTTTCTAATTCCATGTATACATCCTAAAAAAATAAATATAATAATTACAGAAAATTATCATCACCCGTAGTAGCAATTAAGCGTTTCAGAAGAAATTTCGTTAGTTTCAACGATTACGATCCGCAAATCGAATCGCTGTGTTCTATAATGCTTCTGTTCTTTCTACAATGAATTTCTAGTTTCCTCTCATTTCTTTCTTATCGCTTTTTTGTATTCTTAAAGAAATAACCGATTGCGGTATCAATCTAGCAGTGTACTTTCGTTTACACGCATACACATTCTATACTTTGCATGTAAGTAATGCCTATTTTCCAAATGTATGAAATATGCCCGACCAGAAAATTATGTCGCAATTCTTGAGACATCACCTTAGGCTTAGGGTTTCATTAATTTTCCTTTATCTCCTCCGGATACTCGTGTCGTCGAGGCACATTATCGTTTCGCTCACTCACTCGCTTCTACTATTTATCTCGCTCTCACTCTTTCTCTCTCTCTCTCTCTCTCTCTCTCTCTCTCTCTTTCTCGTGCGCGCTTGCGCTCGCTCGCTCTCTCTCTCTCTCTCTCTCTCTCTTCACGCAATTCTACGCATTTCCGTGATACCCTGACCCGCAATGCGATTTATCCTTACAGGAAATGAACTTTTTGTACTATCAATAACGTCGAATGCGCGGGCAAGGTATCGCAGTTATGCGCGGCTATCCATGGGCTTGTTATTGCACCACTATATCGAATCGATGATTAATACAGTATGCATACACTATTTCATACATGACATTTTTTACACGAAAAATTTCACATTTTATTTGCATTTCACTTTCGATCCTATTGTTATATTCGATACTTTATAAATTAACAATAATTATAATACGCATTAATCTTTCCAATGGGAAATACGGGAAAGTAAGACAGTATGTGAATAAATTCGTTTTCATCCCCGAATTTTCGAGACATAAATATAATTTATCTCTATCTAATATCTAATAATAGTACTAGATCATTGGTAATCAACGAGATTCGTTCCTTGCAAATGAACGGGGATAAAAATCATCGCTGAACGAAATTGCGTATGCACACATAGATTCCTGTTACACGGGAATAATAATCGAACGCAAGATAAAAATTCGCACTGTCCGTCGATCGATGTTACAACGAACGTTTTCTCGCTTATTCTCTTGATTCATTGGAAAAGCAATAATTCTTTTTCGTATTCCACATCATTCACAAACAGGATGATGATTCACGGTTAAAAATTGCATTGTTACGCAATATGTGTCTACCTTTTCTTTTTATTTCGTTTTCATCTTTTTTCCCGTCTTACCTTCGCTTTTCTTCTTTTCCTTTCTTTTTTCTTTTTGGTTCCTGATCGTATCCTCTTGACGGTATATATGTCCACACGCGATATTGTTATTCTCTTTTCCGTTTAGTATAAATGTCTTATCCGGTGACGTCGACGCACGTAGACAATTTAAAAATTCAATACATACGAATATATAGTTTCGTTTAATACGAAATGCGTACTTAATGAGGATTTCCCTTAACGATTAATTTTACGCGTATTATGTGATGCTTATGAGTTTATGAGCTACCATACTAAAGGAAAAACATACACCACTGAAAGATTATATCGTTACTTTATCGCGATCGCCTTCATTATATTCGGATCGCCGAAAGCTACGTTTGCACTGTGCATACGTTCAATGGAGACACGATGTTCAAATTAAGCGAGTTACTTGACATTATATGTTGAACGTTACTCTTTTCACTTTCTTTTTCCTATTAGAAATGAATCATCCTTACATGCGGTCGCATTGCAATGAACATCGTTACACCGCCATTCCATATATAAATAGTGAAGCACATTAAAAACATAGCAGTAAGCTAAGTAATATGCAAATATTGGAAAACTTCCACTAATTCTATGCAAAGTATAGCTTGTAGGATACCATTCATTAAAACTAGTACTTATCGTCATTATAATTATAATTCAGTTGCTTTTCTCTTTTCTTTTTATTTCACAAATCTCTCTTCGTTTCTATCGATTTTTATGTGCAACATGGCTATGGGTTCTGCTCCATTTACTAACAAATTTGCTTTCTTCGATTGACCGAAAACAAATTTGTCCAGAACCATATTTCCGCGAATACTATATATTTATAGAAATGAAACTATTCTTATCAATAGTTATAATTTATGTACAATTTAACAATCTGGTTGTAATAACTTCTCTCTTTCTCTCTCTCTCTCTCTCTCTCTCTCTCTCTCTTTCTCCATCTTTTTCCCCTTCTCTTCTTTCTCTCTGTCTCAAATTTCAATGATATTAGATAAATTACGTCACAAAATTATATCGAGCTCAACTTATTATGCCCTGCCGTGTCACATTTAATGATGGAAACAAGTCAAAATGATTTTTTCTTCTCTCTTCACTGCGTAATACGTTTCTGCTTTGTACATGTATTTACGTATCAAACCATTTCAGACAGAATTTCTTCGAACGACTACTAATAACGCTAACCGTGCATCTCGTGCAATTTTGCCAAAATACTAGTTATCACTTCCACACGCGCATTAATTCGCATAGACTGGTTAAAATTTATTTCAAAATGGATCAGAAATTGAAATAACTTTTACCAAATCTCCTCCACTTAACATATCGATAGATCAACCAAGTAGATTGGCAAATTTCCTGATTATTTCTGCACGCAAGATACACGTGGACGTTCTTCATTTCTATTGAAAGGTATAATACGATTCCATGAATTCGTGCCGTTATCATTCGATTTATGTTCCTCGTTTTTATCCTTCCTTCATTTACGGCTACGAATTTTTATTCAGGAATATATTGTGTATGTATAATATATATATAATGTGTGCGTGTGAGTGCATGTGTGTGTGTGCGCGCGTGCGCGCGTGTGTGTCTGTGTGCACGCACGCGCGCGCGTGTGTGTGTGTAAAAAATCATTTTTATTTGTTAAATCTTGGTGGCCTCCTCAATCGTGGTATCAATTCTGCCCTAACCGTTCTAGCATAATTTGGAGCAGCATACTGATCCGTTACGGCGATAGGACTTTGCAGGCTTTGTATGAACATTGGTGACTCTTGTAGTTGTCCTACTCCCGCTTGATACTGATACTGACTATTCGCTATATCCGCAGTCGGATAATGATTAGGTTGCACGAATTGAGGAGGATTGTCGTATTGCGGATACGGAATAGAACTCTCTGCAGAGAATTGAGGGATTACTGGGTTCACATTCACTGGTGTAGTTGCAAAACTGCCAGGATCATATGTTTGATATTGATTCAGCTGTCCAATTTGCGTTGTACTGAATGGAGGTGATTGAGGAAACTGAGATGTGTCAGGAAATAGCACACTTGCAACAGTTGGCTGAGGGAAGCTTTCCGGTCTGGCATAAGGTGACATATTCGCTGTGACATTGCTTAAATTTTGAACATTTGGAATACCAGCGATCTGTGATGTGCCATAGCTATGGAAGGTTTGCCTACTATGATCAAGATCCTTCGCACCACTTTGCAGAGAACTCGCTACATTCAGTTTCGATTTGGAGTTTGGACCACCAATATCATTATGCTTAGTTCTTGCTTCTGTGACAAAAGGATGGCGAACATTTACGATGCTCTGTGGAGCACGCAGTGGTGGAAAATTGATCGGTGTCATCTTCGACGCAGGATTCTGTTGCTCCAATGCTTTCCTAGCTACGGCAAATGCGGTGTTATCGTTCCGTGACGCTGGCCGAGATTGATGTGTACTGGAAGCAGTTCCATGGTTCTCCCTGTGCAACGTTTGAACCGACGACTGGTTTACGAACCTCGATGATAAGTTGTTCATAGTTGTGCTATTCCTTGTTTTGTAATCCTGATTGTTTACAGATGATTCTTTGTATTCGGATTGTATTTGATAATTCTTCATTTTCGAATCAATTTCACTGGAAAACTTTTTAGTGGAGTAATCTTTGGACTTGGATGTACTCTCGTGAGAAACATTACCACCAACACATGTTGCAGTAACACCTCTTACACTACTAAAAGTAGAACTAGATTGATTTGCGGTTACGATTGACGTATTCTTTGTTAGTTGTTCGTTAGATTTTAAATTCTCGTTGTTTCCACTATTCTTTTTTATAGATGAATTCATCCTATTTGAAGAAACTGTAACAGTTGATGTTGTGGTGATTGTACTCAATGTAGCATCTTTATTCCCCATTGCAGTGTTTACTGCTCTGACGGATGGCTTTGATAATCTACTTTTGTTCCCCACGTGATCGAGCTTTTGACTTTTACCCTTATCCGCTACTTGATTGTTTGATAAAATTTTGGAATCTGCAGTGCTATTTTGATTTTTGGACAGTAAATTATTATGTGATTTACAATTGATAGTGACAGCTGGCAGGAGCAAAGCGCTGGCTCACTTTTTGGTCATGATTTTAAGATATTCCAGAGCGTTTTGAGCAGCACTAGCTTGAGCATCTTTACTAGTAACACCACAACCATAGCAAACTGCTACTGGCAAGGTAGACAACTGCACAAGGCACTGGCATTTACCTGTAATAAGGAGGGAAACATTCATCTAATCCGATCCATATATATTTACATATAATGGAAATAATAATCAAAACATTACTTTTTATTTATAATTCTTCAATTAATGCTCCAATTATAATGAACAATATGAAAGAAAGCAACACAGGTATTAGAACATTCAAATAAATAAAATATGATATAGCTGATATATGAAGATAATTGGTAAACTTAAAAATTTTGAACATTTAGACAAGATAAAGGACTATTTTAAGAAAGATATGAATAATACCTAAATATAGATTACAGATAATTGTAATGTATAATAATTATGTCATAGGTTATACACATGTTTTATAGAGTTCTTTTTTTGTAAGAGGTGCATATTGATAAAAATTATGGCTGGAATAAAATCTGCTAAAAGTGCTTTACGTAAAAAAATGAAAGATATTATTACACAACTTAATACTGAAGAGAAACAAAGACAATCAATGAAAGTATTTGATAAAGTAAGTATATTAAAGAAATAATCAAGGTATTCATAATATAAAGAAGAGGTTATGTTATATCTTTATCTGAAACTCTTTATGACAAACATATTTCTGCATGCACAGCTATGTTCCCTACCACAGTTTCGAGAAAGCACAAGAATTTCCTTATATCTAAGCACAAAAGATGAAATTGACACAATTGAAATATTAAAATATATATTTGAAAGAAAAAAAGTCGTATTTGTTCCTAGGTATAAAGGAAAAGAAATGGAAATGGTTAAACTACTTTCGATGCAAGATTATGAAACACTATCATTAACCAAATGGAATATTAAACAACCAAATGTTAATGAACTTAGAGAAAACGCATTACAAACTGGTAAAACCTGAAATAATTAATGCATACAATCATGCTCCATTTTAGATTATAATATTATTGATATTTTCTAAATTCATTAAAATTAACAAGAAACAAAATTTAATATTTTATAAAATTATTATATATTTTAGGTGGATTAGATTTAATACTTATACCAGGTGTTGCATTTACTGCTAATGGTAAGTTTAGTTTGTATAGATTATTTGGAAAAGCTTTAATTTTTAAAAATTACAGTAATATGTATTATCAATTAGGAAAACGTTTGGGACATGGAATGGGTTATTATGATAAATTTTTGGACTTATGTTTAAAGAAACAACAAAAAATACCGCACTTAATTGCACTGGCATTTAATGAACAACTGTGTGAAGATATTCCTACATCTGAAAATGATATACTTTTGGATCTTGTACTTACAGAAAAATAATTTATTATAAGAAAATTTACGTTTTGCATTCATGTTCTTAATTTAACTGTATTTTCTAATAAATAAGTTAAATATAAAATACATTAACTAATATAAACTGATAAAATTTGATTTAACAAAAAGAAAAATGAATAACTTACCACTGATAGACTTTTCCTCAATATCAACATAAGTTACTTCAAATTGCTGCTCTGAAGCAATTTCTTGCAAGAACTGTACCAAATTTACATCACCATCATTCAAACATGTATTCTATAACAAAAAGAAACAATGAAGCAAATTTAATGAAATTAAAAAATCTAATCAAATTGCTTTTTTATTTTTATACTTTGAAACAGAGTAAAACCAATGTGTTTGAATTGTATTACAAACCTGTAATTCAAAAAGTTTTACACCAGTGGATGACTTCAGACTTTTATGAAATTGTGAAACCTTAAGGCTATGAATAGTAGTTAATGTTGAAATTTTGCTACCTTTCAAATCAGCATAACGGGCATTCACATTTGCATTTCTTTGTAAAACCTATAACGGACAATTAATATATGTAAGAATTTATTTAAATGCGTATCATTGAAAAAAAGTTCTCCAATGATTGCACATATATTAAAAGTAAAATGAAGTGGAAATGATCCAAGCATGTTATTGTTAAAAACATATGCTGTTGTGTAAATGACTTACGATACAAATACACATATAAAATGTGTAATTGAAATATTAATAATTATCCGTTATAGATTCAGGGTGATCAGAAAGGTAGCTTATATTTCATAATACTGCTTCCAGTGCCAAATCACTTCCACTTCACTAAACATACACACACATACACAACAAAAACAATACACATACAAATACACAACTTATATAAACAATATTTTAATATTATTGCATCATACCAAATGTATGAAGAATATATAAAATTATACTTTATAATTTTATAATAAATTTATTTTATATATACATAAGCAAACAAAATAGTCTTACCTCATCTTCATCTATATTAGAGCTTTCTGTGTTCATATAATGTAAGGCTTGCCACATTTTGTGAGCTGCATGCCTTTTTGCAACTTTCTTACTTTTTCCTTGGCCAACTTCCCGATATTTTAAAACAGAACAGACAATTGTGAATTGCCTCTCATGTGGCAAGCCCTCTTCATTTTCTATTGTATATTTTGGTGGAGGCCAGTGACGTGACATGCACATTTCTTGTAATGCTCCAATTGGATTTGTAATTATTTTTTCTTCTCCATATCCAGATAATTCTTGTAAGTTCTCAGAACTGTATAAAATAAACTAAATTAAACATATAAATATATAAACAATTATATACAAAAAGTATATGTTTATTAATATATATTTGTTACTCTGATAGATTATTTGGAAGTGGAGAATCTGGTGATTCACTATTTAGTCTACACAGTTTATCCAATACAGCCCTTGCAGCAGCATGCTTTGCCTCCTTTTTTGATTTTCCAGTCCCCATTGCTGAAACAATTGGATCTACTTCAATCATCAGATACTTATCATTTTACACTTTTGCTCAATGTAAATGTGTAATTAATTTCTATATAAAAGTAAATTTATAATACTACACTAAATAATGCTAAAGTAAATAAAACAAACATTAACTTAACCTCTATTGAAACTACATGTTCAACTCAAAATTATAGTTTACTTATATTTAATGATTATGACTTATAATTAAGTAAAAATATATATTATAATGCTAGTTTCAATTGCTATCTTAGAATGGATGTATCCTGATTTAAATCAATGAGTTAAAAAATAAATATTGCATTATCAAAATTAGATACAAACCAACAACATCAGCAACAGTAACACGGTAACGAAAAATAGGCTCATGGATAGCACCCTCTACTTGTATTAACTCATACTTTGGTGTCGTGCCCCTACGAGAAAGCAATTCCTGAAGAATAGAAACTGGTGTTTTGTTGGACAATGATTTCATCTCCAATTGAGCGGCCTCACTTATTGGACGTTTTCCTATCATCAAACTGTGTAATGATGATCGAACTCGATTACGCCGACTAACATTATTTGAGTGGTTAGGAATCCCACCTACACTGGCCATCATATTAGGCCCAACCTGTTGCGGTTGATGTATTTCCTCCATTTCTGCAATCTATAAATTACAACATATTTTTATATATATAATCTTTAATAAAAGTTTGATTTAAAAAATGTAATAAGTGATAAAATCATATCTTTTATTTATAACATATTACAATTATCAAACATGAAATTGTGTATTCATTCAATTATAGTTTCCTTTTAAACATTACTTATTATCATTCCATTAAGTTCTATATCATAAACTTCATATTATTAAATAAATAATCAAAGGGTTTTAGATTAATGAAAGATGTCAAGCATTGGAAGTCATCCAAATTATTTTTATTTACTAAATGTTCAAATCAATAACCCTTATTGTAAAGTCATAACATAAGGAGATTTTCTTTATGAAAAAGCAAACTTTCTGATAATATGTCATATCATATTATTAATATATATTCTGTTCATCTATCCTTTATATAATAACCTTACAATCAACGAAAAATAAAATAATAAGTTATTACTAACGTGTGAATCCATATTGATATTTTAGTAAGGTACTTAACGACGAGCACAAGATTTATGCAGTATAAAACGGTAGGAAAACCGGCTGGCGGCCATGATTGTTATAAAATTCATTGATTAATTCTAGTATGTAAAGCATAGAAAATTCAATAACGAAATACGAAGGTTAAGCTTTATTGCGATTACACCGAGAACGGAGCCAATGACGACTTTCATCACTGACAGGGTTCTATTTAAAACGATGATAAAGAAGAGCATAGAGCAATCGGTCACAGTATCGTCCGCTACACAAAATCTAAAAAGTCACTACCTTTACTCACAATTTTCAAACGTTCTATATATATTAACTGGCTCCTTAACAGGCCAATTCCTATACGAAAAGCGAATCCCGCTTTTTGTGACCGATCCAAGTCTCACAAAAAGCTTGATCCGTTTGACGACAGAAAAATGGTTTACTGACTACCGGAGAATCTTCCTCGTTTCTGATTCTGCCGCAGTATGCAATCTGAACAGTTTTTATAGACGCAGGAAGCACGCGCATCTTTCTGCGCAGGTGCATTACTGGTGTGATTTTATAGAAACAAATGCACGTTTTGCCATATTTAAAATACAATAAATTTTTTTTATGTAGAATGTAAAAATACTAGAATATCTCTCTTTCAACTATACAATATAATATAATACATAAATAATACATAAAAAAACATATATAAGAGGAGATATAATAAACATATAAAACATATTATTCCAATGAAAAATATAATGAATCTTTCTTTTTCCGAAATTCCTATTAATGACTTTTTAATTCGATATTTACTGTAATTTGAACTTATATATGATTTAAATACAATAGTTTCATATATTTTAATGCGTTTAGTACGTTTATATTTTATGATTTAAATATAATAGTTTCATATATTTTAGTGCGTTTTATTAATACAATGCGAATTTTTACGAAATTCCTTGAAGTTTGAGTCAAATGTCCTTATAAATAATAATTCATACGTAAATGGTAAATTTCATTTAATGTAATGTGGAGTAAAAGCAAAAATTTGAACATTATACAACAATCTGTAGGGACACTGAATCTACAATATTATTTATGTTTGAATTGGCGCCATTATGAGAGATACACCGCCATTTTCAATTTTCACTATCGTTTCTTGGCAACACCGGATGTTGGTATGTTTCGCATTTGTATACCACCTGGTATCATCATTTCCGGCTGTTACCCGCTGAAACGGTCTAAAGATTGTACGCCATTATTGCATACGGACGCTACGGTACACTATTCCAAACATTTTAACCGGTTTTTGCTACATTTGTCCTATTCATTCATAGTTGAAGATCTATAATGAGTGATATCGAGGTAAATATTTCATTTGCCTTTTTTAAATATCACTTTTACGTGTAATTTTATACATATTGTGGCTGTAACGACATGCGGCTGATCACAGCCATTATCGATCCACCAATGTTCAACTATGTTTCACATTTATATTACCACTTTAATGCTCTTATTTTACTCTCAAACCATTAAAAGTTTGCAGATTTATTGATAGTGGTGGTTATTAACCTTTTTATTTTTATAAAATATATTTGTTGACCAAACCAATTTATTGTAATTCTGTTTTAACTATAATTTAGAAGGTTAAGCGTTTGAATCTCCATGATTATTAAAATTAACAATATTTGGAAAATTCAAAATATAGTTCAATTAATTTAGGATATAAATTATTTTTTTATTTCATTTCTATATAACGTTCTTGAATTTATAGTTTAAAAAGTAAAAGAAACATAAATAAATTAAAATACTTGCAGAGAAATAAAATTATATTCTTTATTCCAGCGGAGTGGTAGTCGTAGTGCAAGTCCTAGGAGACCAAGAACAGCAGATGGAGGTTTAAGAGATTCACGTTCACATTCAAGATCACGTAAATCACGAGAACGTAAAGAATCTCACCGGCCAGTGAAAGAATATTCACGATCACGAAGCCGTTCAGTTTCAAGAGGAAGAAAATCATATCGCAGTAGCAAATATGCTAGTGCAGGTCACCGTGGTAGTAGTCGCAGTCGTAGTCGTTCTCCTTATAGGGGTGGTCGATATTCTCGAAGCAGGTCTCGATCATACTCTCGTTCCCGTTACTCTCGTGAACATGATAGGAACATTTATCGTTCACACTCTCGGAGTCCAATGTCATCTAGAAGACGACATGTTGGAAACAGAGATAATCCATGTCCTTCCAGATGCTTGGGTGTATTTGGGCTTTCTATTTTTACAACTGAACAACAAATACATCACATTTTCTCCAAATATGGACCTGTTGAACGTGTACAAGTTGTAATTGATGCAAAGGTACTTGAATTTTAACAATATTGAATATTACAATATAATATTTACATACTAACATATGTTAATTGTGGAAAGATCAAACATTAATGTTCACATGTACATATACAACCCCATAACTATTAAAAAAAGAAAAGGGGAATAGTAAATTATACCAGAGATTTAGAACGTTCATGCATTAAGTTTGTGTAAAGCGTTAAAGGCCTCTGGTCACATTTTATTTTATCTAAAAACCAAACAGAACAAAATTTTGTATATATTTATTTTCCATATTTTTATTAAAAATCGTATAACATATTGATGCATAAATATTTATATTTTAGACTGGACGATCAAGAGGATTCTGTTTTGTATATTTTGAATCATCTGAAGATGCTAAAGTAGCAAAAGAACAGTGCACAGGGATGGATATTGATGGTCGAAGAATAAGGGTAGATTTTTCGATTACACAAAGAGCTCACACACCAACTCCAGGAATTTACATGGGAAAACCTACACATTTACATGATAGAGGATGGGATGGACCCAGAAGACGAGAGTGAGTTTGTATTTTTTAAGATATAATTCCTAAATGAAACTTACAAAAAGACAGAAAAAACTATTATTTTTCTTTCATTAAACAGTAGTTACAGAGGAAGCTATCGACGTTCACCTAGCCCATACTACAATCGCCGTCGCTCACGCTATGATAGATCTCGATCACGTTCTTATTCACCACGTAAGTTTACTTTTTGTTCTATCACACGACCTAATATAAGCAGTCTACATGGATATGTGTCTCCTTTACAAATATTTACATAGCATTTAATCAATTAAGATAACTAGATCTAACAAAATACAAAAACTCATTGATTTGATATTGTATAATTCGCCAGGATTCGCATTTATAAACCTAAAAATACATTAAATTATAAAAATACTTTAAACTTATTCATAAAAGATTAATGATATTAATTAAATGTCAGTCATATATGCTAATATATACATATACAGTGTATAATATTGAATTTATTGTGAAATTTTAGATAATATTAAAATATTTATCAACTACGGAATCTAACATTTTACTTGAGTTTTTTATTTTAGTTTAAATTACTTTCAGAATTTTCAGAACTATTAATATACAAAACATTAACATGTTTTAAAGAGTTGCATGCAATAAAATTTCACTGTTTGAATTGCTTTCTCACAAAGATTAGCTTTCTTTGACTAAACTGAAGATACTAAACAGTCTGTTAATATACTTCTCCTATTCAGTGTTGTGTATAAATATATATATATATATATATGTATATTTACATATACAGAATACACATATGAACACAATTGTAAGTGATTTCGAAATTTACATAATCATTCACTTATAACTGAAGTTCTTAATTTAGATTCATATTTTCGTAGACCGCTTATATTTACTTCAAGAAAAATGTTTAAGTACAAATAAGTAGTTAAATTAGCAAGAATGGAAGACAGGAGCATCAAGGAATGCATCCGATAAATCGTACGGTAGTAACTAAGTGTAACCCGTAACATGGGTCAGACAATCATAGTTTTTGTTGCTTAATGAATTTCAGGTCGATATTAAGTGACACGAGTGTGATGCGAGAGGCCAGGTGTTTGGGAGACCATTTGTGTGACTTGACCCTTTGACCTCAAATTTCTTCTAACAATACTGTACCGGGTCAAAAAATGCAAACGCTACATTCTTACTACTATTCTTACCTTACCTAGTTCTGCATTATATGCAATTAATATACGGCATTTAAATTACACAATATCAGTTAATCAGATAATCTAATATGCAAAGAAGTGTAGTATATTCTTTGCATGAAAGAGTAAGGTTAGAATGGACGCAAACAAAACCTTATTTTCACAATGTTTCATTTCCTAAGAAATTGTTATGAAGATAAGGTTTACGTATTGTAATATGATGCTAATATGTGAAGGTTGGAATATAATTATTTCTATCTTTCTTTGATTTCAATTTTGCTTAAAAATTATATTCCAGCCATTCTGTTTTTTAACATAACTGCTAAAACGTGTTACAAATCAGGAAAAAATGTGGTATTCGTAAATGTTTATATAAAAAAGAAAAATATAAAAAAACGGAAAGACCGAAAGACATACAGAAAAGAATGAAACAAAACAAAAATAAACTTAAAAATAGAAGTAAGTTCTCTAACCTGTTTGTTTGTTTATAAGGTTTTGAATCAAGAGGTATTGGATGATAGAGGGAAGTTTGAAGTTTCACTCTGAAAAAATGAAAGTTTTGAAAAGTTGAAGACAAGATATCTGAAGATGTTTGTCTTGCTCGAATTTCGAAGATCCGAAGGTTTTTCGCGCTTGTGACAAAGAATATGATCCGAATCGCATTCCTTACCGGCTGAGAAGTCTCAAGCCTAGAAGAACTGCAAGCCTCAAGACAGTAAGAAATCGTTGATCGTCAGGCCCCCGACCTGGACAAGCCAGTGGTTGGGGGTGAAACTGGTCGAACGTTTCAGAAAATGTTCAAGAAGCATCGAAATCTTTTATGAGTAGGAAAGAGCGTAAGCTGCTCCAAGGTTTATACCGATCATATTCTTTATCAGTTGATTTGGTTAAATAATATATCCGTAAATAGGTGTTATATAATAAATAAACATATATACCTTCGCCCTTATTCCCTCCACCATCCTAAAACCTCCTATTTATCCTTAAGGGTAACATCCTATTGTTTTCACTTTGTATAGGAATAAGCAGCGGCAATTCGAATTGAAACAATTAATAAACAGTGTTTTTTTAATATAAATTATTTACCTGTCATTTATTACCTCCAAAATCATAAATGGTTATGGTAATTAATAATCCACAACAATTTTTTTGAACTTTTATCTGAATCTTATGAAAACTAACAATTATAAATGTATAACAAATTCATGACTTAAAATAATAGTAAAAATTGAATATAAAGTTTTGTAAATTAGAGAATATAAGAAAATCTTAGAATTATCATTTCATTTTGGTATAAATCATAACTGCAAAGGCATCTATAATATAATATGCATAATCTTTAAAAAGTTTGTCAATAATATAAAAAGAAGCCTTCCAATATGCTAATATTATTGCACCTACAAATTCAGTTTTTATAGAGACAAACATTTAACATATTAGTGCTTGCTAATAGTTATGTACCTATTTATGTATTCTCGAACACTTATCGATATTTTGTTAGTGATATTTTTCATGAGAACGTACCTTATGTAGAAATCATATATACATATATTGAACCTTGATAAAAGTATTACTAGCACTTGGTAGCACATTAGTATCACGTCATATACGACGGTGATTAGTAGAAGTTCGATTTGACAAAAGAAAACATGGATCGTTTTGACGTTAGTTTGTTATGGAAATTATGGTTAATCAGTGTAATAATAGTGAATTGTAATGCTGCCGTAGCAAAGGAACCATATCAAAGTCAAATACCTACACAAGGATTGTATAATACTAGTGATAATGTCGTTATTTTAAACGTTACTAATTTTAAGTCATCCGTTTACGAAGATACAAAGGGTTGGTTAGTTGAATTTTACAACAGTTGGTGTGGTTACTGTCTTCGATTTGCTCCGATGTGGAAAGATTTTGCTAATGATATTTACGGTAAGTAAATAGGGTAAGTAAAGTTAATTTTAACGATTATAAAATAATTAATAATCCACATAAAAATGTATCACTATCGCTTAACTTATTTATTCGTACGAACTTATCTTACTTAATATAATCCTTAAAACATATCGCTTTTTATATTTGCTGTATATAATAATAATCTATAAAAGCACTTTAAGTAAATATATACAATCGTGAATTTATTATTATTAAGCAAGTATGTTTTTAAGAAACCTTTGGCAAATCTAAATATATATTATCTAAGATCTTTAAGTATGTATTATAAATGAGATTAATCATATCTTGCAAATAATTTATTTCAATAATATTTTTAGCATGGAAAGATATTGTAGTAATTGCTGCAATAGATTGTGCCGATGATGATAATAACCCAATTTGTCGAGAGTATGAAATTATGCATTATCCAATGCTTAAATACTTTTCTGTAAATGCACATCCACCGTCATTAGGATTATTAATGGAGAAGTATGATGATATTAATGAACTTAGACATAGTTTAATAGATTTGTTAGGAAGAGAACAACAAGAAGGAAGAGGTATTTCATGGCCTAATATAGCACCATACAGGTATATCAATTTATACTTCTTTATTTTTTATATTTACTCTTTTAAATAATAGGAGCTAATTATTGTTATGTTTTGATATTATAGAAATTATGAAACTACAAATATTTGGAAGGCTATACCAAACGCTATAAAATATGTCTTCTTACTATTTGAAAGGACAGATTCACATTTGGGTGCTGAAGTTATATTAGATATGCACAAAATTACAACATTACAAATAAGAAGGGTATTATCTGACAATGAATTACTATGTGAGACAAACAAAGTCACAAATTTTCCAAGTTTGATAGTTTTAGCTCGCAATGAGACACAAAAGGTTCTTAAAATCAGAATACCTACAAGAGAAGGTGTTTTCAATGCAATTAAAGAATTTATGATTTCAAAAGCAGAAACTATTCATGAGCTAAATCCTATTAAGAATCATTCAATAAAGAATGAAAATCATAAATTAAATACTAGTACATCAAAACAATTACAAGCAACACCACAGTCAGAAAGTACAGACATAAGTGGAGATCATTTATACCAACTTGATTTAGAAAATGCCTTAAGATATTCAATCTCTCATGAAATTCCATTACATAAAATAATAAAAGATAAAAAAATGGATGCATTGAAAAGATATTTAAATGTATTGGCTGACTATTTTCCTCTGAGATATGGTAACATTTTTCTAGAAATCACTAGAGATATTATTAAAAAAAGAAATAATATATCTGGGGAGGAATTTAGTCAAATACTAAAATCTATAGAAGAAGAAATGTCACCTGTGTACTCTGGACCTTCAAAGTGGGTTGGATGTAAAGGCAGTAAAGAAGGATATCGTGGGTATCCCTGTGGTCTGTGGACAATGTTTCATATGTTGACAGTTAATTTTGCTATCCTAAATAAGGATGTTGAACGTGAACCAAGAAAAATATTAGAAGCAATGCATGGATATATACAAAACTTTTTTGGATGTGCTGATTGTGCTCAACATTTTGTCCAAATGGCTTCAAAAAACAAAATGTTTGATGTGTCTAATGCTAATGACAGTATCTTATGGTTGTGGTCAGCTCATAATGAAGTAAATGCAAGACTGTCAGGTGATGATACAGAAGATCCAAAACATAAAAAAATTCAATATCCAGCAGTTGAACATTGTCCAAATTGCAGATATGAAAATGGTACTTGGAATGAAGAACATGTTTTATATTACCTTAAAACAAAGTATAGTTATAAAGGAATAAATTATTATGATTCAGTCAATACACATAAGGATGGTAATGGCAATAAGTTAAAAATAAGACAAGAAAGACTAGTATTGAGTAAATATACAAATAATAAGAAAATTGGATGGGATTTTACAATTTTTGATATAAGTATTTGTGTTGTGTTATATGTTGCATCTGCTATCATACTTATATTAGTCTGTATAAAGTTTGCAGTCAAAAGAACTTATAGAAAACGACATTATGTTAGCTTACTTGCAAAATGTGATTTTTATTTTTGTTAATTGAGATATATAAAACTTAAAAAGGAATACATCTTTAAAAAATTAATAACAAAGTTATGAAAATATAGTTATGCTTATAAATATATTGTACATATATCATTTCCAATCATACAATTTTTTTACAAGAATGTAATATTGCTAGATATACAATCTTAATTACTTCTTCAAATGATGTTAACTAACATCATTATTCATAAAGCATATTATGTATTTATTCTTATTTGTTATAAATGTATTGTATTTGAGATTATAGTGGAAAAGACATAGTGATAATTATGTAAGTTTAATGTATAAAATTTTATAACGAGATTATTCTTTTTTGCCATAGGACATTTTTTTTACAATTTAACGTTCATTGACAAATACGATATATTTGTACATTTAACATTATTGTATTAAATTGAAAAATATGTAGTAAAAGATATTTAAGTTCACTATATAACATCATATAATAACAATAATTATAAAACTAGTCCTACCAATGTACAATTATATTATGTTTAATATAAATTATTACAATTATTAAATCTTTATGTATGTAAAATCGACAATCCTTAGACAAATATATTATAAACTGAATCAAACTTTTATGTGTAGATATTAAAATCAAATTCTTCCACTATTTTGTTAAAAGGCATTTATTGTAATATTTTCTTGAATTTGTATAATTTATATATAATAAGAATAAAAATTAAGTACTGATTTACTATGTATAATTAAGTTCATATATTTATAATAAATTGTTAAAGTACAATTGTAAACAATAATTTGACTTTTAATCTATTCCAATAGTAAGCTTTTAAATGTATTACATCAATGTAATAAAACATACATGCTTTGTGATATATACAGTATATAATACAAATTAATCAGTTTAACAAATTTGCTTTTATAAGCTTTACAAAATTTTTACAATTTATATTTATTTGTTTTTAAAGTCTGTATATTGCCATGAATTCGATGTATCCCATATTACACCATTATGGGGTAATTGAGATTTTATATAAGGAAGTGTCCATGTAAGGTACCATCGGTTGCCTAATACTTCCTTCACATTTTGTTTCCAACCTAAGTTATATATGTGTATTTTCTTATTACTTTCATTAGCTATATTACCATTAAGCACTAGACAAAAATGATAAATGCACAGAACTCCTGTGTACAACATTCCTACTGCAGATACAATATATAGAATGAGATAAAACTGATTTGTAGAGCCATCGAATCCAAAAATGAATATTGCTAAGGGAAAAATGATTTTAATAAGTGACATAGGAAATTCAAAATGCATTCTACTCCAAATAAAGAGATTATTGTAACAAAAACTATATGTTGTTGCTACAAATAAATATAAAAGAAACATTATAAAGTATCTGTGATTATAATGACCAATACAACATCCAGTAAAAATACAATGATGATCCCTCTTTAAAATACATATATTACATGTAGGACAATGCCATGAACGTGGAGGTGCAAGAGTTTCACATGAAGCACACAATCTCCAACCATCTTTAGTATTTGCAGCACTTATTGGCATAATATCTCTTCTAGTGCTGGTATCGCAAAATATTATATATGTAAAATTCCCGACTATGTTTAACATGATAAAATTTCCAAAAAGGAAATGCAAAATATACGGC
Source organism: Bombus breviceps (assembly GCA_014825925.1). Lineage (NCBI taxonomy): Eukaryota > Metazoa > Arthropoda > Insecta > Hymenoptera > Apidae > Bombus > Bombus breviceps. The sequence continues at coordinate 8,121,567 of CM026189.1, read as the reverse complement.
AATGATCCATGTTCGTGTATTGCCGGTAAAACCACCCATAGTTGGAACCAATATATTATTGGTATAATTGTTAATATAAAAGTCATTGAAAAAAAGTCGCTTAAAGTGCGAGGCCAAATTCTTTTTCGGATTATCATTTTTAACAATTTTATACTTTTATTAAACACGTGATTCTACTCAGTAGATAATATCTACTTAATATGTATATACACTTCACACCAATACTGGTTCATTCTACAGTGATACTATTTCGTTATAACCTAAAAATTCAAAATCTTTTTAAATATTTGTTTACTTAACTAATTTCATATATTGTATATTTACCGGATCACATTGTACATTCTGTTAAATTCGTCATTTTAAGCGTGCATGGAAATCTGTTTCTGTTATCACTATTCGTAAATTTTGTATACGCGCGAAGTTTGATTCTTCAGTCAATGTACATATTAACTCACTTCATAGCATTCTTCTGTAATTTGATTTGAAAGTGCCATTCATATACGCATATGTAAGTACGCTATATGTAACTTTCCGCAAATACACTTCCCGTAACAATATTTTATTAAACAATTTTATTTTTTATTATTTTATTGTGTATTTTAGTTACTTCAAAATATTTAAAAAAAGTAACAAAAATAGCATAAGTAGCATAAATAGTATATAGTAGAAAATCTTATCATATTAATTTGCAACTTATTAGTTTTATATTACAAATATGGAAACTACAGAAGAATTTCCTTTTCCTTTCCCTCCGTATCCAATACAAACTCAGTTTATGAAAGAGTTATATAAATGTTTGGAAAATTCTAAGTTAGGAATCTTTGAAAGTCCAACTGGTACTGGTAAATCCATGTCAATTATTTGTGGTGCTTTAAAATGGTTACTTGATTATGAAGAACTGCAAAAAGATGAACTGACAAGTGCAATTTCTGAACTTGATGAACAAATTAAACAATATATTAACTCCACTGATAATTGGTTTTCTGTACAAACTCAACAAATAGAATTAAACCGCAAAAGACAAACGTTACAAACAAAATTAAACAATATTGTTCAGTATGAGCAAAAAAAGAATAGTCTGAAAGAAAGAACAAAAAGTATAAATAGTAAGAAAAAGGATTCATCTACTAAATTTGCAACAAGTTTTACAAAGGACAGAAGTGAAATAGACAAAAATTTAGTTGATACAAATAACGAAAAGGGAAGTATTGAGGAAGAATTACTTTTAGAAGATGCTGAACATTCAGAAAGTTCTGAAGATGAAGACAAAGAAGAAATTTATGAAAATGTAAAAATTTTCTTTTGCTCTAGGACCCATTCTCAATTATCTCAATTTATAGGAGAACTCAGAAAGAGTCCTTATTCAAAAAATGTATCTGTAATAACATTAACATCGAGGTGGTTTTTAAGTATTATCTTATGAAAATGAAATAAAATATAAATTAATTCTTTTTTTAATTTTGTTAATAATTTTAGGCAAAATTATTGCATTAATAAAAATGTAAAAAAATTGAAACATTTAAATTTAATAAATGAATGCTGTTTGCAATTACAAAGGAAAAAGACAACTGCTAAGGATGAAAAAGATCTTAAAAGAAAGAAAATGACAAGTAGTTGCCCTTTTATGCCAGGAAACCAAGATTTACTAATAAGAGAAAGCTTAATGCAGATTCAGGATATTGAAGAAATTGTGCAAAAAGGGGAAAATCTTAAAACTTGTGCATATTATGCATCAAGAAAAGCTGTTTCATATGGTCAATTAATACTGGTGCCATACAATACCATATTGCATAAGAACACTAGAATTAGTTCAGGAATAAATTTAAAAGGAAATATATTAATAATTGATGAAGCACATAATTTACTTGAAGCCATTGAAAATATGCATAGTGTTATAATTACAGGCAGAAATTTATTGCATTGTTATAGCCAACTTTCCCAATATCAAAAAAGGTAACGTATCTCATTTTGAGCATTATTATTATTATTATTATTATTATTATTATTATTATTATTATTATTATTATTTTATTGTTTTATTTATTATTTTATTATTTATTATTATTATTTATTATTATTATTATATATACATTTTATTAATATATCTGAGAATATAAATAATATTAATTTTAGATTTCAAACTTTATTCTCAGCAAAAAATATTCTAAGCTTAACTCAATTGAGCTTTTGTTTGAGAAAACTTATAACAGTTTTGGGGGCTACTATAAAATCAAATCCTGATGATGTTATAAATATAGAAGCATCTCCAAAATTATATAAGATAGAAGAATTTGCAATTATGACAAACATTGACACAGTGAATATGTTTGAATTGTTGAAATTCATTAAAAATTCTCGACTGAGTCATAAATTACAAGGTTTCATAGAACAGTATGACACAAATTTAAAAATTCATAATTATAATACAAAGGCATGTGGTGTAAAACAGTTCTTAAATTCAATTAAGACAAAAAGCACAGAGTTTGATACAATCACAGACATTCAATTAGATGAAGATCACTCAAATAATCCAATAATGAAAATTATTAGTTTCTTAGAGTGTTTACGAAACAACTGTAGTGATGGACGCATATTTATTATTCCAGGTCCAACTGTTGGACAAAGTATCATAAAATTCCTTTTATTAAATCCAGCAGCGCACTTCCATGATATTAGTATGCAGATTAATTTAATTTAATTTATTTTATTTTAATATTTCATATTAATTTAGTATTTCATATTACATTGTTCTTATCATTATTTTATATAATTTTTGTTTATATGTATAATTATTAACAGTTCGAGATGCTAGAGCTGTAATATTAGCTGGTGGGACAATGGCACCAATGAATGAATTTACAGATCAGTTATTCATAGCAGCAGGTGCTTCATCTGAAAGAATTGTCACATATTCATGTGACCATGTAATTCCTGAAGAAAACATAGTATGTAGCATAACAACTCATGGCCCAACTGGTATTGAATTTGAATTTAATTTTCAAAATCGAGAAAATACAAAATTGGTAAATATGATATTTTAATAATAATTAAATCATAATATAAATAATTCCAATGATTAAAATAAATGATAGAAAATATGATAAATTTCACAATAAAAATATTTCAGTTAGATGAATTAGGGAGGGCATTATTAAATTTATGTAATATCATACCAGCTGGTATTATAGTATTTTTACCCTCCTATAATTTTGAAGAATTAATATATAAACATTTAGAAAATTCTGGTATTATTAGGAAACTGTCTTTAAAGAAACATATTCTTCGAGAACCTAAATCAGCTTCTCAGGTACTAATAACATAGTCTTTTTACAAATTTTGTTGTAAAATTTTTATGCAAATCTAAAATAAATTATACATTATAGGTACATGAAATTTTAAAAGAATATTCACTTCATGTAAAAAATCCAAAAAATTCACAGAATGGATCATTATTATTTAGTGTGGTGGGAGGAAAATTAAGCGAAGGATTAAATTTTTCTGATGATTTGGGAAGATGTGTTATAGTTGTGGGAATGCCTTATCCTAATATCCAATCATTGGAATTACAAGAGAAGATGAAATATTTAAACGAAAATATTGTATGTATTTATTTTGTCTCGTCATCATGGCAAGAAAAACCACTTAGTGTCATATAATTTATATGCATGTACATCAATTTATTTTTTGTTTATTAGAAATCAGATGCTGGTCAAAATTTCTATGAAAATTCATGCATGAAAGCAGTAAACCAATGTATTGGACGAGCTATTCGACACATTAATGATTATTCAACAGTAATATTATTAGATAAACGCTATAGTTATAAAATAAAAGCACTCCCACAGTGGATTCAACGTACATTAATCATTCATAAAAGTTTTGGTAGCACAATTGGTGCTATATCCAAATTTTTTAATAAAAGAAAAATTAAATCCAATAAAAAATAACATAAACAGAAGAAAAGATATCTGAACATTATTATATGTATTATTAATTATTTACTGTTACTATTACATTTATTAAAAGTAAGTTTTGTTAACATAGATATAAAATTCTGCATATAGTTCCTACATATAATTTGCAAGATGCACTTCAAACTTATATGTCAGATCATGATAATAAACTTGACCAGGATATAATATAGAACATGGGAAATGTGACTGAAAAAATTTATCTATTATGTCAATGTTTATAACTTTACTAAAAAAGCCAAAGTGCCATTATCATTTATATATACATAAGAAATACTTACATAATATATTGCATTAGGGTAATTTTGTGGTTGAATACTAAAAGCACAATATTTTTTATAATGAGCTCCATGTTTTCCTAAGATAAATTCTATCTTTTTAGGTACAGTCGTTACTTTTTTATAACGTTTTTCAACTTTTATTTCTTCTTCCTCATCTTCATGATCATTTCTATAAACTTCACCAATTTCTTCGGCTTCTTCAATGTCCTATAGTCAAATCAAATTTATGATATACAAGTTATTACTTACATAAGTAATATATTGTTGATAATTAAAATATTGATTTACTTCTAATAAATCATAACTAGATAAAAATTCTGGAATAGTATAAGGTGGCAAACGGCCTCCAGTGTAGAACTGTACCCCGCATTGGTCTGAATAAATTTCTAAAGCACTAAGCACCAATATATTTAAAACAATTGTATTACTCAATAAACAACTAATATATTTGTTTATATATACCGTCCACTTTTTACATGCCATACTTTAGCAATAAATGAACTACCAGATTGTCCACCTTTTGTAACACATAAATTATGATCGAAACCTTCTCCAGGTGGAACCTAGCAATAATTAAAGGAAAGAGTTCAATATCTTTAAAATATACAGTTATTTTATACCTTTTCCATGTATTCTCCTAAAATTCGAGGTATTCGAAAGTCCATCACTGTTCCACCTACACCACGTATAGCACCTGTTGGAATTGGATCTGTGTAATCCGCAAATGTCCAACGATCACAATTGAATAGTACTTTATGCTTTCTTAACTCAGATTCTCCAGAATCCTATTATATTTTACACATTTAACTGAATGTATATTTAAAAATATATTACTTACATGTCCAGCTAAATTAAACATAGAACCATGTGATAAATTCACTATTGTTGGTTTTGAAGTTGTTGCTCTCATACATATATCAAGCTTATTTTCTGGAGTTAACTTAAACTTTATTGTAGTTAACACTGCACCTGGATACCCTTCTTCACCATCTTGACTTAAGTAACTCATAATAACTGAACATCCAGTAATATATGAATCCCAAACTTTACGCCCAAATCCATTTGTCTAGTGAGAGCATTGTTTATTATTTATATAATATAATATTGTTTATTATTTATATGATGTAACTAATCAATTTACTCCTCCATGTAAATGATGTTTCCCATTAAAATCATTTTTTGTTAATTCATAATCTCTACCTCTAATAGTAATATGTCCATTTTTAATACGGTTTGCACATCTGCCTAATATACAACCAATAAATGGATTTGTTATAGGATTTGAGTATCCTGTAATAGTTGCATTTTAATAATGACTATTAGCTTCATTATTATAATGTTAAGAAATTAATACTCTAAAATTATACCTTTTATATCGTCAAAACCAAGGACAACATCAGCAGAATGTCCATATTTATCTGGACATTTTAGAGATATAATTGTAGCACCCCAAGTAATAACAACAACTTCCATTCGATTAGTATTTATCATAGTGTATGATTTTATAGTCTTTGGTATGGGATCATTGAAAATTTGATCTTGATTATCTGATTACAAAAACCTATTGTTACTTTAAATATTACAAGTAAATTACATTAATTTTATATAATAAACTAAAGAGAGAGAGAAAGATCATATCAACCACAGCTTACCAACCCAGACTTCTCCAAATATTCCTTCCGTAATTGTTATATTTTTACAATTACATCCATGAAAATCCATATTTAATAGCATAATTATGATTGTGCCAATACCTTATTCAATAATTATTGAATATAACAATATGATATTAAAATTTTCAATAAAACAATAATTTTCACGTTTTAAATATAAAAAATAAAAAATATTTTACTACATTCTTTTTTTGTTTAGACAATAGAAAATCATTTACTGGTTTTCAAATATACAAAAGCAGTTTTTACTATAAAGATACAGTAATAAAAGGAATTTTATTTTATTTTAAATGATTTATTATTAATAATAATAAGGCATCACCTACAATTTGTGATGCTTTAATGTTACAATAATTATAGTCTTAATGTAATATATATACTCCGGTTACTATTTATAATTTATATAATTAATATTTATAGAATAATGTACAATGCTTGGAAAAATACATGAATTTTTAGTGCAAATCAGACACCGCATCAATACATTTCCCATTCAATTTTCGTATGCTTTATTACATTTAAATTTGTTGAGTAAAAAATCGAAGACAATATATCTTATTGCATTTCTTCAACGAAATCACATTTTTTTCGTTTTGTAATTTTGTATAATAAATCGGATAGATGTTTCTTTTTCTCATATATCATTCTGATTTGTAGTTTCTCACAAATATTAGTGATCATGCAGTGCCCAATATCTTTGTTTGGCAAACTATTTTCATCGCAGAAAATTCTTTGAAATTTCTACAATCTTCGTACAATTGTTATTAGAGTTATATTACATAAAAGATTCGTTTCTCAAGCTTTGGGTTCTGCATTACATTACTTTTTAAGGCGCACACCAAAGCAGTCACTTGTTACTTAAATACACGTGGAACACATTGCACTTAGCTTATTAGTATGTTCTTACAACTACAGAGTAATTTAAAATTTAAATAAATCGTCAGTAATTACGGATTTACGAGTTGCAGTACATTCTACGTCCTCTAAGTCTATATATTACAAAAAAAATACTGACAAAAATTAATTTCACACATGAATATCGAATAATTAAAAATTGTGATAAAATTGCGATAAACTCCACAATATTAGTTATCTTCAAATGTAATTGAGGATAATAAAATTGCTTAATATATTTTGCAACAAATAAACATACAAATAACGGAGAAAATACCACAGCAAACACTTCGTGTACATTAAAAGCACACTCATCTCATAATTATCATCTTGGTCATAGGTGTTATTGTACAAATTACTATTTATAAGTAGCATGCAGTTTTAGTGTAACTTCAACAAGAAAATATTTACAATTTAAGTTCATATTGAAAGAAACATGTTTAGAATAACAATATTTGGTCATACTAAATTGTTTAAGTAAAGAAATGATTCGATTTATTAAAAATAATCATCTTATCTGTATAAATTAAATTTTTTAACATATCAATTAGGGAATATATTTACTGGCAATATATATATATGAAGTTATATTTTTTTTATAGTTATTCTGAATGTTTCTTCATACATGTTGTCTAATTAACAAAACATATAATATATAAATGATCTTTAATGAAATATAAAACTGGATTTGTTTTATTTTAAGCTAAAGAAGTTATGATATATAAAAAATAAATATAGCTTAGACTAGCACTGTTGGCAATCATATGCCATTACACAATTGATAATTGATAGCTGCCTAATATTACATTCGGTATAAGTAAGTTACGGTTACTATAAACAAGTATTGATATTAGCATTCTAAGATTTCATTAAATATTTTTCAATTACCTTGGAAGCATTTTCAACTTTTTTGTCTCTCTTAACATATTAAGTACATGATACTAGCACCGCAGAATATCTTTGTACAACATAGAAAGGCATATCCATGAAATATTTATTCTATAGGTCTCTAATAACATCATAAATATTTCAGTCAACCGATTAATTACTTTTAATTATATGCAAGATTTCACAAATTGAACTTTGAAAAAGTATAAGTGTGATTCAGATGAAATATTTAATATTATATGCATTTAATAAATTTATATATGTATAAATGCCAATTTAATGCATCCAATATTTCTATTTCAAAAACATTTAAATATATCTTCGATACTCAGTTGGTTTTATCTTGAAAAGAATTTTTTAGTGAAGCAATACAAAAACTTTTAAGTGGATAAAAGAAATTATTTATACAAAGAAATGAATTAGAAGATAAAAATGACCAGGAAATACTTCTTCAAAGTTTATCCTTTTCTCTTTCATTAATTCTATATTTTATATATATTGAGACATATCCTACAATACTGATTATTACTCAGGAAATCATTATAAAAACATATAAGTTTTGAAATAAAAATTTGTTTTTTTTCTCATATTTAATATTTCATATGAGGTCAAAAAAAAAAAAAAAAAAGAATTATTTTGATTCACCATAAAATAGCGTAGAACATACGCAACATGTAAATAAGTTTTGATTAGCTTTTGTAAGTTTAATCTAACTCATATGTTAGTTGTTATTTAGTATAGAATCAATAAATTAAACACATACACACATAAAAATCAAGATTAGTTCTGTTTGTTTTAGCAATTATAAAAATGAAAAATATAAACCATCATAGAGAGTTTCATAAATTAATTTCCTTTCTATTTTCTATCCAAGTGATTGAAAAGAGATAGGAAATAAATTTGCTCATTAACTCTCAGTATTCTGATCATGTATTAGCATTTTAAGTAAATACAAAATAATTTCTAGGGCACTCATACACATACTTTATACAATGAAACCAATATAAAGGAATGTATTGATCATTATTACATTGTTAAACAAACAATAACTGTCCAATATATGTATATTTGTATATACAATAGTGATTATCTATATGGAGTGTCCTTGTTCTAAACTTTTTGAAAGTATATCACATAGTAGATGGCTATATAAATGAACTAAGTATGTCAAACATTTTGCTACATATATGCCAATTGTTTCAATGCATGCAGTTTTCATATATAAAAGAAGTATTGTTTTAACTGCACATGGCATACTAAATTAAACCTATTATTCTAGTAGCTTACAAATGCATTAAAATTGCTACTGTACAAACTTTTCACACGTGTATCTAGTGCCATGGTACTTGTATAAAGATTAAACATTAATAAAATAATATAAGAGACCTGATAATTTAATATCAAAAGAAAACGTATATCTATTATAATTCTTATGAATTTCTTATGTTTCATACCTAAGCATATGCAGGAAAACACTGTGACTTTAGGAAAGGTTACTATTATCTATTGCTCACAATATAAAATTACTCTACAAATATACATACATATATTGTCATAAAGTAATGTTAAAAAATCATAAACAATCCTATTAAGTAATCATCAATGTTTTCCTGATTATATGTTTCATTTTGTTATGTAATAATTAGTTTCAACATTTAATTATCTTTTTCAGTCACAAAATTTTGATGGAATGTAAATTATGATTAGCATTAATATTTGTAATAAATATGAGCAGACAGTTGTAGAACTAAAGGAACAACAAAGTCTCATTTCTCTAAGGTGGTATTAGACAAACAAATAAATGTATAGAATTCAATCTTTAATATTCTGAAAAAGGAGCTAATATTTTAAACTGTATAGTATAACAAGTATGTATATACGATTTTATATACGTTTTTTCAGAGTATTTGAATTAAAATATTTATCCTTTTCCAAAGTTTTTCAAGTACTCATGCAAATAATAGAAATATATGATATTTGTATGCTAGATGCTAACAGCAGATGCAGGATGTGCGGAATGTATGAATAAAACATTTATAATACATAAAATATGACTTAAAAACATTGTGTAGTACAGAATGATCAATGCAAAAATTGTCATCTTGGTAATTATACTATTTCTACGAAACATACATGAGACATATCAGTTCTTTATCAAATTAAAAATAGTCTAATTGAATACAAGAGTCTTTTATAAGAATGTCTCAGTATATGGAATGTTACATTCTTACTGTATTTGATGACCAATACATGATAAAATGTTTTGCAGGAGGCAGTGCTTTGACAACGTGCATCGCTGTATTTTCTAGTTATGATTCGATAAATTTCTGCCGCATCATAAACTGTTTGATTCGTGTGATTGCAATTAAGTGTTACTTTCAAGATTGATAAAACGTTTCGAATCCCTAATTTTTATCATTTTTTTTCATTTTAAATAAGCCAATGCTATGACAAAAATTCTCTTTCTAATTCAGAAATACTTGGTTTTCTACTTCTATTCATTCGTCGATTAGCTTGTAAGGGTATGGTAGCATCTTGATTTTGTCCATGTACGGGAATATCAAGTAATGTTTCTCTATGTTCACGCGAAACTCCATCTCGATCAAATGTTACTGGAGAAAATCGAACCCTACTTATGGAGATCTGACTATCCTTAGCTGAAACATAACTTGAATCCTCAGATGTTAAAGAATCTGGTGGAGTAGGATTTGTCGGAGTACCCGAACCGGAATTATTTTTACTTACGCTTTTATTTGGAGAATTATACGAGTAATTAGATCGTTTTAAACTTGACCGTAATCGACTAACTACCTCTAAATTACTGGGTCTTTCTCCAGAATTTGAATTTGAATCGTGCGAGTTCTGACGCGTCAGTAATTGAGAACCATATTCATGATTAAGCATACTAGGACTATACGTTCCAACATTTGAGACAATATTTGGAGATCGTTGGTAATAATGTCCAGGTGAATATAAAGAATAATCATCCTCATCTTCTAAACGAAATGTTGGATTAATGTTACTTTGACTCGATGTACTCGCGTTTGAGACATTTGATGAAGTACGATGATGAGTATACGAAGGAAGCCTTGAAACTGGTCGAGCTGGACTATTTATGCTGCTTGGATTATCATAAGCATGTGGAAATTCGGGACACTCAAGCATTCTATCACTGAAGGAGAAAAAGGTTTAAGTGTAATATTTAAAAATCCATATCTGAAAATAGTTACTTACTGATAATCTGTAGGTACAAAATATGTTGGTTCTGGTGATCTGTAATATTCTGGTGGAACAACTGTATATACTGGAGGTCCATAGTCTGGAAAAGGAGCAACATTGCCCATGTATATTGTTGGTACTCTTTCCATCCGATCAACTCTTCCTGCATCATGTATGTACACATCTTCATTACTAGTGCTGCTACTTTTTCTTCTAGGACTTGGTGTTGGTGCATTAGAACTTGTATTGCTTGCATAATGTTGTGGTGAATCAGTAAATCTTAGAGGTTTGTCAGGCATCACACTGGGTGGAAGACCAGGTGCTATAGCACCCATATTACTTAAGAATGGCCTGTATAATAATTGTCTTATTTATAACACGAATATATAAAGAACATGTTGATATATGTATATATATAAAAAAAGAAAATATTATTACAAATTTAATGTTCTAATTTCATACCTGTAATGTCTAGCTGGTCCATGATACGTATTATGAGGATAACCACTACTTGAACTAAATTCATAATCAGGTCCAAGATAACCAGAGTTACGATTTGATCCAGTGTCTGCTTGAAACCACCACCGTGGAGGCTCATCTTCACACTCACCAAGCCGTGGATATAATCTTGGATGAATTGGAGATATGTTTGACATTCTTACATCATATCCAGTAGCTACTCCAGCTAACATAGCTGCGATATTGTATAAAACCAGTTCTATTATGCTTAACTTTGGCTTCTTCATTTCTCCATTGTAAAGAGTTGGCATTGGTACAGGCATTGGCATAATGTAAGGTCCAGTTAACCCAGGCTTCAAAGGATAATCTGATGTTATCCAGTCAGTTGAGAGATCAGGTGGTAAGGTTGTATAATCTACAAAAACAATCAGATTTCTACAATAATAATGGTGATATTGCTATATATCTATAAAAATATGTGTACGTAGAATTACAAAATATGATTAAAGTATTTACTTTCCTTTTCATAATATTAAATTGATTAAGATACTATTATTATTATTATTTTTACTATTATTATTACTATTATTATTTTTTATTCCTTACCTTTATGTGCAAATTTTACAAGCCTTTTAATATTATACATGTTTATTATATTAAATTTAACATAAACAGTTTAGTATCAAAGTTATAACATGCTTACTTGTTATTGCATTACTTACAATTATTTATATGTATAAGCACAATGTACTACGTGCATTATATTAAAATATTACATGCCACGAACTTTGAACCATTTCTTGTTATCAATAATTTTCAAAAAGCTTGTACATTATTATCTAAAATACATTCATGTTAAATGCATAAAACCCATATTTTGAAAGTAAACCAAAAATGTTGAAAAATGTTGAAACTTTGAAAGTAAAGCAGAGTGTAAAGAAAGAAGAAGGTAAAAACTATTTTTAAGACAATATGTATAAGCACTAATTTTAACTAATCTTGAATAAAATTTCCTTTACCCTATATAATTTTCATTTCCTCATTTCAAAATGTTCTTTTCTCTCTTAATATTTATTTATTATAAATTTTGTCTGTTCACTAATAAATAAATAAATAGTCGTACAATACTGCTATAAAAATGTTTTATACATATATTGTACTCAAATCAATATATGATAAGAATATACAAAATCAATGGTGTGCTTATCACAAATAAAATTGGAATTTTAACGTAAGAAAAAGACCAAACCCAAATGGCCTTAACTGTTAGGATCCTACTGGAAGCATGCAAAAGGATTCTTTTACGCTCGATTATAGGTAGTTATATAAAAAATTAATTTATATAGAAAAAAATAATATAAAATATTTATTGTTTATTTCATTCTTAGTTAGTAAATTATTTAAAACAAATATGTTAAAAATTTGTTGATCTATATAGATAATATTTAAAATATATTGTTTCAATATATAGGCGTAGTAATCAAACTATATATACATATTTGTTTAATATTATAAATATAACCACAAACCGAGCGTAAAAATTCAGAAAACGAAAAAACAAAATTCAATGTGTCCAACTGAAAAGGTTTTATTGAAAAAATTTCTATTTCTAAATACAAGTGTGCGTGTTGCTTCATGTGTTGTATGTAATGTGTGCAAAATTTCAGAATCTAAAAATATCGAAAATCTATGATAATACAAAAATGAAATCGCTGTTAAATTAGGTTGAATAATTAACAAAATCTGAAATTGATCTAGATGCATATAAAGCAATGAAGAAATGATACAACTCTACTCTCGCAACTAATATATGATACTATGCATAATAATTTTTTAATTTTGATTTAATTTCTTTCTAATTTGGGGATTGTATAATTATATAAAAATACTCTTTTCCATAAACGCCTCTAATTGAAGGCATCAATTTTAATGTAGAACTTTTTGTTGTAGTGGCAGAAGCACATGATTTCTTTTGACATAGTAAGAGGCTGTTAGCTCTGCTTTGTTAGAATGTTATATACTCCAGATAACATCAGAAAAGAACCAACACCAGAAAGACTGCATTTACACTTTATATACTCATTAAATTACAGTTCAAAATATGAAGTTTTTATCAGTTTAAATTAGGATAAATAGTTTTTAGATTATTGCAGGATACTGACTACCCTTTATTAAAATATCCTAAAATGATATATCTATTATGTAATTTGATAGACATCAATTAAAATTAATTAACAAGGCTATCAATTTATGCAGATAAAACGAATTTCAATTCTTCATCTGATTCCTGGTAAAATTAAAAATTATTTCTTATAAGATACATAGCAATAATATGTACCATTCCAAAAATTCAACAGAATAAAATAATCTTAAACATATTATCAACATAAAAAAGGAAAACAGAGTTTATCATTAAATGTATGCAACTGTACATGTATCACTAAAAATATATCTATATATTAAAGATATCCTTTTTAGATAATCAGCAAATAAAAGATTTAACTGAACTGCATATTCATGCATTCTAATAAAAATAGTTCTAAGCATAATCTACTTAAATACAATTTAGCAAAAGAAAAATAAAGAAGGAAAATATAAACATATAAAGGCACTATCCATCTGAGATCTTTACTTTCGTAATAAAGTAAAAGGAAAAAAAATATCATTGACTAATGATATAGAAGAAAAACAATCAGGTCTCTTATAAAATGTGAAACAATTGCACAGCAATATAAAGAGACTTACGAGTGGGATAGATGTTTTCCTCAGAAAGGCCTGCAGTAAAGAAAATATAGGACTGTTACTAAAACATATAAAACAAAAAGAAGACATTTTCGTGAAACGCGTCTACGAGTGATATGCACATCTTTATCTTTGTGAAATGCAATGTTACTTATCATTCTTCTTTAAAAATTTCTCTGCAATCGAAGCCTTAGGTGAGTTGTAAATAATTGTATTCACATCTTCTGAACTTCTATGGGAAGGAGCATTTCTTAAGGATTCAATTAAATTCTTTTTCCCTTCATAATTGATTTGGGAATTCTGACATTCACAATCCTGTATATAACCAGATGCATGTATAACTGAATTTATAGTATCAACATGATCTTCACAACTACGCAAGTATTCATTACTCTTTGATTTTTTACTTAAAGAGGAATTCAATTTGAAACTTTGATCTACTTGCGGAGCGCGTTGTTTGAAACACGCATCTGATATACCACTAACATAGTCAAAAGAGGTAGGGGATTTTTTGCATTTATTATCTGAGAATAAACCTAAAGAATTTTTCGAAATGGAACTATCATTTGAATGTTCCGAATCAAAATTACAAAGTTCTGATTCGAGACTCTCGAAATCTATTCCTTCGCGTGAATTAGCAGTCAAGAATTTAGGTATTGCACTACTTTGATCGGAATCACGTCGATTAAATTGTGGTATAGATATCGTATTGTCTAGAGCACTATATTCTACTTTAACAACAGCAGTTTTATCATCTAAAGCATCCCGACTTCCCCAAGCCTTCATCTTATTGAAGACTCTTAATGGGCTCTTAGAAATTCTGGATTTATGGTGAAACTTTTTACCTATTGAATTTTCAGGGCTTGACTCTAACCCATCTGTATCATTAATTTTAATGGTAACAGAATTTTTTCGTTCCGTACTATGCGGAGAGTTTAAAGAGCTTTTCCTTGATCCAGAGGGGGAACGAAAGAAATCAGCAAAAGCGGCTAATCGTGATTCTGAGCTATCTCTGCGCTTTGATTCTTTCGATTTACTTCTCTCGCGTTTCTTCTTTTTTACACGTTTCGCAGTACCAACCAAACTAGATGCTACGCTTTGTACAAAATTTGAAGAATACGACTGTTCCCAGTCACCAATCACATGTTTTTGACTCCTAGGAGGTGAAGCTTTTAAATTATTTCCAACTGTAGATTTTGTGTAATTGTCCATGACTGAATGATCATCCGAGAAATGAGTTTTAAGATTATCTGCCGATTTGTTATGTAAGACCACAGACTCATAAATATCATTGTCCACAATAACTGAGTCTTCGTCTATATTGCAAGGTGAACAGCTCGAGCTTTGCACAATGTTGTTAGAATTTTCTGGAATGTTGTTATAGCTAATCCTAGTGTGACAGTTAAATCCTGGTTGACTGTCTATCAAATTATTTGCTGAGGAGTACAACTTTCTGGAGGAGGGGTTACCTATTTCTTGAAGAAGCGGGGAACGATGTGCCAACAGGGCGGTACGCAGGGGTGTCTTTTCAAGATCTGGAGCAGAGCGAGACCACCGTTTGCCACCTGGAGATGTAGGATTTGGTGGTTGCGTGATAATAGCCCCACGTTCGCGTTGGTGGAGTGTTGATGGTCCCCAAGTCTTACCCTTTACTCCATCTGCTGGTACTAAAGGAGGAAGACAAAAAACAAAACGCTACTCACTACAGTACTAAGTTTCCCTCCTACCCTAGACTCTGTTAAATTTTATGCGCGCTTCAAAAAGATAAAGGTGTTTCATGAGGACTATTAGTAATATTCATTATTAAGAAATTCTTTTATCTAAAAGTTATAAAAAATATTTCAATATCATAAAATGTTTTGCATTTGGTTTTCTACATTAAATGATTACAATCATATAATTCTTCTAATCTTCAAATTATCATTCTTTTCTACATTCTTACAAAAGAGTAAAAAAAGAAAAAGGAAACGAAAAACACAACATAGATTATATGCATATATATGTAATTTTTCAAAAATATATCAAAATATATCCAATTATTCACACCATGCTAATAAAAATCGATGTTAAATTAATACAATGTGACTACAAAGCACAAACAGTGTAATTTAAATTTCTTGAAAATACTAAAAAAATATCTTAGAGCAAAATCATTCATTATTCATTGAAATTGTGAACTACTAAAAATCTTGGAAACAAAGTACTCACATGCAATTGCACGAAGTCGTGGAATACTAGGCGAGCCTGGTGGACTATTAGGTCTCGATGGATTTCGTACTTTTCCTCGATCTAACGCTGTATGTTGAACAGTTATTGTATGACGAAAATCTATAGGGATAAAAACATATGGTGGTTATTTAAATTTATAATTAGAGCATTTTAAATTTTATGCAAAATTGTTAAGATAAATTATAACACAGTATACTTGCCAGAAGGAGCGCTTATATTGCTTCCTGGCTCCTTTTTATTCAGTTTTAACCTCGATTTTTTAAATTTCCCGCGTCTTTTGTTTGGTGTAGGAGTATTTTGTTGCTGAATTATCATTACAGTAAGTTCACGTTCTAATAAATCTATTTCTCGGGCAGCTAATTCTTGTTCCCGTTGCCTTAAGTTTTCTTCATGTTGTCGTTGTTGCACTTGTGCTTTTGTTAATTCTTCTTCTCTGCAGCGCAGTTCCTAATAAACAAACATATAAAAAAGGTTATAATAATGTGTTTGATAAACAAATGCGTTTTTGCAAATAAAATATTTGTGTAGTGATAATATAGTATAGATAGGTACATATATTTGTTATAAACCAAAATAATTATTAACGTCAATAACTGTAGTTACACATTATCTTACCTCTTCTAATGAACGGCATGCCTTTGCATAAGCATATAAAAGAAGGATTATAAACATTATTTATATTGATATAAATGATGCATATACTAATTACAGTAACGAAAAGATTTTATTTTTGTAGAAGTTCTTTTTTGCAAGGCAAAGAAATTTCGAATTTATACCTTTTCCTTCATGCGCAATCCATGAAGAACTTGTTCAATTTCAAGCCTCCAGTCTTCTTGCATTGTGTGAAATGACTCATGTGGTGTAGCTGCAAATGCACTACGCACTTCATCTAATGCTACTAAAATTTCAGCAAATCCTGGTCTCGAATGACTGTCAGATGCCCAACAAGCTAAATGGTAAAGCATTTTTTATTTTATAGGTTATACAAATTAAAACAGTTCATAATTATATAAATGATTATATAATTATATACCTTCCATTAAAAACCTCCAAGGTTGAGGGCAAGTTGATGGAATAGGCAATGTGAGTTTATTTACTGCAACGCCATATGCTACTGCCAAAGCATCTATTCCTTTATAAGGTGTTTCACCAGTTAGTAGTTCCCATAGAAGCACGCCATAACTGTAGATGTATTCATGTGTTAAAAAGAAAAGATTTTTTATTATTTATATAGATACATTTATTACTATTAAAGTGATATAGGAGGTACATAAAACTGACCTCCAAACATCACTGGCTTTACTGAAAGTACTCTTTTTAATAACCTCTGGTGCCATCCAAGCATATGTGCCGGCTGCTGACATGCGAGTTGTTTTATAAACTTCCCTTGCTAATCCAAAGTCAGTTATTTTTAAAGTTTTATATTGTAGATCATCATTTTCTATAGGCTCGCTCAATAATACTGTTATAAAAAAGATAATATGTATTACTCTAACACATCTCATGTAAAAATATATATATTAAACTAATAATGAAGTAATAACATTTTATTTACGATTAATATGTTAATTGCCTTACCATTAGAACTTTTTAGGTCCCTATGAATAAGACTTATAGGTGCTTTATTATGAAGGTAATCCATGCCACGAGCAATTTGTATTGCCCAATCAACAAGTACGTCAGGCCTGATTTTTCTACCGCTAAGAACCCTGTTCAGACTACCACCTCGTGCATATTCCATTACGAGACACATATTTGGCATTTTTAAACAAACTCCTTCTAATTGCACAATATTTTCATGTTTCAATAACCAAAATAATTTAGCTTCTTGTCGAACATTTTCTAATGTAACACTTGGTTCTTCATCTGGATCTTGGCGGGCTGCTTTAACAGCCACTTCATGTTTCTGCCAAAATCCTCTAAAATGTTATAAATTATTATAAATATTGTTCTAAAGAACTATTAACAGATTTAACTATAATATTTTATAGTATTTTATATACCTATAAACCTTTCCAAATCCACCAACACCTATCACTTCTTCTAATTGTAATTCTTCAAAGTCAATTTCAACCGGTTGAACTTTATCAATCACCGATGAAACTCGATCAATACTTTCTGCTTCTGCAACAAAATTGGCTGGAAAAATACCAACTTTTCCATGGATTTTTCCAGTCCACCATCCTTCATCACCTGAGATTTTTGAGTCCTTAGATAAGACCTAGCATATAAAATAAAATATATATATGCATCCTAATCAAAGATATTTAATTTTACAGATATTTATAATAAACAATTTACCTCAACTGTTTCACCTCTTTGTAAAGATAATTCATCTTCGCCTTGGGCAACATAATCAAATAATGCTGTGAAAATTGTCGAACTATTGTCTTGCCTCGACTGGGAAGAGGAATGTGTACCATGAGATGGACTAGTCTGTTGAGAAACAGTTCTTGCTGTACCACCACTATGTGTATCAGAAACACTGCTATCAGACATATTGTTGCTAGATGTACGCCCATATAAATATCCGTAACTAAAATGCACAAAATTTAAATGAAATATATTTTATTTCACTACCATAAGTGTGTAAAACATTACACATTTATGGGCCTATAATAATAACACACTTTATACCTTGTGGAATGATTATTCGTTCTATTATTATGTTGGTATCGTGGAGATGAGTTGGCTGTGTTAGGACTATGAGAATTAGAGGATCCATTCTCTGGATGAAGTAGAAATCGCTCGCTCCGATGACGAGCATCTGGTTGTCCGTGGTCCATCAAGGTAGACAAGCCTCTTGCCGATAGCCCGGCTGGCGGCATATGGCCTCACACTCTTCTTAGTCTTCCACTTTTTGGAAATTACACCCTCTTGTTTTGTAACCTTAGCGTAATATTCTATTAATAGAATCACAAATAACATAGAACACTTTAAATGTATTGTTAGTTTGTCTCAAATAAACTAAACAAACATATATAAGAAGTGGTGAAAGTTTAATATACACCTTGCATTATTTTTTCAACACTGTACACATCCTTACACAATTCATGTTCATTTAACACACGTTTCTTCTTCAATCATAATCAATACACGAATGTAAACCAATTATGAAATATTTTGACAATAATTTAATTTTACGCACAAATTTTACAAGAAAAACAAGATGAGAAGAGGTGATCACTAACATCCCTTGCATAAAAACACTTTAACGGTGACCGGCATTTTGATTCGTGAGTCCGGCAATAAAGCGACGAAGATCTTGTGATTTTTCGTCGACCATACTCTTATGTAGAGTAGTGGAGAAAAAATTTTAGGAGAGTAGAAAAAAGCTCGATATGCCATAAAACCACTTTGGAGTCTCGCGTCGGGGTGTGTATACCCACAAGCCACTATTGGTAAGGCCGATTCTTTTCATTGAATCGGCACTAGGAATAATGTACGAGAGACATGCAGGGTTGAAAGCGACGTGTTTGCCTCCCCGAGGACACGACGCTTTGCGTCAGCCCGCAAAACGCACGATGATTCCACATTTAATGATAGAAAACGAACCAGCACTCATAGCAATAACCTAACGGACGCCATGTTTCGTTTTGACGGCCCCACCGTTGACGTGATATATTGGACCACGATTCATAGAAAGGATGTTCGAAAGGTTGCTTATGATATTTGAATTGTATAAGGTTTATCCGCAACATGATGATCGCGAATTAGTCCAACAAGAAACTATATTTATCACGGGCAATTAATCAATTAAAGTATATATTTTAACGAGTATTGGAAATATTTGAACAGTACTAGATGAGTTTCACTTGTATTATTGCCAGTTATAATAAATGTCGATAAACGACTCGTGAAAAGTAATTTTACAAAACATCATAGAAGCTTGATCATATATGAAATCATATTGTTCATGTTCAAAATCATCTGAGATGTGAAGATGGCTGCAAAGTCAGTAAGTCGTGTGCGCGAAATCCATTGATTAAGAAGCCAAGATAAAATGTATCGCCTTATTGTTTGCCACGCAATTTTTCAAATAGAAAAGACAGACTACGAATAAAGCTGTTAAACAGCAAGTGATGGGAAGATGGTGAGGGAGCACTTTTGCAATTGGTATGGGTTCTCAAATGCTGGAAATTTTAAGACAAGGCGTCTGGGCGAGCCTGACAGGAGGCTGGTTTTACGATCCCCGTCTCGACGTTTTTTCAAATACATTTCACTTGTACATTTGGCTTTTCTTACTTTGCTTACCGTTTATTATATATCTTGTAAGTATATTTATATGTGTGCATTAATTTTAGTTGCAAGTCATTCATTTTAAATAAATAACATAAACTGTATATGTTTACATTAACCGCGGGTAGATTTACATAACATGTGTTGAGTTTTGTTATTTGGACTTTATGAATTTTGATTTGTGAACACATACATGCATACATCATATGTATACAAATGCATATGTAGGTATATAAGTTTTTCATAATTGTACGCTTAAAGATACCATATAATTGTTATATAAACTTTGAAGATGACAATTCTTTATTTTATAGTATTTTCCACCAACGTTATATGTTTGGATAGCATATTGTTCTTCAATTGGAGCACTTTTTGGTACGATAAAGTATGTTAACTATACACTTCATTGCATGTATGATACAACTGAGTGTTTAGAAGAATCAGGTCAAGCTATTAGCCAACAAAGATCAGAAAGTGAAAAAAGACGCACAGTGCATAATAAATGCAGGGAACAATCACAGGAACAAGTAGATCATGGAATAGAACTGCAAGTCTTAAGTGGTATTATATCTTTTATTTTTTAAATCTATCTATTAACTTTATCATTTACATGTTAAAATTAATCTTTAAATTTGATACAATTAACTTTTAAAACTATATCAATTATATTTTAAAAATTTTGCTATCAATTTATTATTTTTACACATAGGAAAAACAGATACACCACCTGTAGAATGCTCATCACGTAACTCTTTTATTGAATCAAATGTGCAAAATGCAGATGCAGATAGTATAACATCTGAATATAATCGAGATAAGCCTAGTTCAACTATAGATTTGAAAGTAGAAATCCACAGAAAAAATAGCTCAGAAAGTTCAGAAGAAGCACAACAGCTAACTAAACCAATGGTATCTAGTATAAATATACACGAAACAGAATTAGGTTCTGCACAATATCATGAACCATGTTTTCGAAATATAATAAATGGTATTAATTTTGTAATTTTTATGATATAACCTGTATAATGCAATATTATCCTATTTTTATACATATTAATATTTCTTTTGGGAAATTTCAAATGCATATAGAAAGAAGATTGAAAAGACAGAAATGTGTTGTAATTACTGAAGAGGATCGACAAGGTTCAAGAAAATTATGCAGACATGCATCTGAAGATTCACGAAATCGTCATTCCAAACAGGGTAGTCTTGGTAAAACAGGTTCTGAAAGTCAAATAAAACAAACAAGTTCGTTAGAATTGGAACACCATGGAGATGATTATCCTTACTGGAAATCAAACCAAAGTGTTCGGCGTCTCAATTCTAACTCAATTCCAATGGAAACACATTTAATGAATGATCATCCACAGAGTTTAGAAATTATATCCAAAAAAGAAGATACGGAAAAAAATAAAATTTCCTCACATCCACAATCTTTAGAGGTAAAAATGAAGGAATTTTCTATTTGGAAAAACGAATAATTAAGTAATGTATTTAAAATACTTTCTTTGTTTACAAGGTTATTACAAAAAAGCCACATCAACAACTTATTCATCCACAAAGTCTTGAAACAATTGGTGCTACTAATAAAAATATAAACACTACAGATGACAATAATTTACCTCTCCATCCGCAAAGTCTTGAAACAATTAATACTAAAAAGGTATCAATATGATAATATGGTTGTAGTAATATATGTGTTTATATGAAAAATTATATTTAAAAACTGTATATATTTTAAAGGTATTACCTCAAAATACATTAAAAAAAAACCAATTACAATTATTACCATATCTTAGTTATGGATCAGAAATAGTACATCCTATAGAAGAACAAAGTGATGAACAGTTTGCTAATGAAAGTTCTGGAGGATTTAGCCTTCAGGATTCTTATAGTCCATTACTTACTCGGAAGACTTGTGAAACTAATGCTACCTCTAATCGGGACAGAAGTCTTAGTACTAGCCGATTTGAAGATAGATTTTCAAGGTAAATTAAACATAATAAAAGTAAATATTAAACGATTAATCCATAAATTTCTTAAATTTGACATCATATTTAGACGTAATGAAGATGGTGGTGTAGATAATGATTCTGCAAATTCTCGTGATGCATTAATTGAAGAACCAAAGTCCGGTGTAAAAAGAAGATACAGTAATGCAAGCCAAAGCAGCCGTGAATTCTCGGATTTAGAAAACTTGTTTAAAGATAAACAAGATAAATTGAAAAATATAGATGATCCTTTAAACGTTGGAAGTATAGTTGGAATAGATCAATTATTTGAAGGTGGTGATTGCACAATAGAATCGCGAACAAATAAAGGTAAGTTCTAACTTTTAAGTTTTTATATCAAATGGGTATTTATTTTTAAAAGAATTGCGAGAGAAGGTAATAATATTCGTAAATTTTTGTTCCACAGGATTACATAGTAAAGAACTAGATTCTGGTTCATCTAATATGATGCCTTTTGAGTATACAACATACTCATCGAATATGGAAAATGAGGCAAAAAGAATGTTACTTCCACAAGTAGAAACAGATAACAAACGTCATCAAGGTGCAATACCTAAACAAAGCCGTCCAAAACCTGCAATAGAAGCTGTAGATGATAATATTACAACTACTGAACAAACCCGACAGAAATTAAAACGAACATTAGAAGTCAAAAGAGAAAAAGATAGAAGAAGAGATGGAAGATTTGATAGATTCGAGCAAACTAGCGGTTCAAACAACGAGTTAAGTACACTTAGTCTTGCATCTTCCTTGTTAGCTACATTATTGACATCTGGTCGAGAATTACCAGGTCAATCTAGCACCGTCTCAGATTTAAGATTAAGCCGCAATTCAGAGACTCGAACGGCACGAAAAAGACGTGTTCCTTTGAAATGTTCGATTCGATCGACTCGTGTACCACGAGATCGGAATCGAGATGATAATGTCGTTCCACTTACTGCTTTATTTGGATTGATATCAAACGAAGAATGTCATTTAGTTGCTAATCATAACGATGCTGTAGAAGCAACTGTACCTTATTTTCGAGATGAAAACGGCCGCTGGCTAGCTTACACCTTCGATGAGAAAGGATCTGGTGTTGCTGCAGCTGCGCAAGTTCCTTCTAACAATAACGATAAATTATTAAATACATTATTACGTCAGCAACTTAATCAAAATTTACATTATGATGCGAATTGGGAATTAATAGACTCTTTGAGTAATAGTTATAGTAGTTTATCTTTGAATTCTCCTGACTTGAGTGTTATAATAGATACACCACCTGTTCTGTCCAGTCCAGAAAGCAATCAAACCAAAGCACAAAATTCATTATCGTCAAATCCAGTGGAAACTTCGGAACGTGATCAAATTCATCAAAATAATGGAAATTCTATTCAATATGAACTCGAAACCTTAGAACGAGATCAGTTCCATCAAGACATATTATCACGTATAGAATCAATGACAGAGAGAAATCAAAGATTACGAAATTTATTGGGATATTTCAATTTGAATATTTACCCAACAGATTCAAATCGCCGAGATAGGCCTGCCTTAACATTACAGACGTGCGCAGTGGGTGACATAAATACAAGTCTATCTTGGAATCGATTTATTGGTGGCTTAGATGGATCTGAATCCAAACCCAAACAATCAAGACAAGACAAGCAATATTATTATAAATGGAAAATTGGCAAATTACCGCATATCAAAGTGCGATTCGATCGTTTATTTTTGTTGGCCTTATTAGATCGAAATTTGACAATATTTGAGATTATTATTTCGACGTTTTTAGCAGTTACCGTTGCGGGATTGGGTCTCGTATTGCTCCAGCAAGGATTTTACCGAGATATATTTGCTTTCATGCTTTGTTTTGTAACTGCTGGCTGTCAATATTCATTGTTAAAATCCGTTCAGCCTGATGCAGCTTCCCCAATACATGGCTTCAATCGCATTATAGTATTTTCTCGGCCTGTTTATTATATATTGTGTTCAGGATTCATATTAATCTTTAATGAATCCTTGAGAAATTTTAAAGCATCTGAATTTCGAATATATGGTTTACGGATTACTGATTATGATGTTCTATTACAGATTCGTAATATTTTATTAATTTTTCTTTTATGCTTTCCTATTATATTTTCCTTCGGGTTACTTCCACAAATTAATACTTTTCTAATGTATCTCTGTGAACATATAGATATACATTTATTTGGTGGAAATGCAACCACAAGTTTAATTTCTTCAATATATTGTCTCTCTCGCAGTATAGTCACTGTTGTTATATTGTATGGATTTGCTTACGGAGCACTTACAGAGCCTAAATCTTCACAGCATATTTTATTCTCTATTTTTGCGGGTTTATTAGTCGCTATATCTTACCATTTAAGTAGATCATCTTCAGATCCTACAGTAATATGGGATATTGTTAAAACAAATTTGTGGCCTCCAGAAATTTATACAGAAGAAAAAGAAGCTAAAATCATTGAGAATACATCTCATAGAGATACTGTACCTACAACATACAAAGAAGTAAAACTTAAAATTTATGAAAGAAAAAAACATGTAAAAATTAAATTTACTGAACAAGTGTCAGATACAGAATTGGTAGATCCATTACCTGAGAAATTAAAAGCAACAGTGAATGCAAGATTAAAAAATGATTTAATAGTTTGTGCAGTGATAGGTACTCTATCTTTTGGAATCCATTGTTCAACTGTGTTTACAGCCTTACAACCAGAACTGAATCCAGTTTTATGGGGTATTGCAAGTTGCCTTGGACTTTTACTACATTACATTGTACCACAACTTCGAAAACAATTGCCATGGCTGTGCTTATCAAGACCAGTATTACGTAGCCATGAATATGCACAATTTGAAGTTCGTGAACCTGTGAAGATTATGTGGTTTGAAAAGGCATATGTTTATCTGTGCTTTTTAGAAAGGAACGTTCTCTATCCAGTTGTATTTTTGGGAGCACTTACAGAATGTTCATCAAAAATTGTAGCTAAGTTTGGAGAAAGTGTGGGAGCATTGATTATAGTTGTGTGTGGATTAAAATCTTTAAGATCTGCATACTCTGACCCATCAACGCGTTATTTGGTTTTGATTTTTGCTGTTCTGTTCTTCAAACTAGATTTTCGAAATCTTAGCGAAACATTTTTGGTGGACTATTTTATCACAGGAATAGTTTTCGCAAAAGTTTATGAACTACTGTTGAAAATACGATTTGTAGTCACATATATTGCACCTTGGCAAATTACTTGGGGTAGTGCGTTCCATGCATTTGCCCAACCTTTCTCCGTTCCGCATTCTGCTATGCTGTTCCTGCAAGCAGGGATTTCTGCACTTTTAAGTACTCCATTAAATCCTCTTTTGGGCAGTGCAATATTTATATCATCATATGTACGTCCAGTGAAATTTTGGGAACGAGATTATAAGACAAGAAGAGTTGATCACTCGAATACCCGAATGTCTTCGCATTTAGATCGAAACATAGGAGCAGATGATAATAATTTGAATTCAATTTTCTATGAACAATTAACAAGATCCCTGCAACATAGCCTATATGGAGACATTGCCCTTGGTCGGTGGGGAAATGTGGAACAAGGCGATTGTTTTCTACTAGCATCTGATTACTTGAATTGCTTGGTACATATTGTTCAATTAGGAAACGGTCTAGTAACCTTTCAATTAAGAGGTCTTGAATTCAGGGGAACATATTGTCAGCAAAGAGAAGTATATATATATTATTTTAGATATTGAAAATTCCAAACTAAATAACAAACACACTCAAATTTGAAAATGCTTTGATTTTTAGGTAGAAGCAATCACTGAAGGAATTGAAGATAATGACAATTGTTGTTGTTGTGAAATGGGTCATTTTTCAAACGTATTAAGTGTAAACGCAGCTTTTAGTCAACGCTGGTTAGCTTGGGAAGTTGCAAGTGCTAAATACGTTTTAGAAGGATACTCGATCTCAGATAATTCAGCAGTCTCTATGCTCCAAGTGTTTGAATTTCGTAAAGTACTAGTTACTTACTATGTCAAAAGTATTGTTTTCTATGCTGTTAAATCACCAAAACTGAAATATTGGTTGGAGAATTCTGATATTTCGGACGCCCTAAAAATAACGCTTGACAAAAATTTCGTTGATTTGGATCCAGTTTTTAACTTGAGCATTCATGAAGATTACGATATCCGAACATGCGGCATCACAAGAAGTAGTTTCTGTAATGTTTATTTGGATTGGATACAGTATTGCGTTACTAAACAAGACAAGGTAGTTTTTCAAACATATATATATTATATTAACGTTTGTATAGCATTATTTATTTATAACTGTTTTAGACATTAGACAAATCAAGAAATTCGTCATTGGTATCTTTATGTCTTGCTTTAAGTCTTTTGGGAAGACGTGTTTTAGGAGCATTATCTCATAACACGGTTTCTAGTGTCGAATTTTTTTTATATGGATTACATGCTCTTTTTAAAGGTACGTTATTTTATAATAAATAATGAAAAAATTGATTACATTTAAGAATAATGTTTAAAAAGTACATTTATATATTTAGGAGATTTCCGTATAACATCTGTTCGAGATGAATGGGTTTTATATGACGTAGATTTATTACGAAATGTCGTGGCAAAAGGTGTAAGAATGGCATTAAAGCTACATCAAGATCATTTCATGAGTCCAGAACAGTATGGTGAACCGTCTGCTCTTTATGAAGCTATAGATAGCCATGATAAAAATCTCGTGATTAGTCATGAAGCAGATCCACTGTGGAGAAATGCTGTCTTAAATGGTGCACCCAGTCTTTTAGCTCTCAGGTACTTTAACAATGCGATATTTATAAAATGTTAATTTATTACATCATTAATATTCATTATTTCTATTTATAGACATGTACTTGATGACGGTATTGATGAATATAAGGTGATAATGCTTAACAAACGCTTTTTAAGTTTTCGGGTGATTAAAATGAATCGTGAATGTGTTCGTGGCTTATGGGCTGGGCAGCAACAAGAGTTAGTTTACTTGAGAAATAGGAATCCTGAGCGAGGCTCTATACAAAATGCTAAACAAGCTCTTAGGAACATCATAAATAGTTCCTGTGATCAACCAATTGGGTATCCGATTTACGTTTCACCATTAATAACTAGTTATGCAGAGACTAATGAACAATTATGTTCCATAATCGGTGGACCTTTGAGTCTCGATATAATTAAAAGCAATATCTTAAAACTATGGCAAAGGTATGTCTTATTATTATGTCATATAATTATATAAACCATAATTTATTAATGAAAAGTTCATAAAGTTTATTATTATTACAAGTATTATTTATAGAATCAGAAGAAGGTGTGGTCAGGGTTGTTCATCAGGAGGGACAGGATCTCAAGATGATGGAGGCTTTGGAAATGATGGAGTGTATGCAATGACTACATATAATATTCATTTAGGTATTTCCAATCATCATACTTCATCTACACTGATGACTTTACGATATAAAAATAAAATTTTTTATGTAGGTTATGGACAATCAACAGGTCATAATACATCTGGTTCACAATCCATAGACTCTGGGTGTCAAATTGGTGGATCGACTGGACGTGGTTCTTTAGGAAGAGCAAACACTGGATCTTTAGGTGGAAACAGAGGATCTTTGGCTTCGGTTGGAAAACCTACAACTTCGACGCTTGCTAGTTTAGCCGGTCTTCTTAGCAATAGTGATATTAAAACTGAAACGAAATGTGAAACGAGTTTTATAAATAAACCCGAAAAGGATGAAATCTTACAACGAGTGCGTGTAGGTAGAAAACAAAATTTATTTTGAGACACATCTCTCTCTTTAGTTCATCAAAAATTATGTATATTTATCTGTTATCAGATCATAGATCCTAACCAAGTGTATGATGCTATTAATTTGGGTCGCCGCATAGACGTAATTTGGCCAGATGAGAGAATGAGACAACAGGGTGGTAGATCTGGATGGCAGCATTGGGTACCTGAAAGAGGTATGGAAGGATGCGTTGTTCATTGTTGGTCTCCGAATCATCGTGATCCTAATCGGCGGTCTCACGTAGATAAAGTTATTTTACTTGTCAAAATTGATGATAAATATGTTCCAATAGCGGAACAAGGTGTAAAAGATTTGGGGGCAGAAGTATGATGAAGTATTTTTAATTTTCTGCACTAATATACATTAAGGCGATTTTCATACAGTCACTTTTTGAATCTACGTCATGCATCGTAAATACTGATAAGAACGCATTAAAAATGAAGAATTCATTCCAGTTACACAATAATAAATACAAAGATTTTTGATGAAAGATTGTTCTTGAAATTGTAAATACTGAAAAGCGACGAATTTTAACACTAGTTTCTTAATTCTAATATATAAGAAAGAAAGGAAGAATGCGTTCGTGCGCGAGCGCATGTGTGTCACAACACATATACATATACATATACATATAGCTACAGAATACTCTTCATTACACGATTTTTCTAAAATTTCCATTTTCTCGATACCTCTTTTCTAACCATTCATATTTGTGTTGTTTTCATTGTAATGATTTCCCAATAGATACAGTTCTTTTAAAATATTCTCGGAAAAGATGAATTTCTAAAACTTATACAAAAAGCAGTTAATATTTACTATAGTAATTAAAGAATTATTACTTCTTACACATTTACTGAGAAGACTAATGTCAATCGCCAAGTTATTCAATGCAAAGTAAATTGTATCATGTTGTATTATATTCTGTATTATATAATGATTAGATGATTTACTAGCGATGAAAACTAGATATTACTTGTTGTTAACTAGCTAAACTATCATTTTTGTTAGTATAAAATGTAATAATATTGAATATATTCAAATATTAATTTTGCTATATTTGCGTTCTATTTTATGTCATTGTTGATAATTTTATAAAATGAAATCATAAACCTTCAATTTGCAAAGTTATTATTTTAATTACCAATAATCTAAGGTAAAGTTAAAAAAGATAAACCCAATAATTGCGATTGTTAGAACTTTTAACAATATTATTCAATGAACAGTATCTTTATTTTGAAGTTATAATAGTACGATTTATAACGAATCTCTAAGAGAAAAATTAGAATGTAAGAATAAAAGTTATTACAAATTATATTATTTATTAAAAAATGAAAAACGTATTTCTATATTACTAGTATCGAATATGCTCAATAACAACAAGTAACATCAGAAGAAATTTGTATATATCATTCGTGTTTTTCTACATTTTGTTACATTTTTTTTAAACTATTTGATATATAAGTTGTAAATATATATATGCATAACATTTCTGCAAGATTAAAGCGTCCAAATGTATTTACTGAATGTGTAATTTTGTGGGGCCATGAGATTGCCTCTACAAAACATATCGGTGCATTAATAGTAGTGTTAAATGTAACTCCACAATCTTTCACTTGTATATCTTTATTGTATAATAATCTGGATAACTATGATGGTGTATTTATATTTGATATATGTCTCTTATAATTTTCATTGGGAATAATAATTAATAATAATAAAGCCAAACAAAACCAAATATCGTAATAAATATTATTACGGACAAATACACCATAATACTTATCCGGAGAAGAAAAATAAATTTATTATCATTTCTTCTCTTACGAAAGTGATTCATTGAAAGTTTTCACCTAATTTTGTACATATTAAAATATATACTGATTACTAAATTAATAAGAATGATAGGGTTGCTTGCAAAAGTACAAAGTACTCTTTTGCTTAAAAAAAAAAAAAAGAATAGAAAAAGGTTTAAATATGTTTAACACAAAAGATAAAAAGTTTTGCAAGTAACCAAGGAATCACAGCATTGCCTTATTATGGTGTTTTTTGAAAGCATCTGACTGATAAAAAAATTTTAGCTAGTCTTTTAATTGTTGGTACACATTTATGTATCGCTTGCTGCCAAGGGACAAAAAAATCTACTTTACCAGGGAATACATGGATTAAATGTTTTTTATTAAATATTTGGCCTACTATCTGTAATTAACAGTAATTTCATACATAGATTGTACAGAATTGTTTTAAAATTAAAAATAAATATAAAATTAGAAATAAAACTAAATAACAGTTTGTTTTAAATCCTTGCATTACTTATGCTTTATCATCTTAGATTTGCATTCATTATTTAATGAGCCATTGTTAACTTTATTGTATAACGTGCATTAAACGAATTTTATTGAAATAAATCACGTTAATCTCATTAACTGTATTTCAATAAGAGATATACAGATAGCGATAGCGATTATACAAAGAAAGTAAGTTCCTTGAAATACACTTCAGTTTTAAACTAGGATTAGATCAATAAGTACAGTTAATGTCACGAAATGGTAGACTAAAAAAGGCCATTAATATTAATTAATATAGCATATTGTATGTAATACACAATCAGTTCAAAAATCATTTTATAAACATGTTATAATATTATTGATATATATAACAAATTACTAAATGTTTGTAAAATAATTAACACAAGATATTATAAAAATTATAAATAAAAAAAATAAAAATGTTATCTTTTTTGAAATTACTATTTCATATTTTTACCCTAGCATCACATAATATTATTGCTCAATGAAACAAAATTACCTAGTTCAATTCAAACAAAAAAAATGTATTAAATTATTTATTTTAAATACAAATTTTAAATTTTTAAATTTTTCCCTTATCATTTTCGGAATTTATTGGTGTATTCGTAAGTTTTTGTATTAAATTTTCTATGACATCTAAGTCAGTTAAACCTACAAATTTATCAACTACTAATCCACTTGAAATTGCTATAATAGCTGGTACAGCT
Organism: Bombus breviceps; assembly: GCA_014825925.1. NCBI lineage: Eukaryota > Metazoa > Arthropoda > Insecta > Hymenoptera > Apidae > Bombus > Bombus breviceps. The sequence continues at coordinate 8,090,125 of CM026189.1, read as the reverse complement.
TTTACTTCAAAAATATGTACTAATTGTGGATTTGATTCCAAATTTACAATAGCAAGATTCAGTTTATCCATTGGTCCTATGAGTTCTATTAATTTAGGTGTCAATATTTTACAAGGATGACACCAATCAGCATGAAAATTTACAATGACTGGTACTGAACTGTTCATTACCTTGCTAACAAATTCACTATTATTATTTATTTCAAATTGCTTATTCTTCTGGCATGATGAAGAAACAGATCTCACTAGAGCTGATGAAAGCTTAGTAATGCTACGCAACATTTTATAATTTTTTAAATGTTACTATATCACAAACTAAGCAAAGATATTAAATATAAAAAGATCAGGTTAAACTAGTCTTTTCCAATTATCTTACATAGTTAGTAAGAACAACTTCTGTTTTATTACTAAATTCTGAAAATTCATAGAAATGGAAACAATTAATAATGTACTTTTAAACTTACTTTAACTGAATATCATTATTGTAATAATTATAACAAAGGAATAATACTTACTACAGGTTTTTAAAAGATCCAATTAGTTATTCGAACTGGTCTGATAGATTTTGTTATCTCAAATTTTACATATCCCACTAAACTAATAATAGATGATATTACTAATAATATTAGTAATAAGATACGCCAGATGAATAGATGGTCATATATCTGTAACAAATTATGTATCTAATATAAATAAATATTAAAACTTCATATTAAGATAATTATTTACCTTTTTGTCACTGGTATTAGATTTCTCTGATGCCCTTGGCAATATAAGTAAAACGATTGTACATATACTAACTGTAAGTATAGCAAGAGTACCAATTTTCTTTTCAATTTTTAAAGAAATAATAAATACTAATAGAGCTAAAGCCCAAAGAATTAAAATAAGAAACAATCCTATACCAACTCCAAATACCAAATTAGTCATGCCACTAAAAACAAGAAATTCATAAATTTATATATATGTAGTGGCACATGAGTCAGAAGACAATTCAAATCATGTTGTTTTGCCTCAAAGTATCAAGATTGTTAGGATACAAGTAATGCAAAAACAAATAGACTCCAACCGTCGAATGAAGACGAATTTGAATTTTCCGAGCCTCTCCCGACCAGTATAAATAAGCGGACGCGACCCCAACGATATGAGTTACAGTCAATTGTCGATCAGTTATCAACCAATTATCAACGAATTATCAGCGATCTAATTAACTAATTAAGTCATTAGTGATCCTATATTACGACTTATACACTGTCTTAGCGAATACGTTTGTACGAGCGTCTCTCGACAGTATTTATATTTATTAATTTATTTAATTCTTTTAAATATATCGAGCGATCTACCGAGTTACGTAACGAACATTTATCGAGTATTCATCCACAATTTTAACTTGCAATTTATACTTTGTATTAACAACTCAGCGATTATAGACTGTACCTTAATTTATTATTTTAAATATATTCGACGTTTTCAACAACGAGCAATCTCGTCCTTTAAACCTCACGTAACAACCATCCTCTACACATAAACCTCTACATATATAAATACATGGTTTAATATAATTTAATGAATTAATAATACGAGAATTATAGAACATACAGATGTTAAATAATGATTTTGATAAGATAACGATTCGATATAAGATATTGATTCGATAAGAGAAAGTTAATAAAGATATATAAATATAAAAACTTAAATTCTTATTGTAATAATGAATGTTTATCATTATTTTTCGTTATTTAAACAATATATGCATAAAATCTATAATAAATATGAATATTTTCTTCTATACATATTACCTTTATCTATTCATATTTTACAATTTTTAAAAAATAGCACAATTATGTTATATATCAATAATTTATTTATAAAAAATATTAAAAAATCATTTATTACGTACTAACAGAAAAAGATAATTAAACATCAACAAACAATTACATTATAATCTGTACCTTTCAGGTATAAATTGTTGCAAACAAGTTTATAATATAAGTTGACTACTTATATTTTAATAAGATAATATGTATATACAAGTCTACATTTATATTTACACATATTTACAAGAGCGAAAAATTAAAATTAGAAATGACTAACTTATTCTATAGATATTTTACATTGTTAACTTTTATAAATTTTGTATTGTTCATTAAAAAATAGCAAAAATTTAGCACGTTTAGGGACTTTAAGTAAATATATATGCAGTATGTAGGGATATTTTTATAATAATATAAATAGGCAGCCTAACCTGCAAAGTGAAGTAAGCAGCGAATATTTGAAATTAAACGTACCTTCAATGGAACGTTAAAAGTATACGTCGAAGGAGCGTATAAGTTCTAGCTATTATTATTTTTACAAGCATAAATAAGTAATTGCCTTTTTTATATCATGAAACTATGGATCGGAGTTTTATTGGAATGGGTTAGTATTAATGCCATATAAAAAAAAAATTTATAAACAACCAATAACTAATATTTCAATGAATTATTCCAAATTATATTGTAATACAATTATTTAATTAAGATGAACAAATTAAATTTTAGTTTTTGTTACACCATTACAGATATTCATTAATAAATATTTTGATATATAATTAAAATATAATAAAATACTTATTAAATAATAAATATTTTGGTTATATTTATAAAATGTTTGTAAGTGTTTACTTATAAATAATGTAAGTGCAATGTAAATATTTACAATATAATTTATTCTAACAGAAATTCATATTTTTTCAGCTAAATTGTTTAGATATACCAGAAACAAATGTTAAAGACTTGAATGAATTGGATAATGGGAAGGTTTACAAGAAATTAATAAAATCATTGTAAGTAATTTTTTATATATATACATTTAAATCTTTAATGAAATGTTTAATGAGTTTCTTTTTTAATGTAAATAATGTGCATTCATAATATTTATTCTATTAGAATATATTTATTCTTGTTAAATATATTTTGCTTTATAGTTCATGGACAGGTACTAAAGATATAGAAAACACAGGCACAGAAAATATTATAGTAAAATACTTACAAGGTATGTAAATATGTGATAGGTATTTCCTGTATTATATAATTATTTTATAGAAGTATATTATATGCCTTTTATATCTTTTTTACAGATGAATATCCAAAATATAAATTTGATGATGAAAATTTGGGGGAAATGGAACACATTTATATTGCATCTTTATTTTTATTGCTTGTTCCTCAAGAACCATCATTTCATCATCAAATGTGCTTTAATCTGAAACATGAAACGCAACTTAGGATTAAATCATTTCTTGAAATGACTATCCCATATAAGAAAGACATAAACAAAGAGACATTAAAAGAAATAATTGCTAGAATAGAGAATGATGCATCAAAAATACCTGTCACGCCTAAAGAAAAAGCTCTTAAGAACTTTTTTGATTCTCCTGTAACATGGTCTGCTCAAAGTCATAAGTTATTGAATGACAGAAATAGGGAATTAAGAATGTTGAAAAGTGAATTAGAAGTAGAGAGGTTTGAGAAAATTGATTTACAGGAAGATATACGAATTCAACAAAATAAAATACAAAGTCTACAGAAGAAATTACAGGAAAAGACTGCAGAAATAAAAGTTTTAAGAGAAGAAAAAATGAAACCGACTACTCCACAATCTTGCAAAAAGAATAAGGGCACAATAGATTATGAACAATATTACAGGAAGGAAATAGATCATTTAGAAGATCAGCTATTGCAGAAGCAATGTAACATAGATAAACTTGAAGCAGATGCTGACACATTGACAAAAAAGTTAACATCTATACAAATGCAATATATATATTTTAGAGACAAAGTAGAAAATTGTGAAAAGTCTTTAGAAAACATGCAGATTCAGGGAGAAATTAAGGATAGGGAACTAGTAAATTTAAAAAAGACCAATGAAGAGTTGCGTACTCATTTAAAAGAACTTAGAAAAACAACAATCGAAGAACAAAGTTTTGAAATTGATGATATAGTACCCTTAAATTCATCTTCAGCATCTTTAAATACCAGTGAAGTTTTAAGTTCTGTAATTGATATTCAGTTACAAGAAGCGAAAGAAGAATCTGCTTTACTAAAGACACAACTTGATGTTGTAAATGAAAAACTGAAATCTGCAAATCAAGAGTATGAAAGTACAACACAACTTTTAAAGAAAGAGAGGCAAATATTACAAAGTACGGAAACTAAATTAAATGTAATTATAAATGAATCAACTAAACAAATTGAAATCTTACAACAAGAGAAAGAATCTCTAATAAAACAAAATAAAAATTTAGAAATGTTATATACTACTCAAAAAGAATGTTTGTCAGTCGTTGAAAAATCCAAAGGTGTATTAATTACTGAAAAGAATTCTCTGTTAGGAAAAATTAAAGATTTGGAAGAATCTTTAAACAAAGAAAATATAAATAATGTTAAATTAAACACTGAGCTTACTGAAGTTAAAGCACAAATATCTGAAAATCTTAAATATATTCAAGATTTCAAAGATCAAAATAGTTCATATAAAGCTTCTGTTGATCTATATAATACAAATTTGAAAGAGATTATATTACATAATTTAGAAACTGATTGTGTAGAAGATAAATTGGACAACAAAACAACTACGGAACTAATAGAATATATACAAATAATATTATATAATTTTAATCAGAAGTATACTTTGAAGCAACTAGAATTGGAATCACTAAGTAATAACATGAATGAAGCTAAATTAAAACTTGAAAATTTTCAATTACAAATATCTAAATTAGAACAAAAGGATGAACAGAATACTACGGAGATATCAAAATTAAGAAAAATTGTCACAGAAAGTACAACCAAAATTAACGAGCTTATTAATGTTACAGAAAAATATTCTGAAGAAATTTCGTATTTAAAACAAATTGAACTCCAAAAACAAACTTTAGAAAAAGTCATATATGTATATGAAGAAAAAGTAAATAAAAAGGATGCGCTCTTACAAGCTTCTTCTATATATATGGAAACATTAAAGACAAATATTCGAACTTTTGAATCAGAATTTTATTTAATGAAAAAAGACATATTAAATCAGATAAATGAGTATAAAAAATATAATGAAGAAACTACTAAAAGTATTTTAAATGCTTATCAAATATTATATACTAATTACACGAAAGAACAGCTTTCCAAGTACCAACTGAAAGATGAACTTACAGATAATAAAAAGAAATTAGAAGATAGTATAAGTTTTAATGTTATGTTAGAAAATGATTTAATAAAAAATAAGGAAATAACAAATCATTTGGAGACAGAATTAATTTGTACTAAACAAAAATTAACAGAGTTTACACAAAAATTGGAGAAATTTGAAGAAGCACAAGAAGTATTTCAGAAACAACATAAAGATCTTAAATCTGAGAATAACAAAATTCTACTGGATTTAAATAATGTAAATGATAAATTTGAAAAATCTCAGCAAGAAGTATGTAATATGTTAGATGAATTCAAATTTAAAGACAAAAAAATAGAAAATCTAATTGATGAAATTACTTCCTTAAAGTTAGAAAAAGATCATATAATGCATTTACAAACAGAAGGAGAAATTAAGATGAAAAATTTTATAAAAGAACTGGAAACAAAATTATTGGAAAAACAGTGTCACTTAGATAAACTAAATATAGAAGTAAAATTAAAACAGGAAACATTGGAACTTGTGGAAAATAAATTGGAAAAATTATCAAAAGAAACAATTGCTTCTGAAGCTAAACTGAGAGAAGTAATCATAAATCTACAGGAAGTAAGAACGAATCAAGATGCAGTTTTAAAAACTCAAGAGAAAGCTTTAAAGGAAAAATGTTTGCAATTAGAAGAATTACAAAAAGAATTCAATGAATCCAAAAGAGTACTTTGTAAACAACTTGAAGATCAAAAATTATTATGTCAGAATTTGCAAAGTACAAATTTTAAATTACAAACAGAGTCTTATAAACAAAACAAAATTATAGAAGAATTACAACATTCAGCAAATGGCTTAAAATTTACAATTGCAGAAGTTACTAAGAATGAAAATTCTCATATTAATACTACAGATAATGTACAAGATATAAATAATGATGATACAAATAAAAATATTTTAAGAACTTTAAAGGAATCTATTAATGAAATACAGGTATCACGTGAATTAATTTTACAACTTTCAAATGAAAATACAAACTTAAATAAAACTTTAAAAAATCAAACAATAATGGTAGATAACTATATTACAAAATGTGAAGAAATAAAATTGTTGGAAATTAAGATACAAGAACTAAATAATTTACAAGAAGACCGTATAAAACAAATAAATACTCTTATCAAATATAAGGAATCATTAAAAGATTATTTAAATAACATTATAAAGTCAAGAGAAAATTTAGATACATCTTTAAATACATTAAAACAAAAATGGGACAATTTATTAACAAGTTCCTATAGTGTTCTCATGATAGATAAATCTGTGTGTGATGAATTAAAGCATATACAAAGCAAACAAACATATTTAGAAAATACATTACTTAAGTATCATATTCATCATTTTCAAAATATAAAACCCTTACAGAATATCTTATGGGACCAATTTTTATGGTTTGAACAAAAAATAAAAGATATTTCTTTAAAAGAAGAAAGTGAACAGATATTAGATATTTCTTCAGATATCTTTTTTGACCAGAAAACAATTATTGAAGTAGAATTAGATAAAAATAAAATATTACAAGAAAACATTACTCAATTGCAGAATGAAATAGATGATTTTTCAAAATTGGTTATTTCTTTTGAAAATGATTTTAAATGTGATGAAACAAAATTCCAATCTGAGTCAGAGAAAAAGTTACGACTCCAAATTAATGAACTGACAGAAGCTAAGAATAACTTAGAAAGTAAATTAAATTGTGCACACACAAACAATGTAAGATTAAAAGATGATATTGGTGAACTTAGTATTAAAGTGCAAGAAATGAAAACATCATTAAAAGAGATAGAAAACTTAAAGAAAGAAGTAACACAATTAAAAGAGCAGAATTTAAAACTGCAAGAAGAAAAGAATGAGTTAAGCAAGCGATCAAAGAAAGAAGATATTGATATTCAACTAAAAGATATTCATGATAAATATAAAGTTAAAATAGATGAAATTAAACAAAACATGGTAGGTATATTAATATTTGTACATATTGCACTTCTCGTAGCTTACTTATTTTTGTAACAAATATTACAGAAAATGCTATATAATGAACAAATAACAAAGCTAAATAGAGAACAAGAACAATGTGTACAAGAAAAATTAGAGTCATTACAAAGAAAAATGGAACTACAATGTCGTAAACAGGCAGATGAATTAAGTAAATATAAGGCACATGTTGCTAACTTAAGTTCACAGCTTTGGAATGTTGGAGAGAGACTGTTAAGTGAAAAACAAGAAAAGGAAAAATTGCAGAAGGAATTAATTGAATTAAAAACTAAATATCAAAATTTAGATCAAAATATAGTTTCTTTAATGGAACATAAAAATCCTAAGTAAGACTGGTTTTATAATAATGAATAATGATTAAAAATTACTTCATCCTTTTAGATATTTGCAGATATTGTTCAAATCTTTTCTTTTTCAGATGTGAGAAAAAATACTTATTAGGAGAAACTAAAGAAGATGTTTTACATAAAATTTCAGTAGTACAAGAAAGAACAACATACGAAAAAAGATGTAGTATTAAGAGTATACAAACAATGGGCAATGCATTTAATGCAGAGGATGAAGAAGGAGAAGTACTTGATAATATTTATTTAGGTAAATTAAAAATAATTTATTAAGTAAAACTAATTCCAAATAATTTAAACCATTAATTATATAAATTCAAATTATTAGCTGACATGAAAGATGGTAATTCTTCGTATATCATTGATGCAGATAGATTATCTATTTTGAAAAAAAGAAATGCTCTTTGCAAACCTCATTTAAAGTCATCTTATCCTGCTGAAATGCAATTTCATCCTCTACCATTTACAGAAGAAGAGATTAAAGTAAGCAATTCATATATAATACATTTATATTTATATAATTGCAATTCTGAATTCATTGCTATATTAATTTTATATATATCTATCTATTTATATATATATATAAAGATGTATATATTTTATTGTTTTTAATTCAATCATAGGCAGGTTCAGTTCCAGATGATATATTTAATGATAGTTTGAGTCAAAGTTTGCTTCCTGAACAAAAAGCTAAGAAAAAGGATAGAACTCAGGTATGTACCTAAGATAATTTTACAAATAATGAATTTTTAGGGCATAACATTATTTTTAAAACTCCCGTTATTCGCGTCACATTATACACATTTTAATATTTATTTTGCAGACATCATATAAAAAGCCTGGGCCTCCAACTCCTAGTAAAAACGGAGGAAGATTATCAATACAGGTAAGTGTAATGAGTGATACTAGTATATTTGTATATCAATATATTTGTATATCAATATATTTGTATTATTTGACCTGAAGATTTATTTCTAACATGTATTTCAAAATTGAAGGGTAATGAACTAAGAAGCCCAAATTCAAGAATATTAAGAGAAAGAAACGGCAAAGAGAGGGCAACGACTACACCACGAACACTGAGAAGTTTATTCCTTCCACGAGGTCAAGACGAGGTAAGTTATTCATATTGTTTAAAAATAATTTATTACTTTCATACTTCTTGTTTCTTACATTTAATAATATAATAAATAAAAATTTTTTACATAGATTATGTAAATATTAAATTACATTTTTTATAGAAAGTTATTGTTACACCAAGAGGTCGTAGAAGAAGTAGCATATTCCGGAAATATCGTAACGCAAATGATAGATGAGAGTACGTACGTACGTAATATAAAATGTTTAATAATTGTTATTATTATAATTGTAAAAAAGAAATGTATTTTCATTAAGGCTCTCACATCTAATTATATAATAGCTGTATAATATATATATGTAACAAATAGAATATAATATAATAATATAAAGTAGAATAGAATACAACAGCAGACAATTCGAAAAAGCAAATGGTATACAAAAAAATATTTATATTCATATGTTATTTGGACAGTCATTAAATAATTTTTTAATAGAAATAATATTCAAAAGTTTTATGCATAGAAGAATACCACCAGTATGAAATGTACCACTGTTATGTCTAGTAAATTCTAAAGAAAATATATGGCTTTAAATAACGAAAATAATATCTTAAGAAAATGATATTAAAAATGCAGTAGTCTCAAAACGTAAAATGGAACGTAATAATTGAATGTGAATTAACGTCGATTGAACAAGTTTTTATTTTTAACATTTAAAACTTATTCAGTACGACATGTATATCATAAAGTATCACAAATCATTTCCTCTTAGTTTTATCTTGAATGAATATATTCTTTTTTATTGTACTTCATTATTCGGAATCGGATTCCTATAACAGAAAAGCATTTTATTACTTTGTACTGATATAAACTATATATATTTCGATACTATATTCAACTGTTCGTCTGTGAATGTTTTATCATTGAATAAGGACGAAATTGTGACACAATATCTGCATGCAATGTCTGCGCACAATCTTCCTATTAATGTAAATATTGTAGAAATATTTATATTTTATTTCATGTAAATAGATTTATACACATATCAAGGGTTTCAAGTGTTTCAGAGAAATGTTATAGAGCTACATCTTTAGCACTATATCGCACTTCTTTATATTATTGTATTATATACATAAAATTTAATCTTCTTATCCTAGATAGGTGAGTCAAATAATCATCGCAATATTAAGCTAACAACCATCAGAGTTTTAGAATGCAGACAAGGAATGGAATTAAAACTTTAGGTTAACGTAGTTTTTAAATTATGATATTCTTTGACTCCGTATTATGTAATTATACGTTATTAAACAAATTAATTTATATTAATTAATTATTTTATAATTAATTTATAATTAAATTATAGAATTAATTTATTAATTTTATTAAAAGTTTTGAAGTTAATAGGCTTTAGATTTCAATGATGGCTATATAGATGAAGATTATGATTAAATAATGTTTAAATATTTAACGTATAACATTATGAATGAAAGATTATTATAACTTACCATATATTGTCCTTCTACGTAACGACCAGAATTTCTAGAAGTTCTTCTTAATTCTCTTGGTTCTATATTATCTTGACTTCTTCGTCTAAGAAAATATTTTCATTACAAATAGTTCTAACTTGAAAAAATACTTGAGTTTATCAAACTTAAGGATTCATTACTTACGACCTCGATTGAATTTGTAATGTCTTAAGTTTATTATCTATGTCTTGAGAAGGACTGGTTGATGCATCTTCAATAATTGCTGATGGAGATGTCTGCATCTGTGTAGCTTCATTGGTTTCATAAATTCCAGTTGCCCTAGATCCACGAGTTATTGATACTTTATTAACGGCTAATCTGCAATAAAGATTCAAACTAATAATACTACAAAAAAAGCAGATATTCAAATTTACTTTATAAAATTAATTTTTTTAATTAAACAGAAGAAATTTATATTTTTATTTGAATGTATATATTCTACAAACTTATTTCTTTCAACAAATACGTAAATCTAAATTTGATCACTTTTGTAACTATGGACAAAAAAATGTGTGAATTTACTCACTGATGTTTCCTTGCACCACGTTTCTTCTTGTGTTTACTGAAAGAAAAAGCTTTTATTGATGGAAATATATTAGAATTAATATTATAAATAAAGGGACAAAAATTTATGTTAAATAACTCTGAAGTTTCACATACATTTCCCATATAATAATACGAACATATGCATATATTATAAAATTTCGCATCACGTACATACATATTAATGTATCTGGTCATTACATTCGAAAAACGATAAATTATTCGAATAAAGTACACAGAATTAACCCAAGTATTAACAAACCAAATACCTAAAAACATTTCTACAATATTGCGGTGATAATAGAGAACGGCGTGTTAAAAAATGTAAAATATAGAAATCCGATATTAAGCAGGAAATGTGAAACGATGGGTTAATTCTGTCACATTTCCTGCAAATTTTAATGAGGAAAAAGCTTCACAAAGTATAATATTACTTATTCGCTATGGATCTAAAATTTTGATAGTAGGATTTGGGAACTCATAGGAGAAGAGGGTTTTATTTTAATTAATATCACATGTTCATTATATCTATCACCAATTTGTATATTATCAATATATAAACAGAATACAAGATATTTTAAACTTACTTGGTTTTAAGTTCTTAGGTTCAATAGAACACACATCGTTCTCTATGTACTTTTTTGTCAGGTGTTCCAAAAATATTATCATTTCATAATATCATTGTTCATTTTTTATCTTATTTTCCTTACACTAGTTTATAGAAGATGAGTTCTTTAGTAGCCAAATTAGGCACTAAGAATAACAGATTTCATCAATTCCTCACATAACATTTGCTCTTTACATTATTTAGGTATGTGTTTGATACTTAATTTGATATTTTGACAATATTACATATGATTCCTTACACTAGTTTGAAAGTTGATTTTAAAACAGGCACCAAGAATAATAGACCTCATTAATTCCTTATACAATTTTTGCCCCTTATATGATTATAATATATTATAGATTTTGCTAAAAACTAAGTCTTAGCTTGAATAACGATCAGGTAGCCTGCAACAAGCGATTCATAAAAGATTACTACTCATGCAAACACAACAGATTTATAATTTACATAAAGACGCCAATGGCAATAAGTATTTATTAGCACAAGCATGCAATTAAATGATAAATATATAAAAGATAGTGTATTAAAAAATGTTTTATTCCTAAAAATTTTGGGCTATAAAAAAATATTTGTTTAATAATACACATAAAATAAAACTTAAAATATCAATAAGCTTACAATATATTTATTGCATTCCAAATTATATCACATGTATTTTTGCATAAAACACTTTTAAATTAATAAAATTATTTTACAATTTTTTATACTTTACGTTTTTAGAATATCTTTTGCACTTTTAATTCTTAATAGTAATATCTTATTGTACATTTCAATAAAGCATATTATAAAGCAAAATAAATATTAAGTATAATGAGAGAAGAGTATTTATATTAGTAATTAAACTACGCACAAATTTACGCATAGTACGATTTTGGCATTCATTAACACGAGAATGCAACACTAATAATACTGAAAAGAAATGTGCACATTATACACATGTGCATTAATATCTACATAAGCGTGTAAATCTAATTGCTAATTTTGCAATATTTTCTAGAACTATACTAAATACTTGTCATTCATAGCATAACTTGTATTTTAAAAGCAATAAAGCGTGTGTTGCGTATAAGTATACATAGATTTACATTATAGATTGATTTTATTATGAATTTGAAAAAAATTTGAATTATGAAAAAAATATTCTACTTCTATAATTATTTTAGTAAATAAAATATAAAAAACATATTATTCTTTACTAGCTTCATATGAACACCTAACTTACCCAGAAAACTCATGATCAGAACCTTCTTCAGGCTCATCTGCTTCTTCTTCTTCTGCAAACATTTTATATAAGTTGTTACAAGTATTATTAAAAGTTAGAATATCTATTAATATTTCTAATATAGATTATTAAAAATTTAAGAGATAATATATTTATTAACATACCAGCTAAATGATCCTTCTTACGTCTTGTATATGCGCGCTTACTTGTCACTGGAACTTGATCTGTTTCGCCATGTAATAAGCTATTCCTGTACAAAAGTAAAGGTTGCCAATCCTCTCCCCGTGAGGATGGCATTCCAGCTTGTAATCTTCTGTCAAGGAAATTTAATCTGTGACACAAATGCATATAAAATTAACTAATTAAATAAATATATAATATATACATATGTTATATTATAATTAAATATTAATTAAGATAACAAATTCGTTAAGAAAGAAATATATAAATAAAAAGATTTGAATAAAGATTATACCTACACGACTCGTTTATCTTGTTTAAGAAGCTTATTCGTAAATTCAGATAAGATTTCAAGAAAGGATAAATTAGGTGGTGGCCCTGTAGGATCTTGTTCGATACCATCTGGTGGTGTAATTGCAAAAAGAACACCTGCTCGATGCAAAGCAGTAATTGCTTCACGATTTTTTACTGCATCTAAGCCAAATGACAAAGCAAATCGTTTTGCGAGTTCCTGAAGATATTAATACATATCTTTATTTCAAAACAGATTTTCTATATATCTTTGAATTGTAAAATATTGATATATATATGTAAACAAACCTTAATTGCAGTAAATTCCTCACTGTTTCTATTAACTTTGCCTTTCTCTGCTACTATTTCATTATACAAAATATTTAAACTATGTTGCATAGTTAAAGCACAATTTGTTTTATTAATGTCCCTAGCTTTCCCTAATGTAGTTTTGATAATATCACCATAATCATTATAATATTTTACATAATGTTTAAAGACATCGGCCGCTGCTTTTGTAGGTATCATATTATATACAATTAATTTGCAATAACCAGCCAAAAAATTTCTTCTTTTATGTAATTCTTCAATCTTTGAATGTTCATCATGTTCATCTATAATTGCAACATTTTATATCAGAAATTAATCTTTATAAGACAAAAGATGTGTAAATTAATATAGCATACCATCTTCCTCTTCAAAAAATACGTATTCTTGAATAAATCGATTAAGCATGTTTTGCATTGCTTGATCAGGTTCATATACTAATTGATGCATTAAAGGATTAGAATGTGTTGTTAATTGATTACAAAATACTACTAATAAATCGCATATTGTATTATATGCTTCTTCTCTTAAAATAGGTGGAGTAGGCTGAAACAACATTGACAAATACATATAGTCGACATATTAAAAATAGTAAAAAATATGAATAAAGTAATTACCGTGGCGTTTACATCACCACTAACAAAATAACGCATAGAACCCATAAAAGAATGCAAACGCTCTTTTAATTGCCGACATTCATCTTCACCTTGATTTCCAGAATCTGCAGCTTCCATAAGATGATTTTGTCCCCATAAAATAGCAAAAAAGCATGCACTTATGCAATACTTAACTGCCTCATGTGGTAAACATCTGTAATAAGATATTTATATACTTATATGAATAAAATTTCCAGCAAATATGTAATACAAAATATGTAATGGTACTACTTAGATGGATCTTTGGCATCTTCAATATCCTTATATAAAGAATCCCATATTCCCCACGGATTCATATTGTGACAAGAGTAAAATATGGAAACTTTTTTTAAAGATTGTACAACATTGAAAATTTCATCTTCATCTGGATCTTCATTCCCTTCTATTAAATTTCTATATTCATCAATAGCTTCTTTATATTTATTTACGATGGAATCGATCAACGTTGAGCGTGCTACATCACACCTGAATTGAAACATCAATAATCATCTCTCATAAAAACTTCAATATATACCATCATAAAATTTTACCTGGTAAAAATAGCATGTCCTTCTATACACATATGTTCTAATGTTTTTGCAGCTGTATCTAAAACCTCGGTGTCATGCATTTTTTCTACAATTGTATGAATTTTATTCAACAATGAATCCAAATTTTGTTCTTGTCGAGATTTTGTATAGATATCCAAATCAAAATATTGAGGAATAGCAAGTAAATTTGCGAGTTTTTCCGGATCTGCCCTGTATTTATCAAGTAAAAGCGGTAGTGTTTGTATAAAATGTTCTGTTAACCGTTGTTTATCATCATGAACTTGTTTCATTTCTTTTGCTGATAAAATTTTTCTAGTTGGTCCCCGGCCAACTGGAGCTTCACCTATTTTGAAAATTACAGGAGGTTTATATTTGTCATAAAATTCCATAAAAGCACAAGAATACAAAAACTTACCTGTAGCAGCTTGTTTTATACAACAAACCATTAATTCAATCAAAGATGTTTCTTTCTGGTTATCTAAAGCTTCTTCTTCAGGTCCAGCCTCTTCTAATAGTAAATCTGTCATACATTCCCAATCTTTCATCATTTGATTCGTTTCAATTAAAGAATCTACTAAATATGCTCCATGTTCGTGAAGTTCGGATTCAATAAAAAATAATACGAGATCTCGAATAAGTGGAGTATTTGGTAAACGCTTCTTTCCACGTTTAGTTTTAACGCCAGCTACTGCTTCATCATCAGGGCGAAATAGACGTTCGTTTAAGAATTCACCGGCTGCTTGTGCAACAGCACGATGGGAGGAATAGACAAGTTCATATACATGTTCACAATCTTTATCAGTAAGAATTTCTCTATGATGTTTTAAAATTGAAATGACAAGTTTAACAGCTTGTACTGCTACATCATACTCTTTATCTAATGTCATTGCAACAATTCTATCTTTAAATTTACTTGTAAAAAGTTCAAGTTTAGTTTTTAATTCTTCTGATGCATATAATGGTTGCAATGCTTGGAGACATTTTAATCGAACTTCACCAACTTTATCATGCAACGTCCAACCTAGAAAATTATAACAAATTCACTTATATTATAAAATGAATATAAGTCTATCATATTAACGTTATGCGTTAATATATATTACCTATGTATTTTAAATAAGAATCATCTAAAAAATTTTGATGAAATTTTTTCATCCATACTCCTATTTCTGCCATACAAATGGCGCGAATTTCTGGCAAAGTATCTCTATAGCGATGTACAAATACAGATTTGAACATATATGTAAGCATATTTTTTATCTCATCCATATTTTCTTCAAGTTCTTTTCGTTTGGCCATTAATGATTCTAATCTATCTGCAGCTCTCTTTTCTCTAGCTTTCTGCCTTTCAGCTTCATACTGTCGCTGTGTATTATCCAAATTTATTGATACAGTTAGAGCTACATCTACTAATGCTGTCATGAGTTTCATAGCTATGAAGAATAGCACAACATATTATTAATTTAATTAATTGATTAATATAAATATAATTTCTTTTATATTTAAATATAAATGTAACTATATAAGTATGAACATGTATAAAAATATATCTTACCAGCAAGAGTAGCAGTATGCCTAAAAGCTCTTACTTGTGAATCAGAAAGTCCAGTTAGTAATGAAATTACATTATCCATTAAAAACTGATCATAAATGATTGAATACTGACATTGCCTAACTAAAATTTGGACAAATTCACAGAAATTTGCACGAAATTTTTTCCATTGTTGACCAGTCATTATCAATGGATATTCTCCACTTTCCTATTTTGCAAATTATTATGAATTATATGAGAAAACTATTTATTTATAAAAAATAGATATTAACATACCTCATCAAATTCTTCAGTCATTTTACGAATTATTGCCACATGCTCCATTGTTGCTTGCATCTCAGAAGTAATACGTCCTTTACATCCACTTGCATTAATAAAAAATTGCATTAACATAAGAAGAGCATTTTCTCTATTACTTTTGTATTTTTCTATCCAATCATCAACAATAGTCTACAAAGAAGGTATGAGTGTATATATGTATACATAAATGTATATATATGTATATATATATACATAAAAATATCTATCCACGAATTTATTATTTATTATAATTCAAATACTTTTAACAAACTTTTCTTTGAACATGACAGTCAACATACAGTTAATGAGGACCGATTGTTTCTAATGACATAATAGAGACTAGCTTCATCTTCCAAACTATGTGAATGATGTGTTCGCTTCCCTCTTCCACGTCCACTACCTCCTCTTCCTCTACCACTAGTAGTTGGAATGTAATCCGTATCTATCTCTTTATACTTTGGTTGTTGTATAGGTCCCCCTGCAGAAGAATCACTATTTAGAAATAGATAACAAAGAAATTTCATTTTGAGTCATACCACGTAATCTTGCACGTGTATTCCTTGTAATTCTCATATTAGTTGGGGTTGCTGGTGTCATAGGTTGTTCAAATTGGGATTGGTTCTCAAAATTTGTCTGTTCCTGATATTGTGGCTGTGATGTACTTGGAGAACTATAGCTTTCAGATGGATAATGTTCAGGGCTAAACAAACAATACATTATAATATACTGCAAATATCTTACATATATATATTTTTTTACTAAAAGCATATATATTTAATATTTAAATAATATAACTTACAATTTTTGGATTGAAGTAAACATATTATATAAATTATAGTACGATATATAAATTAATGAAGATATTTATATAAAAATGTATTTAAACGTATTTACGTTGGATTATGCATGGATCATGAATTTAAATTGATTTGCTACTTTCACGTTCCGGGATATGTATGTCTCACTGATTGTTTGACACTTTCACCGCTAGGTGTCTATTATTTTCCCGCAAATTTATTTTTATAAAATATAAACTCCAAACTTACGTCTGTATCCATTAACCAGTTTGATTCATCTAAACCTAAAAAGAGCTCCCATCAAACGTGGGAATTAGGGAGGACCATGAATTCTTATATTCCTATAGTTTTTCGATGCATTTGATTAAAATGTTGGTTGTTTCAAATAAAATTAAGAACATATTAATAGAATTTGTCAAATAATCCCGCGCATTTTATGAATATCAATAGTTGGTCTTATAATAAACGTAAATATGTACCAGTGAACATAGTCATTTATCAAATGATATGAACAAGAAAAACAGGCCTTTTTAAATTAATTTTTCAGTATATTTATACTCATGAATCTAAATTT
The DNA here is from genome assembly GCA_014825925.1 of Bombus breviceps. Classification (NCBI taxonomy): domain Eukaryota; kingdom Metazoa; phylum Arthropoda; class Insecta; order Hymenoptera; family Apidae; genus Bombus; species Bombus breviceps. The sequence goes on along the minus strand of CM026189.1, from coordinate 8,072,383 downwards.
TAAATTGAATCCTTATAAAAAACACCCTTATAAAGAACAAATTAAAAAAATAGATAAACTATCTAATTTTTATTAGTTTCTATCTAATTGTCTATCTAGTAAACTATCTAATATTATTAGCAAGAAGATATTAAAAATATCTTTGATATTTCTATTAATAATTTATATTTGAAATAATATAATTATAATTTCTATTAATAATTTATATTTGAAATAATATAATTATGTTTTCTATACATATTATGAGAAATTTTATTTTCTGTAATAAATATTGGCATTAGTATGTGCAACATGTTATCTTAGAGTAACATTTCAATAAGTAAAGAGTGAATATATAAAAATTGACCCTCTTTATTTTAATTCAAATTACAAATATGTTCTACACAAAAACTGACATTGGACCAGTGCCACTGGCAGAAGAAAATCTATTATCACTAGTGAAATAATCCATGGTTAACGGTCTTTGTGTGGGGGATAGGAGGCGTGACTGGAGATAAAGTTATCAAATCACGGCAGAGATCCGTCACAAAATATAAACGAATTTTGAAACAGCACTTCGTTAAGTTTCAACTCTCGAACGTAAGCACTTTCTCTGTGATTTGTCAAAAAATACAATGGATACGTATGAAAGTGTATTACTTGTGAAATCTGAAGTCTTTGTATTTAAAATACCGCCAAGGTCAACGAATAGGGGTTATCGGTACGATTGATTCTTTTTGACAGTATTTTTCTCAAAAATATTTCATTTTATAAAACGACAATGTATGCAAAGATATATTTAAATATGATATTTTGTTTACTGCCATTTAAAAGATCTCATATTTTCTTGCCATTTTAAATATGTTTTTTCTATTAATTTTAGCTGTGACGTTTAATACGTCAGCAAAAGTTATACCGGAAATCGTTAAAAGTATAATATTAGTATTACATCTGGAATACAATATCATAAAGTTTTACAAGATTTAGACTTGTAAAACTTTCAAAATTATGGAAATTTAATTCCAAATTTTTATGTTACAAAATGTCTGTGTTAAAGACCTCTTTTTTAAATACTGAATATTTATAACATAAAAAATATGCATCTTTTTTAGTTTAATTAAATGTAAATTTATTTATATTAAAAATAATATAAAAAATGTTAATTTTGATGTTGACAAATTAATGAGAGTGAATAAATATTTTATTTTTAAATACATATTATATTTTAGAGCAGCTGACTGGAATCTCCAAGAACCTACATGGACTGGACGTATGCGTCTTGTCTCTCAGGGAGACTCAATTACTATTAAATTGGAAGATAAAGTAACTGGAGAATTATTTGCAAAATGTCCAATTGAACAATATCCAGGAATTGCAGTTGAACCAGTTACAGATTCTTCTCGTTATTTTGTTCTAAGAATTCAAGATGATAATGGAAGATCAGCTTTCATTGGTGTTGGATTTTTGGATAGATCTGATAGTTTTGATTTAAATGTTGCCCTTCAAGACCATTTTAAATGGCTCAGAAATCAAGAACAAATTGAAAAGGAAAAAGATACACCAAAACAAGAATTAGACCTCAGATTTAAAGAAGGAGAAACAATAAAAATAAACATGAAAATTACTGTAAGGATTTTTTTATAGTATTGGATGTTCTAAAAATTTAGATATTAAATTATGTAATGAATTTCAAAGTTCTTATATTTATAATATATAGAAGAAGGATGGTAGTGAAGTTACTGCTAAAACAAAACAGCGTGCCAACACAAACTTGGGTTTACCACCTCCACCAGGTGGTGTAAAAATTGCACCACCACCCGCAAAAACTCCAACGTCATCTCCTGCACACAAACCTGCTCAGAATCAAAATCAACCAAGTTCTGAATGGGGAGAATTTGCAAGTGCATCACAGCAATCTCAAACTCAACAACCACCAACAGTAGGAAATGCCAGTTGGGTTCAATTTTAACTTGCAAGGTGTATTAAAATTTAATATAGCAGTGCTGTAGAATCATAGACTATATATGCATATTGTAATTTGTATATTCACTGTGTGCACATGTATATTAATATGCATGCATGTTGCATATAGATATCTTTTAAGGGTAATTATTGACAAAGATGTTTCTATGTACATAGTGAATAGTAAATCAACTACATATATTTTACTATATTATGATATAGTATTTACATATTTTTTAAATTTATATTTTGATTCAATTACAAAATGAATTATATCAAAAGGAGTTTCATTTGAATTAATGAAATATTCTGTTTAAGAATTAACTAAAATTCTTCAATGAAACTTATTTACTGAAATTAGTATGTTTTTATAAAACATTAAGATAGACTAAATAGTTCACACTGGTATTTAATTTCTCTTCTTCTTTTCTTCTTCAGAAATGTTAGAAGATGTACATATTATATCTCTTATTTAAACAAATTATATAAAATGTGTGAAATACTCATATTTTTTATATAAATAGTTAACAAATAAGTTTATTGTCTTGTACAAATCGAAAAGGGAAGAGGTTTGAACTATAAGGAATGTATTAAGTGATTAAAGAATAATAAGAATAAGTTTATGATATCAAATATAAAATTTTGCTAATAACAAAAACGTTTGTCATTAGTACAGTATTAAATGCAAAATACACTGAAACTATTTCTGGTATTGTCTATTGCATGGATACATTCTTTGTGAAAACCCTTAAAGGAATATGAATTAAATTATAGTATATACAGTCTTAATTAATATTAATTTACGGTATTTGTACATAAAGCAGAAATTGTGCAAATGTACGGCCTAATTTTCTAGATTATATTTCGATTTTTTTTTTTCATTAATAATCTACAAAATGATATTTCAAATTATTGTGCTATCACGCAGTTGTATTATGAAATATGTAAGATCTTTATATTACATACTTTTATTTTTAAAAGTGACACTAAAATTTTATCTTATATTGATGCTATTGATATAAATTTTGTTTGAACATTTTTGTTCGCCAAATATAAATTTAGAAACAATCTGAAAAAATTATATACTAAAGTGAATTATTTTAGAATAAAAGAGAAAATTATTGTTTTGCATCTAAAAATATTGTTGTATAAAACTCAGAAAATATTATACTAAATGAAAGAGATGTTAATATATATTCGGAATAATAAAAAATAAATTTATTAGATATTTTTATTTGCAGAAGTAAAAGAACTTCATTGTTTCATGTATATATTAAAAATTATTATTTAAAGATGATATTAAATTATATTTGTAAATCTGATTACAGATAAAAAGAAAGTTCGTTAGACCTTGTGAGTAGGTACATAAAATGATTACTTATATATTCTAATATTACTGTATATTGTAAATGATGCTAAGTAATATTGTTAGTAATACCTATGTTAATATTTAACGTAACCCATAAAAATATTTTATAATTCCGTATATGACATTCCATTTTTAGTCATGAAAATACTTTAATATTAAATCACGTGCGCATATGTGTGTATATAGTTACACACCTTAAAAAGTTTGCACTCGAATATGTAGTCATTAACGCTATTTTTCTTTTTGTAGTAAATGAAAAATGGTGTTGCTTTTTATTGTATATTTTCATTTATAATTATAATAAATTGCATAATTATTAATATATTAAATGATTATTAAAAATCATATTACAAATAATACTTCGTAGTTCGATAAATGATAATAGTAGCTGAAATTTTCTTCTATCACAAGGTTATTCATTTCTTTTTTAAATAATCAACAACGTTTATTACGAGAAACATTAAGTCGTAAACTGCGCATAGCCATAGCGCGACTAAAGTGACGTTGAACTGGACGTTGAAATTGTCCATTAACTAGACTAGAATCTTCATCACACTCTACACTGCTTAAAACTACTAACAGTACTCCAAGTACCTGCAACATAAATGTATTGAAAGTTCTTTCAGTATATTATGAATAACAATTATTTATATTTTTTTAACATAAAATGCACTAATGAAGCAATATAATGATATATTTTTTATCTTACATACCAGACATATTATTATCAGTAATGTATAGATATGTATGCTTGCAGCCGGAATTGACTCTACCTCTCTTAAAGCTTCTGCTGCTTCAGAGAGGTCTGGTTTTAATTCTAAAGCATGTCGTAAATGTACAGCTGCTTCTTGATAATGACCATATGCCTACAAACAAAATAATAAACACTGTAGTGATAAATTATGTCTTGATAATATTTCAAAATAAATTTAAATAATATTGTATTATAAATAATAATCAAATAGAATATATATTTAAATGCATTGTGATTATATGAAACAGATTATATTTCTACAACTTTCAATTACCTTAAATATTTGACCAAGTGTAAGATATTGTTCCCAAGCATTACGATCTGGAGGTTGTAATTCCAAAGAACGTCTTGCTAAATATGTTGCATCATCCAAATATTGTTGAACTAATAATACTCGAGCTAAATTTAACAAAACTTCTGCATTATGTGGTGATACAGCAAGTGCTCTTCGAAAGCATTCAATTGATCTTTGTGCATCACCTTTTATACGCCAAAAATTTCCTATTTGATTGTAAAGTTGAACAGATTTTGGTTTCTATAACAAATTGAATAAATTATATATATATATACAGCCTTGCACTAGGTTTCCCTATTTGTTCATTTATAAACAAAGTATTCTTTAATAATCGTACCTCTCTTTTTGCTTTTATTAAGCGTTTCTCTAACAGATCAATGTCAACATCCATAGTTTTGCCACCATTCTTCTTAAACATGAGTGCTACATTAGGTTCTGGAACCAATGGATGCTTATCTCTATTTGCAACACCAAGCAAGTTGTCATAATAAGTGAAATTGACAGGCTTTCCACAGTCTAGAATTATATCCTCACATTGTTGACCAGAAGTGCACATGACTTGCTCGTTTGACATTTGAGATGATAGAGGGAAAGTTTCAGTGCCATTTGGTGTATCCTTCAACACGTATGACGAGAATCGTCTGCCAAGGGGACCAAAGTTAGGGCTTTTTTAACACTGAAAGAACAGTAAGCCACACACAAATACTAACTACAGGAAGAAACAGAAAATTGCATCAGGTTATTTATAATAATTATTAGCAACAAAATCTAAAAATATAAGAATTGATAATAATTAAAATATACAAGTATATAAAAAGATTTATATATATAAAGGTATGTTTATATAATTTTTTTTTTAATTAACTAACTACAAGTTCTTATATATTTTATGTATTCATATTTTTTCATACAGCTTAAATATTTAATTTTGTACTTCTTTGAAAATATACATAACATACACTATAATAATAAATTGGATACTGATAATTATATAAAACATGCAAAACATGCAATGAATATAGAAAACAATGTCAAATACCAACTACAATGTTTTGATTAAAATCTCATTGATATTGTTACGCGTGTGCTAAACTTTGATATAAGTTACATTAAATAAATACAAAAATGAAACAAAAGTTTTTATCTCTGAGGAATATATCCTTTCAGACCTTTAAATATTGTTCAACTAAATAGAATGTTATTGTAAAAGTGTGCATCATTCTATTGTGAGAATACTATAGGTATTATGTATACAAAAAAATCATAAAACATCAAATCTTAACATAATTTATTCCGGGTATTTATAAATTCTTGAATTATATATTTGAAAAATACAAGTCTCAATATATACATATAATCCAGTTTGTTTCAAAAGGTACTAAAAGTATCAATTTGACATTCTGAAACAAGATATACGACATAGCTCTTACCCAAGATGAACCCAACTCCTGTGATTTCTTACCGTTCATGGTTTCCAGAAGCAACACTTTTACAATCTTGGCAATAGGGTTGTATCTTTTCGTATTTTTCAGAAATAGCTGTTCTACTCCAACTGTGTCCATTTCCGATACTAATGCTGCTCGCCAGAATATCGAGAATAGGATCATCCTCAACTGTGCTCACGAAGTCTGTTGTTTTGACGACTTTGTCAGCACTGAGTCTCCAAGAAGTTCTTGAGTTCGTTAGTTTCGCTTGCAGTATCAGAAAACAAAAAAGATAGCCGACAACACGACCGTCAACCACAATAACTTGCATTCTCTCACTTCACAAAAACCGATCAAACACGTTTCAGATCTATATAAAAATCGTCTGCTTTCACTACGGAAAGATGATTTAGATTTTCATCCAGATGACTCCATTCTTTAGGGATTATTGAATTAATTGCCAACATTTATTTTCACTACTATAATTTCCCCAAAAATTTTAGATTAGTTTATTCAATTTTTCAAATAGAATTGAATATCGAAAAGTTTCCTTCAAAAAAATATATTTATCGATATTTACATCCGCTAAAATAATAAACTATTTAAAAATTTATATATAATTATAATTGATAGAATAATAAATATATTAAATATAAATTTATATAAATAAAATAATAGTTATTTTTTAATTAAGGAATAATTAGATGTAAATAAACAGAAATAATTGATGACGTTGAAGGATTTTGTTATGAAGTATATAGTATCAGTTTAGATTTATTGTAATTTCTCAAGTGTGTTTTAAGTGCAATTTGAGCCTGAATGAAACGAGATTTTTTTAGGCAACCATACTACAACTCTTAGTGAATCCTTCTACAAAAACAGAGCGCGAGTTTTATTTCCATATTTTTTGTGAAAATATGGAGAATGAGAAGGGTACAAATAACATTGGAAATGATACACAATATGCAAAAATTTGTGAACAGAAAACATGTTTCAATACAGATAAAAAGTTATCAGAATTACATCCAAATTTGAGCAAACATCAGCTGAAGAAAGTAAAAAAAAGGGAAAAATGGTTGACACGAAAGGTTGAACGAAGGTTTTTATTTCTCTTTAATAAATTAAAGAATTATATGATTTTACAATGTATTCGATAATTTCGCTATATAAGAGGATACAAAATTTATCAAACTATATCAAATTACATTTGACAATAATGTTATTGTAATGTAAAAGTTATTTTAATTTCATAGATTACGTGAGCGAGAAAAAACAAGACAGAAACGAGCATTTGCTCGTGCAAATAATATAGATCTTGGACCATCCAGGAAAGCTTTAAAGAAAAGTACAATGGCAGATAGCAGTTGTAAAATTGGGATATCAGTCGATTTGTCTTTTGATGATTTAATGATTGATAAGGATATTGCAAAGTTAACTAAACAAATACTAAGGTGTTATACTTTGAATAGACGAGCTATTGCACCAATGCAATTTTCCCTTACTAGTTTTAATGGGAAGTCAAAAGCTGATATGCAAAAGCATAATGGATACGAACATTGGGATGTACGTTATTTTAATGATATAATAAGTTTAGAAAGATAAAAATTGTTAAGTATGATTAAGATAATTTATATCTTAACTTTTATGGAATTTAATCTAATATGGAAATAATTTAAATGTTTGATTTAAAATTAACAACCTGTATATAATATATAATAATGTATAGGTAAAATTTCATGCAGAACCTTATTTGGATGTTTATCCAAAGGAAAAAATTATATATCTTACTAGTGAATCAGAAAATATTATTACTCAGTTAGAATGTGATTATGTGTACGTTATAGGTGGTCTTGTTGATCATAACAGTCATAAGGTAAGTTAAGGTTTATAAAAAAAATAAGATGAGTTCATATAAATTTCTTATACAATATTTATGTTTTAGGGTCTCTGTCATAAATTAGCTATACAAGCTGGTATAACACATGGCAGATTACCTCTAGATAAATTCTTAAGTATGAAAGCAAGGAAAGTTTTGACAGTTGATCATGGTATGTCTGATATATGGTTAAATTCATTAATTAGCATATAAACTTTATGTATATATATATACAAACCTTTTTAGTGTTTGAAATTTTACTTAGAGTCAGTGAAGGAAAAACATGGCAGGAAGCATTTCTACAAGTTTTACCAGAAAGGAAAAATGCACAATTAATTGTACCATTAGAAAACAATAAAGATACATTACATATTTATAATGACAAGGAAGACATTTTTCAGGCAAATAATAAAATAGAATCAAATGTTAAAATTAATGAATTTGAAAACATGAATAATGTGTGTACATAACAAAAATATGTTGTAAATAAAAAAGTAAATGTAATATTGTAGTATATGTACTCTGTTTTATTTTTCTATCAATTATTTTATTATCGTAGTATATTTTATAAAAGATACATATATATATATATATACACGAGTTGATGTACACATATGTAAATTATTATAAATAAAAAATACATAAATTCAAATGTACTAATAAAAAGAGACAAATTTTGTTTCTAAGAAATTAAACATTAAGTACATTAAGTGTAGATGTGGGATACAATCTAGAAATAGAGTAACATAAATTACAAAGCATTAATGCACATGATCTAAATAAATTAAAGATGTCTGCTTTTATTTAAGCTAATTTAACAGATTCACTTTAATTATGATATCTCTAATGCAAAATAAAAATGTGGAGGTAAAACAAAAAATTGTTACATTTTAAAAAATATGAATTAATTTTTCTCAAATTTTGCAAGAAAATTTCAAAAATATTCTATATTTATGTAAAATTTACACATACATATATCATTTACACTAATTACTTTTGATTGACCCGGAGTTATAAGAATAAATTAGATTTATATAAAATTAAAGTTTATATTATTCTAGTTTCATTATTGTATTATTACTTCAAATATTGTAATTTTATATTTTGTATGACATAATAGAGTTATCATGACTGGAAAATAACTTTCAATATTTAGAAATTGTCTTTTTTTTAAATGATATATTCCTCAACACATAGAATTTTTTAATAATGATTTATCATTTAATAATTTCTGATGTTTACTGTTTGTACACATTAAAGTTCATTCTTATACTTTATGAATAAAATATTACTTATGAAATACAGTTAAATGCTTTCTGCAAAATTTGGGCAAAATTAACAATAAATTTTAAAATTTGATATTAATTCTTCATCTATCAATTCTATCAATAAAATTGTCTACATAAGTGGTATCATTTTTAATATCAATCTTATACCAAAATATGTGTAACTAATTTGAAGATAGAGAATATATACTATTTTGTAATTTAATTTATTTAAAAAATTATTTTAAAAATTCTTTTTAATCAATTTATGACCAATTCTTTAAGTTTTAAATAGAGTTTTAATGTGAGATTTTTGTAATCAATAAAATATATTATTGATGCATACATATTATTTACATTCTATTTAATACTTAAAGCTTGCAAAAATACTTGCAAAAATTAATTTATGTAATTGATTTGAAACACAAAACAATATTTCAATATTTATGCAGTAGAAAAAATTGATTCCTTCCTGATAGATAAAATCATTTTTACATGTCATTTTTGTAATATCAAAAACGAAGTAAATATTTACTATGATAATATTTATCTATTTTCTACCTGCTGCACAATGGACATTGTAGTTTCTAATTTCTTAATTATAATTCGCAGGTAACTATTTTCTGTGTGTGATACATATATACAAAACCATTTTTGGCCATGAAGGTCAAAGCGACATTGAAATTGACAATCGTTATTTGCTCATCTCTATCTCTTTCCCTCAAAGTTTTTTAATAATTGATCTCTTATATATATATACATCAAAAATCGTATATTTTCAAAAATAAAAAATTGAGACAGTTCTCTCTATTGCACATAATATGTACAATTTCAGGAATATACTTTAGTATAAGTATACATCAATGTAACTACTGAGAAGCTATCATTTACACGACATAAGAAGAATATCTAAATTTTACTGATAAATTTTTTAAAGTTTTTATAAATTTAAAGAAGTAATTTGTATTATTTTTGTAGTAACAAAAATGATATCCTTTTAGCTTATCCAAAACTGTGTTATGTTAGATTTGCACAAATATTTGTAAATAAGCAAATAGCTAAAATTATAATAAAATAATTATTTTACTTAATTGTAATCCAAACAAAGTCACCTCTCGACTTAATCCTATTCTGCATAATAACTTCACAGTTCGTATGTCAGTTATTTTCATGCAACGTCTAAATTATCAATATCTTGATCATCAATTATTTCAAATTCGCTACCACTTTCATCACTATGAATAACTAGTTTACTTGATATTGGTTCAAGTTCTGCTTCTTCTTCAGAAGATGATCCTTTCTCAAAATGGCCACTTTGAAATTTAATACCATCCACATCAGTTTCTTCAACACTAAGGTCTAATTCAGAAACTTCTACACCATCAGTACTTCCATCTTCATGTGATGGCATTTTAAGACCCAGAAGATCTTCATCAATAAGAAACTCTATAATCAAAAATTTTTTTTTAATAAGATTTGATAAAAACAGGTATTTATTAAATAGGTATGAAATAGCTCTGTAAATAAATAATATTTAACAATACTAGTATTGAATAATTAGTTATACCATTTTGGGCATCAGACAATATACTTGTCGGTGTTGGAGATTGATCCCCTGATTCTCCAGCTCTTGTAAGAACTTGAAGATTGTCTTCAGTTACTGCTGGTAAAAATTCTTCAATTTCACTATCCCACTCTATAATAAAATGAAAATAATAACATTTAGAATTATCATGTACAGAATTAACATTATACTCATTAATAGTTCTTGCTATTAATAAAAATCAAATTTTTTATATTTGACATTATATTAATCACCTTTTTGTACTACCATTTTGCTAGGTAACTTCAACAGCAATGGAGCTCCAAGTAAAATGCTCATGCATATTGTATATGTAAGAAGTATACCATTTATAGTACGACCAATAATCCATAGGCCCAAAGAAAGAAAGCATACTGCAGTACAAAACTGAAATCATTTTTAATATTTAGAGTTAATTTAATAGTTATAGTGTAGTCAAAATAAATATATATTAGTTAAATTTTACTATTGCTATATTATAAAATATATTTATAAATAAATCATTACCACTCCTGGTTGCTCTTTCCTTAACTGTTTCAACCAATGAACTGCAGATTTTATTATTTTTCCTATTTTTTCAATTTGTTCTGCTTTTGCGTACGAACTATAAATACATTATACATTTTAATTGAATTAATTGTCTATATAAGATAATTATAAGTACATAAGCATAATGTTTTGGATACTTTAACACATACGCAGCTGTGTCCAATGCTTTATTTTCCTTCTGAACTTGAGCTTCCAAGGTACTATAACAGAGTACAGTGACTAGTGCTGCACTGCTGGCTGCAGCAAACCCCCGAATTTCTAATACAATAATACCCCTGAAAAATATATAAAAATTTAACACTTTTTAAAACTTTTTTGTATAGATATATGATTAAATAATTTGTAATTTTCAAAAATATATAATTATGAAATAATTATTTCTAATTTTTTCTATTCACAGTTTCATTATAAAGTGTATAAATAATTAAATATAGAATCAATCATAATAACGAAATATTGAATTTACTGAACTGGTCGATTTTCAATCATACGTTACTTTTTTAATTGTCAACACCTACTGCCATCTAGAATAGTGCTGTAGATCCGGTGGGAAAATACGCAGAAAACATGCAATTCATTCGACAAAGCAAATATGAATGTCACGAAGAAATATAATCGTGGAGAAAGAGATTTTAGAATGTACTACTCGGAACTGCGGAAACCCATCAATGACCGCTTATCTCAACTTGCTTTTGTAACATGTATAAAAAAACATCATATAGTTGACGTTATTTGTACGCTTATTACGAAGAAACATGTACAAAAAATGATATAAAGTATCAGTATGCTTAAACAGTGACAATGTTATTTACTACTGATAAATCAAATGCCGAAACGCGCACACTTTTACGAACCTTGACCTAGAAGACAAATTACATTGAAGGCGAATTACATCGAAGACGTTTAGAAACAGCTGAATGCCTCGCAATAACTTCTACTAATGCGCATAAAATTTGTATTAAGTGTCACTATAGTAAGCTTGTTTACTAGAAAAAGAAAAACACTACAGAGCTTTACGTATAACGAGAAAAAACACGCGTTATATATACTGATTCTTCGGCATTGTATTAAATGTTACAAGGTTCTTTATTTTGTAATCTAGCTGAAATAAAAATTTAACTCTACAATGAAAAAGCGTGTATCGGTACAGTAGTAATCAAATTTCGCGAAATCACGCATAACAGCATATCTTAGTAGTGACGCATATGATATTATAATGCTATACAGACTCACCAAAACAGTATATTGAATACGATGAGGACGGAGATACTGTTCACAGAGTTCTCCCAAAGAAGGATACTCTCCAAAATGCCACAAAATCGCCTAGAGGCTTCGAAATTGCACCCGACATTTCGATACCGTTCATCCTCGACAGTTTTATGTTTGTCCTCCGCTTCACTTGCATCATGAGGTGTTGCGTTCCTCATCCATCGAAAATAACATGCCACTCTCGAAAGCAGTTCCATGACAGTTCCAGGTCGACGTTGACTGCTTTTGTCGTCCTAATTTTCGTACTCCTTTGGCATGGTACACCCTCGGAAGACTGTGCGGGAGTATTTTTAGCGCGTGACAACGAGAGTAAGACTTTTGAGAACGAACGAGCAACCGCGGGGGTTTCTTCTGCTTTGCATCGAAGAACAGAGTGAGAAAGAAAGAAAGACTGAGAAAGAAGGAGATGACCTGACAAGACAGAGAAGAAAGAACGGAAAGCGAGAAAGATAGAAATGAATATAAACGAAAGGATGGATTAAGACTATGACTATGACCACGGCTGATACAGTACAGACGAGTGCAACGTGAATGATTCAGAAAGAGAGAGAGAAAGAGAGGAAGAAAAAGAGAGAAAGAACAAAGTAAGGGAAAGAAACACAAATGAAAAAGAGACGAAATATATATAAGAACTGAGTGTATACCCTCGCGGTATTTTACAATCGTTCTTGTTAATTTTATGAATATGTACCTTTTTCTTAACTACACGTTTTGTATTTTTTCGTATCTCTCTAGAAGTACTAGTTCGTGGCTAGTTAACGTAACGTGCTACTGATACAATGTACGTACGCCCTCAAGCGTTATTTCATGCACCCTACCTTCACCTACTAGCTCCAACACGTGACTGGTGAGACACGAGACGCGGTTGCACCGCGTACAAACAACAGGAAACGTGCAATGAAGCTGCGCAAATTCCAAAATTTTAGTCATCTCGCTAATATTTGACACAACACTGTATTTCATATAATATTAAAAATTTGATTCTTAATTTATGCTAGAATAGTTAATATCTAATTTGTGAAATAAAAAATGATGCATTTTATAATTAAAAAGAATAGAAAGAATTACACCGGAAGCTTAAAAAGTAATTTAATCACGAAACTTGTGTTATTATATATACTATTTTATTCATACTATTTTATATGCTAATTACAAAATTTATTCAATTGGAATTTATATCTACTGTATTCAACAGTCAGACTACTTTAGAGTTTTTATCCTATCATTTCTATAAAAATTATACAGAATTTCTATAAACTTACATATTTTTTAAAGTAAATTTAATCTCATTGTTGTTTTATATTTTATATTTTATATTTTATAATATTATTCATAATTATATATTCATTATATTTTACATAAAAAATGTCACTTACGGAATCTTCTTACAGAATTTAACGAAATGTTTTTATAGATAAATGAATAATTTTATGAAATTCACGTTATACTTATCTAGCAATTTTAACACAATATATTTACAATGTAAAATTATGTTTAATATTTAAACGATATATTTATATATATATATGTATGTACATATATGTATGATATTATATGCACTAATATTCTTTTAAAATGGCAATTTAACTCTTTTTCTTTCTTTTTCTTTTTTGTAAAATTATTCAATGAATTTACAAGTAAAAAATAAATTAATTAATAGACTGGTTAGTTAAGTGAAAATATTTTACTTTATATACTAGAATTCTGTCTGGTGAATAAAATCTTTGCTCTACTATCATTTCCTAATAATTTTATTGCATTTTAAATTATGCTAGGTCAAACTCTTTCATATTTTCACTTTTACTATATCATAGTAACGTAATAAATGATCTGGTACCCTATCTTCTGAAATTTGATGATATATAAATTAGATTTTATTAACGATTTTTCGTAAATGAGGGTAAGTAAAAGTATATAGATAATTGTTTATACGTGATTTACTTGTGATATACTTACAAATAATTTGTAATTATTAAGTATGTATCGTCCTTCAATAAATTTTTTCAAAACTAGTCATAACAGAAACTTCCCTCAATCAATCTTTTCCGCTATCGTAGTTAAATATATTTAAAATTCTGATATTAACAGGTTAAGGACATTCTAAACATAATTCTCTTTTTTTCATTCGACAACTATTCGATTCCGTTATAAAATCACAGATAATTTTCATTATATAGTTTGTTGGTATTAGAAAGTCTATTATATTATTGCTATCAAAAATTAACGAGAGATGATAATTAAATGAAATAAAGAGTACATTCTTTTAGTCATGTGCTAAAATTTTTATACGATGAATTGAACTAATATAATAATTACTCAAATATACAATGTTAATTATATTATAAATAATTCAAATAATATAGAATATAATTTCCCTATTCCAAAATAAGTAATTGTAATTTATAGTAAAAAATAATTACAAATTACGTAATTAAAATTTTATTTCTGTCGTGACCTCTATTTTGCACTTATCTTTGTATTATTTTTATATATTTATATAATCACACATCATAATTTGATCATGTATTACCAGGTATTACATTACAGATGTTTTAGCAACGATAATTTGTACATATTTAAATACAATTTATGTTACAATATAACGTATCCTATAAAATCATGTAGTTTATCATAAAATTGCAACTAAAACATAATATTGTACTACGTTCTTGTCGCGACGCCAACTTTACGCGCAAATTACTATCTGTATATTACAAGCAAATTTCTACCAAATTGTTACTGTACACGAGTATCATATTTCGATTAAAAATATAACTGCTTTTTAATTTTTGCAAATTTAGTAATTTGAAAGAAATAAAAAAATTTAATGAAATTTAATATTTGTAATTTAATGAAAACTTTGTATATTACATACGCAATTATTTATAAACAAAACTTGTATTTGTAATATCATTATTATTATAATTTAATTCTAATATTATTATATAATTAAATTCTATTTCACTTTCTATAATACTTTCTTCTTAGGAACAATACATTACCCTAATGTTGGAGCAGATCATATACGTACATGCAGCTTATTTGCGAAAACCAGGCTGTAAACGTACAAATGAACACATGAAAATATATTATCAACACATGAAAGCACAATATTGTACAGTTGAGCCTCGATTATCCGAACAGGTTGGAGGATAAGGACAAGACAGTTCGGATAACCGACCAACTCTGATAATAGAAATTCAGTAGATAGCTATCCTTTCGAACTCTTCTTATTAGTTCAAATATTAGGATTTAAGTGTTACGATTTCAACTTTTCCTTCTTTGATGCAGAATTTATTTCGAATAAAAACAAATAATTGTATGTATTAATATACATACTCATTATAAGAGTGTTTATACGTATTACAAAATTACGATTAATCCTAGTTTAGATAAAAGATGCTCAGCATTAACTTGTTTGCATAAATTAGGTTCAACTATATTTATTTATCTTACAACGAAAATGTAAGATAAGCTGATCTTTTTATCATTATCAATGACAGTGAAACTTTTATTTCAAGTACATGATTTATCAAATAGATAATTTTTATCACGAAATAATTATTTCGTAATAATACTATTTGTATACATCTGAAATATTTATTGTTTGGAAAATTTAGTTATTGTTATACTAAGTTTATTTCTTTGTTCCGAACGCGAACATATAAATAACAATAAAGTAGTGTAAAAGTTATTAATACAATGTATTATAAAAGCATTAATTTTTCGGTACATTTAAAATGTCAATTTATGTTGCTTTAACGAGCGTTCCGTTAACTGCATTTCTATCTATAGACATAATAAAGGATAAAAATTCACAAACGTTTAGAATGAAAAATCTCGAGGCTCGCATTTGTTATAAATTGCAAAATGATTTATACTTATTACTATGCATTTTGTTATTCTTTACATTTATACAATTTTCTACATATATTTTTAGATTTTTTTTTATAAAAAAATAAAACATGTATGAGATTCAGGAAGACTTAGGTGGAAAACAACTGAACTTTTTGTCAATAAAAACATTTTAGGTCTTACAATATCACATATTAAAATGTACCTTATTTATATTTTCTATTTGAAATATTGTGGGTGTATGAAAAATGTCAATAAATACATTTAAAAGAAAAATTCATCACTCTATTTTAATTTGATAAGAGTGAATGAAGTTTTCTGAAAGAGTTACATCTCATAAATTTTATATTAAAGTCGACAATTAGAAATTATATAAATATATTTTTGTCATAAAAGACAAAAAGGCACTTCTATATAAGTGTTACAATAAGATTAACATTTTAAATCTTTAAACCGTTTCATATTTTCATGCAGATACCGATTTCTACGTTATAATTTTTCATTGTATACATTGTGTACATAATTTACACTTACATACATACGCACGCATTCATACATAGCAGTCTATGTTATATGGCAGTATTATAATATCATACTTAATGAATAATTTGATAGTTTCATATTACATTAGATTCCATTAAATACTTATCAATTATAATGTTAATAATTATTCTAATTAATGCTAAAGCTTCATTCGCTGCATAATAAAATTTGTTTATCATTTAAATATTAATCAACCAAAAATTTATATTTATATATAAAAACACAATTTTCTGTAATGAAATAATTTCTTCCATTAAATAGGGATTATTTTCATGATTTTCATTTTCCAGCATATGTTGGATTTTTAAATGTTGAAGTTGCTTGTTTATAAATTGGATTTTCACCCTGTTTAAAGATAATTGAAATGAAAGATTTTGCAGCATACAAAATATACAAAATTAAAGATAAATTAATATTTTTACCGTGTCCCATTTAGCCATCATTCTTTCCTTTTCAAATCTTGCAAATTCTCTTCTGTCGTGTATAGTTGTTAATAGTTTCCACAAAAGTAATAATGCAAGACCAATTAAAACAATAGCTGCAATTACACCTAATACTATACCGAGCATATAAACTTGGGGCGGACATTCCCTTTCCTTCTGAGCTCTGACTTTTAGGCAATTCGTTTCATTGTAATAATAAACAAAATTATATTTGCAGTCGTCTTCATCTATACCGAAGCATGGAACTTCATCCTTATCCACATCTGGTATAACTGTATCAACTGGTTCAGGGACGAATTCTTTGCAATTTTTTGCACATTCCTCTTTATCAGTGAAATTACCAGTACCATACATTTGACATAATACACAATTTTTTAATTCTTCACAACGGCTTGGACAGGTCGGACACTTATTACAGTGTTTACCAGAATATCTAGTATTCCCTTCTTCATGACAAATACATTCACCACAAACACAATCTCCCTAAATGATAAAAGATTAATCGAAGTTAAACTTATAAAACAAGATAAAGCTTTTTCTTCTCAAAGCAATAAAAAACTTACATGTCCTGAACATAACACTCCATTGGTAGTTCCTGGTGCAATACAAGTCTCATTTGAAGATCTACAATTGCAAGATGGACCAGTCCATCCTGCATTACAGACACATTGACCACACTCGCATGTTCCATGATTTGAGCACAAATGACCTTGATCTCGATCACATGAGAAATTGTCACATTCGCAAAAATGACCTGATATTATCTGTAAAAAACAAAACAATATCATATACTCAATCAAAAAAGATACAAATTTTTATATTAAAATCATATATCTATATTTACTTCTTCAGGATTTTCTCTTTCTTCACATTCACATTGACCACAAGCACAAGTTCCTCTGCCTGAACAATCTACAAGAGAAGTATTATCAGGTCTACAAGATTGGAAATGTTTATCTAATCCTGTCATTTCTTGATGAGGACTGCATTCGCAACGTTTTCCAAAAAATCCATCGTAACATTCACAAATGCCACATTTTAAAGTTCCTACACCATTGCATTCTGGTGATTTTGGTTCATACATAGCACCTTCACGTTCGCATTCACAGTCACATAACATTTCCAAATTTACAGTAAGCGTTTCATTAATTCCAACCTAAAAAATGATAAGAAAATTTATTTCTTTAACTTTAAATATTAAATTATGTAGACAAGTGCGAATGCTTTTATTCTTACTGGATAAATATCGAATTTTTGTTTCCATTCAGACCTATTTTCTGGGCAACTCGTGACTTCGATTTCTGCAGTAAATTCCACTTTTGTTCCAACTTTTAATCCATCACATTTTGAAGTTTCAATAAGCGGTCCCGTACCCAAACACTTTGAAAAGTATTTTACCTTCACAGCACTGCTGGCTGTATCTTTCATTTCAACTGAACTTGAAATTGCATCATACTGTTCACGTATTAATTCTACAACGTTACTCGAGTCATCTGATAATTTACCAGCAAAAGATCCTTCCACATGTTTAGTCAGTCTTTTATATACGTTTATTTGTTCTTCCGTAACAGCCCATATAACATTAATAGCATTTTGCTTAACTTTTAAATTAATTTGAGAAATACTTGGATAGTCTTGTAATGATGAGTGCGTGTAAAGTCCTGTACTATCTAAGTGACATTCACCATCATTTGGTTTAACAATTCCACCCAATTTACCATCGCCTGCATAATGAAAACCAGCATCTGTAGAAAATACTAAAAGTCTACGAGCCTTTTCACGCCAGCCAATCTGCTGTCTACAAACTATAGCTTGCATTATTGCATCAAATCCTCCTTCTGGCGCATCTAAGTTTCCAGATACTGAAGCATTTCGCACTAAACTCTACACAGATGAAAAATGTTAATATTTATGGAATATTCATTGCAAAATTATATTATTATATACTTACTGCGAAATGACTTGTATCTTGAGACAATGTCATAATATTTTTGTAGCCATATGGTGCTGCACATCCATCACATGGTTCTATTAATCTAAAATACAAAACTGACTATAAATTTAGCATTAAATGAAATGTAAAATAGTAATTTCAAATTATGCATGCAGAAAGATTATAATCTTTTATGGGAAACTTACGACTTAGGCATTGTACTAACATAAGGCATTACAACTTTATCAACAAAACTGCCAAAACCTAGTCGAAAGTTACTTGTAATTTTACTCATACTTTCTACTAAGAGTTGACCTAAATCTGATAATTTTTTCTTGTCATCTTCCATAGATTTACTCAAATCCATAAGATAGTACAAATCAACAGGATAATCTTCAGCTTGTGAATAAGCAAAAGTCATTCTATGTGCCTCATCTAAAAGATTTATATCGTATCTCTAATATTGTAAATATTGTTTTCTGCCAAAATAGTTTACTATATAATAACTATAGTAACTTACTTATTCGAAGTTTCAAATTAACTTCTTGTGGCCAAATTTGTACAGCTTCTTGTCTTCTGCTACCACTGTTACTGCTGCTGCTGCTACTACCACTACTAGTGGATTGTGAACTAGAGCTATGTGTGCTAGAATTCATATATGAATATTCATAACTGTTGGCACCACCATATGCATAACCACCTTTTGTTAAATTTCTATGTCTTATCATACTAAAAACATTGTCTGGATTCCATGTATATTCACCAGGACACGTTGCAAATATTTTAGTATTAATGTTTGGTAGAAAACACCGCTTTTCTGAAAATTTCTGTAAAGATTAATATATTTTAATTATTTACATAAAATATACTATATATGAATGTTATTATATTATTAATATATATGTAATTATATTTTAACATAAGAACTCACTGGTGCTGCACACCAGGCACAATGTGGTGTTTGTATACATTCATGACATGTTTGTTTGCTTATACAAGGATTCATTCCAGTCAATCTCTCTGGAGGTGAATAATTTGCATTTACTAATGATATAGCAATTGCTATTGCTATTATCCATTTGAAGCTGCCAAACATTCTGCATATAAAATACAAACCTTTTTAGATTAATGCAGTTAATAGATTACATATAAATATACTTTTTAATGTAGTTTATAAATCATAGATAAGATACATTTCTGGAATAAAATAACTATTATTCTTGTATTAAATTTTAATGAAATTATGACTTTGTACAATCATTTCCTCCAAGAATAAGGTAGGTATGAGGTAATATTCTTGTAATTGTTGACTCATCATATTCTTAAAATATACATTCTTAGTTCCCATTTTTATTCTCTAAGAATAAGTATGAAATATGAATTCACTTTCTATGGATAAAAATATATTAAAAACTTTTAATGATTTAATTAACTTTAAATGGTAACTATTTAAAAGTGGGACAAACTGTGCTTCATTTATAAATACAGCATAAAATTTATTTGGCAAGTTTCCCATAAATAACTCATGTTACTTTATCATTTTATTTTAACGTTATGGCTATAAGTTTGAACCAAATAATAATTAAAATAATTAATTTTGATATCAAAACATTAAAAAATTTGTTCTATAAAGTTTGTTTATAAATGTTTCCTTATGAAATGCATATAAGTTATGTTAGATATATATACCTGCAGGAAAGCAAATTTAAAGAAAAAATAAAGTATTTACAAAATGTAATTAATTATTTACTAGAAAATTGAGATTTGATTATAAAAGTTCTCCCATGCTTTTATTCTTAATTTCAGTAACATTTTGTACATAATCCAAATATAAAAAATGTTCACTTATAAAATTTCGAAGAATTCTTTTTATTTATATTTTAAAAGTATTCGATATCTTTAAAATACCATTATTCACGGCTTAAAACAGACGGCTTATTCATTCACGACGATGCCGTCATCTTTATATTTACAAAATGATATCTCTTCCTAAACGAAACCACAAATATTAAAAAGAAAAAAACTGGATAAGAAATTCTGAGGGCTTACTTTTTTATCAGAAATATCTCTTTCAATTTGTTATTAGAACATCACAAGGTTGACCAATGTTTTCTTTTACTTGAATCGCCATAAAAGGTAACCCATCAAATGCACGCACCCCACAACCAACTGCCTATACCAGATCGTGATAGACTTACACCAGTTACACCACACTACACGTTTTCTGATTGTCTGACTGATCCTGATTCTGATTGTACGTATCGCACAAAGTATTTAATTATACCTAGAGAAAACATCTCTTTCGAATAAAGTGAACAAATAGAATACTAGCGCTACATGTGTTCAATCTTAGAACTATTTTTCCTTTTGTGTACGATACACACAAAGCGGAATATTTGAAATCTTATTTAGATCTTGATGTAAA
This sequence comes from Bombus breviceps, assembly GCA_014825925.1. NCBI lineage: Eukaryota > Metazoa > Arthropoda > Insecta > Hymenoptera > Apidae > Bombus > Bombus breviceps. The sequence goes on along the minus strand of CM026189.1, from coordinate 8,050,860 downwards.
TATAATGTTATACATTCTTATTGCTGTACATTAATTCTGTAAATAATATTATTATATTGAGAGAAATAAAAATGTAATTTTACTAATAACATAAAAGAACTAGCAACGTTAAATAATATTACCAAACCAGCATCATATATGTATATTCTGCTAAACGAGTTAAGTCCAGAGGACTAAATAAAATCAGACGATTAAAACTTTTGGGAAATAGAGATGAATTAATAATTTTAAAATATTATAGAATAGAAACTTTTGTGAATATTGATCCCATAAGCAGATTAATATATGATTTAGCACCACAGTTCCAAATATTTCACAATTTCAAATATTTTCTGTAATAAAACAGGTTGTTCCCAAAGATCATAATTTACTAGCAACTATCAACCAATAGTTGGAGATCACATGACCAATTGTGGTTATATTTCCTGACTCTTTGTTGAACAGAGTATAACATCTTATGTAGAATAATTTTAATGAAAAACTATAATTATTACATAATATTATGTAATCAAGAGTAAATTTTTTGATATTATAATATTAAATACACTAATATTAAAAACATATACGTATATATAGTTGCAATTTAGAAAATTACGTAAGTGCAGCAAATAATATACTGAGTTGAATAACGTTGTCTGTTGCCTTCGAGTCAATCAAAATCGACTCTGTATTACATGCGCAGAGGACGAAAAGAGGTGTTTTCGGAGCTTTTGCGCATCCCCACTTTCGAATACGTTTGTCCCAGACGTATGTCACATCCGGGTACATATTAAATTGTTCTTTCTGTTCCTGGATGTGGTGTAAGTAGGACGTTTGACCGTTGTTCGTAATTCATTCCTTTTTTTCTTAAACTTGTAAATGTTGCATCCTAATCGATAATTCATTTACCCCTGTAATACTTTTGCGTGTTTTAAATATAAACCGACAACAATAAAAATTAATTATCATTTTAGGATTCGTTACCTTGATCAATCGATTAAACACAAGTTATCATCTTCAACTGTAATTTAATTAGGAACTGAAGGTCTATTACTATATCAAATATGTGAGTAACAGCGTTATTTTTAATTATAATTGTAAATTTATATTGTATAATTTATATCTCAATGTTCTGTCTATCTCTCTCTTCAAAAGTCATTCATGTTCGGCCATTATATGATATCCGCAATGCGTCGTTGCATTTTGCTATAATATCGTCCCGAAAATTTATCGACCTGCAATGTTACGTAACGGATTTTATGTACGAACAAATATTTTTACATTTATCTGCAAAAGTATGTCAAATGATAAATTTTTAATTACATATACATAAAAGCCGTCATTGTTTATTAAAGGTTACGGCATGTAATGGGAGCTATTGGGTCCCTGAGAATTAGGTTTGTATATAAATATGCATATTAACAGTTATGGAGAAGCATAGAATTAAACTCAAAATTTATTTCTAATGAAAATATAACTATTTTAATTGTACCTCTCATTTTGGCATGCCTCCATTTTGTGTATATCAATGGAGCATGAATGCTTGTGGGAGGAATAGTAATTTGAGAACATGCCTTCGGAATCCACATATTTTTTATCTGGAGCTGATTCTCTTTGTTCTCTACACCCATGTAAAATACATAATAAGGTGCTTTAATTATAATACATGCCTAAATTTTTTATAGGACATACGGAGCTAGTTATCATAGTGGAAACTATAGAACAAAAGACAGGGGATCTGTATATGGAAATAATGCTAATAATAGGAATGGACGATTTGAAAATCGCAACAAAAATAATATGCATGGTACTATTGGAGCCTTAAAAAAACCAAACTGGAGTTTTGAAAATTTAAAGCCTTTTAAAAAAGATTTTTATATACCACATCCTAATGTTCAATCACGTCATCCACAAGAAATAGATATATTTAGACAAGAGAATCAGATTACTCTTAAGGGAGAGAAAATTCCTAATCCTATACAACATTTTGAAGAAGGAAATTTTCCTGATCATGTAATGCAATGTATTAGAAAGCAGGGATTTAGTGAACCAACTGCTATTCAAGCTCAAGGATGGCCAATTGCAATGTCTGGACAAAATATGGTTGGAATAGCACAAACTGGATCTGGGAAAACTTTAGGATATATCCTACCTGCAATTGTACATATTAGCAGTCAACAACCATTAAATCATGGTGATGGGCCAATTGCTCTAGTTCTAGCACCAACAAGAGAATTGGCACAGCAAATTCAAAAAGTTACTTATACTTTTGGCTATGTAAGAAGCACTTGTATTTTTGGTGGTGCACCAAAAGGAAGCCAAGCTCGCGATTTAGAACAAGGAGTTGAGATTTGCATTGCCACACCAGGACGATTAATTGACTTTTTAGAACGAGGTATAACTAATTTACGTAGATGTACGTACTTGGTATTAGATGAAGCAGATAGAATGCTAGACATGGGTTTTGAGCCTCAAATTCGAAAAATTATTGAACAAATTAGGCCAGATAGACAGGTATTGATGTGGTCAGCGACTTGGCCAAAAGAAGTTAGAAACCTTGCAGAGGAATACCTTGTAGACTATACACAATTGAACATTGGATCATTAACATTATCAGCTAATCACAATATTCTTCAGATTGTTGATGTCTGTGAAGAACATGAAAAACAAGCGAAGTATGTATTTTAAATATCTCAATTTACTAATAGTATAAATTATGTCAAAATGAAAATTTTTTATTTTATAGTTTATGATGAAAGTAATATATGATAGTATGTGATTTTTCATAATATTTTATCTCTAAGAAGAACTGACTTTTTATTCAATATATTAATATTTTACTTTTTAAATGTTGCTTACAATTTAATATTTTATCCTTCTACATTAGATTGCAAGATCTTCTTCAGGAGATTAGTAATGTTAGTCCAGAAGGTGGGAAGACAATAATTTTTGTAGAGACAAAGAAAAAGGTGGAGAGTATTACTAAAACTATTCGTCGATATGGGTGGCCAGCAGTATGTATACATGGCGACAAATCACAATTAGAAAGAGATTTTGTTCTTACAGGTTTGTTGATATATATATATATATATATATATATATTCTGATAACATTTTCATTACATTATTCATATAATCAATACATTATGCTATATTAAATTTTAGAATTTAGAAGAAATAAGGATTCAATTCTTGTAGCAACAGATGTTGCTGCTCGTGGATTGGGTAAGTAATAGAGTTACTTGTTTAACATTTTTTATTTTTGTTAAAACATAGTAGATTTTGAAGAATTTATTGAAGTTTAGATCAGTTGTATTTGAGAAAATTTGTACTTAATTAAAAAGGGGTAGGGTAGGGTAAAGTGGCGATGTAGCACAGACTGGTTATATGAAGGTGATGCCCCACTGTTTTTGGAATAAAAATGATTAACATTAAATAACTTACCATGTTAATTAAGAAATAAGGAAAATTGATAAATGAGGACTATTCAACAATGTGTTATTCTTTGTAGAATTCTATAGTTAATTATTGAAATTGTAGAACGATACAATAATATTAATGCAGTATAAAAAATAGTCTTAGTGTACATTCTCAAACTTTACATAAGCTTAATGTACTATAAATAGATGGCATTAGGTAGCTTCAACTTTTATTACTTATTCCTTTAAGATTTATATATTACATATATTTATTTGTATTAATATGAAAAGCGTTAAATTTTCGTAAGTTTTTATTTTTACTATTTAAGGAGAGGTTCTGCATTCTTTTTTATTTTATATTGTATAATTGTGTTCTATACTTCAGGTACTGTACACAGTTTTTCATTCATCCTAATTTTTCTATTAGCTTTATTGACGTGTAATGCTATCTATTTTATAAAAAAAAAAATATCGGAGAAAATGAGAAAAAAAGGAGGAGAAAAGAAAAGAGGAATTAAATAATGTGCTTGTGTTAAAGAATTGAGAGTATAAAGATTGGAATATAAGAGAAGTGCTTTAGTAATATATGTGGGCATCCTGTAATTTATGTTAATCAGTCTGGTTGTCTTTTGTTTCAGAGGCACATGGTGCACAAATTGTATTGAGTGTGCGATGAAAAACGATCGTTCAATAAAGAAAACATGGCTCACTCATTGTACATACGCAATTCTGTTTTGCACATAATATTGTACTTAATGTGCCTCTGTGTTCAGCCTGTGTACCACGCAAGTAGTAGAGTGGTGCGCGGGTGGTGCCGTTATCGGCGCTGGTTGGTTGTGAGGTAAGACCGTTGGTTACGTTTTGGTACAACCATCACACTTCATAGCCAATGCTCAGCCCGTATGAGAGACAACAATCTATTGATTTTGCTACTATCGCTACTCGGTGGTGATGCTTAGGACACGACGTTGCGATGTGAAGTTGCATTTAAGAATAGCACACATCGTGAGGCGCTCTGTATGCAGTCATACGGAACGTGCATCAACGATAACAGGGTTTGTATTTAATTACTATGCAGCTAACTTACATTCATATACATTTATATGTTCTGTAACTGATACAATTCTTAATTTACCTTCAATGTTTTAATAGTTAGGGATGAAAGCGCCTTAATGTGAAATATTAAACAATATAAAACTGTAACAGTGTTTGAAAAAGAAGTTACTGTAAATCTTACTTAAAATAATCATTTTCATTATATTTGTTAAAGAAAAAGTATTTATAGGGAATACGATATACACTCCTTCTACTGTGACGGATTTCTTATTTAAATATCTACAATATTGATTCTTTTTATAAGTTCTTCGATTTTTTGTTCTATGTTATGAATACTTGTGTACAGAATATGCATAGAGAAAGGTAATACAGATATTCTATTGTTTATGTTACTAAGTAAGATTTTAGAAGTTACCTATTAACTGTTATGAAGTTTTAATATTTAATATTGAAATTTGTGTATTTGATATGTGATGTAGTGTAGGCTTAGCTGCATATTCTCATGGAAAGATATGAAGATAAAAATAATTAGTTTTTCGCATTAATTTTTGTTATGACATTCAGCTTCGACTTTAACAAATAAATATAAAAATTTTAAAGAAGAAAAAGTCATAATAATATAATCTATATGGATTTCATATTATAGTTGGCATATTGAGTATATATTGCCAGAAAATTAATATTTTTATTAAATATAGTATATCTTACATCATTTAACACGCTCAATATTTTTATGTTAGTACATATTTTAATGAAACAACTTCTTTAGATGTCGACGACGTAAAGTACGTGATCAACTTCGATTATCCGACTTCATCTGAAGACTACATTCATAGAATTGGTAGGACGGGCCGATCAAATAATTCAGGCACGAGTTATGCCTTCTTTACACCACAAAACAGCCGACAGGCTAAAGGTTTAATTAATGTACTTAAGGAAGCTAAACAAGTTATCAATCCAAAACTTATGGAACTTGCAGACAGAACTGGAAATGATCTTGCACGAAGTAAGTATTTGTGAAAACTATGAAACTAAATTCATATCGTATAACGATTTTGTTTAATTTGCTTAAATGTTCTATGTGTAATTTTTCAGATCGTTGGGGCTATGGAAATTATCGCAGAAGAGAAACTGCTTTCCCTAAAACACATAAACGATTCGATAATCTAAGTTACTTTGACGCGTAGTTTGTTTAATTCAACTTCTGATCACAAACTTCCTGAACAAGTAACCTGCTGGAGATCTGAAACTTATTACAATTTGTTCCTCTGTGATTAGTAAAAGTTCTCCGTTTAAGGCCCTATTGCTTTACGTTAGTTCCGTGCTGGGTTAATTTTTTAAATTTTTATTTATAATCTTATTGTTGTAGTTAGCGATAGTGTAAAACTTAGTAAACTACATACAATGAGTACCTTTCTTAAATTTCCATTATAATAATATTTTGCATTACATTTCTACTTTCTCATTCATTGAGGCATACAAAGTGAAAAATACGCAGTAAGAAGTACGAAAAGAGATAGTTAATAGGAAATGATTGACAATTTCAAAAAATTAAGTTTGATCTAAAAAGTTTTCCTCCTTTTATTGACAATTGGTTGCTAGTATCCATAATTGTTGTTAAATTTTTTTAGTAAGGAAAAACTTAATTTATAATTATTTACGAGTCTTAGAAGTTGGAGCTTAGTAAGATATAAGTACGTAGTAAATGTAATCAGTATTCATTCCACTTATTCAATGTGGCCAATTTGATACTTGGTCATACAGTGAAAACCATTTATTTGTTGATGTCTGTGAAATTATGTGGGAGAATGCTCTGAATATTAACTGTAAAACTACACTTTGTTTACTTGCATATATATACTCTGTGTCAATATCGTAGTATTAATTCACCAAAAGAAATCTCCTCGATAAATAGATTTTGTAGTAAAATTATGCATTATGAAAACTTTTCCATTGATTCAACAATTCTTTCAAAAATACTATAGCACTTGAATAACCATTTCGGCAATTTTTTTATTCTGTATATTTAACCTGTTCAAAAGACAAAAATGTCTCACATTAATGTATCATATTTGCAACTACAAAAATAAATTCAGTGTAAAAGAAGATAAAATGTTTATAATAATACATGTGGTTTAAATATAACATTCTCTCCTTTAACACGTTCGTCGCCCAGCGTGATTCCCTGCGGGGCCCAAATCCGACCGCCGGTACGCAGAACGTAAATAGAGCGACAAGCGGGAATTCATTGTTTATCGCTTTCGATTCATTGTTTATCTCCTTCGATTCATTGTAAAGAAAAGATTATTTAGTTCTGAAATGGAGAGAGCGATAAGCTTTCCAGGTAGAGTATTCCGAGGGATCTCATGGCAGATATCTCAGATCTTTCATTTAGTCGAGAAGCATACTTGTGAGACGTACATCAGTGATTTTTTCATCCTCAAAATGTTCAGTAAACAGCGTGAAAATATATTTGAAATTGAGGAGAGTAGTGATAACGAAGTCTACAACTATTGTTCGAAGTGCCCAAAATCACCCCAAGTATGTTTGGGATGTTTTAACGAATATCATGAATAATGTAATATTTTATTCAGAATATAAATTAATAAAAAGTATGATATAATGTGTTTTTAATATTTTTATGTTGTATATTCTATATATAATATCCTATATTTAATTAACTCGAACAAGAAGAGCGTCACCCATACTTTGGTGACGGGATCCCCACGGAAGTATACCCGTCACATAGCTATGGGTAACGTGGCGACGAAGATGTTAAAGATCAAAAATACTTTGTCTACGATTGCACGTCTGCAAAATTTCCTATATTTGTAATAGTTGTAATTCATGACATAACGAAATGTTCATTTCTATACTTAAAAACAATTAGAAAATCAAATAGACTTTACATTTCATACTTAGAAAAATTTCAAATTTAAAAAATCACGCTTTAGCGTGATACATGTTACTTATTGATCAAACAACTTATCCAAAGTAAGTGTACTTTATTATATTTCAAGAATGCATACGTTTGTGTATAGACTTATTTTTTGCGCAAAAATTACAGATTGTGAGAATATAGTACAAGTATTTGATAATTCAATAAAGAAAAATATTACACAACATATTACAGGATTACTGCTTGTCTATTCTGATTTTGTGATTCATTTAATCGAATCTTCAGAAGATGATGGATTTCGACTGTGTCACGAAGTACTTATTAACAATTCCGGCATAATGACGGATATTAAATGTTTGTACATACAAAATGATGCAGACAAAAGATTTTTTAAAAAATGGTATTTCCAGAGAATGAATGATGATGCATTAAAGAATGATGAATTAGAAAAACTTGAGGATAGCTTTGAAAATATTTGCTCTATATATGAAGTAATAATTTTAAATCTGTTTAAATTGTATATCGAATTATGGAATAAATGGAAATTAGGGAATTATGTGAGTATAGATTGTTGAATTGATTTTCAACGTATTTAAAGACTTAAATAAAGATGTAATAAATTAAACAAAAATATTGTGGAATATATTTTTTACAGGAAAATTTTAATGAATATTTGGATTTAATAGCTGTAAACGGTCATTTGAACATTCCATCCAGGAGAAATATAAAATTTGTACTTCAAAGTGTCTGGGGATACAACTTAACATCACTGGTAAAGGATTATTATAGTTTAAACTATGCCTTCAATTTTGACGATTATTCGTCAGTCTCCGAAATAATACAAGAAATTGATTATAATTATAACAAATAAGTTTGGGAAATGTTAGTTATATAATAAAATATACGTCGAAAGAAAATTGTGAACTATATATCTCAATAAATTTTTAGTTAAATATATTATTATATTTATAATTATATCAAAAGTATTCATCTAATTACTTATGTATTATCCATATACTCAAAGTTATATTTATTTTATGGGCATAATAATTATTCTGGACAGATGTGGATTCTAATTTTTCTAATGAGAATAATTTAGGTTATGTATAGTAAAAAAAAATGATTTTATCCTCCCAAATAAATATTACATACATGTATTTTTTAAATACTGACTTATCATTTATAAAAGTATTTTATTATTTGTATAAAAAATCCTATTTTCAATTTTCCAGTTGTTATTATGCTATTTACAGTCTATTAAGTACCAAGTTTAGAAAATAATGGACACTTCATCAAAAGGTAATAGTAACAATTTGGAACATGCTATAGCAGGAGGTGTTAGTGGTTTTGTAACACGGTTTGCTTGTCAACCTTTCGATGTTGTGAAAATTAGATTTCAGGTAAAAGTACATGTCACAAGTAATACAACAATAATGTTTATAATGTTATACATAGACATTAAAAAACATTCTTTATCACTGTAGTTACAAGTTGAACCTATTGCTAACCATCATGTTAGTAAATATCACTCTTTACTACAAGCATTTTACTTAATATTTAAGGAAGAAGGTATTTCAGCTTTTTGGAAAGGACATGTACCTGCTCAATTACTTTCAGTTATATATGGGACTAGCCAGGTAAATGTATATTTTATGAAACTTTCATGTAGCTTTTTAGTTTTATTATATAATTCTTTCAGTTGAAATAAATATTATATAAATTAATCTCAAAAATTATTAATTTGTATTAGAGACACTATAGCTTTAAGTCTTACATCTGATACTGTGTATTGCATATTCTTGAAGTTTATAATTTATAAATTAAAACTTATAACAAAATTAAGAAATATGAAAATATTTTTCCCTGAATAGGACAATATCTACAAATTTTAAACAGTATCATTTGTAACACTGTTCATTTGAATCTCGAATACCTTATCTAAATATGAAAATATTTTAAAGTCGTTGTCAAAATATATAATTAAATATTAAAATGTTACAGTTTTATTCATATAATGTGCTTTTACATGAGCTTCATAATTTTTCATTACTAAATGAATGGAAATATTCAACAAAGTTTGTAGCTGGTGCAGGTGCTGGTTTTATAGCTACAACTATATCATTTCCTTTCGATACATTAAGAACCAGATTAGTAGCACAATCAAATAATCATGTAGTCTATAAAGGAATTTTTCATTCTTGCAGGCAAGTTAAATACTGTAAATACATCTTGTCATCGAATCAAACATTGTTTAATAAAATATATTTACAGTTGTATAATACGACATGAATCTCCAAAGGCTTTTTTTTATGGATTATTACCGACTGTATTGCAAATTATGCCACATACAGGTTTCCAATTTGCATTTTATACATTTTTCAATGATATGTATAAGAAATATTACGATGAAACTGATACTAGTTTTTCCAATTCTATAATATCTGGTAGTACAGCTGGTCTATTAGCTAAAACTGCAGTATATCCATTTGATCTTAGTAGGAAAAGGTTACAAATACAAGGATTCAAAAATGGTAGAAAAGGTTTTGGTACTTTTTTTGAATGTAAAGGACTTATAGATTGTTTAAAATTAACTATAAGAAAGGAAGGAGTAAAAGGACTATTTAAAGGTTTAGTACCATCTCAATTGAAAGCTAGTATGACAACGGCATTGCATTTTACGATATATGAGCAAAGCTTAATAGTGTTAAAAGCCTTGAAATTATATATTTCAGAATAGTGAAGTTATTATAATGCTAGTCTTAATATTAAAAGAGTACAGTATATAATATTTTCTCCAACTTGCCATATGTACAAAATAATTTATACATATATGTTAAGCGTATAATATATATGTATAAACATATAATCATACTTGTATAAAGAATCAAGTTATAATAGTAAATAACAATCCAAGCTTAAAGTTTAGCTGGTTTAGTCTCTTCTCGCAAATTTATTTTTGCTTCAGTAATTTATTTGTGATATTTAACTTAAGTTATATTTATAATTGAAGTGGAGCAGGCATTTCAGCTGGAGTTCCTTTCAAGACTGCCATAATATTTTTAGCAGTAATTATTGACATTTCTTCTCGCGTTTCTGTAGCAGCACTACCAATATGAGGTAGTACAACTGAAACATAAGTAAATCATTATTTTTATTATATATTTTACTACAGATAGATCTTAGTTAACTTACCACAGTTATCTAACTTCAAAAGTTCACTATCTAATGGAATAGGTTCAGGAGTCATAACATCTAAACCAGCAGCTCTGATTATTCCACTTTTTAAAGCTTCTATCAGAGCAGATTGATCAACAACCTCTCCTCTACTGACATTTATAAATATAGCAGATCTTTTCATTTTTTTGAATGTATTTTTGTTAAACATTTGTCTTGTATCTGGAGTTAAAGCTGTTGTTACAATTACAAAATCACTTTTTTTCAATAACATATCAAGTTCTACTTTTTCTCCTCCAAATTCGGATGCTTCCTGTTTAATACTCCTACTTGTATACAATATTTTAGCAGTGTTAAAGCTGTTAAGACATCTTGCTACTTGAATACCAATACGACCTAATCCTACTATTCCAACAGTTGATCCAGATAATCCTGGTCCACACATCCAAGTTGGTGACCATGCTTTCCATTCACCCCTATATAAATTATATTTGAAATAAAATGTATGTTTAATTACGCGATTTAATACATAAAAAAATATGTTCTGTTTTATACTTGTAAATGGCTCTGTTTGCTTCTATTAATCTTCTAGATGTAGCTAGTAATAATGCTACAGCCAATTCAGCTGTTGCATCTGTTAGAATACCAGGAGTATAACCAACTTTAATATTTCTCTTCTTCAAAGCTTGCAAATCTAAGTGGTCAACACCAACTGACATAGAAGCCACAACTTTTAATTGTGGTCCGGCGGCATTTAAAACTTCTTCATCTATTTTGTCTGTCAATAAACAATAAACTCCATCCATATTTTGTATTTTTGATAATAATACAGATTTAGGAATTGGCTCAGGTTTTTCCCACAGAACAACATCACACCTAAAGTACAAAATAAAAAGAAATAGAAAAATTAATAAACAGTTTTTTCATTGCAAGTACGTATAAATCAAAGACAAAAATATAATATTGGCACGAAATGTTTGAGATGTTAAACATATAACATTATACATATGTATGTTTACGTAAACGCAACTTCATAGAATAGAATATGAAAAATTGGGTAATGTGTTTTACATGATTTAAGAGAATGAAATTTATTTTAAGTGTTTAAATATTAAAAAAATACTCACTGTTCTTTAAGTAAATTTAACCCGGCAGCTGGAATGTCCGGGTGGGTGATCAAAACTTTTGGTCGACTCATCTTAACTGGACTAGACGTGACAAATTTTTGATCGTTGCGTCTTAAAAGTTTGAGAGCAATTAAAAGTAGCGACCTTTGATTTGATTTCGTATAGAAAGTGAAATTAGATAAGGACATTTTTTTATTAAATAGACGTATCGTTTTTATTACTTTATATATTTCTTCAGTCTCGACTGGACAGAAACATCAAATACGGGAAAATATAACCTTTACTTGATATCAATTAAATATTTTAATTTTTTTTTATGTTTTAAAGTTCAAACAGATTACTATATAAATCCATGCATATGTTAATTGTAATTTCAATACCCTTTAGTGATCCGGAAATGTTAGAAAATTGCCTTCTTTATTAAAAATAATACTTTTATTATTTTATTATTATATATAATTCCTAATTTATTTTGTATACCTTTTTGCTTTTATTTTGTATATCAAAAGTAATAACATGTATTGGGAATTGTTTGATGACATGATTTCAAGTTTTTATATGTGAGTAATAAAAGACATTTTCTGATGTAATGAGTAAACATAATAAAAAATAGAAAGTTTTATTATTTCCATTTTATTTCCATAGAAAAACATAATTTATTATATATTTATCAATACTGTGCTGTGAATTATGTATAGTCCATATTCTTAAACATTTATATTTTAAAGTACAGATTATTTTGAGTTGTTATAATTTCTTTTAGCTGCCAAAATAGTATTTTTCATTAACATTACTACAGTCATAGGACCTACACCTCCTGGTACTGGAGTTATATGTCCAGCAATTGCCTGCACATTTTCAAAATCTACATCTCCTACTAATTTGTATTTATTGTTCATCTTTATTCTTGTAATTCCTACATCAATTACACATGCTCCTGGTTTTATCATTTCCTTAGTAATTAAACCAGGAATACCAGCTGCAACGACTACCAAATCTGCCAATTTTGTAAATTTTTCTAATTCAGTATGAGGAGTATGGCGGTGACATATTGTTGTAGTCATATCTAATGCACCTATTTCATCTGTGAATTAATTTGCTATTATGATTTCATTGACTTTTTTGCAATGTTACATTCTATATATATAAAATTTCATTGAATTTGTTATTTTACATTTTATTATTATATTTACATTTTATACCTTTGCTGTCAGCATGTAAAAGTAATGCAATTGGTAACCCAACATGTTTAGACCTTCCCACTACCACTGCATTTTTTCCAAAAGTTTCAATATTGCTCCTAATTATTAATTCTTTTACAGCCAAAGCAGTTGCTGGAATAAACCTACTGTTATTTAATGCTAAATTACCCAAATTCTCTAAATGGAAACCATCAACATCTTTATTTGGTATAATTGCTTGACATATTTCATGTTCATTCATGTGTTTTGGTAACGGCAATTGCACGATAATCCCATCTACATTTTCATCTTTATTTAAATGATCAATTTCTTTAATAAGATCTTGCTGCGAATTATTTTCTTTTAAATGAATAACATAATTTTCGATTCCTGAGTTATCAATAAAATAAATATGTTAGACACGTATTCAATGTATCAATTACATCTATTAAAGTAGTTTAAACATTAGCGTTATTTTACCAATGAAGTTTGCAGCTTTCATTTTTCTTTCAACATATACTTTACTAGCTGGATCATTTCCAACTTTTATGGCTACGAGTTTAGGTCTCTTTTTATTATCATTTATCCAATCCTGAACGGTTGCTTGTAATTCATTTTGAATCTCATCAGCTATTTTTTTACCATTTATTATAACAGCTTTTTGTCTAAAAAAAATATATGTTATGTACCTCATATTGAGTCAATTAGAAAATTACATTATATTATAAATTATATTATATTTTAAAGTCTTTAAAAATTGAATATGTATTACTTACAAAATTTTTGAAGTATGTAACTGTCTCAAAGATCCATGTAAATTAATTCCCAAGACTTTCTTCCAGTGAAACATGTTTCAAGTATAAAATCGTTTATATATTTAATTATTTTATAGTAAAATATATTTGATCATTTATATACATAACAATTTATAAATTATTATTTGTAGTACTTAACATAACATAATGTAATATAACATATATACATACTGTATTTTATTTAATTATAATTCGAAATTATGATATCTATCAGTTTTTATAAATAATGTGATAATGAAAAAACACAGTGAACCTGTTGTTGGTGAAAGTATACTAAATAGTTTGCAGCGATTACTGGTGAAAATCTTGCAATGTTTTGTAGTGAAAGGGAATGTTCATTTTTTACTTTCGAAACTAGTTTTGCCGGTACTGTTTTATTTGTAAAAAGAACTAACATTTAATTTATATTTTACATATTTATTTCGGGAAAATGACATTGTAATTTCATTTATATTATTTAAGAAAGTGATATATAATATCATAAACGAGATATAGAAATATTGCATATAAACTTTCTATGGGACTACTTTTCTTCAGGTAACGATACTGATAATACCCGTATGTACATAATAACAGACTGATTATAGCGATATTATAACAACAGTAACATTAATTTTACTTTCATCATTAACTAAGGATAAGATAGATCTGGCACTATATGAGTTTTCTTGTCTCACGTTCTAAAATATCGATCTGGGAAAAGCTTCTTACCAGTTTCGTGTTACATGTGACGATATCGATTCAGTATAGTACTGGTTTGAATAAAAATTAAGTTTTGTATGAAATTAAATAAAATATAGAATAGGATATCCTATAATTAGAACGTAGTATAGAATTTTGTTTTCACAATACTTCAGAAAGCATTACACACTATCAAAATAATGAAATGGAAAGAACATGTTACACATTACATGTTATTATATTAATAAATTAATGCACAATAATAGTTAAATAATTCGGTTAATTAGTTTCAAATAAAATTGTAATATCATATATCTGAAGCATAAAAATGTGAATTTTAGAATCTTTTTTATTTTCATCTTTGTATTTTCAAATCGACTATTAATTATACATGTACGTATGTATATTATGAAGTACAGCTAGTTTGAATGGGAAACTCGTAACACAATTTATTGATAACATAAATAGTCAAATTATGCCCAATGAAAACAATAAAAGAATAACATAAGAAATAAAAAGACCAATGGGAAGAGCAAAAAAAAAAAATCACGAAAATCTTGCTTCTATAAATAAAGATACCAATCAAGTACATCGATTTTCATAAATATACTGAAGCTTAAAGCTAACTTCACAATTTAAAGTTAAAACTCAAAAGTCAGGTTTAAGAATAATATTTAAAACTAAAACTTAAAACAAAGAATAAGTTTTTTCATGTTCCTCATCGAACAACAATCAGGTTCAAGATTAACTTAATCTAGATGTTAGAAGTAAAACCAATTTGAAAGTAAAGCTAAACTAGAGTTCTACCTCTATAGATATAGACCTTAGAGGTCTAATATCCATATTAGATAGACACTAATCTAAGGTACATTAATTATTACGTTAACTATTTTAACTTTACGCTATTAACGGTGTTAATTCTTTTCGCTGTTTGTTAATAAACTTTAAAATTGATATGATCGATCGCAGCATCAAGATTGTTTTGATTTGCTATGTAAATTAATTGCAACGCGATGATAATTTTCTAATGAAAAACCCAGAAAAATCCATTATTTAAATATACTACAATTAAAAGAAAAATGATATTTTTCAAATAAATTAGAAATGTTATTCATGTATAATTCATTCATATTATATTATTCAGAAATGTACCATTCATTACGTATACATACCTTTACATATTTAAAACGAACAAAGCCAAGTGAAAAGTCATTTTTATTGGAACTACCGGTTTCATCTGCAATACACATTTTAAGGATTGAAAAAACTGATCCAAACCAAAACTCAATACGTTGTTGATATTCATTTTTAATTAAAGCGTAACAGATATTTGTTCGCATATACAGTTGTGCACGGGGCATTAAACTCGCCCAACTCTTGTATCGTCTTCATCGCTCTCAAGTTGAACATTAATATTTACGTATGTTTGCTGCAACATATCGCAGAGGGCGTAAGAAACGCTCTGATTTTCCTTCAGGTCGGTATTTCAGAACCTAAAACGTAATGTACCATCTAATGTCACGTCCGATCTATTACTCAATGGTTACATTTTGTTTATTTGAGATTAGGTAACTATAGGTGAGGTACAGAATAGACTTGCGACGTTTTTCCGTGTTTCCTTACTTACCATTAAGTCATATGGTAGTTTATCGATTCAGTATAGTACTGGTACGTACAACGCTAGTAAGACGGTAGAATGTGTAATCAAATATCGCGATATTCGATTGTTATCGATATAATTTTTGATGGTCGATTTACGCGGGAATTTCACGAGCGATATTTTATCGTACGATATCGTTGTGATCGAGTACAATCATATGTCCATTTCGTTGTAATAGGAAAACAGTGAAAGACATGGTCGTATCGGGATGGCACGGTAAAATATCGCTCATGTGCATTCAGTCTTTATAGTATCGAAAGCAACAATTTTAAGAAGCTGGAAGTGCAGCAAAAAGATCCGTTATCCAGAAATTATTAAATCAAAGTTAAAATTAATCGTGTTTAAGATTTATATTTGCATCATTGAATATCTGTACGATTTGAAGTAACAAGATGGGATAAGGTAAGGATAAACAAGTCAAGCAATCTTCAAAATAATTTATTAAAAATGTCGCATACTCGATATTCGAATCGGTAATCAATAATGGTATAATTAGTAACTATATGCATGTCGTGTGAGCATGTTTCCGGAGGTTCTGTTGAAATTTTTTACGTCTGACGGTGATCGATCCTCTTTCATTCTCATCAACCATCCCATAGAAGTGTCTTTCAGACCAAACGATGCGATCTTATTAGTGTTGATCAATCAATTATCACGTTTACGTTATGAATAGTAATAGGTGTTAAAGTTTCTCACTTTAAACGTCACAGTAATGTTTCACAATTTGGTGTAAAGTTCATTAATGCATTGAATTCATTTGTATGTCGAAAGTATCTCGTTAAGTGGGTAATGTAAGTACTCTTTCGTTTTACTTCACGTTCAATACATGTGATCGGCCTGATAGACGCATCTATAAACATTTTTAGGTAGTACATCTTCGTAAACACGTATGGTGCACGAGCGCATGTGCACATATGTTATTGTCGGGCCTGTTCTTGATTCCAAGCTCACCGTAAATTGGATAATTTATTCTTACGTCATAATGCATTTTTTCGTTTGTGTTTATGATTATTTTCTTGCAGTAATAGTGTCAGAAATCGAGAGTTTCGCTGTCTCGAGGTATTGAGTGTATATTCCTTGTTGCATAATTTTGTATATTCGTGCCGTGGGCGATGTGTTAAAGAAAATTAGCGAATCGTTTAACTTCTATGTTAAGCTTTCGAACAATTTGGGTGCAAACTGTCGAGCGAATAGAAAGAAAAGAACCATCGTGCATAGAAAAAAAGAACGTCGAATGTAAGTATATAAATACATACATATTTATCGCGATGCGAACGAATCATTGGAAGGGAATTTTAAACTCAAATATCGATATACCGACAGTCGGTAACATCCTGTTTCATATCAGATTCGCTCAACGTAGAATTATCGTACATTACAAAATCTGTTACTTATAACGTAGGAAAAAGTAAGACGAGGAAAGGAGGATATCGAATATCTTAAAAAAGAGAGTTACGCGAACGATTTACCAACTGCTATAAATGATCGTGTATGACTCTGCGTGAAAACGACAGAGAAAGCGATACTTAATGCTTACTCGTTAATTTTCATCGTTCGAAGCGATAATTATTGCGGGGCGCCGAAGCGTTTCAAACAATAAGCGTTTTCGGCAGTCTTCGGGAAGAGTTCGGGAACTCGTACAACTTCTGTGCTACTAGATAAACCAGGCCTGTTCACAGGATACACTATAGTGTCCAAATCATTTCCCGCACTCTGTGTCCATATAATTATCGTAGCATGTGAAAGTGCTCGATAACTCGACCGGTTAATTATATGTCGATTCTTCGACGAACAAAGTTAGAGCACAAAATGAGAAAACGATATCATTTCTAATTAAGGGACTAAGTTTCAGATACTAAGCAGAAACGTAGATGCGGAACTAGGATCTTGAATCTTGCTAGAGCGATAGCTTCCAATTCTTTTCTCTCTTATTTTGTACTGTAAATTTATCCTCTAAAGTATCGACACTACACGATATGATTACTTTTACTCTATACTATTTTTCGAGAAGATCACGAGACTATGACGAAGAATAAACGATTTGGGAATCCTATACGTGGACAGGCCTGAGATAAACGCTGTACAAGTCAGTTCGCGGAGTTTTACAAACTTCCTATTTACGTTACGCTTTCTCACTTTTCGGTTTTTCTTCCTTCTGTTTTACGGTCGTTCGTTCATTTATATCACGCTCTCTTTTCTTTTTACGTACAATAGTTTATCGAGAAATCATCATTAAACTTAATCGTCTTGTGCAGTTTCTCGGTTCTTGCCATTATCGTCTCGGCAACACTTACGCTTACTTATGTACATAGAACCGTGCAAATTTTTATCGATTCGATGCGCGCCTACCGGAAGTCGCTTATACTCGTTACATCGTCGATTCGTTTGTTCTCGTTCATGGTGTCTCAACGGAGACATGGTGCTAATCGAGGGGATAACAAGCGTTCTTTCGTTTCATTTCTAATTAATTATTCCCTGACGATACTTACAATGATACATTGCAGACGGAATCAACAAAATACAAGCACACATCCGCGAGAATACAATCAAACGAACATAGCTTTCTCTGTTAACCACCCGTAACATTTTTATATTTTTCATGAACGTAATCGTCAATTTCATATCGCAGAGATTAAAGTTGAAATATAAGACAAGTATCGTCAAAGCGCGAGGATAACACTTGTTCTTAAACGTCGACCTTCCGTTCTTTAATACCAGCGCGCTCATGGATATGATTTTATATCGTAATTAATAACGTCTAATCCTCTACATAGTTACTCGTTTAACTTAGATCATGATCTAGAATTAGTTAAAACTCGTACGTGTATTTTACCTTTATTTACAATCGAGTCGTTCGTAGTCTATTTACACGCACACCCGTACGCGGCTATCGGCCTGTAATCGCCACGAATTCTAAAATTCAGAAAGTTACGTTTCAAAATTCAACGATTCGAACGATCTGAGAATTAAAGGGAAGAATATTCGAAGAAATTGACAGCCCAGAACAATTTTTTTTCACGAACATAACGTAACCTAAATACTTAAGCGTTTGAAAATATGGAAATTTGGACGAAAAGTTTCGTTTCCCAACATATTTATCGTAGTTTCACTTTTCGTTTTAACACGTTCGCTGCGTACGAAGCACGTTCGAGTCGGTCTATACCTTCGTTGTTACGTATCGTAACGATTTGAAGTGGCGCGTGAACTGAAAATCCCGAAATTATGAAAAAGTATTTCATGCTAATTCCTATTAAACGCGTATAATAAATAAAGATACGTACGACGATTTTTGTTAGCATACCTCACTGTACGAAAGGAAAAATGGATCCAAAAAGCAGCGAACGTGTCAAGGCGAGAGTCGAACCGAATTTCGCGAAATTCGCGGAATACCCTTTGGTCGAATCTATGACCAAGTGGTAAACGCAGAGCCAGCATGGTGTTCAGAGGATATGAGTTACTAGGACCGGGTTGGTTTAACGTCGATGCGATTCCGCGGCCGATGCCCTGTCGCCGTGCGGGTGTTTCTAAACACGCGGGCCGCGTTTTCATGCGCGACGTCAATAAAGGTTCGCCGATAAATTGCACCCTGCGGCTGGTTCGTTTGCGTATGGGTTTGATCCGGTCGTGGCAATAAACCTTTACTGTCCTCGTGCACGTGAACAACGCGGCCCCATTAGGGAAAACGTACTCTTTTTTCCCCGCGCGTAATCTCGTTCATCGGCTGTCCGTATTCGATTCTCATCTGGGAAGCTCGTGGTGGAATTTGAAATATTAGAAATTCTGGCCGATTTACACTTTCGTGCGATTTTCCAGTTAACAGTTTATCAATATATACGACGAAGACGTTGTTTCCGTTGTACGATAACGAGGAATCGTTGGACTCGCGTTATCCGTCGTTATTCGTCGAATAATTTGAAGAGAAGAGTGAAAAGAACGAATCGACTTGGAAAATGAATAGCTTGACGTCGGATTTGCACAAAAGTCGAAAACGAGTTATCTGCTCGAAGGTCGCGGAACAAATGATTTAACGGCAATATCTGTACGAGTATGCGTTTCGAAACGGTAAAGCCGAATGGTAAGGAACAAGTAGAAACAACGAGAAGAGAAGAAAATATCGAGAAGATTCTTAGAAAGTTACCGCGTACAATCGAGCACGATGAACAAAGTTACGCGCCGGAAACGGTGATTGGCGACGAAGCCGCGAGGTACAGCGTTCGCAGAGGCTTCAGGCCTCTCACAGCGATCGTTTCGTCGCGATATTTTATCTCGTGAAAGTCACACTCGAGGGAAAAAGAGAACCGCACCGTTGATTCATCAGGCGGATTGTTTTTCTTCTTTTTTGATCTTCTCAAACCTATCGTCCGCGAGCACGCGACTCCTTTATTTCCTTTTATCCGAACGATTCTCCGGAAGCTTAAGGTTCTTCGACCGGGGCGTAGGTGGCAACCAAAACGAGAACTGGGCCGTGAGCGATCGCCTGGCAATAAATCAAACAAGCTTCGCCATTCCGTGCGGAATCCTCTTGCGCATGGTTCAGAGGACTTTTCGACGTTGTCCTTTTTTTTCCTTTTCTCAGCTGCAGGATCTTCTCGGTTTCGTTATATGTATTTTGTATATAAGCCGACTTCGTTTTATCGCGAATCTCTCTCTTCTTGTTCCTTTCTCGTTCGTTTCCTCGGACAGATTATTGCTGTTTCGTTAAACGTTCGATACGAGCAACCGATTCGTCGTAAATGATCGAAATATCGGTAAAATTTTAAAGGTGATTATCTCTTCTTTGGCAGCCTTTTCGCGGGCAAGATTGCCGTCTGTTTTCTAAACGTGCGAAACGTTCCTTTTTTCTTTTTTTTTTTCGTTCGATAATTTTTACTCTTCCAATGTCTGCGATCGGTGTCCGTTCTTCGCTGGTCGACCGAATCTCTCGAAAAATGCTTGAATCGCGTACAGATAAATGAAACGAAATGGCAGTGAACAGATATCACGTAACACTTTCGTCGTAAGAGCAACGATAGAACACGAAACTAAAGCGTCAGTCTTCGATTCTCTGGGGGTGTATCGCGGCGAACCGGAATCACGCGAGCAAACTGAACAATCGAGACTAAAGAAACCCTGGAAACTCTTCCTTCCCCATTTTGGCACGGCCAACTCCGGCGGTCGTACGAATTTATTGGTCCCCGCAACGCAAGAAACGCGAATGATACATCGATAAATTGAGGGTGGGAGAGGCGAGAAAATAATCGCAGAATGACAAGAATGGTTCGTTGCACGAGTTTGTTCTCGAACGAGATCGACGGTTGTTCGCGCGTACAAGCGCCGTTTCATCGATTCGTATCGAGCGGAACGCGAGATAACGCGGCGAATGAACTATAATCAACTTTCTGTATGAAATAAAGCACGCGTGCGTTTTCCTATAAACTTTTTTCATCGTCCCAGTGGACAAGTCTTCTCGTAAGGACGAAATCCGGTGACAACTCGACGAGAAATTTCCTCCGTTCCCTCTTTTCTTTGCATCGTCGCGTCGATGTGCACGCGTCGGCCGACGTTGCCGCCCCGTACGCGGAGGAATTCTCTAAAATTACTATAAAATCTTTCGAACGACTTAGACCTAAAGAACTGTACGGCCGAAATATCGAACGAATCGCGCGATTTCGTCGAATTTTATTTTCATTTTGTTCGTTTGCCGAGAATTATTCGCATGGAGGGGGTGTCGGATGAGCCGATGAACGTCGCCGATCGTGGCTCGTCGGCGGCTCGTTCAAAGCATATAGAATTGATAAATCGAGTGAAAAAGATGCGATTCCACGCGGAATACGTTAACGATTGTCTTTTCATGAACGTATAATGGAGGGCCGGTTACCGAACGGTCGTCGATTGTGGCTTTCGTAGCGCAGACGTCCCGTCGATTTTCCTTCACCGAGCGATGTGGTTGACGTGCAAGCTGAACACAGCGGGAAACGATGGCGGTGCTTTCAGTTAGCTGACCGGTCGTTAGTTTTTTTTCTTGGATCGTTTTCGGTTTGCCTCTGGTTCCCTTCGCTTCGCCTCGTATCTTCCGTCGGCTTTGTTCGTTCGTTTTTGCTTCTGCGCTTCGCGAGCTCTACGCTTATCGGCTAGTAGTAAAGCGGTTTCGAACGAGTCTCCGTTCGCAGCGATCCATTACGAAAGAACGGAAGAGCGGAAGAAAATTATCGCGTTGCTCGATTCTTAAATTGCATTCGATGCAATCGAAAAGTTGAAACCTTCGAACTCGAAACGATCGTTCAAATCTTTTCATATATCGTTCTACCATTAGATTTGTAGCAATTGAAATTGCGAATAAGTGGGCAGAATTTCCAAGGTCAAGTATACTTTCGATCAAAGTCGCGTCTTTCTTCACGCGCAGCCGGTGATATAATTCGAAATTTGAAATGCGAAAAGCGCGAAAGCTGCGAACGGACACGCGTGCACGAACGTGTCGTGTTACCCGATACAAATAGATAAATAATCAGTTATGTACAAGTATGAACATGGTGTACAAGTTACGGCGTCGGGTGCCGTCGCGGCGCCAATTCTACGAGCCGAAAAAGAATTCGACGCTTTCCTCCTGCCGCTTACATCGACTCTCGTGTCGCCGACGACCCCTTTCGCCCAGGGTGTAACAATCATTATTAAACGGAGCACAGCTCCGTGAAAAACAGCATTATATATATCACATAATTTCAGGCTACCATACTTCTACGTCATTTTCTTCGTACTCGTTCTTCCCGAAGTCGTCTTATCGCTAGTGTGACAGTATCGTTAAGTCGTCTAAACGGTAATCACTCGAAACATTTGGTCAGTATCTATAGTTCCCGGATAGGCTTACTATCCATACCGTTCCATCGTGATCAACGTCGATCATCCTAAGTCGAATCATCTTCGTAGATCTCTCTCGCGTAAACGCTTCTTTTTCCCGATAACAAAATTTCAAAGACGATAGTTTCTGGCCACTCTTCTACGAATTGCTCGAATAGACGCGCTGAACTCGCGTATAGAATTCGAAAAACTCTTTCCCAAAGTAATTCGCGGGTGAAAGGGCGAAGCGAGAGCGAGATTATTCAATTTTTCTGCTCCCATTGTCCCCTGTTGACGTTGACATAGTCGATAGAGACGACAACGTTTCGCTCTCTTCTCAAAGACAGAGTCTCTATCGATTCGACGAAAAAAGAAGAAGAAGAAAAGGAAAAAAGAAAAAAAGAATCGGAAACGAAAATTTCACGGTTACCATCGATTTACGCGAATCACGATGAAAGCAGCGGTAGTTCATCCGAACACGCGCGACTTCGACCGAGCGTTTTACAAAGGATCTCGCGCGCTTACCAAAAGGGAGCATGAGAGCGGAGGAGAGAGAGAGAGGAGCCGTTGGCTCGTGCTTAAAACCGCGTCTTCCGTCCTCATCGAGACGTCACCTCGACGGACGATCGAACGACCATAGTGCGAGTATTTCTTGTTGGTTCCCTGCTCGATGCCACGGACCGACATCTTCTTCTTCTCTTCGTTGGGTCGGTGTTTAATCGAGCGCGAAGTCCAACAGAATTTCAGGCTCCTCTATACCATGCCAATACGTACGATCCAGGTATCGATCGATCGGCCATCGTTCGATCTACCGATGGGTCGATATCATCTGGTCGTCGGAGACAAAAAGTTAGCTACGCTACCAGCGAAACGATATCACTAAGTTCTCATTACTTATTGTCCTCGTTCAAGCAACTCGATTCCTCGAGTTTCGATGACTTTCTAACCGAGAAATCCTCGGAAATGCGTCGCCCTGTGCTCTCGGCGCAAATAATAACCAGCTCGGAGGAATGGACCGGGGCTGTTCAAGTTCTCGATCAACGTACGCGATACTCTTCGAACCAATCGACGAAAGACAGCGAACGAAGGCGATCGAAGAATGCACGCGAGGTGCTCGGCAACTTATTCCGTTTAACCTGGATCACGAAAAAGACAAAGACGCCATTCTCGCGGTCTCATGATTTTGTTCTCGATACAGAAAAATCCAAGAACGCTCTAAAATGTCAGAAGTGAAAGCCAAAGGAAGCCTTAAAGCGTCAGAAAATACAGAAACGGATATGGCGAATATCAACAGCACTGGCCCATCCTCCTAAAACATCTACAAGCATCTATCCCGGAGTCCGCGCGTCTGTCGTCGAAGCTGCCTTTGAAATGCCCAGGATTCGAGCCGATTCTCGCTCAACCAAAGACGCCAAAAGAAGCGCGCAAACACCGTGGACCTATCCGTGTACGAGAAGGAAAGCGCAAGCCGGTGCAGGTCATCGAGCAGCGAACCGTCCTTTTGGAGCAGAGTCTAGGTCTCCTGCGAAGTATACCGGTAGCAGAGCAGTTCTGCGCGTTACGCGGAGGCGGGCGTCGTCGTGGCGCCGGAACGGGCGTCCCCTTCAAGAGGACGCGAAATGGGACGCGACGACGCCACGACGAGCGACGAATGGGACGACCGTGGGCGATCGTCACACGGTGGTCACCCGGTCGACCTCGACGTATCGCACAGAACTGTCGCTGTGTCAGCAAATCACTTCCTTCCCGTCGATGATCGCCGTCTCCGAGGAGATGCTCTTCAGCCGGTGCTGCGATATCGATCGGTTCGCCCGTTGCCTGCAGATCCGCCAGATCACGAAGCAGATCATGCCGATGATCGTGACGATCGCGAGGATGCCGATGGCCAGGTGCAGAGGCGGCAGCTGCAGGAGGACCGAGCAGTGGGTCAGAGCCTCGTCGTAGCCCGATGGACAATGGGAGATCCCGTCGCACCACAGCGACGCGTTTATGCACCCGTCCAGCTCGGGGCACCGCTGCTCGCAGTCGCGTGGCATCTGCAGTCCTGCGCTCGACGTCACCGATGGTCTGCGCCGGAAAGTTGAGAATAGAGTTAGGAATCTCGGTGGATATCCTTCTGAAGACGCTTAAGCGTCGAATAGCTGCGAACATTTCTTACGTTGTGTATTACCGTGCAGAGGCGAGGAAGGATGACTAGGTAAATGAGCGGTCTACTTATTTTCGATTAACTCGGTACGGTTATAAAGATAAGCACGCGTATTAGCCGGAAAGTGTTACGTACAGCGGCGGACAAAAGAAAGTTTATAAAATGAGAGGTAAAAGAAGATATCAGAACTTTACCGAATGGATTTATATTTAATAAGTAATTAAATAATTAATTAAATATTTATATTTAAGACGTAATACTACTTCCAATATTGCGTATGATACGTATATGGAAGCGGTACATTGTAATCCTGTTAAGGAAAGCGGCAAAGATATCTTTACCGCTTTGCAATGTATACACTAAAATTCATAGTGTACACAAGTAAAATCTATAGCCTGACGGCGAGCGATAGAGAGCTGTGCTTCCTGTGTGTCGGCCAACTTCTCATCTTTCTACAGTACATCGTGTGCTATTCGAAGGTAAAGTCATCGTTTCATTAGGAAGTTACGTTCCAGACGCGTAAAATAAAGAAAAGATCCTTCAACTTTAATCAAGAAGATTCTCGATTAAATTCCGAGGATAGTGCCTTAGCAGTTGTTAAGAAGATTAAAGACTTTTTGAATGAGTTTTTGGTTTTAAGCAAAGGGAAGATACTTTCCTTTAATGCTTTTCCAGTGAAATCTTTTTGAATTGTTCTAGTAGAAGACGAGGGAACCAAAAAGACATTTGGCACTTTCCTAAGCGGATTCGGTGAAGTACAGTTACAGAGGATAAGCAGCGGGAGAAGCAGCGAAATTTTGGGAACAACGTGCTAAAAGGAGAAGAGATCGTCAAGATTGGTCGTTAAGAGAGCTAACGATTTATTAGCGCTTTCCAGAATGGGATTTTGGTATCAGAAGCAGAGGGCGAAGGGAAGATGTTTGGCATTTTTCCCAGTGAAATTTTGGGAACGTTGTTTTAAGGAAACCAGAGATTCCGTGCCGCTTGACCAAACGAGTTTCTAAGAGTTTTAAAAGAAAGACGAACGGAGAATTGTTCGAGGTTTTTCCGAGCGTGTAGAATGTGAAATGGTGGCTACTTCTTCTCTGTCGTGTTTTCGAACAAGATCTTAGAACTAGCGTTTTGTCAGGTGAAACGGGGGATCAGTGACAACTTTCTGAATGAGATACTGTCGGTGCTTTTTGTAGATACTCCGGCGAATTGAGGGCAAGGCTCTTGGCGAGGTTCAAAGGTAACGTGAAAGGACAGATTACTGCTTAGGTTCCTCGTTCAGGATCGTTCATGCGAAAGAACGAAGATAACCAAGAGGTTTCTATCGCTAAATACGCGGAGGGAGTAGCTGTGTAAATTTTGTTTAATCGAGGATCTACACGATTAACCCATTAACCCATTCGAGGTCGATGTCTAATTAAAATATGAATTTCTTCGTACGACACAAACAGCGTATTATCGGTTAGATTCAATTGGTTTGATCGCATCGTTGTGTATGCACCGTAAGACACGTAGGTACAAGAAGCAATATGGTTTCAAATGGGTTATTGGTAAATTTGGAACGTTGACTGCCACGACGGTCATCGGTGACCCCGGGGTATATTAGATTTTTTAGAACGATTAAAATAAGATAAATTTCATGGACAGGCAAACCTTCAACGATGTGAATAACTCGGATAAGATTGGTCGGAGAAGAGCGTTCAAACACGATATAATATTTTGGAAAAATCAAATTGTATGGTATCGTATATCTCAATTTAAAATAACTATACATCGACAAAATGTACATATATACGACTTGTACGAGGTAAACTGCCGCCCGTATGTCGTTGACCTCCTTTCGTTCGTGTAAGGAGGTTTGCTCGCGTGCAGGGATATTCTGGCCCATTTTTAATTGTCAATAACTAAAATACAAGATCGAAAACGTAATTTTTTTTATTCTTGATTTTTGTCTCATTTCTGCGTCAAGAATCATGCCTTAAATTGTGGAAAATCTGTGGCCGAACACCACAGATGTATATAAAATTCATATGGCAGTCAACGTGTTAGAGGATTTGTAAAGAAAATAAGAAAGATATTTCGAATTACCAACCTTCTAGTGAGCTCGAGCCAGGTGACCGTGTAGGTTTCCGGTTCCTTGACGATAAATTCGACGGCTATAGTCCTGACGGGGTCTTGGCCCGGTGCTAGGATCATCGCGTTGCTGCTGACGGCCCAGCCGTCACTGAAAACTTCGACCACGTGGTGACTCGATTCCGCAGGTGGTTTCGGGCACACCGACACGTGGATAGCGCCACCGGTGTGCACGACGATCCGGTTCTTCGTCGCGCATTTGCTCGTGTTCGACATTATCGTGCCGTGCATTTTCACGTAGAGATATTGGTTCGGCCCTGGATCGATCAGCCATGGATGCTTCTCGCAGTTTTTCTGAAAATAATCCATCCAGAACACTTCGATTTCAAGTATGGCATGTCCGAGTTATTTCGGCGGATATTTATTTCGTAAAACGAAAGTTCCTCTCCCTTCGTAGAAGGGTGAACAATTTTGAGAAGGTTCGAGTTTCACGATTCGAGCGATTGGAACCTTCGTCGCCATAGTCGTAGCCAGTCATTCAATTTATCCTCTGTTACAGTAAATCAATTTCATGTCACGGAGCTCTTAGAAGGTAATCCTCAATTTGAGACCACGCGAAAGCAAATCTAAGAGATCTACAACAGGCTTCCGATGTACTTCGTATCTAAAACTCTCCTCGAACCTCTCGTAACACGTTCAATGAGAGAGCTACGATTTCTATCTTTCGCGATGAAAAGAATGGAAAAAAGGATTTGTTCGTTTGATTTCCTTAAAGAATGACTAGGACACGAGAAGTAATTAAAGTCGATACATATAGACCTCGCATTGAACGCGTGGATCCAAGCTTTTTCGCCTGTTCCAAATTTCTCTAAAGCCATAAAAGTCTCACCTCATCTTCGTCTATAACCGGCACCTTATACTTTATCTCTCCGGATGGTCCCCTCACTCTTCGCTTCTGCATGCAAGGGCTGGTCTTGATAAAGTCCCAGGTTCCCTCGAAGAACAGATTATTATAGTCATCCAACGCGTCCATAGACCTGACGGTGAAGTGTACCTCGACTATATTCGAGGTGGACTTGACGTTCATCGGTAGGGATCGGTTGGAGCAGAGGCAATCCCGTTGGACAGGCGGAGCGTTCGGCCATGGAAGATCGAGCACCTGTAGATATCGAGCATGATTCGGTCTCCGGGGTCGCTTACGAATTAATCAGTCGACAGATTATTATAATTGCCATGGTGACGAACAAACGCGATCGGAGAGCATTAGCGTTTGTAATTGCGCTTTAAATTCACGGACGCGAGCCCGTGCCCTTCATAAATCCTGCGATCGATAACAAAATGGAACGAATGGCGGAGCGGGAAAATGGTCGATGACGGTGGCACGGTTTCGTTGCTCGATCGGAATTTCAGATTTATTTTGGTCACGCGAACGTTCGTTCGCCTCGGTTCGATTGTCGTGCATCCCTCCGCGATCACATCGCCGTTTACACGCCGAATTTCTGATAAAGTTTTAATGAAAACGCGGTCTCGTTAATTACAGCCTTTGCCCTCGCGCAATCGCCGACGGCGCAACTATCGACGGAGATTCTTTCGATCGTGGCTGGCAAACTTTAAATTAAAATCGTTGCTCGCTTGCCGCTGTGCTCCGGTCTTTCGACCGAATTAGTAGCGTCTTGGGAATTTATTATCCAATTAGTAAATCGTCCGATTATTATTCGCCTTTGATTCAATTTTACAGATTACGGAATTTTGTAAATTTAACTCGAATGGGAATACGAATGTTCGATCTTCGAATATCGTTTACTCCGATTCTGTGATTAATCTTTAAACAAAATTGTATGACGGTATGATTGCTTGCGTTTATACGAACAACGGCAGGCTTACAGCTTTGTCGGAACCGTGCAGTTGTTCGTCGGGTTAACAACTGTATTCAGGAAAGATGAATGGCCCTTCTAGCGCTCTCGTGTCGCGCAAATATAAAATGGAGCAATGCCTGTTCGAAGTTCGTTCGAAGATTAATTGGAACATGCGACTTTGGCTCGTTATTACACGCGGGAAAAAGGGTGTAAAACGAAGAATCTGAAGCGCTTCGGTGCGCTTTCAATGACCGTACAAAGAAAAAGGATATCGAACGAGCGAATAAACCACGACCTGTAAGTACAGTACGTACGTCGAAAGATATCACGCGCGATAAACGCTTCCCTTCGAAATTATGCAATCCGTATTGAAAACGCGCTGAATAAAAAAAGACAAGGAAAATTGAGAAACTGAATACAATTTCGCGATCCAACGTATTCACGTCCGACGTCCGCTATATCTCCAAAAACTATCTTACGCCAGAGGTAGCGGAAGTCTTGGAGGAACGGATAGAAATCTCGAATCACATTTTGGCTAAGGTTGAACTAACAGTGAAATACGATAAAATATGGCACGATAGCACAGATATTTCGGCGGAAGACGATGTAACGTTGAACGCAAGTAGCGCGTTAGGTGTTTGATCGCGGAAGAGCGTAGCGTCTTGACGCTTTCACGGCCAGGCGTTTCCTGCACGCGAAAGTTTCTTATTCTCTCTGCGTAATTCTGTTGCGTCCTCCTTTAAATTAATTTATTTTCTAAACGTTCTAACATTCCACTATATTTTCTCAATGACTTGCAAACGCCTGTTTTATTTTGCGATAATTTTCCTACGACTACGTACGTTATCACAGTCATTGGCAGCCAAAGTCACGCGTATACACACGTGACACTGGTCGTGAAAGCGTCGTGAAAATCGTCTTTCCCCAGAAAGTGGTACGTACGCATCAGACTCTTATTCGAGATTTTCAGTGAAATTTCGGGAACGCCGTACGACTCACCTTCACGGAGAAGTTGTCCGATCCGACGCAGAGCAGCCGATTAAAGTCCGGGCTGGAGACGCTGCGGCACGTCCGGTTTCCGTTCAACAGCTTGTTGAACCGCAGCTTCACGATCTCATCGTGCTCGCCCTCGAATCTGTACACGCAGCTGGAAAATCCGTTGTAGCCTGCACTCGTGTCACTTAATCGAATTTACATGGCCGGTCGGCCACGCAAAGGAATCGCTTTCCCGATCGATAACACGTCGAGGAGATTACGAGGAGGAAAGTGACCGGTCAACGACGTTCCTCCTTCGTTAATTGACCAGCGGTCAAAGCAATCATCGGTTTCTATTCCTTTGCAAACTTCGCGGACTCGTATCGAGCATTATCTCGACCAAGTTTTGCCTATTTTGTTTTGTTTGTTAATGTCGTTAATGGTGTAAATAGAAAGCGGTAACATAAGGAAGTATAACGGCGTGCGAAAGTATCCAGCCAGATAGATTTTTCGCTTTATCGCTCTAAAAAAGCGGCATTTTAAAAACGTTTCGGTAATATTATACGACTAACGTAACAGCGTGTGTGTTAGTTTTTTTAGATAGCCTTTCCTTTTACTTGTCATACTCTGACATCCTCGATGTTATTTAAAATTCTTTCCGCCCTGTCACCTTTTGAAAAAATTATCTGGCTGTGAATTTTTCCACGCCACCGTATATCTGGTGAATGTTCGGGACAATTTTTTCAATTTTTGCCAGCGATGGGTAGTAACGATCCAGATTGCAGGAGAAAATAAAACGATCTAGGGCAATTCCTCTGCATTCTATAAACGTAAAAGATATCGATAGAAAATTCAAAATTTTGCAACCTTGAAGGAAATATCGAAGGAAATAATATTTGCAACTTTGAATAATTCACCCTCGAAATATTACAACTCTCTCCCTCTCTCTCTTTCTAGAAAAAGAAACAAATTGTACAAATGTCTCGTGCAGCGCTTCCGAGATAGTTTTACAACATTCTACTGGCCGCTACGTTTTGTCCCTCTCCCCAGACAACGAGTATCGCGTAATCATAATTACGAACAAAGTAAACGAGCACGCGATACAGCCTGTCCACGCGTGAAGCAGCAGTGGAATTCTATTTTTTTTTTTATTATTTTATTTTAAAATTTTACAATTTGTCCGGTAGGACATTTGGTAAAATATTTTAACTTAGTGAATAAAATATAGCATGTGGATGGTTACCCCCAGTGGGGTTCCATCATCCTGTTTATTATGTTATATCCTTTGTGAGATCTGTTGGGTGTTTCCTTTTCAGTCTTCTATCTGTTTGCTGTGTTGGTCGTTTCCACAGCCAGTCGGTTCGGGTGTGTTGCTACTCTTTCTCGGTACCTTCACGCGTACCTGCTAATTTCCTCCTTGACCGTTGATATTCCCAGGTCCTTCCGAATTTCCTCGTTTCTGACGTACCATAGGGCATTTACCATTGTTCTTAGAATTTTTGCTTGAATCGTTTCTATTTTGTTTATATGGCTGATTGCTGCTGTCCCCCATAATGGTATTCCGTATGTCCATATTGGTTTTAAGATTGTTTTGTATATTTTTACTTTGTTTTCTAGACTTAGTTTGGATTTTCGGCTTGTTAGCCAGTACATTTGCCTCCTTGTAGCCTGAATTTTGTCTATTATTGATTTCATATGCTGTTTCCATGTGAGTTGTGTATCTACGTGGAGAATTCTATTTGAACAGCAAATAACGATGCGAGCGACGATCGATGGGAAAAACCGGGCTGCATTTATCAACGATAACGACCGGTCCACCCCTTATGAACGAAGACTTTCCAAAGTAGGTGTAGTCACGGTGGTGCGAAAAGAGAAAGGACCAGCCGCGAAGACGTAAAGTCCATTTTATGGCCACATAAAACAGGACGTCCGGCTTTAATGGCCGGCCAAGGGAACTTTCGGCGGGATGGGATCGATGAACGGTAACGGAATTGGAGAGTTGTTCTCGCGAGGTCGAAAGCAAACGGCGAAATTCAGTGTTAGTAGGACTTTCGACGATGTTTGTGTTTCCTTTTGGGAGTTTTGTTGATCGAGGTGGAGTTTAGAGGAAGCGGAGGAGGTTCGAAGGGTAAATAGAGGGAAATCTGTAATAGGGGAGGTTGGCAAGGATCTTGTACGACTGTTTCGAGGGCTGCGAGAAATCTAAAAGGATGAAAGAGAGAGAAAGATCGTAGCGGAAGAACAGGTGTTGTCGATTTGCTCAAGTTTACCAGGTGATTTGGAGAAATTTTAAAGAGGAGACGTCTTTATTTTACTTCGTTTGTATTACTTCCAGGAAGTTTGTTAAGTTTGCTAAGCTCGCGAAGTTGCAGCAAATAGGAAGAAGCTGTAAACGTTATTTGTAGCACACGGAAGTCTCAGTCGCGTACACTTTGATAGCCGTCTTTTCCCTCGTTAAAAATTTTCCGACCTCGCGATTGCCGAAACGTTGGTCGGTTATATTTCCAGACGAGTCTAGATATATCGTAGGAGGAATGAAAAGATGCAGCAGCAGCCAGAAAATAATCGCGTTTGACGAAGAGCGATCTACTGTGGCGACACTGTCGAAGGTATTCTAAGAAAAGAAGACTCTTCCTCTTCCTCTTTTTCTCCCTCGATACCGAACAGGGTCGAGGAACTTCACGAGAGACGACGAGACGCGGAGCGAAACACTAAAAAAAAAAAAAAAAAAAAAAAGAAAAAGAAAAGAAGAGAGAGGAGCAAAGAAAAGAAGAAAAAGACGCGCACACTTTCGTCGCGATGCACAAAGGGTCTATTTACGGCTGGCTATCGCTTTTGCAGGTGAAACAAAGAGGCGAGCTACTGACGTGCGTCTCATTCGAAATCGCGGAATCGTTTGCGCGTAAAAGGAGCACCGTTCAAGCCGGATGCGGCCGACGGAAAGAGAATGAGTTTGTCCTCGTTAGATCGTCCCGTCATTTTCTCCGGGCAGCCCTTTGAATGGACAGATCGTCGATTGAAACCTCGCGCGTCTTGCTCCTCTCCTTAACACTTTACCGACCGATGGCCTATTAATAGGTTTTTGTCGCCAACGCTTATCGACCGATGGTCTATTAATCGGTTTTTTGGTCGCCGACAATCTTTCTCATTATTCGAGCAGTAATTTGTTATTTAGTACAAAGGTACCTTGCTCGGTTGCGTCAGTTGCGTTGCTTCGTAAGCTCCCACAGTTTTATATCAATTTGGAAAACTTACCGTTCGCGATGAACGAAAGAAAAGAATGGTATTGGAGAGTCTAAACCGAAACAGAGCCGGCGCCAGGGAAAATCTGCGCCTGAGATTCTGCACGGTCGAACGTGCGTATGCCGTTGAATCGCTAGCGGTCGGTAAAGTGTTAACTTTTACATATTCCCATGGGACGAACCTGACTTCGTTGCCCCTACCATCGTTAAGCACACGATTATCGTTGCTATAACGTTTTACTGTACCCTTTTACGTTCGTCTATCTATTTGGGATTTATAGTTGCACAGGACTCAAGATGCGGTAGAAAGCTACTAATATAAAGGTAACGAGTATTTTTAACAAAGCGACAGTCGTTTGGATCTTCTGAATTCTTCAGAGTATTCTCGGAGTAAATTCTCTATTCGATATCCAATACTTTTTAGATAACATCGAGAGGCGGAAGCGACAGAATTATTGTTCTATTTCTCGTCAGAGCAAAAAGCATCAAAGATTTTACCTACTCGTGATCATTTCCTCATTCACGAATTTATTTTCCCAATTTTACTGCCGAGTTCTTTGTTTATAATTTAAAATTTTTCTCTTTCATATAGGAACAACGATGAGAAGATAAAGAGCAGGAATTGCCCCGAGCGACGTAAATCCTCGTCGAGGCTATAGCTGGCGTTCAGTGGCCCCGATCTTCGTCTTTCACCATGGCCTTAAGGACATTACGGTATCGAGAAAGCGTCTGGAACAATAGTTAAGTGGCGGTAAGGTGGACTCACCTCATATTTTTCGTGCCGCCACGGCCATAAAGGAAAATGTCGCGTGGCGCCTGGAATCTACGATCGGGATAATGATCCCGATTGCGGCTGTAGAAGATCCTCGAACACGGCCCGCTCCCGTAAGGATCGCCGTCCTGGTGTAGATCCACGAATTCGTAGAGCGCGCGAAAATTTACTGGCCTGTGGAATGGAGAAAAATTTCGTCATCGGTATGCGTCTAAAGCTTGTTAAAGGTACGTGGAACGTCGAGCCTCGACAATTTGAAAATTTTCACTGATCTTTTTACATATACATAGAGTAGATTGGGTTGAGTAATAAATTCACCAGCGTATTTCACCGGCGCGTGGATCGTTATGAATGTGCCGAAAATGTTATGAATATTATTCGGAGAATGTAAAAATACCTGTCGGAATTTTCCGATGGGAGATTTCTAGAAAACTGAAATAAATCGCTTCTCGATCAGATAGATTTTATCGCGTTCGTTTAACCAAATACGAACGAACTTATGACTCGACCTAATAAAATATACGCTTTCATGTAAAAACATTGTGCAATTCGTTCCTTTCGAAAATTTCTTATTACACGATAGCTATAATTACCGGAAAGGTGAATGCGACTCGTGCCGGGTACAAAGACCGCACTGCACGTCTCTAGTATATAGAGAACATCCTCATCATGGTGATCGTGATCGTAAAAGTATGGACGCGCTAAAAATACGGGATTATTCATCGAAACGCGTAACAGGTCATCAACGTTCGATACTATAGAGAGGAATTATCCCTCGCAGGTTGTCGACGTCTGTCGCTTATCGAAGCACGTCGCAAAAGGGGTTATTTACATTTTATTTTTCACTGCAAGCCCGACACGAAGACCGCGTATTCGAGCGTGATAGCCGCACGGAACGCGGATGCGTCGCACGGTCTAGTTAATCCTTTCCGCATGAAACGACCCTCCCTTTCCCCTAGCTTTATTAACCCGTTAAACGAGGCGATTCCTCGATCATCACCGCCCCCTTGTGCGGCCAATTAAAAAATGACTCGTGCTGGCATACGCGAGTCCCGATGCTTTTCTTTTTATCCAGATCCGCTCGATTTAATTGAACTCCCTCGGTCGGGCTTGTATAATGGCATATCGGAAAGGCGTTTCCAACGATGCGATCGCAAAGGGCGAAGGGATGAACAAGGCTCTTCGCAATGGGGATGAAAGTTACTCGGGTTAGGTTGCTCTTTTCCTTCTTTCTACCCGAGAGAGTTTAGAAATTTGTTTGTCTTGTAGGATAATCGCAATTTTCAGTTTATCGAATACGACCACCGGTCATAAATATCACGACACTCGTCGCATCTCTGTTAAAAAAAATCTAACGATCTTTGCTTTACTTCGTATTTTATATTATAATTTCTTTTTTTATACTTAACGTTGTTAAGAACGGTATTTAACGTTTATAAGAATAAAATATGGAATACAAACTTTTCATTGATGGATTAGTCTTTGAGAAAATCGAGTTTCGAGATTTATCAAGTATGCTTGAACGATTATCCGACTGTATATGAGTAAACGACCAATAGGATGTTATCGTAGAACAACAGGATGTTATCTTAGATGTTATTGTAGTTATTTTGCTTAGTTAGGAATCGATTTGATACTTACGTGCGTATGATAAATTGCCAAATTTATTTTTTCGAAAACCAAGCGTCTTGAGAAAAAATTGTATTCTGCATTTTCTCCTGTCGATTATTTAATTCTGTCCAGTCCGGAATTAGCCATGTTCAAATATACTTGATCAATTTTCAAACTCGATTTTATCGTAAACCAAGCCTTAAATGAAACAATTTTATTCCACATTTTCGTCTTACT
The DNA here is from genome assembly GCA_014825925.1 of Bombus breviceps. Taxonomy (NCBI): domain Eukaryota; kingdom Metazoa; phylum Arthropoda; class Insecta; order Hymenoptera; family Apidae; genus Bombus; species Bombus breviceps. The sequence continues at coordinate 8,015,154 of CM026189.1, read as the reverse complement.
TTTTCATATAGAATCACTTTGTGCTCGCTTGTATGTGTTATTCGATCACATCCCGTATGTATATATATGATGAATGAAATAACAGATTTATAATAGCAATAGATGCCGGCCCGCGGCAATATTTGAGTTAACGATCGTTAACTCTCTGTTCGAACACCCTTTAGGAATTGAATTTCAAAAAACTTGCTTTGCTTCGATACGTGTTTGTTTATTTTTAATGAACAGTTCATACGCCGATTTTCGCGTTTCTGATTTTAGCGAATAGAGAGGCACGTTTATCCTTTGGGAAAAAAGCATAACCCTTCTGCGTCCTCCACCAAGGGGTGAGTTTCGAAGAACGCTTCAACGCGTGTTTATTTTTAATAAAGAGTTCGCATGCCGAATTTTACGTCCCCAACTTTGGCAACTCGTGGGAAACGGATATCCCATAATAAAAAATTGTATCTCCATTTTACCCTTCTTGGGTCTTCCATTTCCAAAAACCTCTTCGTATCCCGTGGCTACCTCCTAAGACTAGTGTCCAAATTTCACGTTTGTAGAGCTTGAGCTGAGTGTGTTGATGAGTGTATCAGTTATTTTTGCATTGTATATTTTTTTTTTATTATTTTATTTTAAAATTTTACAATTTGTCCAGTAGGACATTTGGTAAAATATTTTAACTTAGCGAATAAAATATAGCATGTGGATGGTTACCTCCAGTGGGGTTCCATCATCGTGTTTATTAGGTTATATCCTTTGTGCTGCATTGTATATGTACGTATATGTCGGAGATGAAAGGACATCGGGGCCTTTCTTTTGGAACGTTTGGGAAGGTCCCCAATGCTTTAATCCAGACTTTTTATTATAGCTGCACTCAAATAATAAAACTGAGGAATAGTTGTTTATGTTCTAATCCGAGTATAGGTGCCCGAGGTTTATGACAGTGGGCTTGGGCTCGAAGTGACGTAACGTGTCACTGAACGTAGCCACGGTCAAGGTAGGGACGTGTACCTAACAGAGGTATGGAATAATTATATAGCTCTCCTTAAAAACAAAGATTGACCCGAGAGGTACGGAGAGGTCATTTCATTCAGATAAGTCCTACTTGTACGTTGAATCACATCAGCATCGTGTATCACATCGCATTCGTCATCCCGTTGGCCGTGGATTCGTTATCGAACCTAAATTCATCGTCATCGACGTCTCGTTTATCCGATCGCCGCTATTACTTGTTAACTCTTGTATTAATCACATCTGTACCAATAAAGATCAGCTAGAATACATAACCACGATGGCCAATTCGAGCGAAGATTCGTCAAACTCCAAAAATTCCAACGCTAACCCGATATATAAATATAAAATAAAAACAACAAAGAGCATGCAGTTTGTACTAAATATCAGCTGGTATCTTAATACTTGTAGCCGACACTGTATACACGTGACGTGCTCTGGTAAAATGAAGTTAACACGCGAAAATGACTTTCCGAGATAAACGCGTTTAAAGTTACGCACTCCGTGGTAAGTTCGTCTGCTTTGTTTTCAGCTATTTTAGACCTTCAAGAAGAAAAGGGTAGTATCTTCTTAAAAGAAGATAGTTGATTTCTTCATTTTTTAAAAATGTTTTATAATTTTTCTTAACGCAATAAATACTTGTCTACTATTGTTATCAATACACGACGTTAGTTGTTAACTTGTGAAGTTGATAATTATTCTAGAAAATTGGTTTGGTGCTTTTCCTTAGGAAATAACACGAAAAAGACGAAACGATCTTAATTGACTTTTCAACGCTTTAAACCCTTTCCTTACCAGACCACGTCACATATTTCTTCGTTCACGTGCCATTTCTATTTCTTTGGCGAAATTCATCTACTTCGGTTGCCGGTGTTTCTACAGTTATGAACTCTAATCGCGTTGTTATAAATCAAATTCGATATATCGGCACGATAAGGGAAACGAAATAATTAGAAAACGTAATTGCGAAGATATGCGAACATATACGTACATTGACGAAATACTGCGACAGCTGTTTGTTCCAGGATTGACTTTCAATTCACAGAGAAATTTCTAAAGACCCGGGCTCCATGGAATCTGAGCGTTTCAGTGACTTGCAACGGAGCGGTCGACGCGCAGGAAAAATCGCTTCTTATAAATAACTGATATTGGAAGAACCGTGGCGGAGAAACGGAAGAAAAGAGGTTGACGACGGGAGGTCGGTAGCGAAAACGTGCAAGTGCGGCAGATATTGCGCTGCGTCGCCATAAAACCTCCGCATTCCTCGCGTGTAACGTTCTGTATCGATTCCACGAGCTCCATGTCACGAGCAAATTTCGTCTGAATTTATATTCAAAGCTTTCCACCCCTTGAGCGCGCAGAAAGGAAGGAAAAAAACGAGGAATGGGAAGAGTAGCACGACATCTCGAAATACCGGAACTTCGACCTCTGATTTCTCGAGGAAGCCGACTCTACGCGAAATATACGTCTCCGTTCAAAATCTTCGTTTCAAGTTCCGAGCTTAATTTGCCTGGAGAAGTTTCGTTTCCTTTGACTTAAACGTCGGTCGATCGAAAGAAACGATTACTCGACGTTTCATCGAGCGAAGGATTAAAGGCTCTCTTCTTTCTCGTCGTGGATTATCAGTCTGCGATAATCTTTGCTTCCCATTATCGAAGATTAAAGATATCGAATAAAACGCGTGAAAAATTCAGCTCACACGAAAATATCCAATAGCTTCGATTTGTAGGTATTAATCTTCTACGATGCTATGTGACTCTAATCTGGCCATGTTTCCTGCGTTATTTTTTTTCATCCCTATGTTATCGTATCGCTGCAAATAATTCGTTCGTAATAGTTATTTATTAAACCGTGGATATTAATGCAATTTAAGTACAAACTGTTTTTCTATTTATCTTTACGCGTTATGCTGTACCGTGTAAACTTTCGAGCTTTGAAATATACCAGATGTAGAAACAGTTGCTCTCGCGTATCGCAACCAAAAGGAAGTTCACAATCGTGGAAGATTAAACGAGATATCTAAAGGATTCGTTCCCTAATCACCGATGGTTGCCGATAATTTTCGAGAAGCTCGGGAAAAGTCGGGGCCAATAAAAGCTCGTTTCCCGCGGATATTCCTGGCGAAATCTCATTACATCGCCGCTCGAGAGAAAACATAATACGCGGCCGTGTCGATCGATAACGCTCACGTGAAACAACGTCGAACAAAACGGCACGCGGCCTGTGTAATTGAAACGGAAACCGCTTTTCTCCCCCCGTCCCTCTCCTCTTCTCTTCGTTCATCCCCATTTCGCTTTCCCTCTTTCCCCCCCGTATCGTGCAATCGAGTTACACTCGCCTGAGAGCCGTCGACTCGACCATCCGCATCTCGATGGTCAAACTGCTTCCGCTGGATACGAAGCTCTCGCCAAGGGAACAGGGGCGACTGGTGTTCTGTAGGATGGCGTGGTCGCAGGTTCGCGGCACCTTGTCCTTGCAATAACGCGCCAACAGGGTGGTGTTTCCAGCGGGGCGGGCTGCCTGAGGGTGCGATGGCTCGGCCGATCTGTCTCCGTGACGTTGGTGTTCTTTCTCGCTGTTCGAGATGGATTATGTTTGAGAGATCGAAACAGATCAAAGTAGCCCGAGGCGTGGATAAAGCGGGTGGCGTCTGTGCGACGAAATTTGGAAGAGAGAAGGGCGACGATAGAATCTTCGCGAATAACGCGTCACGTGAGCTTTACAAGAGACTCTTCTAATTGGAAATCCTTTTTATTGGTGCGAACCATGCTGCGTTCTTTTGGTCTTTCTCGATGTAATTGTATTTCTTTGAAAAATATCTCAGGTCTGAACGAAATACGAGAAAGCTATCGTCGATAAATTAATCTTGTTAAACGATTATAAATCGTAGTGAAAGGAAAGTTAGAGGATGTTGCAGATGCGTATAAAGATCGGAGAATCGTTGCAGCGTCAATTTTCTCGTTAATCTCGTCATTTTTCTCGTATCCACTTTGACATATCGTAACGAAATGAAGATCGTTATCTAAGACGAGATTAAGATAAGAAACGCGGGACACCGGTCCGCGGTTCATGGGCGAATCTACTTTCCACTAATTTCCGAGCTTCAAACACCGAGGGTCTACGTATAAATCATCCGAATCGCTGCATAGAAATTTCTGAACCGAGGGACAAGTTACCCGAAACCTCTTTACATAACCCAAACCCCCTTCCAAACTCTCGGACAAGAAAAACCAAACTACATCCAGGCAAGAAGATCTGTTAACAGCATGGCGTAACAAGAAAGCAAACTCAACTAAACAGAAGCAAACACGAGGATACCGCGGTTTAGCCATTGGTCGTGCAGTATATAAAAGCAGCGCAGACTCTGCTACAGTAGAGTTCACGAATTTTGGTCAGATAGGAAGAAATCGACGATCTTTTTCTCGCGTGCGGTTCGCCTGGAAGAAATAGAAAGTGGTTATAGACTCGACAAACGTTCGAGCATTTTGACGAGGAAATTTCGACAGATCCGAGGAAACGAGAGCTGTGAGAAATACGTTTTGACGTTTCAAGAAAAACTGAGACCACGCAAGCGGTTCCCCGGGTCGTTACGTTGATTTACGTTTGAAGCTCTCATCTACGAGTTGATCATATCGCAAAAGCTATTAATATCTTAACTTTGGTTCAATTATTATTGGAAAACGTAGAATGCTGCGTGTCAGTCATATGTCACTGCATCGATCGATATTCCGCAAAGAGAACCGACGGATTAAAGGTCTCTGTTTTGTGTTTGTCAGAGGTCGATTCCTGTTTTCACGAGTCCTCTGGGAAATGGCGTCTCCACGGATCCGATGCCATCGATGATATCAGTGACGAAAGTTGCGCGGAAATCAACTAGCAATAACCGTGATGTTCTTGATTTGGGACTCGACTTTGTACGCTAACATGTATCCGATCAAGCAAGATATCTTGAAGATGATTTTGGTCCGAATCGTACATGGCTGCATCCCTGAATGTCACTGCATAGACGGATTCGTGGCTGCTTTGTATTTCAATTTAACATCTCGCTATATTTCTTCCAGCGAACGTTCCGCATGAAGTTCTATGGTTACAGTGGATGTGTGCTCCAATAAACTGTCGTTCCGACGAACGAAACATCCAACCACCGAAGTGCATATACATAGTCATAAGTAGGTCGCGGATTTTTACGCGTTTCCAGGAAATTGAAAGTTGCAAAAATGCACAAAATGTGCACGATGTTCAAACATATACGAAATATTCGAAATACAGGGTGTCCCAGTATTGATGATACAGTCGCGAATCGGCTGATTGTAAATAAGAAAATAAGTTCCAAATAAATATGGAATACATTTTTTTCACTCGAGGTTTCGTTTTCGAGAAAATCGACTTCGAATTTCCTCCGAGCGCGTATGCGTTTGACTATGTCGTGGTTAAATGGATCTCGGTACAAACCATTATTTACTTTATCCATTTATGTAGAAGCGTACATATTAAATTAAAAGTTTATTCCGAAGGCAACACAAGTCTTCCACGGTTAAAAGCGAGGATCATTCTCGCGTTCGAGGTAAAAGTGAAAATACGGTGGAAAGCGTGCACGAAAATCTAACTCGGAGAGCGCAACTGTGTACGCGGTACCGGTGACCAGTATTTTCAACAATATTTGCATTAATGAAGTAAATCTTAAGAATCACGTGCCTTATCATAACTCATAAACCTATGGCACATGATTTGTGTTCCACGATATAGTCAAGTGCATGCGTACTCGGAGGAAATTCAAAGACGACTTTCTCGAAAACAAAGTCTCGAGTGAAAAAAATGTATTTCATACATTCGACTTATTTTCTGTACAATCAATGTACCATCAATTCTGGGACAGCCTGTATTACACTTATTAAAACATTCAGTGGATGAAATAAATTTCTACTTAGGTTTCATCTGTTTAAAATTAGATCTATAAAAGATCAGGAATTTTAGTAGTCACGTAGTTTAGTCATAAGATTGTTCTGACGTATCCATGGGAACACGTATCCACTATAATCGTAGTCTTGCTCGAAGAACATTCGAGTCACCGAGCTCCTCGTCAGGAACTCGAACGAAACACGAAGACGAGGATCGGTTTTCCGGAAAAACCAGCGTAACAAGCGGAAGCTCGTCGGCTCTAACGAGGCATTCGCGATTAATCAAAGGGGATTAAACCGACCAGGCAAGATCGTAGCACTCGGAGAGTGGCATCATCTCGCCGTCCCACACCATAAGGGTGGTGGAGCAGTCCTCGTCGCTGCTCGACAAGCTGGTGCCTACGTGGAACTTGAGGATGGACAGCCAGACGCGGAACTGTGGCTGCGGTGGTCGCGGTGCCGGTCTCCTCCACACGGTTCCCGGCCTCTGCTCTGGAAACTTGGGCAAAGGACGCGGTGGCGTTGGACTTGGAAGCGCCGGCCCAGCGCCGCGAAGATGATACAGGCACGTGCTGTTCCGTGGCAAGGAATGCCGTGGAGATGCGAGCACACCACCCCCGCTGCCCTGCAGCCAGAACTCGCAATGTTTGTTCTTCGCGTACGTCGGCGAGTCGGCGTCCACGAACTTCACCTGCAAGCACAGTTCGTTGGGAAACAACGAGATAGGAACCAGGGGAAACACGGAAGAATTATTTTGGTCTTGTAGACGTTTCAAGGTTTATACTTTAATTTCTAGAATTATTACCAATAAAAGAGGGAATTAACGTTGGAAACTCAAGGATAACCTACGTTGTACCAGGCACATTAGAACTTCGACGGTTTATCGTTTGAGCATATCGCTCGAGTTCGTTCTACTTCAGCAACGATAGTTGTTGCCGTTCCAACAGGAATTCAACTTTTCAGACGATTAGCTACTACGTAGAAAACAGAGGAATTTATTAATCCTTATAAATGTTTATAGAAAAGAAGGTAAACAGATGAAAAAGGATGGTAGAAGAAAGGGTACAATACGAGTTTTAAAATTCGTTACTCAGTTCTAAAGGAATTCATCGACATTAACGTCTCTTAACTCGTTGGAAAAAAGGAAGAAATGAGGGGAAAAAAGGGAGGGAAGAAGAATCCCCGTCCTAAAATTCATTATCTCGTTGGCTCGTCGTTCCCGAAGAAAATTGTGGTAACGGTGGCTGCTCCGACCAACCATTTAAATGCGATCCGTGAACCAAGGGGGCGGTAGTTCGCCACCGTCAGGTGTAAAGCACGCTGTTCCGGCCCCATGAATGTTTGAACAGAATTACCACGTACTTGCACTTCTAATTGAAAGCCGTGGAGCGAATGCGGCGGCGTTGGATGCAGGAACGTGCCGTAAGGAGACGTGGTGAACTCGACCAGGATCTCGGTTCCGCTGCTAGTGGCTTCCGGCACCGGCTCACCACCTCCGCAGAACTTGAGGATCACCGGGTCCCGGGTCGTGTAGCCATCATACACGGTCACGTAGTCCTGTGGGCCAAAACGACGTTCCTTTTCTTACAATTAATACCATTCCATGGGAATAATGATACGACGAGAAAAGAGACTGGAACTTTTTAGTTAGAATCGATGGAATATTTTTCGAACAGCCACGGTTAATCGAAAAGTCTTTGGCATATTTTGTATCGCACAGATGAAGTTTGCAGAACGATGCGGAAACAACAAAGTTCTACAGAGAAATCCAAACATAAATATAAAGTAAAATATTGAATTACAAATATCAAATATGCGCATAAAAATATAAATAACCTTGTAACACTGGCTGGCTCTTATAGCGTAGCAAAATGTATTTACACACCGTTGTATTTATCATAGTATCAATTTTGTATGGTTTATTAATGCTTCCATGCGACTACGAAAAATTTCATACCGTGTAAATAAAACGGAAAACCCGTTAAGAAAACGTATCGGAACATAACGCTACGAGCAAACACTTTTCGCAGCCACTGTAAATCTCGAGAAGATCGCGTTTCAATTTCTCAGAAAACAATTAATCGAATCGCTCGATCGGATCCGTCCTCGAGCAGTTTGACGTACGTTCGCAAACTTTCGTCGGTTATTTTGAAGCCACTCGCCAGGATTCTCGTGTTATCTTTCTTATCTGATCTGACCCTATAGTCCGCCAATAAATTTCGCTTATCAACTTAGAACACACGGCGATAGTTTCTCTTCTCCGCGGATCGATAAATTCGGCAGTGTGTTCGTGATTTAAGAAGCACACCCGCCGGAATTACCGCGCGAGCGTAACGACCGTTCGGCTTCGCCGTTACCGCGCCATTGGTCACGTGCATGGCGTTTCGCCCTGGCTAGCCATCGTTCGACGTCTCGGATTTATCTCGATCCATGCAATTTTCGTCGTTTCGGGTTTTACTACGTACCTGAACCACATCGCAGTCCTTCCACAGGCGAAGTTCGCGAGGCGATGATTCCGCTTGGGTGGCTGGCCTCGCTCTTATGGCCACCAATTGGCCCCGGGGCTGTTTCACGGAGATTAAGGCGTGTTTCCCTGCTGGTACGTCGTGCTGCCTCACCTGTGTCGTAAGATTAATACGGAAGATACTTAGGAGGTGTTGTACCGAGAGGTCGGATAAGTTTTCAACATTTTCTAAATTATAAACTTTATAAGGAAGACGGTTATAAAGAAGATTAATCTGGATCATAAAGTCCGATGAGAAATAAAAGTTGAATTATAAACTTTATTCCAACGCTTTTCTATGATACGAATTAACCCAAATGTACATCATTCTGTTCGGCGATCTTCTAACATCTGTCGGGTAATGCCATTATTCCATCCGCGTAGAATTTCTCTTATCTGTGAGCAGAAACCCGACCTCAAAAAGGTTTAAGACTCGTCCGATAACCCGATATGATGAAAGAAAAGAACGATCGTAAATAGAAACGGCGGACCGATTTCAGACGTCAGACTAAAAATGGATTACGCATGGACCATATTCTGCATTCTATCGCTTATATCGAATTAATAATAATCTTTGTTTCTAGACTAAAAAAAGAGACTTTGGTTCGCGGTTTTCTCGCTTTTATCTTAGCCGTGTACGTACTTTCCACGCTCTCGTTTCACCCATTCCTTTCGTAATCCTGTTCTTTCAGCCCGTTTATTAACGTTATCTCTACCGTTACGCTTATATCTATCTATCCATCTTCACGCATGTTCGTGTCGCTTATGTATTATCCGAAAAACAATTTATCGAACTTCGAATCAGAGAGGTGTATCGGTTAATCGAATGAACCATTCGTTCATAGGAGGGTGGTAAATTAAATTACTTCTCGATCAAAGCACCGCCGCGATCGCGTATTTCCTATCGCGTACGTCCCTAGTAAAAGCATAAACGTTTACACACCATTGTGCGCGTGTACTTCATTTTTTACGATATAGTCGTATCGATCGCTCTCCTGTCTCGATCCTATCGTCTTAATCAACGTTCCTTATCGAACGATTACACTTCGAGCGTCACTCGTGCCATTTAACGTCCTCGTTTTATTTCTCCCTATTTCTAGTCTAACCAACCTCTCTACTTCCCTGTTTACCACGCATTCCATACGATCCAATCTCCATTCCTCGTGTAACGAAAGTACCTCGTTGCGACTGTCGTGGAAACGACATTGAAATTGGCGCAACTTTCGCGAGGAGCGGGTGCAGAAAATTTCAGTGGTCGTATCGAAGTGTATTTAGCGGGTCGTATCGGCTTTAGCGGGCAAAAGGAGAATAATGGTGCGCGGGTTGTACACTCGTGGCGGTGCCTCGTAAATTTTCGTCGGAATGCCAACGTTGGTTGCGTTCGTTCCTCTTCGTTTCGAAACCGAGCCCGTGCATCGACCCGTTCAATTTGCTCGGACCGTCGTGCGATTTCGACCTGAAATACCGTTCCTCGGATTAGCCCGCAACGTTTCGCTTGTCACGGACAACATTCCAACGTCACACCCCTTTCCTTTCGCGCTCCACGGAACAGCTTTGTTAATATTCGTTAGAGCGTCGTCGAGATTTCGATTGGCCAACACCCTCTCATCGATATCCTCGCGGATCATCGCGGATTTCTTTGTCCGCAGGATGTTCCAGGGTTTTACGATCGCGTTCGTAAACAATCGGTAATTCGTGATTTCAAATAATTTCGTACAACCAGATCCTTCTAGCGCGATGATATTTTCTCTACGTGCGCGATTTTGCTTCGCAGTATTTCTTACGAGAGTATTTGAACGCTTATCAGTAGGAAACTTTCACGTTTATATCGTGCGTGTCACGTTTCAGAGATTTGGAGATTTTATTAAGGTCTATGACGAGAAAGAACGACCACGATCACAGTGATAAGGTTTGAGAGCAATCTGAGAATGCATATAAAATTTGCGAGATATTATATAAGATATAATATAGTAGAAGTAGTCGTGATAGTGGAGTCTGTTGTTTCGCATAACGCGCACGACTGACATATTCGTAAATGTTGAACATTTTCGCGACTATGCGTACATCAAAGTCGCTATTTCGAATGCGAATACCGTGAAAGTAAAAAAAATCACGTTGGTGATAGGCAAACAAGTTAATCGCTTCTCTTCCAGAATCTGCGTTCACTATTTTTATATAAATTTTCTTCCTTATTATAATAACTCGGATATCCACTAACAGCGGGGAAGTTGGAAAAATTCACGAAGCCTACAGGGATTACGTAAACACCAGAAATCGAGCAATTTCCAACGAAGGAGCTTCATCGTATCGGGCGACTTACTCGTTCCAACTTCATTCTTCCTTCGGACAGCTACATAAATTTTCAAATAACTCGCTAAGAAAGGCGGTCTCCGGAATCGTCGCCACGGACTGCGCGCTACAGATTTATGATCCCGTATTCGAGTTCTGCGGTACAAAATAAACAGCGAAGGCTTCTACAATTCGTACGAACGATTTTCTAACTCGATATTAAGTATCGTGAGAGTTTACAGCTTAACATCCTAGGTCATTTGCTAAAAGGATTTTCCACGAATCCCATATAACCCCATGAAGCTAGGAAATCGTCAAGTCTCGAACTTTATTCCTTCGTCTATTAATTTTCGAAAGAAACAGTCTTCCAACCCGACGCGAGATGTTACGTAACATAGACTAAGAAGATAGTAACGTAGCAGAAGCACTCGTGAGTCTTCCATATTGGAAGAAAAGAATCTTCCAAGGAACAATTTTTCAAGAGCAGTTAGCTCAGCGAGCGAACAATTTCTAATCGTCTCCTTGCGTGAAATATTATTTATATATACACACTTATATATAAAAAAGGTAAATTATCGAACGAGAGAAACTTTTATCAAGTTCTATCAGTCAAAGAAGGAAGGAACTTCTCAGAAAGCTATTTCTCGTCGTGAAGAACCCTATCCGGCAAACAGAAGAAGTTGCGAAAATTTTCTGCGCTATTCTTCGACGTTTCGTGTTTACAGGGCGGCAGGTGGTTATTCGAAAGTTTCCAGGGGTGGAAAATTTCGAACGGGCTTACCGCGTAGTAGCAGGTGAGATTGCGCGGGTACAATCCGGGAAAGTTGGGAGACTGCAGTCTGCACTTCTTCCGGTCGCAGTCGCTGAATATGCGGGAACAGTAGGTTCCGGATATCAGATCCCCGAGGTACTGCTCGCTGCTTGGTTTCGTCGTGGTCGATGGCTGTTCGACCATCTGCACCGGCATCGCCATCGAGCTGTTCGCGTAGTCGCTCGAGGACGTCGACAAAGTCAATTCCGTCGAAGATGGTGTTCCCGTCGGCTGCGTTATACCTGGAATCGTCATTTGTATTTCTTCTTTGTTCTATGTTCTTCGTTTATTCTGTAACCGCGCGTCTTTCTATATAGTTTACAAGATCGACGTTTGTATATATCCATTTTAAATCGATGATTGTTTCCTGCAATCTCGTATATCTTTATATTTATTTTATAAAATGCATGTTTTTGTACGTTCTTTTTAACCAATGACTTTTCTTTTTACGTATAATCTGTTTTGTAAAGAAGCTATTTTTGTCTGGGCGAAAATGGACGACGATTATTGACAATCAAACGAATCACGCGGCATTGAAATATAATCTACTTGGAAAATAGAATTGTGATCTCCATGGAACGTCGTTGAATGAAAAGAGTATCTAAAGATTCAAACGAGCTAGGGTGGAACTTCGTTTATACGAACATCGCTGTTTATATGAGCGCAATGGACGAACTATTTAAGGGATAAACTATTTGTTACCCGACAAGTTCATATAAACGAAGCTTCACCGTATCGCTAGAATGGATTCTATGTTTCTTTAAAACACTTCACGATCTAGTTACATAATTAATTTAATAATCACTGTCATTGACTATCAACGTTACTACAAGACGCCAGCCTCCACACAAGGATGCAGCAAGAAGAAAAAAAAAAGACAGAAAGAAAGAAAGAACGACTAAATCCATCTCGACTTGAGATAAAGAAAATCTTTGCAAGAAACTTCGATTTCCGTCCTCGACGAACTCGACGAGCTCGACACCGAAGAATTCGAAGCGCGTTGTTTTCAAAAGTATCCAGCTTATGTAAATTCCGTCTCATCCGAGCGGCGAAGTTATCAACGTAAGAGCATCGGCATGGAAACAAATCATGATAGAGAGCGAAAGAAGACGGAGACGTACGTACCGACGAATGGATTTCCGTAGCGTGCCACGGCGTCCGACTTCCTGATCATCTTGTACACCATCCTGAAGTCGAAATTGAATCCCGTCTGATCCTTACTGAGCCTGAGCAGCTTCAGCGTGATGGAGACGGTCTGGGTTTCGCTGTAGTAAATCGCGGGGCCCCAGGACGTTCCGCACCAGAGGCCACCAACGTCCGGCCGTTGGGCCTCCGAAATCTGCAGCGATCCGTCCGGGCAGCCCTCCGCCGTGAACGACACGAATTTCCCCAGGGTGAAGCTGTCGAACGTCAACTGAAATCGCCAGCACCGTAACGTCGATTAAACTTCCTACGACACTACGCTCTTTCTGCAATCTCTCAGCTTTCCGAGTAGTAAGAACATCGTGGAATTTATCGTGTTTCCTTTAACGCGTTCGCGGCTGTAGAAATTATATTATTACGCGAAAGTGTTCAGAGCTTTGCGTTCGCACACATACACACACAAATTTGATCTATTTCCAGATCGATTAGCTCCATGAAACAAAAAGCAGAGAAAATCGATGAAATTACTGTAAAACCCCAGTCGTTTGAACTTGTCAGGGGATAAATATTTTATATGATCGGAGTTCAATGCAAGAGGAGCTCGCCGATTTTCCTCATTATTTTTCGTCCACGTAACAGGAACTCGTATTCGGATAAGCGAATTCAGCCAGCTGAAGTTCACAGTTAGTTGCGCGTTAACTGAAATTTCCTTCCGATCGGCGGAGTTCTATACGAGATAAGCATCGATCAGAAGCACTTGGCTCGTTTAAAAAATTTCGGGAAGCGCAGTTAGCCGTCATGGTCTGTGAATGACTGGTACTGCATCTCTGTACCATTCAACTTTTGTATCATAGCGAGCATTGAGTGGAAAAAGATTAGTTACTTCGTCAGACGTTCGTTTCTTTTTTTGCAATTGTTCGATCTAATATTCCACCGAGTAACGATGGAAATCCTCCGAGTTGTTGGATGCTCGAGAGATACCGATTAGATATATCTGTTTGCTCGAAGTTCTCGGTAGTAACTTTCATACTAACATTTTCCTTTCGAAACTTTCCATCGTGCGCCATTAAACGCTAATATCCGGCAATGCATTACCGCGTCGAATATTCTAACGGTAAGCACACGCGCGAACATCTCACAGAATAGCTCTTCGATCTCTTTCACCCCTCTGGCTTTCGGTTCTGCGCGAGTAACCGAGTTATCAAGTATCAATCCCGTGTGGAATGATCCGACGACGATTAAAATATCGACGTTCCCCGAGGGTCGGAGATAGAGCATCGGAGAGAAAGAAAGAGTCGCGCGAGCAGTCGAGAGAGAGGAAGAGAGAGAGAGAGAGAGAGAGAGAGAGAGAGTGGCTTTGATAAAAACGACAAACACGCGAAAAAGAGCCACGAAAGGCTGGCAAACAGGCCGCGTATAAATAAATTTGGCAGCGCGTGGAAGAAACTTTCGGATCGCTCGTTCGTTTCGTTTACGAAAGTATTCGAGGCCGCGAAACGACGTTCGGTTATGCTTCCCTCCGGCTAACTGGCGCAATCCAAGCAATTTGCGTTATTAAAAATTCCACCGTTAATTTCTGCTCGTCTGGCAGACCGCGGTTCTGCCTTGTTTCCCGCAATTCTCTCTCTTTCCATCTTTCTTGTCGTTTCTTTTTTATTCCTTCTTCTTCTTCTACCTATGCTTCTTTTTCGCATTTCTTTTTTTTTTTTTAAATACCTGGCGCGCCTTTTCAACGGAGAAAGCAGCAACGTTTCTCGGCTGTCTCTTTCGCCCTCGCGATACTATACCGCGATTTAGCGAAAAGTTTCACTCAGACGGATATAAATTTCTTTGATAGCTTCGATTATGCGATGGTGCATTTACGAGGTACCTCGTTACTTGTCTAATTACTTCACGCAGCCATTCAGGATGTATGTTAATTAGGAATACAGGTTAGGGTCTTTGTTACGGGGGATAATCAAAGAGGCTTTCGGGCAAACTTGCCTGTATGATGTCTCCCAGATCGCCGCCCGGTGCGCTGAAGGTGAGCTTGCAAATGTAAGGCACCTTGTCCTCCTTCGGTCGATGGAGCTCCAGGTCGTAAGTTTTGCCCACGTCCCCGTAGTATGTTTTATTGCAGGCTGAAACACGAAGGACAAAGATCTCTCTGAAACAAACATTATCGATCGTCTGGTCGGCTAACTTACTTGGCTGCAGGTCGCTTGAACACGAGAAAACCGAGCTTCGATTCTAATGGCGCGGTCGAACGATCAACAAGTTGAGAAGCGCGTTCTTACGAATCTAAAGTTAGAGAAATATTCGTCGAATTACCGATATTCACGATTTTACGATTTATCACTGAAATTAAGTATCCAGATAGCGAGATTTAGCTTTGCGATGTCTCCACACGTGCACATTCTACCTTGGAACTTTTAGCCGACCCAAGTGACTGTACTTTCCTTTCGTTCGCTACGTCAAATCAAGGAATCGCGCTCGATCGAACGTCCTTGGCAGAAATCTTCGCCAAATTTCCGTGTAATCGGTATCGGCGACTCGATCAAAGGGTTCATCGAGGTGAATTTCGAGGTCGACCGGGCAAAGAATCGGCTGGGGCGTTCGATGAATTATCGATGGCTCCGGGCTAGTTTTCTTTGCTGGATCGTTTTCCGCAGAAAAATTCGATTCGTCGCGATCTCCTCTATCTCGAGTTAAAAGGAGAACACCGGTTCTCGATCAAAATCCGTGGTGAAAGGAAACGTATGTAGTTCCTTCGGGGTAACGCGACGTATCCAACGTGTATCGATCAGGCGCTAATCATCGAACTACCATGGAAAAGCCGGATTTCTATAGCTTTTCATTCGTATAACTTCTATTCGTAAACACTCGTATTGTTTTTGAAACGCGTGCAACGATACGTCGAATGAATCGACGTATCGATGCCTCGAGGTCATGGACGTTTTCAGGTAACACGAACCGTCACTGAATTTGCGATAAATTGGACGCGCTGAATGGATACGAAGCTTTCACAAAAGTATCTTGAAAATCGCGGATCAAAGCGACTTCTGTAATTGGTTTCATTCGATTGTAATTACGGAATAACGCGAATGTGTTTATTTTTAAATTACCGATCAATGGATCTGAATTTTAATGGCCACTCGCGAATGTAGGAGAATGTTGAGTCGATGAATGGTGTATAGAAACTGCGATACCTTTTCATAAATTTTGTCGAAACGCGCGCTGGGCCGATTAATGGGGAAGAGCGATCAGATTCTCGCTAAAACTTATAATACGTTACAGTACACCGCGATAATAATTTGTAGACGAGTAACGGGGATAAATAATTATGGTAACGAATTTCACCGGTATAGTGGAAAAATAAGTATTCTTCTAAAAATTCAGTAATTAAAGTATATTCGTGGCGTACGCGTAGCGGCTCGCGAAAGTATTCGAACACCTACCACTGGAAAATTTGCATGAATATATTATATGCATTGTATGAAACTTTTTGAAACTTTGTTAGCGGCGTAATGAGACACGACTATCGTGATTATACTGGTAAAATTGGAAACCAGTCTGAAAATCTACGTGAAAGTTGCAACACGTTTATTACACATATATACCATGCGAAAAATTATAAACCATACAGAATGAACAGTGGTCTTAAACGTATAATTCGTGTTAAATATGGTCTCGTCATATTGTAACTTACATTATAGCGAATAATTAACCTCGTTATATTATTGCGAATAATTGAAATACCTTAGCGATCTCTACGAGGCGTGTACTTCCAATAAATATCTTGCAAATTTCATACATTTACAGTGTACATTTTCAAATCACACAGTTTGTATACTATATATATGTAGTATCGTGGACGAAAGGCCTAAGAGATATCGGGCGAACTATAAACAATGTCGCGGGAAAGCCGAAGTGCCGATAGGCCCAACAACGTATCGTCGGCTCTTCGATCGAATAGTTTCGCGGAAAAGGCCTGCGTGACCCTGGTCACCAGTGGTTGCGGAACACGTACGTGGTGGGGCTAGGACAAAAGACAAAGGGATGCTAAGGGAAAAAGACGAGTTAAAAGTCAGAGAGAGAGAGAGAGAGAGAGAGAGAGAGAGAGAGAGAGAGAGAGAGAGAGAGAGCGTTGATGACGAGATTGACTATCTAGTTGTCTTAATTATAATACGTTATAGTGATTAGTTCACGTTAAACAACCATCGTTTCTTGTTTAACCAACATCTGTGTTTAGATCATTTATTGTAAATAAACTAATCGTAGTAGAGATCCAACATATACATAGAAAGTTTCTAAGACTGTTCGAATACTTTCGCGAACGTTGCGCGTTTTTATTTTTTTTCTGCAACGAACGATCCTCGAGTTCATCACCGAGGACAGATTTTCCAGAACGGTAGCATAATCGTTGAAAAATTTGTATCGTGTATGTCAAAGAAACCGAAACTCGCTCGCTGATTAAGTTACTTTGGCTTCCTCTATCGCATGCTCCGTGCAGAATTACATTGTGCAGGACGGCTACGTTACAATACTAGTTCATTGTGGGGCTTCAAGGGCTCATCATGCGCGTATATATAGGATGGAAATCGAGGCTAACGTCGGTGGTGGGCCAATACGAACGTTTACACATATATACAGAAGCGCGCGCGCTCGCACAAAAACACACACGGACACGCTATCGACGGGGTGAATGGGCCGAGAACACAATGCACGCCATTTCCAGGCATCGGGGTCTCATTCCTAATCAGAATCCTAGTTTGCCTGGCTAATAGCGCGCCTGAAATCTGGCCACCTTGTCTTCCCCGCGTCGTAACTTATCGCTATAACCAGATTACCCCGCCAATTTTCATCGTCCGTCGAATCTACACGAAACGTTTCACCTGTTAGTTTCGCTTCTCGCCATTGGAAATGCCATTACGCCTTTCAACGTATTCCATTTTATACGAGACACTCGGTAGAAAAACGATCGATCGTCGGAATTTTAAATTCCGTGGTAATTTGAAAATTGGATGGATCTCTGTAGAAATTATTCTCTGTGATTTTAGGAACCAGAGAACGATTGTAATTATCGATAATGAATCCTAGACGTCTAGGGCCGTTATATGCAACATTCTGCAACGTAGAATTAGCTGGAAATTTAATTTCAACGTTCGCAAATCGCGAGATATCTCTTCTTTGCGGTCATTCAGGTCGGAGAATTTCCGTCGTCGACCACGTTCCTCGTGTGTTATCCAGAAATGATAACCGGAAAATATTCGTTTTATTTTCCACCGATGTTTCGGTTTCGTTAAGCTCTAATTTTGACGGATGCGGCTATTCACGCTTAATTATTTGGCCCATCCGGTGGATTGAAACTCGAGTTTTAATTTAGCAAGATGATTAAACTCCTCTAGTATCCAGGATGCGCAGTGCAGTGGATGCTGTGAATTCTCGTATCGCGAGAGAAATAGAAGAAGTATCGAATATTTTGCAGAAAGTTTCGGCGACTGGCTGAATATCGGTGCTATTGGGGTTTAGCTGCAACTTCGAACTTCCATTTTTTATTGGATTTCCTGAAACGAGTAGAAGGAAAAGGTTTGCATGTTTCTGCGAGGATAGTGGAACTTGAGAAAAACTTGCCAATGTCCTCCCCTCCCCATAAAAAGAGCGTTAAGTAATTAGCAATTCGGATATGGGAAATTTGCGAAAATTGGGAAATTATCGAGGAGATTGCGAGTAATGAAAATTCGGGAAAAAGGGAAGGTTCCTCGGTACTTGAGCGTCGATGCAAACGATTGATAAGCTGCACCAATCGGAACAATCGGGCCAGGTGTAATTGAATATTCGTTAGGTTTAATGACAGGATTCGGTATCGGAAACCGATAGTCGTCCGGCCGCCGCCTCTGTCGAAGTATTACGAATTCAGTTGGTGCATCTGTTACGTCAAATTACGAAAGTTCCCGGAGGGAAGCTGCTTGCCAGCTTCTCGGCTGCGTCTCCTCCGGCTGACTAATGACTGGCATCAACTACTTGGCTGCGTTTCGCTATGTCGGATACGCGTTCCTCTCCTCTCCGAGATGTGTCTGGTAATGGTGTTTGACGAATTATGGGCTTTTGTCACTGTTCAAAAGCAGTCGGCCATCTGTACGCTGACGCGTCGTTTCTCTCGAAGCATTACGGCAACATCAAAACGAGAAGAAAATGGAGGAAAAAGGGGGAAAGACTTTCTGCAGCGTCGCGATTAATAATTCCTCTTGCATATCTTTCCCCTTGTCTTTCCTAAACTCCTGCCCTATTTCCATCGTTACTCTCCTCTTTATCTCGATTCTACTTCTTTCTGTTTAGCCGGTTCGTCTTTATATTCGCCGATTTTGCCGCTGTTCTTGCCAGAAACCGGCGCGGATTCGTCCCTCCTTCCGATTCGGACAATACGCGGATAACGCGACTGTACCCGAAGCTGACCCGGTTTTCACGTAGCATCGTAATAAATCCTCGATGCGTGACCCGTCGTCCTCCTTGTGCCACTCCTCGTTGCGGGATTATATTTTATTACGCAATAAAATATGAACTTCTCGCACCGAGTGCTTTCCCATTTATCGCGCTGACGATCGCGATAACCCTGGGCGACGCCCGATGCTAAATCACGCGGCTACGCTAACTCGACTTACGGATTTCGCCGATTTTGTCCCTCCCTTGCGTTCTATCGTTCGGCACTGTGGCGATATAGTAACCGGCCGAAGATTTACGTAGAAAACACTCGCGGATTCGTTTCAAATTTTTCAGTGCAAGATCGTAACAAGGATGTAACTATTCTTTCTACAACCGAATGTTTCTAAACAGCGTCTGGACGGACAAATCACGGGAAGCGAGAAGAAACGATGGAAATCGAATAGAAACGGCGTAATGCTTCTCGTCAGGAATAAATGCCGTCCGTTCAACCGGGAAACTCGCGCGTATTTCGTGACTTCTACCAGCGAGAGGAGCACGAGAAGGATGAGCGGAGATAACAAAGAACGTGTCGCGACTGAGAAAATTCCACCGTAAGAGATTGCTCGTCCAAAAATACCAGACAAACCTCGCGAAATCTCGGAAACGGTAGAAACGGTGGAAAGTCGAAATTGAGAAAATTGGAATCGAGGCCGGCTTGCGAACGAGCTAATTTTCTTATTTCTTTGACTTCTTTCGTGCGTACCGGTATTAAAGGCCGCGCAGCTTCGATTTATCTTCCGTTTCGAAAGCAACGGTCCGCTTTGAGGTCACGTTAGACCGAGTAACGCGTTCTTCGACGCGGTAAAAAGCCCGGGACGCCGAGGAAAAGAGTTGCGCGCCGCGATACGAGATACTTTTACGAGCGGTGCAGGATTTTCTGCGGGATACGCTCGCCGCGGAAACCGCTGCGCGAATGTCGGTCGGGTTTTATGCGTTTCCGGGCCTCGTGTGATTGCCACGAGGCCGGTAAAGGGATCCGGGATTACGTGCCCGATGATGATGATTCGCTTTCATCGCTTTCGTAACCCGTTTCCACGCAGCAACTCGTTCGATTAGAATGGCATGGGAGATCTCGAATTTTGAATTCAGATAGATTTTTCGCGCGTTTCGGGATAATAGTGGCCGTTTAAAGTGAATTTCGCACGATAAATGTGATCGCGGTTCGATCGTTTTTCGTTTCCTGCCACATTTTCCACGAACGTTATAATCAGACGTAAGATTAGAGAACGAAACTTACGCTTTATCCGGCGATTCTCAATCGTTTCCTCGCGATTTTGCAACTTTAGAGACGTACACGTTGCTACGATTCCTACTGGTTAGTTCGAGATTCGTAGGTTTCGTAAAACTACTTTTCGCCAGACGTTTAACGATCGACGCATCGATTCCCGTCGCGTTTAAATTATTCTGTAACCGGATCGATCCTAATATCTCGATTCTTACTTTTCGACGAAGAGAATGCGAGATAGTGGAGCTTCTTAAAAAATTCCGGCGGACGATAATCGACCGGGAGGGTTATCGAATTCTAAGCACGATTCGAGTCGATTGAATCGGCTGGAAGCCTGTTGAGCCCATCATCCGAGCCAGCCGTACATCCAATTTAGCGTCTCCTTTCTTGTCATTCCGGCTCCGGTGAATCTAGTTTCCGTGAAGATCCATTTGCAAGAGAGATGTACGCCAGGGCGCCACCGGGGGAAGCCAATACAGGGATACCGTGCGATCAGTGGCCTATCAACCGGAGTGCTTCTGCGGCTTCCCCCGTTGAATAGAAAAAGAAAATCATTCGTGGGACGTTTGATCGCGAGCCGAGCGAGACCGACAGATTTTTCCTTCGCGGAATGTCTGCGATCATTTGGCTTCCATTCTTCCACCGGCAATTACGTCCCTTTCTTTCGATATTTCGATCTCCTAGCTTTCAACGGTGATGAATCTCTCCGTTATACCGCCGCAAGGTCGGTCAATTCGTTAAACCTTAAAGTTTGCATGGAGTTTTCATAGAGCAGCGAGTAATTTAAAAGGTACGCGGCTTTATATTAGAAAAAGACGATCGAATAGGAAAGCATATTATAGAAAAAGGATAAAATACGTTTCGTTGGAATCGAAACTCGCGTGCTTTCGCCCGGCAAAGAGCAGAGTTTCGCTTCCAACCTTACGGGAATTTGGAACAACAGAGAAATTAGGGAAATGCAGTTGGGGTGGGGGAATTTCGAGGCGATGTTACGCGTGGCTGGCGTATCGCCAATTGCAAGCCGGGCCCTACTTGGCAACGGGGATTTAACTGCAGCGTATAAACAAGTTGCACGCTCGCCGACTGCTCGCGATTACCCGTTTAGAACAACGGCGAAATACTGCCCCGTGAGGCAATCAATTCCCAGAAGTTTTCAACCGTGGTTCCCTCCTTCCGTTGCTCATTTTCCAAATGAACGTATTTAAATTTATCCCATATTTCACCGCGCTATGATCTATCGGTAAATCATAAATCGTTCGACTCTCGTTTTCTTCCCAAGTTTGTCTCGCTGCAGCAGAGAAACGCTTCTCCCTTTTTAATCATCCGGTGTCAGGATCACGTGGAAACGGAGAAAAGCGCCGCCTTGACGCGTCGCTAGAATTCCATCCGGAAGGGTGGAGGAGGGAAAGAAATTCGTCTAGCCGTTTATCGGGGCTAGACCAAGAAGGGTAGCTCGTAGCCGGCGGCTAAGGGAGAATTCAGGGATCGTTTCCTCGTCGTTCGTTCTTGTCCCTTTTTCTCCTTTTTTTCCTCCTCCTCGTTCGAAACATCGCAGCCGGAGGCGACGGATGCACACGAACGTTCTTGAACGAACGCGCAAGGATCGACGTGGCGCGGCGAAATATGGAAATAAAGTACGCGCACGGATAAACGACCGAGACGATAGCTGCGGGGTGGATGCAGCCTCACGTGGGTGCTCGTTTTCAAAAGGACACCAACTGCTTTCATGCTTCAACGTCGCTCGTGATTCGAGCGCACCTGGAATTTTTAATCGCAGTCGTCGCGTCTCGAGGACTTCCACTTTTTCACTTCTTTCTAGTTCCGTGTGGCTTATCGTTCGACCTGGATTGAGTTCCCGAGAAACAAAAAAAGAGAGTAGCGGGACAATGGATATAAGCATTCTATACCAGACAAGCATTTGCAGGAAGGGTGGAAAAAGGGGAAGCATTTTACAAAACGTATTTCGATAAACGACGATATTTCTTAGTTACGAGATTAACACATTTTTATCTGAGAATTCATGGTGGCTAACAGTTATTTTTTTGACTCTCAAGCACGCAATTGTCAAAATAGAAAAGCAGAAAACTATAAAAAGACTTTGGTCCTTTGCGAAAGTTCAATGTAAGTTGCCGATTTTTCTAATCGCGATTCGAAGGCACAGAGACGTCAGAATTTTGCGATATTTGTTTTCTTGTCAGTCGGATGGTTAGCGGTTGATAAATGGCGAAAAACAAGGGGGATAGGAGGTAGGGAGCGAGTTCTCATTGAAAACATTACGTTCGCCATGATCTGTGTCGGTTGAAAGGCGTCGAGCACCCGTTGACGATGTCGACGTCTCGTTGCGCCTCGTAAATTGCGAAAGCTCACAGAGATGCGCGCTGTACACTATCTGCCATCCTCTTTCATCTGCCACAAGTCTGTTCTACCCTATTCTACCCTATGATGTCCTTCTGTTTCGCGTTTCACCGATACATTCGCACGCTTCATTCAACGAAAAGTTTCATAAAACCGAATTTGTTGGTTCCTAGCTATCTTTTCTGTCTTGTTTCGGTTGTTCCCCCTTTTTGTAACAGAGATAGTTTCGCGCAGATGAATGTGCTGATTTACCGGGAAAGTTAAACTCGTTGCTGGATCGGTTGCTACGGGGTGAACTAGCATGTATGAATTTCAATGCATCTCCATAGGAATGCTCTGAATTTTCCTCTTTTTCCTTTTTTTTTTTATCACAGCATTGTTTCGATTGTAAAAGTGCTTCTTTTTTTAGCGTTGTTACACGGGCCACGATCGAGACAAGTTTAAAACTGACGAGGGACGAAACTGATAGACTAATTAGACTCATTAACCGCCGAATTTTTCCATTCACCATCTCTTTATCTTTCTGAAAAGGTTCGCGAAAAAGGTTTCTGCTGAGAAAAATTCGCTGGAGATTCTCTCTTATTTTCCAGAAGCGGGAGAAATAATCTCTATGACGGAAGGAAAAGGGAAAAGAACGAACGAAACGTGATATTAATTACAGACAGGTCACTGAACCGCGAGATGGAACAGAATCCAGCATTCTTCGGGCCGTGTGATCGTTTTCAGTTGGGGGCTTTGTTGGCAGTCGGTGGAAAGGACGGATTACACCAAGATCCCAATACTTTGCCGCGGGTCGCTGTTTTGTTGCCTGACGAAACAACGCCGTCCGCGCGAAAAAGGATACCACGGTTGCGTATACAACGCGGAGTTCGCGATTCCTATTAAATAAACTGCAGACACGCGCACAGCTGCATTTAAGCGAACCAACACGTCTCTGACTGGCTGTTTTGTTCCGTAATGGCACAACGCCGCTTTTGTACGCACGCAAGAACAGCCACCGCGTCTTCAATTCCTCTTCCTTCTTGCCTTTCGCCTCTTTCCCGCTTTCCTGTCGGGCCCTTGATATTTATGGATTTTGTCGATTCGAACAGGAAAACCGACGAAAATACGCGGAATAAATATCACGAAACAAGTGGCTTCGTTAAACGAGTCTCCATTTCCGCGTGCCCTTTAACTTTTTCACCATCAGATTTCTATCTCGTTACAGAACGAAAATTGGCGTTGATTTTGGTCCCTTAGCTCGGTAGAAACTTCTTAGAAACAGTAGCTAACAAATGCTGTAAACGGTGGAGCTGTAGAATAGTACGTTACGACGACAATTAGACAAGATGAGCGTCATAAAACGTGTCTGCGAGAACAAATGCAGTTTCCAAGTTACTCGGCGTTATAGAGGGTTAATTACCTTTTGTATGCGTTTCTTCACGCGGTGAGAGGCCGAATGTGTGTGAAAGGTATTTCGTAAAATTTGCAAGCTTACTCCGGAATTTATTTTAGGGCGTGCGTCGGACAAACGAGAACGGGAAGGTTTTGAAGTGGCTCACAGGGAGCTGCGTTTCGTGCTTTGAAATCGCTTCCTGGCCCAGAGGAATGCGTTTAAAAGTTTGGAAACAGGATTTATCGAAGCATCCGAGGCATCTGGTGTCTCATAATTATAAACGAACCCAATAAAACTTCTAAGAAAAGAATTCGAATACGAGACCAAGTTAAAAAAAAAATTCTAGAATTCTACGTCGACTTAACGGCTAACCCTTTGCGTCTTCGTACCGTCCTAAGTCACTGGTGACGCTTGAAAAAATTCGCGTACGACCACACGTCCGCTATATGAGAAATCCTTTTTCAGAAAATTACCACCTCCTCGTATCCCGATGTTATAACATTCCGTCGTACTAAACGCGTGCAAACTCTTTAATTAACCTTCAGCATTAACACGACAGCTACGAAAAGAGAGAAAATAGTAAAAAAGGCATCGGCAATTCGCAGAGTGGCCGCTAGCAGAACGGAAGCGACGGGCGACGGAAGAGGGAGGTTTTCTCTTTGACCTAAATGGCCGTCCAGTTGGCCGGTGGCCAGTTCCCTGTGTCCGTGCACTCGGCATCCAACCCTTTACTTATATTTTTCGATATCAATTTCCCCAGAACCGATAAATTAATCGGTTGCCAGTGGCGACCGCTCGTTGCTTCCTGCTCGTAAAATGTTTACGCGCGTCGCCTACGCTACAGGAGAATTAAATTCCCCTTTATGCTTGTACGGAGGAGGTTGTGCAACCTGCGAGAAACGAGGTAAACGAATGGGCCGCTGTAAACATAGAAACGCGACGCGACGGTGCAGCAGCAGTTACATGTACCGCGCTCATGAATTTTCTGTTTCGTCTGTTTGAAATTCCTGTCTCGGTTGTCTGTGCATTAATATTTTCATAAAGTTTGTTATTTCGGAGTTTTGATGAATTGCTCGACGCGCTAAGAGGAGAGAATTTAGTTTATTAAGGGCTTACTTAATCGTATTTTATCTTTCATTAATTTTCTTATCGCGTTCGTTATTAGTTTCAGTTGCATTGTTTTCCTGAGCAACTGAGATTATGTAAAAAAGGATTTAGCGTTATTATCTCGTTATTAAAGCCACTGATTTGCCTTGTATATTAATGATAATTATTAATACGGTTTGAAAAGGCGCGTTAAATTCCGCGCGAAATTATTGCGAAACAGCGCCAGCCAATCAGAGCGCGTTCTTAAGTTCGACGGGGCCCGTGACGTCACTTTCACATAACGCTCGGTAAGTGGTACTGCGTAACACGGAATTTCGTATTCTTTTATGGTTTTGTTCAGATTTTTCTATCGAATTCGAGTGATTTGTCGCGAAAGTAGTGTTGCGTAGTGAAAATGGAATCCGGAATCAGCTGTGACGACCCGCAGTTCATGAATATGTTGGAAACCTGTCTGCGTGTAGAAATTGAAGCAGCCAAGAGCACGTCCTTTGGTAAGTAACCTCTTTATTTCATTGTTATTCGCCATTTTCCTGGAAATAATGTCATATGCATCGATGTTTGTGTTAGATTATTGTTCGTTTGTGATATTTGATATCCCATATCGTTTGATATTTGAAACGATACTTGACAGCTTTTGCAGTGATTAACATCGATTGATATTTGAAATAACATTGACACTATTAAATAAGTGTCGCCAAAATCATTCTCTTAGTCACTTGAAATAAGATAGTTTTTTGTCGGATTTGATATTATGTATAATATAGGTTATGTATGGTTCTTAATTCTTTAATAACACGTACATAGAATCAAATTTTATGATCTATTTGTGACATCTGCAAGTACGATATTACGAAAATCGTGTTTTTATGAATTTTTCTAAGAAGTTGCAAGTGAAATAAAAGAATTGAAGACTAAGGTGCAGACACAATTGCAAACGAGAAAGGAGTTGAAAGAAAAGGCAAAGAATACAGAGGATAATATTGTGATTTTAACCAACATTTTAAACAAGTACGTAAGATAATCGGATCAACGCTACTTTGATCTATTCATTAGGTGTATCATTTTGAAAACTCGTTCATAGGCACAATAAATACATTAACGAAATTTCTAATAAAATCGAGCTAATGAAACTTAATTTGGATAACGACTACAAAGTCATGGAATTAGACTGTGGACAATATGAGAGTATTTACAACGAATACGAAAGAATATGGGAATCATACCACGTACGTAATTTTCTTTGCATCGCGATGTAAAATTCCAGATGAAAATCGGAAGATCGTCTCGTTGAATTTCATCCTACGATTGCAACGTTATTTAGGCAAAATACGAAGAATTTCCTTTAGCCAAGGTGAGGAAAGAAAACAAGGTAAAATTGGAGAAGCTTCGAGTTGATAAAATGGTGGTGGAATATAAGATCAACGAGTTCGAGAAAATTTTGAAGCAGAGGGAGCGAATTACGTGGCTGAGAATGCGCGCGAAAATCGTCGAGCTTGCGCGCGCAATTTTAGACCATATGGGACTCGACAAAGAATGGGAAGATCTTAATCGAAGTATCGAAGCACGCGAGAAGGAGTTGAATACGATCAAGACGGAGGTTTTTTCACAACTTTTTACAAATTCTCGAGATTCTCAATTTTCTTTTCATAGCACGATACTTATAGCATGCCATTTTCGGTTTCTTCTGGTTCTTAGCTGGCTGTACAGTTGAAGAGGCAGGAGGAAGAGAAGAGGGATCGAACGTTGAAGTTGCTGGAAATGCCACCGCCAAAGATTAATTTCTCCCACATGCGCAAGATTTACCATGGGTCGAGGATCGGCTCGCACAGTGGCTGGGAAAACAATTATGAGAATTCCATAGGTGCTCCTCACGTTTTATCACAAGATATCCTTCAGAGAAGGGCTTTGAGAATATTTTCTTTTTTCATACTCGACCATCTTTAGCTTAATTAAATTGTTGTAGATTTGATCTCTCGATTTCGCATCCAACACCTTATCCAAATTTTATTCATCTGAATAATAATTATGATAATAATAATAATAATAACAATAACGAAATTAAATTAAGAACTGACTCGTTGAATTCAGACTCCCTATCGGTGGATACCTTGATGTTGGAAGAAATGTGTCTAGCAGAAGGTAACACCGTACAATCGCCGTCAAAAATTTCAATCCATATCGGGGAAGATCAGAGTATTCCTCATGACCGTCCGATCGATTCAAAGAGTCCTTTCCTGGGCCAGGAAATAGAGCACGAGGATGTAGCAAGCGAGGTGGACGGAATCTCGGTTTCAGAACCGATCGATGCAGTCGAGGAGGAAGTGGAACAAGGAATGGGCCAGGAACTGGAGCACATGGACCAGCCATCCGATCTTTCGAAAGATAAGCACACAGGCCAACGTTGCGGGGATCTTGAGGAAGAAATGGATGATCCCGTAGCGAAGAAAATGAGATTGATCTTGGATGAAGGGAAGTTTGTGGCGACACCAATGAAGATTATTCCATTGGAGAAAACGAAGAGTCGTTCGGTTGATCCATCCCCTCGTGCAAGAATCGCAAGGATTGAGACAGTTCGCTACAATATGTCTCCAATGACCAAAATAGAGAAAAGTAACTCGGATCGAGCTGTATTATAGGCCAAAAGAATTTGTTGATCCACATCTTTTATGAATTTTTTAAACAACTAAAAATTATGTAGCATTGGAATATATTACTAAAATTTTTAACGTGATCCTCCTCAACTAAATCTTTTGGCTTCTAACATTATATATTTCCTGCTATGTATAGAAAATACTAGCGTGTTTTCAGCAAATAATGATTTAGTCGAGCCAAGGAAAAGTCAGTTGACAGATCAATTTGTTGAATCAATGATGACGAAGACACCTTCGACAAAGAAGCCTGATCAAGACAAGCCCAACCCCTCCAGTATGTTTACTCCTTGTCACTACGATTTCTCTGATACCAGTGACATGAGTTTCTGTATGGATAACAATATGAACACTCTGAAAGGTATTACCTTTAGTTTCTCTACTTTGCAATCTTGGATTTGTCTTATACTTTTCTATTTCGTCTTTTATTGGCTGTATCGCGTTCAGCTGATCAAATATCGTTGTACGGAGGGTCTGTTCGAGATTTCTGCGAATGTTCCAACATATCCAGGGTCATCGAGGACGCAATCCCAGAGAGCAGCGCAAACGATCCATCGACCAGCAAGACTTACAATTTGCCACGTACTTACGATACTTCTGATCGAAGGCTTCCATCGTTTCGCTTTCCCACTCTCATACTTATTTTCTTGTTGCAGAATTCGATTTCAGTAACATTCTGAAACGTAACTCCAGCGGAAAGAATCTCTTCTAAATCCGAGCCGTCTCGAAGAAAGTCGATGTTCATTTAAAAGTTCTGTATTTGTTGTAAAACCTCGTTTGGACGAAATAAAATCGCGTGAAGCGAAGCTGAATGGGGCAATTTTTCTGGAACGGTAATAAGGCCGGTTCCCGTTCGTTTTTCGCCCGAGCTGAATAATATTCGAGCGAAATTACGCGTGGTCGTAATTTTCACCCTCGACAGTCGGTAGAAAGCGTTCGGTGGCTGGGTTCCGTTCTAAGAACCCGGGAAAAGGAAACATGAAAGATGCGGACGGGGGAGGAAAGAGGCACATGCCAGGCTGGAGAGGGAGAAAGAAAGAGCACTCGGCTCGACGACTGGAAAGTAGGTCCTTTAAAGCGCCCCTTTGTGTGCCACTCTTTAAAGACCATTGCCACCGACATTTAATCTTCTGTCTGGATGTTTGTGAATTATTTAAAGGACCAACATGCGACGTCGCGTAGTCAAACGTTAGTTCGTTACGTTTTCTAATAAATGACAAGACTTTTCTACGCTCCTACTTTATATGGATATCAATTTTTTCGTCGCGACTTATAAAATTTGTTGTGGAAAAGTGAATGTTGGTTGTATTCGTGTATATGTACATAAGTTTTTGAAAGGTTCTTTATACGAACGTTAAAGTAAATGGAGTTACTGTCTGGAGTTGCTTTCGCTGCAGGAAAATTCTAAATTGCTATTAGGAACTGAGCCACTTGTGGTTCTTTTAGAGGAACCTTCTGCGAAGTAATGACGCGAGCAAAACCCATTCGAGTATAGAGTTTTTTAAAGAAAAGAAACTTAGATTCTAGTTGAAATTTTCCAACTTGTAAAGACTCGTTATTGATTATTAACTGAAATTACGAATAATTCTAAAAAAGAACAACGTGCAGAAGATTAAACGATATCTTTAAGAAAAAAGGTAGAAGTATAGTGTACTTTCCTGGGGAATTTGTTATCGAGAAAGACGTGCGAGGAATAACGAGGCTGGTGAACGGTAACTTCTTAATAAAACCCGAACGGTACCGCTTCGTCAAGCCTCGTTCTTGCGTATAATTGCTTTAACCGGTATAATTGATATAAATTAACCGGGCTCGCATGGAGAATTCATAGGAGTCGCGGGAAGAATACCAAAGTTTGTTATTACCTATCGTAACTTTCACCAATGGACAGCCGACTTCCGTTATGAATGCAGTTTATAAAAGTAGTCGTATCCATTGGTGATACATCGTCGGCTTATTTTCAAACCTCCGACGTCGACGGAAATAGATGAGAAAATTTAATAAAAAAAAAAGAGAAAAAAGAAGAAGAAAGAGGAGACAGGAAGGATGAGAGGAAACGGAAGGAGCGAGCTTAAGGAAATTCATAATTGTGCCAGCCAGCGTCTTTGTTTAATGAAAAATGGAAGCGAGCCGTCGGGAGATCTCTTTAAAGAAGATGTCTTACCGTATTCCTGTAATCCTCGAGATACTGTATCTTCCCTTTAGACGGACGGATTATCATAGAAAAGAGAAGAACTACAGACTTGGCATTGGAATATAAATCGTCTGTTTTTTAATAAAGTCGAAGAAAGTATGATTACTTGCGACTGGACATTATATAAAACATTCAAGGTGGATCTCAAATTAAAGCAGGTATATTTTGGGAATTTTTTCAAATTACATCATCACGTTTCCTCTGAATAAAAATTGCATGCAATTGTATTCTATTTTCATTGTGATAATAAATAACGAAACAACGAAATAACGAATCCCTTTTACGGGGATTATAACGTATCATTGAGTTAGCTCTAACTTATTACTTCAATTCTATCATTATATCGCATCATTTCACGATCCACTATATCGTTATCGACATCCAACACGTTTCCACATCAGTCGGAACACCATTTCCTTGACTAGTTTCGCTGACCACTCATTTTTTATCTGTTTCACAGAGAGCAGGCTGTTTTTCTTTCCGGATGGAAGACCCGGTTCCGTGGCTACGTGACTGGAATCCGCCCCCGCCATTGGCACGACACTCTTCCTCAGTTGCTGGAACCAGCTCCAGTACTCCAGCTTGGATCATCTACGAACCGGTGCACCTTCATCGA
Source organism: Bombus breviceps (assembly GCA_014825925.1). Lineage (NCBI taxonomy): Eukaryota > Metazoa > Arthropoda > Insecta > Hymenoptera > Apidae > Bombus > Bombus breviceps. The sequence goes on along the minus strand of CM026189.1, from coordinate 7,984,541 downwards.
ATTCGGTGAGTGTACCATCGGCTTGACTGTTTTATCAACGGGACTCGTGCTCCTTTTTTTCTCTCTCTCTCTCTTTCCCTCTCCATTATCGGCGAGCATAAAAAGAGAACGGAACAACGTCTGAATCAGGTAGCCACAACGTTTTACGATCCCGTCTCTTGAATTACGATCGTGGTGGAAAAATGGGGATCGAAGACGAGCCACTGAGTCAGCTGGAACTCGCTTTACTTCGCATCGGGGAACGGTCCTCTGACGGTCTCAGCGGAGAATCAATTTTGAACTGTACATTATCGAACTGTATAACTTGTCCCATAGTTATAGCCCGATTCAGGAAGCGAGTAACTATCGCAAGGCATATACGATCGAAGTGAAACTTGCTAGGAATAGATTGGTTATGGGTATCGGAAAGCTGAGGCGATGATTGGATTCGATGTTTATGAGATCGTTATAAGGACGTTCAATGTGCCTTCGCCTGGTAAAGCGTAAAAGTTTGGTTGTTAGACCAGCTTTACAGATACATTGAGTATTTTTCCCAACACTTGGTTAAATGACATTTAAAATGCGAAATATTCGTTCGTTAATGCTTATTGCTATTCATTTTGAAGTATTGAGTCGAGTAATAAGTTCGCCTTTCTAAAGTTTATCATTTTATACAAAATATACCTATATAATCGACGATATATCTTTTATTAAATATATATCTTTTATTAAAAGTCAAATACGTGTATCTTTACATTCTTTAGACAATTTTTGTAACATTCTTCAAAAGTATATACATCAGTAAAAGGCGGACGAATTTATTACTCAACCTCGTATATTCTTTGAAGATTAGAAAAGTTGATTTTACACAACAGTTAGTTAGTTAAGATCAGTTTATAGAAAATGGAAATACAACCACCATATTATAAAACAGAGGATATCTACAGTGGCTACAAAAAGTATTTGCACGTCGTTAATTTTATCATTCGCATGATACAATAAATAAACGCAATGAAAATATATTAAATCCCCCGTGAAATATGGAACCAGATAAAGAAACGCTTTGTCAGTCGCCAGTATATAAGAAATAACATCATACATTCACCGAAAGTCACTTAAATTTCAAAATCAATAAGTCATTTCCTCTCGCTGTAATACTTCTTTCCACTCGTTTTTCGATCTCCATTTATCAGTAATCCGCAATATCCGCAGGCTTAAGCAACCGAGTCATAATTAACCAAAAATTACGACTCAGGCTTAGGATTGGTTAAACGCTACGTGGATTTATACCTTGGGTCGTGTTCCCTCTGCAAATTCCTTGTTGATAACGATGATTTACAGCGTCTGGACTCCCGCCGCGATCTTATTAGCCTCATTATAATGATCGCTTCGCGAGACAATGTGCCGACGATGTATCTACACGGGACGGGGACGGGGACGTTGATCAATTGGCGAGTTTATTGCGAAATAATTGCGTAGCCATGCTGCTCCGTGCGTTTTCGCGACTCTGATATATTATTCTCGTTCGTCGAGCAGCTTATCGGCGCAGCAGGGAGGAAAGCTCGCAAGCTTGAAACTCGCGCCGCGATTTATATTTCGCGTTACGTGCGGCTGGGTTAATTGTTATCAGGCTGGTTGAGCTTGCGCTCCGTGAAGGTAGCTAGATAGGCTGGTGTTTCGTGTGCTTTCCGCTGTGGGGCAAATTACGAGATGTATTCAAGGCAGGTTTTTATAATCCACCTCCCCTCTCCGCCCCGCCGACTGAAATTCGTGACTACGAATTTCATGCAATTTTCCTAACTTACGAGATAACGAGGTTGGATAACATCGTAGAATTTGGTGAAAATCCTATTATTGCGAGATTAGAATTAGCGTATATCTAAAATCACAGGTTGTATTTTTAAAAGATAGAGGCTGCGCATGTAAAATTAGGTTGAGTACGGAACAAGATACGAATGACAGAAGAATGTAAGAGCTCTCCTTTAATAGTTGGCACTTCGTCAACTAATCGAAATCAATATACGGAAATACGAGCTAACACGGGCCAAGAGCAAACAAGAAGCCACTGCCAGCAACTTCGAACGAGGATCGACACCCCATAAGATCTGCAGACGCACAAATTGCCTTCCATCAACGTATCTGTCTATCCCGTGTCTCTCCATTCCTCGAACACCCTAGACTTGTCGTTAAAAACTACTTCTCCACGGCAAATTGCCAGCATTTAGCAACCACCACTCGATGGCTTTATTCTTCGTAGTTAGTTGAACCTCGAAGACGTATAAGAACGAAGGGTTTCTCCAAATCCTCTCGTAACGCGTTTCGCGCAGGTATTCCAGAATATCCGGTTTTCTTAGGCCGTCGCCGCAGCAATTGCGAATTCCACCTCTGTTTCGTTTAATCTCACCGCGAATATTAAGGTAACCAGGCTCGCATTTATAATCGCGTAGCGTTTTCCGTGGTGTTTGGTGTTAAACGACCGCGTGGAAACAATAAGAGGAAACGCGGTTGCTTTATGTCGCTGGCGGTTTTGTGTTAAGGGAAGCTAGGGAGATCGATAGCGTTTAATACGTCGTGTGCTCGAATAAGGGGAACCGCCCAAGTGTGAGACGCGAAACGAATGCGAATGTATTTAATTTCTCGTTTGATTTCGTTGACGGGTAGTTGACGTTAATCGAGGATTAATTATTTCTCGCTTTTAATCGGGCAAAGAGTATTCTAGATTAACTACGATAGGGATATATACAGTCAGTCGCGAAAGTCACACGGTTATCGAATTCTCTGTACCTCACTTACCCGAGAAATTGAAAACGCACTTTGTCACGCAATTATCTATATCGCGTTGCGTATCGATACAATTATTCTTAATGCGTTTCTACAAAATTGAAACAAGCTGAAATATAAGAGAAATATATGCCACCCTGGAGACCTAGAAAGATAAGGTAGATGCAACATTTCTTTTCGTCCACGAGTATTTGCTAAAGGATCAAGACTTTTATGGGGAGTCTTAACTCTGTGTTTATTGATTTTTTCTTAAATAAAATTTAAAAACGGCAGAATAGTAGAACGTTATCTGGCTGTATATCCAGCGGAACTTTGTGTGCTTACGCCCGGTGGCAAATGTGATTGGATTGTAAGAAGATACAAATCCTTGCGCGAACTAATATGACAGTAAAGTACCTTCGATTTAGCTTGCGATTTTTCCATAATTTTGGAAAGTAGGAGCACGACAGCTTATTACGAACGTAATTGTATTTTTCGCTGAAAAAAGATTAACCTTAGACATTTGTAAAAATTCGAGCGATTAAGATATCAAAAGAATTGTGCGCCACATTGTAGATATAGATGTAATAAAGATTTCGAGTTAATCGGATGAAGAGTTTCAAAGATAGAAAAACATTGTTTCGAGAAATGTGCGTTTAAGGTTTTAGGTTAATCTTTCTCTACGATAAAAGAATGCACTCGTATTCGACGTTACAACTAAGCCATTTTTTTAGAATTTCAAAATACCATTTCAACACGGTATTTTGTACGTACGGAGCATTAAAAAAACGCAGAAGAAAGTTTCGAGTTTGTGAAGTCGACGTGGTTGTACATTGAAAAAATGAAAAATTGAATTTTCTAAGTAAAATTACGTTAGAAATTGCAAAACCTTTGATTTTATCTGTACCTTAAAATATCTTATATTTGATAGGACGTACACGGACTTTCGTAAGTGACTGTAGGTCGTAGAAAAATCGTGTCAGTCATCGACTAACGAGTTTCTAACGTAGCGTGAAATAATATTTTCAAGTAATAGGCGTTTAATTTTGAATAGCGTTTTCGTTTCTGAATCGATTCCAAACAGCGGTCCACGACGAAGAATCGAGAAAGTCCAATTTTGCCGTAAATTTTCGAATACCTTACGCGTTTGAAATATCGAATTCTCCTTAACGGGAAAATATTTCTTCTCACTTTATAATCTTGGTAAAATACCTCGGAGAAAATATTCGAGAACATTTCCAGTCCCTTACGTAAGATGCTCCGCTGCATGAAACTTTAAAGTAGGTTATCAGGTAATCTCGTTGCTTTCCATTCATATTCCATTGTTTCTTCGATATCTGGTGAAAAGGGCGACGAAAGTTTCCACGTAACTTGCTCCCTGATCGCTTTCCATCCCAGTTCTTTCCCGTTCCACCGACTGTTTCGAAACTTTCTTTTACAGAAGAATCGATGAAACGGTGGGAAAGTCGTGTCATTAATTTTTCCGTCTGTTTTCTCGGAGCGGCAGTGTCGAACAAACAGGCAAATATTTTTCCTAACGCGTCGCCTCTACCCCCTTTCCTCGTTGCTTCGGCGAACGAGACTTCCGCTTAGTTCTCTTTGAAGCTGCGAATAAAAGTTGCAGCTGCAATTTGCAGGGGCCGATACCGTTCGTCGAACGCGATTCGCTTTGTTAAACGAATCGTTCCAGTTCGTTCGAGTTCACCGCAATAATCAAGTAAGTTCTTTCCATTTCAAGCGAGATATCTTTAATTATTTTGTCGGTTTCTCGTTAATCGTTCGGTTAACATCGAGCCTCTTTTCAATGATCGAGACGCGCGAGACACGGACTTTCCTTGAGGTATAAATCATGAGAATTAAAGGGTCGTACGGGAGTTTAGGTCGTTTTTGCTCTCGCGGATTTCCCGGCCAAACTACCCCCATTTTGTCACGGTCTGTCGATAGCAGCTCGTCTGAGTAAGGGAAACATCCCCTGTCTTTCGTGGACCGAACGATTTCATCATGGATCTCGTAAAACGGCGACGCTCGTTACTGTCCTCCATATTTTCGAAAATTTATTTCCCACGTTTTTACGCAGTCGTTCGTTTTAAATCGAACGATTTTTCGAATCCCCTTTTCCTTCCGATCATTCTTTATCCTTTTATATCTCTCTCTCTCTCCTTTTTTTTATCGTATTTCTATTTCTCTACCAATTCCAATTGCAATCGCGTCAAAACGATTACGAATTCTATCTTCCTATAGTTAGGTAGTTGCAAGGTACAAGTTTCGTAATTTCTGTCGAAATCTTTTTCGAAACCCGAATGCCATCGAATGGTATAAGAAGTGAAATTTTTAGCGTCGTGTTTGTAAAACGACTCGTATAAAATATTTCGCGTCCGATCAAGTAGATTTCGTTTGTTCCGCGAACGAACACATTGTGTTTCGACGATTCCATTAACATTGGCGTCGCACGATCAGAGGCTCGTACGGCCTACTCTGCCAAGGGTTAAATCGCGTGGAACCCGTGCCACCAGCTCGGAATTATTTACAGCAAATGGCGGAACGATGTCGCGTGGTCATCGCGCCGGCGGCTTGTCGCCTCGATTAATCTGTGACATTTCCGATTTTGGTGCCATTATTGAAGGAGTTGGAAATTGAACGATATAGGATACCAGATGTTATATGGCGAATTATTGCCGTTCATAACTGAAACGGAAGACGAAAAGGCGATTATTCGACAAGGCACTATTTATACAATCGCCACTAGAGAAGAGTGGTTTCAAAATTTTGAAATGGTATTATCAGTGACCAGCATTGGCCTCTTTACGGTCAGGAAAATCCAGCTATGGAAGGTATCGTTGAGATTAAAAAAGAATAAAATCCGCGTGGGCAGATATTCAAAACGGAGCTTTAAACAAGTTAATGGATAGCGTACTTAATAAATTAGTAGGAGTAATCGATGGTAAGAAAACTAACATTGAGTTTATATCTTTTCACATTCCAAAATACAAGTTTGAAAGGAAATTTAATTTCTTCCAGACTTGAAAGAAAGAAAATTTGTGTTTGTTGTATCTTTAGTTTTGCCTTATAGCATAATACGAAACTATACAAACGGTTCTGTCAATTCTCGCTTTAATATTACGTAGTATCGTACGTAGTATCGTACGTAGTATCGTAGAAATATCGTACGTAGTCGTGAAAGTGGAAAAGGACGTGCGAAATGGGCATTACGTTTCGCAGCAAGTTTGGGAAATATACGTTTTCTTGCCGTGAAAGGGTAACGTTCGAGCGACGCGAAACTCGATTATAGTCGAACGTAACGAAACGAGTGGGCCGCGAGGGTCGGGATAAACAAATACAGAGGAAAAATAACGGAGATTGGAGAAAAGGGGTCTAACGAAGCAGAAACTCTTTGGAGTCTACTGCAATCACGATAGAGAAAGGGAGGACGGTCGCGTTTTGAGTTGCTGGCTTTTGAAACGAGGTTCGATCGCGGCCTCCGCAGGAACAATGAGAGAGGATCGGTTACTGCATTCAATCGTCGTGACAATGAGTCGACCGAAATGTTCGTCGCATGGAAAAGGTCGAAAGAGGTGCGATTGTATCTGCCCCAGGGACCGTTCTCCTCCGTGAAAACCGACGAATCTCCGACTAATTATTGTTTCGATTCGATGAAAAAGGTCGAAGGTCGCGAGTCTTTTCGTCATTCGGTCTCTACGTGGCGAGAATCAATTGGAATCTCGGGGACCTGGACGATTGTCTGGTTCGTTTCAAACGAATTCCATTCGATCGTTAAAATTCTGAATGCGCGTATACGACGACAATGTTCTTGGTATCCATCCGTACTTTTAGTAGTTCTCGTTTATACGAGTGGCGATATTTCATTCTCACGAGCTAACTCGATTCTATTGGAAGACCGAAGAGCGTTTTAAAGTAGAAGCAACTGCAAGTGCAACGTTAATCTTGAACGTTAAACTGGTTCTGCTACTTAGTTCCCGACGAGGCTTTTTAAAGGGATTTAATGCCTCGGATTCTCGAGAATTTTTCATTCTTGCAAGTTAATTCGATTCAGTGCAAGAGCCGGAAATTTCTTTATAACGATCTTAATCCTAACTCCGTTGTCATTTAACCTTGCTACGATCATTGAATTTTTACGCTCCAATCTTATTCCGGTAAACGCTTTTAACGTTTTAAGAGAACGATAGAAAAAATCACGATGCGGAATCACCGTACAACGGTAACGTTGTCTTTTATATTCTTTCGTATTTTCTTGAAACTTGATATATCTTTTGACGCAATAGAAAAGTACGACCGACTCGCGATAACGTGACAAAAGAACGCAGCAAAGTCAAAGGTAAATCGTCCATATCGTCTCTGTTCGTACGAAATAACTTTTCCTTAATTTTTTATCCTATTTTATTACGACGTAATTGTATCGTGCGACGAGACACGCAACAGTTACCCAAAGTTTCGTCGGTGAAACTTGAGGAGCTGCAGGCGTCGCGAGAGAAAGCTCGATCACGGTCTAACTCGATTTTCAGTCGGGTCTGATCGCTTCCGGCGGCGTTTAACTCGATCCACTGTAGGGGACACGCGACTTGGTGGAAGTCAGCGAACAAAAGTAGGGACACGGCTAGAGGTTAGCTTCGTGTATTCGATCGAAAGCTTGGTTACTCACGAGAACATTGTCGTGGTTCGTCGCTGCCGTCGCCGCAGTCGTCGACGACGTTGCACACCTTGTTGAGGGCGACGCAGCGCCCGTTGTTGCATTGGAACTCGCTTTGCCGACAGGAAAGCACCGTCGTCGCCATTAGAACGCAGACGAACACCGGCCAGTGCGTGTCTGAAACGTGGGAAATTGGTATTTTACAAATAATGCACGTCGATCAAAGCGAATATTTTTTTTTTATTTGGAAGAATTTTACGATCGATTCTCATTGAGAATTATAATTAAATTATTCTGGCGTGGTACTATGTCGTGTTTAATAAATGTTTATCGTATGTTTGATTCTAGTTGAATCTAATGCTTAGATCTAAAGGGTAAGTCTTTTTAGCTTGCGGATCTGATCCGTCGTGTCAGGTAATCGAGTAATTAGTGGGTTTTGGCGATTGTTAATTCTTATGCTATATCTATTAATGAATTTCTTATTTCTTCTTTAACTCTGGGTATCTTAAGGTCGCGATGTATCGTTTCCTTGGTAACATACCAAGGTGCATCTATTAAGGATCTTGGAGTTTTCGATTGGGATCGTCGAAGAATTTCTACGTTGGAATTACTCGCTGTTCCCCATAGTTGGATCCCATAGGTCCAAACAGGCTTTAACGTGACCTTATATAGCGTTATTTTACTCTGCGCGCTTGAGTTGGAACGTCTGCCAACAAAGCAAATATCGCAATGAGAAATCAGAAGAGTCACAGAATTGCGAATTCCGTGGAGATTCTCGTCCTTCTTCAATTTTCTTACTTTTTAAACTCGAAACTTTGGGATAAACTTTTACGGCGATCTCTTTGGCTTTATTTTACCGCTTTGGAATGTTGGTATTTTGTTGGATCAGAGAATTAACTCTCTCTCTTTCTTTCTTGCGAGAGAATTTTCCGTCGAATTACTATTTTTAGAGAAAATTCTCCAATTTTTGCGTGAAATTTATATGACTCCGTTATCGACCTGTTCGAGTAAAATCCTCGGTGATGAAGGAACTTAGTTCTGAGATGAAAAGGGGAAGAATGGATTTTAGATGAACTTAACGTTGCTTGCGTAGCACGCAGTGTTTCAAACGGTGAGAATCGAAACGGTTGTTTACGTGACACAGGAAATACCGGCTGGCAAGCAAACAAACGCATTCGTCTTGGCAGTTGCGGTGGAAAACGCGTGAAATTTATCATTCGTCCGTGACACGTGTTCACCTCCCTCTGTCAAACACCTCTCGGTCGAATCTCGAATTGATTTAACCGGTTTGTAACGTTGGTACTTGAAGATGTCGAAGGAGGGAATAAGACGAACGATTTGTCCGTTTGATCGACAGCGAAATGGATGCCGAATGATTTATTCTTCACGGAATTCCACGTCTGCGCGATTCCATTGAGTCGTCGGTCGTCCGAAAATAGACGGGCGTCTTAGGTTTCAAGAAACTGTCTGGAAAAATTGAAGAATTCAAGGTGTATAGGGTTTCACCTCGGATGGGAGTAAAGTAAAAGTTCTTTCGAAAGTTTCTCTTTCAAACGGTTAATATATCGGCTTGTCCGCGTTCTTATTACAAATCTTTATAAAACGACGAAACGTTTCGACGATTATATTGCTCTTGGTTGAATACGAGAGAGAATTTAGAAGAGAAAACAGGTTATATTTTTTTAACGAGATAACGTTGAATGGCTCACATATCCGAGAAATTTCGTATCGTAACAGGAACGTTCATCTCGCGTATAGTCTCGTTATTGTTTCTTCCGATCCGTACAAAATTCATTCGAAAGACGCACACGCAAAACAAGATACTCTAGAAACTCGTAGAGTTTATTTAAAGGAATTCAATTCAGCGGATGAAACGATAGATGGCACAAAGTCTATTTATCGCGAAATCTTTCTTAACTTTCGCTACGGCTATCCCAAGTAACCTGATACTAGATACGTACGAAGTAAGAGATTATAGAGGAAAGTTTTCGTGGATCAACGACTATAGTCGTCGTTACCCGACGAAACGATCCTGGCTCGAATTCTGTCTAGCACACGGTTTTCCATTTTACTCGAAATTCAATCTTCACAGTGTCCTTTTCTTTTATTTGCCATAGGACTTTGCTTTTTATTTTGCCAACGTGGGAAAGAGCAAGTAGCGGAAGGAGGTCAAGCTTTTGGAGAGTGTGTTTCGTGGAATTAGAGGAGCAAGCGGAAGTGGAGGGAAAGAGGGGAATCGATAAGGAACGGATATCGAGGCACGTCCTCTCGATTTCCGGCATTGGCTGAACGCGACGACGTCGTCGATCCAACCAGGTCCACATACCCTCGGACCTTATCCAGCAGACGCTCGTTTTCACCCCGACTTCTGACTACCTGGTCACGTATCCGGTATCCACGCTTCTTCACGTACGGAGAACTCGCCGAATTAATTCCCAGTAGCTTGTTACCAAGTCCCCCTTCCCATCGAAAAAATCTGGGTTGCTCCATCTTTTTAGAAAGCTCGTAACGCCGTTCGACGTTCTTTCTTTCCGCTCTTTCGTTAACGAAGGTTCGTCAGTTATATGAAACAAAATCCCCGAAATTGTAAATCGTTTATTAAGCTTCGGACCGAGGTTTCTCTTTTTATTACGGTAGCTCGCCAAAGTATTCGAACGTTTATTGATCTATTACGTACGTACCGTGTACGTACATTTTATATGCTGTACGAAACATTTTTCGATATTTCACTAGTGCCGTTATGAGATTCGGCTAGCACGATCGGTGAAGTTGGAAGGTCGTCTGAAAATTTCTATAGAAATTAAACACTCGATTACCGATGAATCTCGATATTCAGTAGCACCAGTTTTAACACTTGTTACTCGTTTAATAATTGTTCATGCTGTGTGATGGTTTCTTGTTAAACGTATGTTTGCTGTAAATATTTTGTAATTTGTTCGATCGGCTTGAAATTCACCGATACAATTGTAGCGGCACTCGACAACGAGGACTTTCCAACAGTTTCGTCGATACAAAGTATATCACCGAAGCGTAAGTATCGACAGATCTAACGAGCCATCGATATCTCTACGGTCTTTCCGCCGAATACTTGGAGGAAGGTGTACGTTGCAACGGTTCCAGACGCCTAACGAACGCGTGCGTAGCGAGGATATTGAGTGGCGACAAAAATGAAACGAATCGGATTGAGAAAACAGTCGAGTTGTGACCGAGAGGCGTAAAGAGTCGAACACGAGAATTGTTAACCCCTTAGCCTATAACGTCGAGGGAGACTCGTTGTAAGGGATTTGTGCCATAAGCGAAAACCACGTGTCAGACTCGTAGTAAAGAAATTGTGCCATAAACGGAATCCACGTGTCTGACTCGTGGTAATTTACAAATTTCTAGTGATTCATTATCCACATTAAAATAATAAATTGTTTTTGTTAACTGATCAATTGATCACGATTACGCCCTAGACGTCTTAAAAACACTATCTGTCCTCAAACGTTGTTTATTATTTCACAATTCCTTTTGTAGTCCCTAAATATACATGTCATAAGAAATATACATTTTGCACCAGTTCGGGCACACGGCTGAACAGATGAACGGCACGGCGCGCGACCGAACTTCTTGCCTACTATGGCTCGCGCGAACGGCAGATAGCGTGTAGGCTAAGGGGTTAATGAATACACTGTTGAAAAAATGCCCAGTATTTCTTTGGCACCCTAAACGTCCTACAGAAATCACCCGAGTCTCGCTACGATGTTGATGAAATTTAAAAATGCACAGCACATATCTTCGTTCCGATACTTTTGGGTCAGTGCATATCTCCTTGTTGAGAACGATTGCCTTGAATTTTGTAAAAGACAAGCAAGAAAGATATTGTCTCGGTGGAATTCCGGATAGAAATTAAAATTAACAGACAGCGACAAGGAGAAAGTCTGGAGAAGTTTCGCCAAGAGTAATTTGCATGAAAGTTGGCGCGAAGAATCCCATCCTCGGAATCCTTGGTAGTTTCTGCAAAAAAAGTAGAATACACCGGCGGAAGAGTCTGTCTCGCGGAGTTTTTCGAATATCTCCTGTGAATTTTCCACTCGCTCGAGCGGCGCAACGTTGGGAAAACACATAAAGAAGTTGGTGGAACGCTAGGTTCATCGATAAACTTCAAGGTGGTCGACGCAAGAAACGCGAAAATCTGATAAAATTTATCGACCTCTATACTGGATCGTCCGATTTCCTCGTAAAGTTCATTTTTATAGTCGCATCGTTGGGCGTTAAACGTTGTCTCGTGCCACCGTAAAACGACACTTTATTAGTTCGTCGATGTCGATTTACAATCTTTTTGTTCGGGTATAAGCGTTTGGCGTCTATCGTCTCTTGCCTTCGATAGTACTCGATGAACTCTGACTGTTGGTAGACAGTTCGTTTTCATCGTCGTTTCCTTCTTTAGACTCTGTTTAACTGTGCTTGTTACATGGTAAAATTTTTATAGCGCAGTTACGGAATCGGAGCGAAGCTGTCCGTAATTTCGAAGGAGCATTTTCGATCCTTTCTATTTACAATCCTCCACCTATCTCGATGGCAATCCTGCAATTCGTTCTTAGTGCCTTATGATTTGTATATACCAAATCACACGAAATTTTTAAAGATAATATTTATGTTCTATATATACTAAGACGAACGCGAGAAACGTAACTGTTCCATTATCTGAAAATTGCTCTATTCGAATATGCTAACGTCCCTCGAGCAGTTGGAATAATCGATGTTCTACGTATTTGGGAAGTACTCGTATTTCGTATTATCGTACGAATGAAATAATCATGAACGAGGAAGCCGAATTACGCGTATAGTCGCGCACATCCGAGAACAGGTTTTATTAAATAGTCAGTGTTCGACTTGGCGCGCGGCTTTCGAAGTGTTCGCCCATCGATAAAGCGGTTTTTCTACCATCGATATTCGAATCGAGTATAGAGGCGGTAAAGGCGGATTTCAGTTTTCAACGTTCTAGAAGCAACGGAACGTGCAATTTCTTTCCGAGTAGCTGGCAGCCGGCAGCCACTCGGAGGGAAACGCGAAGAGGAGAAAAAAAAAGGAGAAAAAGCGAGAGCATGGGCGAGGGACGAAAATCGAGAATTCAGAGGCCAATTATTCGGTCCGCTCGAACAGCACGCGGAAAATTAAACGGTTCGAGGGCACTGGAAATAAATACTTCGGCTCTTTCGCGCCACCTACTCTTTTCGAGGGTGCTGGGAAAATCACGAGTATCGAGGAGACTTTTGAAAAAGAAAAAAAAAGGAAGGAAAAGGACGAGAGAAAAACATTTTCACCTCCGATGCGCCCTTTACGATCGCGAGGATTAACTCGGTCGAGATACGGGGCTACATTTTTTTTTTTTTTTTTTTTTAGAAAAATTCGAAGCTTTTACCGAGTGTTTATTTTTAATATAAATATTAAAAATTATAAAAATAATAAGTAGTAGTTTTTCGTAACAAGGGATTGGTGAATCATTCCATCATGGATGCGTTCCATTAGCAGGCTCTGAGTTGAGCTGTTTCTCGCAATCCTCTTATGACAGGAATATTTTTGTTTTTCTCATCGCACGAATCTTCGATACAATTTTGTTGGTTTTCATGGCAACAAAATACGTTGATCTCTTCGTTATCCGTGAAATCTTTCTTTCGAATCTTATATTTTCAATAATCAAACCCATCGACGATCGAAGTTCCATGATTCGATGAATAAGAACGTTATCAGAAGCGCAAAGTGAAACACAGATCAGGAACGCGGAATAACAAAATACGAGAAGAAATATTGAACGGAGAACGGTGATTTTCAACTTTGAATTTTTGTAAATCGCATGTTTAAATTTAAAGAAGCTAAATGAAGCAGCTTGGTAAGTTCTTTACGAGCGATTTTCCTAAAACAGCTCCTCGACGAAAGCCCACGACAAACTTGATTATTAATTTATTCGCTGACTTGCCAGGAAATCATTAAGAGGCATCGTGCTCGCCTTTATCCTGTTTGCTGATCCTTTATTCATCAGCGAGCTAGCTGTTGTCTGGGTGCTCGAAAACCGCGAGCGGAAGGGGATACGGACGAGAGATCGCGAAGAAGCGGAGAGCGAACCAAATCAGAAGCAGCTGCGTGATTTTTCAAACTGGATCTATCGACCGATAATCCGCGTTTTCCATTTATCTGTACGTGAGGCATCGAGACAATAGAACCGTCACATTTTTCGTAACAAACGGTAACAAAGTGTGATCGGCCCCGTAAACAATCGATCGGTCAGAGATTCAATTTTTATGCGTTTGTCGCTTTCAGTTGCAAATCCTTTCGGCGAAAGAGCTGTCGAAAATATTGTAACAGTAGGTTTCGAGAGTGTTTCCACTCATTCGTCACTTTTTTGCTTTTCAACTCGAAGAGAGAGTTACATTCGTGGTTTGCCTTTCGAAACGTCCACGGGAAGTTGGCTAATTTTTAACCGAAACATTGGCGAAATGTCCAATCTGATGGAGATTCGAACGTATACAGTCGGCCAGGAAGGTCTACAAATACCTTTTCTCTATCTGTCTTGTCAAAGAAACGCGCTTTGGCACGGAATTATTTTTGATGCGCCCTATCAAAGGATTTATCCCGTAAATAAATAAATAAATAAACAAATGAACAAATAAATGGATGAACGAAGCTTATTGTTTTTACGGCTTCGTGTATTAGGTTGTCCGAAAAGTTTCTTTCGTTTTATGAGGAAATAATAGACGCACAATGTTTTTTCTTTTATATTATTTTGTCGACTTACGTACGATGCATTTTGTTCTGTCGAGACAAATACCGCGACATTTCACAGACTTGGTTTCACGTTTGTACGAAGGTACATTGTTGTAGAAAACACGTTTGTGGAAGAAAGACTAATAGATACAACAGGCGTATGTAATTTTTGTAGCACATTCCCTTTTACTTCTTTTCACTTTTTTCTTCTTAGTAAAAGTGAAAGCGAGTCGATTATTATTTCGACGTTTTAACACTGTGTTTTTGAGACGTCAAACAGCTGCGTAGTGCTAACCTTTTTCCCATCACGTTCTACATTTAAGAGGTGTTCGTAGACTTTTACGATCTACCGTACGCGCTTCTTCTTTACAAAGCTTACACGAGTCTGTTACGATACGAATAAATACGATCTTCTCAATTTTATATACTATAAATCGTTTCCCTCGCGCCACGTATTTAATAAAAATCTCTGTCACCAATTGTTTTGGTAGACACATTCGAATTCCCTGCACGTTCGTATCGAACCGTTTTGCATTTCGTTTTCAGCGAGGAAGAAGTTGGAAACTCGAGATGGATCGATCGAAAATGGACGAGATGGTGGAACACGCGTCATAAATAGAACACGAGCGTCGCGTGGCTCGTAGCCGACGGTGAAGTAAACCGATTAAGCGGAACCGTGATCCCGTCAGCTGTTCCGAGCGTCGATCTTCGTCGTTGAAAAATTCATCGACGGTCGCGCGAACCATCCCGGACACAACGAGCAGAAGCTCTGGGAACGTGAAAGCGGTCGCTGAAATTTTAAGTTCCCCTTTCGTGAGATTCAATTACAGGCTGGCTTGCGAGGAATAAACGTCGCGTGCAGCCGGCCTAAAAGGCACGCATTTGCCACGAGAATCCCACGGGAATGTCTTTGCGAGCACGCCTCGCTTTACCGTTTGTCCCTTGCCTTACGGAAACCTTGTGTTCTCGTCGAGCGTGTTTCGTCTGAAACGTTTCGTTTAATTCTTCGTACCTTGCTACGGCTAGTTAGAATCGATTACAACGTGACTCGTTTTCCGCTTTGCTCGCCACGCGAAACCTTTGTAAATTGAAGATTCGCGGCGATCGAGGAAAAATATTCGTGGAAATATATGGACGTTTATTTATTCTTGGTCGAATACTAATTAGTTGGAAAATTAGAAATAGAGAGCTACTGGGGACGATTTTATTCTTTGTCAGAGCTGTAGCAGAATATCACGATACGGTGAAATTCGTTCTTCAAAGTTAATATAGATACGATAAAAAGATTGATATCTACAAGCGTGAAGCAGTTGCATTATGCAGCAGCTTCTTTGTTTGACGAGTTCGTTGCGCTCGACCCGTCCGCTCGTCGAGTTATATAACGTAGGAAATAATCTTCCAAATTGACGGAGAGACTACCATGATTGATTGCAACAATGATATTTAAAACCGTATTTGTTACTTTGATAAATCTGTTAAAAATAATTTTAACGTACCATCGATCAGATTGTAAGATAAACGATCGAAATTTTATATGACACACACATTTCGAAATTCCGTAAGAAGATTATTGATAATTGTGGATCTTAGTCGCCGAAATAAATGTGTAGCATTACTCACATTACACGTAGAAATGATATTAAAATAGTTTCAGATTTATTTAATGTGTGATTCACAAGATTATTCGTAGATGCACATTGCGCGCGTCTCGGCTCTCTTTTTGTCTCACCATCTTCTTTACCACCATGCGTACGGAACAGTTGTATTCTTCTGTTTTAGGAGACGCTACACAAGCACATACTCCCACACACATTCTATTCGTGTAGTGGCACATGAGCTAAAGGACAATTCGAATCACGTTGTTGTTTTTCCTCAGAGTATCAATATCGTTAGGATACACGTAATGTAATAATAAAAAACTTTCGACAAAACAATGTATCCGTTACGTGCAACCGTTGAACAAAGACGAATTTAAATTTTCCGGTACTCCCGCGACCAGTATAACTAAACGAACGCGATCGCTAGGTGAGCAGTTTTTGATCGGTCATTCTCGATCGATCTTATTAGCGATTTATACAATGTCTTTAGCGAATCCGTTAGTACGAGCGTCTTAGCGAACATAATCTGTATTTATTTATTATTTTAAAATATAATCGACGGTTTCAACGTCGAGTTATCTCGTCGTTTAAATAACAAACCAACCAACCGTCTTCTACACACACTCATACTCATATATGTGTGTCGCTACTACGCGGCTAATCCAGTGTAGCACACAAAATTACACGTATCTCGATAAAGATAATTAGTGTTGCTTCTGATCACCAATAATGTTAATCGCGTTTTTAGTAACGATCAGTTAACGGTGTTGCCGAGAAAAATGTCCGCGTATTTGTCACGACCGGCACGCTTCGAAGCCGATGGGCCGATGACGGACACCCACCAGACGGCAAGGGGGTGCACGCTGCAGCAGGAGGTCCAGGGTCCAGACCCAACATCCGGGGGTCCTACCTACTTCATAAGGTAACCACTTGTGTAGGGATGCGACCGAGTTGTAAGAGCTTCGGTTTTGGAAAGTCACGGCTGAAGTTCGGAATTAAACTGTCATTAGTGTAATCAAGGTGTCAGCAAGTAAATTCTCTCGTTTTTATTTTCATCTTCGATTTCTTCTTTTTATTTTACGTGACATATTGATAAGCGACAGTACACGCGTAGGAAAGGTACGAGAAATATACGTGAGCTATAAAATCTGGTAGATAGCATGCTGGTACTCTAAATACCAGGTTGGTTGGTGTTTTCGCGTAGCAACATCTTCACGGTTCCTCGGCTTTGTTAAATAATATTCTAAAAAGGAAACGACGCAACATGTTTAATCGAGCGAGTTACACTAACTATGGCGTTGTAGAGCTTACACGGGAGTTTCGTTCGAACTAAGCGTCTTACTCTAGTTGGTAGAAGTTTGTAGCAAATAGTCCGTTGCAACTTCGTCACATGCATCACGCAACTTCCTACAAATGCTTCTCGAAGACTCTACCTTACGAACAAATCGATATTCTTATCAATTTTCTCGTAGTCCTCGTAAATGATACAGTTACATGCTCTTTTCCGTACAATTCATAGTCCGTTAAGATAAACGACTAGATTCATTCAATGTAAAAGAAAAATGTATTTTGTCGAATGTTATTTGAATATTAAATAAGCAAAGAGCGTTTGCTATTCGGGTATTAACCCAGTTTGCTGTGTTCTTTCGGTCACTTTCGACTCAATTATATTTTTCCAACGTTGAAGTATATCTTGGTACAGTTAGAACGAAATACGAAGCAATTCTTGCTCGTTTCGATGTCACGTTAAAGATCTCCTCGGAACGTTACAAATTCCTTTTGTTCGCTAAAGTGAATTGCAAGGATTGAAATATAAAAATTCGAGGGTCGTAGCTGGTTAAACGCCGAAAAGTTACACCGAAAACGTTTCAATGATCTCGCTGGAACTCTATACGTCGATCGTTCGAGAAACCATTATCGAGTATCCATAAAGCATCGATCAGACCCAACAAAATTAACTGTGATATTAAACGGCACTTCAGCTCGCCAAAAAGCAGCAGAGCAGCTTTTCGAAACAGATTGTCCAATTTAAATCGACATGTCCTCGACGCCCGTATGGAAAATGTTGGCGGAAAATGGTCGCTTGTTAAACGCAAACAGCTTTCCCTCCCCATCCATTGGGGGTGAAATTTCGCGACGTAATTGCTACGAGTATCAAACTGGCTGCGACAATGGCACGGTAACTCGAACGTCCTTCGTATCTGAATTCCTGTCGTCATAACGGCACAGAGTCTGGGAACTGGGTCTGCCCTGCAAGATTCCTCGTGGTACTTTCCTCCACGAGACGATAGAACGTGACTCGCTCGCTCTGTCCCGTTTTAGGGACGTTTTAGGGTGAAGAGGGTAACTCTCGATCGAGTTGGAGATCGACGTTACGTTGGAAGTTAGTCGGCGAGTAGGTTAGCAATCTCGACCCGATGACAGGAATTGGATTTATCGCGACGAAGATTCTGCCCGCGTTTCCCGCCTTATCCGACAACCACCTTAAATCGTATCGATGGATTAGAAACGGCCGTGTCTCTATCAATTTTCTAATTCGACGAAGAAAAATGGAAGACTCGCGACATCGTTCGGTAGTGGAAACTCTCTGAAAATGATTATTTCTATTTATTTGGAATATACACTGGCTAAGTATTTGCGTACATCTTTGTCTTTTCTTTTTTCTTTTCTTTTCTAGAGCTGTTTCATTAGATTTTACATTTCATTTCTCGTAATATCAAATTTGTATCCTCGTACAAAAGTATTACCGGATACGAACTTGCCCCTGATCAAATAATATGTATAAACAAAATAATAAATAGAGGAATTTTATAGCTGCTGTAAATTGAGAAGCACCTTTGCACGAAATTTTAGATCTTTATCCGCTCGTATTTTTGCCAATTCGCCTGGCGCATTTTGTCCTCGACCGATTTTACGACCTCGCTATATCATAGCCTATACTACAGCAGCGTTCATAATTTTTAATCTTTCGCGTGCACGGAATTCAATTTTCCAAAGACTTGTTCCGGCGATTTCTCGCGATTAAATACAGCTTGCTGAGAGAGAAAAGATGGCGAGTTGCACGCGATTCGTTCCATTTCTTCCTACGTTTCTTTCTTTTGTTTCAAAGAACGAACAAGCGGTAGAAGCAAGGACAAACAAAAGAATCAGGGAGGGGAAAGTTAGGCGAAAGTCGTTGGCTGCGCGCGATATATTCGAGATCGGGACGGTTTCACGACCACGATGAGGTGAATAAAGCGAGGGGGAGGCTTTTCTCTGCGTGTACGTTTTTCACATCGACTTTTTTCCACGAGGTTCCAGCCTCTGGCCGGCTTTTGTCAACGTTTCGACGATGAAGAACGACGAGCGTGGGCTTTGGAAGAGATACACCGACGGCATCGTGGCCCTTTTTGTCCCGTGGCCCGTGACGAAAAGCGTCCTGACGCTTTTATCGCGAGCATCGTCTTGCAGAGCGGCCGGAAACGTCCGAAAAAGGGACAAGATCTGGCATAAATTTGCGCCATGCCTGCCAGCCGACTGACATTCCGCCAAATTACTCGGCAAGAGGGATCCCTTTCTCTCTGCAGAGAGAAACGAGGCAAAAGATTGGTGGAATCGCGACCGGAATCGCATAGATTTCTTTTCGTTCTTGTCCATAAAATTCGTGTTATCGACGGTCCGATAGGTGGAACAATAAAAAAGTCCCTTGGGACGCGTGATTTACGAGCACCGTTGTAACTCGATGGGGAAATTTTCGATCCACCGTTGGTTTCACGACGCTACTGGCCATTCCACAGGAAACTGAATTTTTATTCGAATTTTTATTCCGACTGCCGTAGCTGCGTTCTTATTGGCCGAGATAGGAGGCACGTTGATTTCCGGTGAAAAGGGGCTTGATTATTCGTTGATACGCGTCGGATGAAATTTCGACGCGGCTCTTCCCTGCCAGTTTCGAGAACCCGAGCGAAGGATCGATACGTCGAGAAAAGGATTTCCCTTTGATGGAAATTTCATTTTACTCTGGCTTTTACCTTTTCTCTTTTGTGAAAACGTAGCTTTCGTTGGGCAAATCTGACGGCTGGCAGGTTAATTTACGGCGTTGGGAAAAGGGAAGATTTTTATGGATTATGGTGAAATGATTCTAATACTTGTAGGGAAAATATCGTACAAGAGTACCGTAATACAGGGATCGTCGAAGTACAATGGGCGTTTGAAAGGCGTCTAGAAGTTCGTTTATGGCCGTATAAAGAGCGAAATCAAGGCTTCCCGCCAGCGTAGACTGGCGGTCTGAACTTTAAATGGAATCACCGGGGACCGGAAATAAGAGCGACCTATTTCTTTCCGCGGATATTGATCAAGCCGCGGCGGAGTGTCTGAGAATCGGCGACGTCGCGCTAAGTACACTCGTGTCCGCGGAAATATCTCGATTTTTCGTCTCCGTTCGAAACTCCGCGAAATATTCGAACGAACGAAGAAAGCTCAACCGCACTAATACAAATTTTCATCCGGGAGGCAAGAATTTTCTATCGAGAATAAGTGAAAAAGAGATCCTTAAATTCCTACGAAGAATGGCTGTTGAATATCCGAGTAAGTCGATTTTTCGCGTCCAAAAATTGTTAATAAACCGAAATTTCTCGAGCGCTGTTTCTACAACCAGAGCGATAGAGCAAGAAAGAAAGAACGTTAAACTAGAACAGGAGCGAAGCGTTTATCTGAAGCGTGCGAGACTTCGAATTTCTATTCCGTTGGTCGAGTTTGAGATAACCGGTTGGTAAATTTCTACCAAATGCGGGAATAAACGAGAAAATACGCGCGACGTTTACGTTTAAACAAAAGCCCAGCCCTCTATCTGCAGCGCCCAAAGCTTCGCGTTCCCAAGCGAGTTCCGCGAGATCGCGATTGTAAGTTTGCAAATTTCTGCTATCAACCGGCTACGATTCTAAACGACAAAGGCGCAGGGATATTACGTCGGCGAAAATCGTCCGTAAAGGGAGGGGAGCTGGCTCGCGATGAAAATATCGCGTAATAACGAGGGAAACGCTGGCTCGTCGCTTCCGAGATCACCGGCACAGGTGACAACGTTTATTACCGTTTTGCCTGCTGACTTATTATCAAGCGCCGGTAATAACGAGCCGCTGGATTTATCGCGGCCGGCTGTTAACCCGATATGAATCGATATATGCAGCCGCGTATCCCGTTACGTGGAAACGTGCCAATTTTCATGTACGAAAATAACGCTGCGCCCTTGCCGGATCGTGGTTCCAGCTGACCACGATACGTAGTGCCGCCAAAGAATTACTATGGAGAATTGTTCGCCGGGATCAATGGTAAAAGGATCTGAAATTCTCGATGAAAGAATTCTTTTGGGAAATGTTTTTTCCCCGTTGTAAAGCATCGACGCAGGCCTTGGAGTAATCAAAGAGTCGGGGAATTGGACTAGGTTGATTTGTTCAAGCGTAAATTTCTACTCTAGAACCCTTTCTACTGTAGAAAGGCTGCTGCGATGTCACGTTTCTACATTTACGGGAATAAGAAACAAGGAGAGGAAATTTAATAATTGTACGCAGGCTTGTCGTACGTACGGCGGTGGACGAAAGAGGATTTAAGGCGTGAGCGATGCAGAAACATCAAAATGTTTGAAAAAAAAAAAAAAGGAATTGTTAGTTGATAGTTGTAACATAGATGACTTTTTATCGACATGGCGAAAAATGTCCACGTAGTTATTACGCAGAAGCGTTAATTTTAAACTTTCTTTCGTCCGTCACTGTAGATTACAGGCATAGAAACTTTCCGTAGCAAGCGTTTAAATATTTTCGCGATCCAGCGCAAACGAAAGGTGTCGGTGATGGAGAATATTCCCAAATGTTGTCGCAAGTGGCATTTTTCTACGGTGCCGATTTTATCTGAACAGAAATATCGTTTATACGAACTTCGAATAGGATAAGCTTCGCTCGGTAAGCTGCAACCATATGTTAGTAGCATGTATTTCAGATGTATTTACATCTGAATACAATTTAACGTAACCATCTTCCTTTGCAAAACGACGCACGTAAAACGTTTCCCGATAGGAAATTGCGCGATATTCCTCGCAACAAAGCTGCAGCTTATCTAACTGGTATTCTTTCACCGATTCCCTATCCTTCGCGATCGGAAAGACCATTAGTCGGAAAATCACGCGATTAACTTGGACGACGTAGAAACATTCTATCGCGACAGATTCGTCAGAACGCCAGCGTTTCGCGAACAATGCCGCAATTAAGATCTTTCTCGTCTGTTCTGTGCGCACGGAAAATTGCACGCGAATTTCATAATGGTAGCCGGGTGGTCGGGGGTCCGTTAAGGGTTGTCGAATCACATTATTGCGTTAATCGCTGCCGTTTCCTAATTAACCACCAGAACTTGGCGAATCTTCCTCGTGAATTTTCCCAGCCCATTTCCTTTCTCGCCATCTGTTCTACGTAACCCGCGACGAATAAATGTTTAGAGAATTTTTTTCGTACAAACAGAATTATGACCGAGGCAAAGTGACCTCCCCGATGAGAATTTCAGAGAATTTAGTATAATTTCAATTTGAGAGAGAGAACGAGTCGAATGCGCGTTTAACACTTTGCGGACTGGAGACGCGAATTTACATGTTTCGCGCGGCACTCTATAAAAATGTTAACCATCGTTAAATAAAACAGCAAGAAAACAATGGACGCTATAAAAGAAATGTTACGAGAGTGTTTTTACATCACACGCTTGAATAATACGAAACCGTCATCGGTATGTTAGATATAATATCGATTGCTCGGAAAGCTCGTCCCGATTTTTAAGGAATTTAATAAAATAATAAATTTTGTTTGGTACCTCTCCATCGGGCAGATTGTTTTCATGCATATCGCGGTAAAAGAACGTTAGCAGAAGTATCTTTAAATACGTCGATTGATTTTTGATAAAATATTACACTCGTTAAATGCTGTTCTGAAATTTCTTTCCGATGTTTAACTCTTTGGTCGACGTAAAATGTCATATTGAAAAGTTTTTCGCCGATAAACCTGAGGCGTTCTGGAAGGATGGAATATTCAAGGCGTTTGAAAGATGGAGAAAATAATTCAATAAACGTACATCGAATCGAAATGTAAATCGGAACGAACTTTCCTCATGGTGTTCTTCAAAGTGTTGGAATAGTTTTATAAACATAGATTATTATAAACCAACTAATTCGATTCTTAGCTGCGACTTAGAAAGTGACGCTTAGTTTAAGAATCTAAAAAGAAAAATGAGTTTATCGCGCGTTTCGCGTGGCGTCTATTCACGTTGCAATAATCTGAAACAATCCTCGCAGAGTAGTAAGAACTCGTTGCGTTAAACAGACTTCGGTTCATGCTTTAAACGCAAAGTATTGAAAAATATCACGCGTACATGTACATTCAGTAATTTCAATTTGTATGCTATGCATTACGCTGAATAGAATTATACCTCGTAAAATACTTTAAAGTGAGATGAATAAATAATCGAAAGCGTCGTGGATTATCCGCAATGAAACGAAACCAAACGAGGATCAGAATCTTCACGGATTCTCGGAAGTTTTGACAATTATCTCATCGTCGTCACTAATCGCTTCTATCGTTAACCAGAAGGAAAACGGCGCAAGAGCTCTCGAGGCATCTTCCCATCGCTCTTGTTTATCGGCATACTCATCCTCGTTTCAAGAACATTTTCAGGAACTTTACCCCTTGCGAACCTTCTCAAATATACCCCACGAATTCTCTTAATTCCACCTATAGCTAGGTGATGAAACGCGAACGGAACAGCGAGGCGAGCACCTGTGGCGATAAAAGGATAGCGTTCGGCGAACATTACGCCTGGCTCTGGCACAAAGAAAGGATGTTTCGTGGAAAGAGTCGTAGCAACGAATAGCTGCAAGTAATAGAGAGAACGTAGAAATAAAAGAGGCAAAGGTGGGGCCCGTGGGCGATTTCGATATAAGGAAGCCCATTGTGCAGTCGTAGAGACGATGCGAAGCGCGGGGGAGAGCATCTTCGCCGCTCCAGCCTCCGGCTTCCCGTTAACGTCCTTTCGAAACTTCCCACTTTGCCCTCTTTCGAGCAACGGCGTCGTTCGAACAATGCGAAAATTTTCTTGCCTGACGAGGTTCGCATACGGCGTACGCTCTCGCAGAATTTTATTTTATCCCGTGAATGATAAAACCGTCTCGAGCCACGAGAGTCTCGATACTTTCACAGCCTGAGTTATCACGCGTAATGCCGAAATACTTTGCATCGTTGCACTTAACGCTGTTGCGTCTAACACCGTTACAGGCCTCTGGGCGTAAGCCGTGTTCGACAGCAAGGGATTTTCGATGTTTCGCTAACGTAGCTTTATCAGCGTTTGACGAATACACGACGTTACCCACTGCATCCTCGTTACGGTGTTAGACGTAGCAATGTTAACACGTTGAGGACAGGAGACGCTAATTCGCGTCTTATGTACTTCCTACGGTATCCTATAAAGCATGTTAGCTACCGTTCGATAAAACAGTAAAAAAGAAAGCAACCGGCGCTATAAATAAAATGTTACGAACGCGTTTTTATCACATTACACGTTTGAGCAATACGAAGCTGTTGACAATGAGTTGGATGTAACGTCGATCGGTTGAAAGTTTGTTCCGAAGTTTAAGAAATTTCGTCGACGTAAAAAATCATATCGAAAAGTTTGCTAGACGCTCAAGGTTCTGGGACAAGCGCCATATCTCTCACGATCCTCTTACCAGAAGATTGTCCGGGAATATGCGGCAGCATATTTCACAGCAAATTGTTGCCACTGAAAAACAAAAGTATCCAAGGAGAAAATTCCGCGTGTGTAGCTGCAAGAAACGTTGCTAGAATTCTAATGATCTGTAGAGGACTTGTGTAGAGGATGTTTGATCGTTAGATTTATTAGACGAGATTGCTCGTTTTTGAAACCGTCGAATATATTTAAAATAATTAAATAAATCAATATACAGACAATATTCGTTGGGACGCTCGTACAGTGTATAAGTCTGATGAATACTCGATAAGTGCTCGATAGATGCTCGTAAATACTCGTAGATACTGATTAATAACTGATAGCTGCTTGATAACTGCTTCTTTACGATCGCGTCCGTTTATTTATACTGGTCGGGGGAGAGTCGGAAAATTCAAATTCGTCTTTGTTCGACGTAACGTGCAATTAAATGGAATTACCTGTTTCCTAACGATATTGATACTCCGAGGCAAAACAACAACATGATTTGAATTGTCCTCTGGATCATGTGCCGCTATAGATCTGTAAAAATGCTCATTGATTCTCATTTAAGAGAATATTACGCTTGTCAAATGCAATACACTCTTTTGAATCTTTTCAATCGCTCCAAAAATACGCGGGAATTCAGGCTATACGTTCGTCAGAGCCTGCCCTCGATGCGTTAAGTATAACAAAGTGCAATCAAAGCACAACGCTCACGGTGAATGTCACGTGAGTTGTCGCTTCGGCTGCCAGCGATCAAACAGTGTACAGGTCGCGCAAAAGCAATTGCAACGTGAAATAGACGACTGCGTTGAGAGAAATATTGAGAAGAGATCGAGTCAAAATATTTAAAAAAATAGAAATTTGAAGGAGAACGGCAGATAGCTGAAAAGTTTCGAGTGTAATAGAACTGTGGTTTGAAAAGAATAAGATGTCTGGGAAGAGAGGGTTGCAAGGGGTGTTTGATTGCTAGATAGATTGGTTTCTGGTGATTCGTAGGTGGATCGTGGGAAGGAAGAATAGGTAGCACGAATTGGAAAAGGTTGTTGACGATGAAAGAAGTAAGAACATAGGAATGGCAGGCGAGCAGACGAATTGATGAAGTTTCGCTCAGCTTCGAATCCCATAACTTTTACCAGCTCCAATGTTTCATCCGATTCTCATCCTTCGAGAATATCACTTATTATTATTTGCCAATTAGTTAACGATTAACAAGTACAAATAACAATGAGAATACGTACAAGGATACATCAGTAAGAAGATAATACGAAATAAACGTAAACCGTGTACTACCGAGGATCTACGATTCGAGTTAATACGTGCGAAGCAAATTGCGCTGGAGTTTTGAACGATAGTCATGATGTCGGCGAAGAAGTCGAGTTGGTGAACGAAGGAGTTACCCTGTTTACAGAGTTTACAGATACGGCCAAGACAGTTATTTGCATCGAAGTTCGTTAAATGCCGAGATGAGTGGAATGGCGGATGGGGCCTGCAAGTTCTAGGCGGAATATCAAGTTATACGAGACCGAGGATGTCAGGGCGATTCGCGTAATTGTTGACGATTTCGTAGATAAACGTTAGATCCGCCGTAGTATTGGCAATATCCGATCGGTAGATTTTCCGTATAAAAGACCCGCGAAATGAAAATCGGGGAATGGAATCGAACCTTTACGAAACCTTTTAGTCGCGTGGATTTAGGTTTAATATCGATAGACGAATGAGTTTCACGGAATAAGATGGTAAAACGAAGAGAAGAACGGAAAAGTATAACTTGGAGAAACTGACCGAGGTTACTTGAGGACCTCCTCGTGGCGCGGATCGGAGAGAAAAAGAATAGCGCGATAAAAATAAGCGAATCGAGCGAAGGGGCGTAGAAAAAGCACTAGATACGTGTAAAATTCAAGGTGATGGGGTTTTTAACGAACAATGCTGGAAATTGATTGAGATCTTGGGCAAAAAAGAAAGGGATGAATTCTCGAGGCGGAAGAGGTTAGCCGGTAAGTCTTGTACGCCACGCGAAGGAGAAGGAATTTCCTTGGCTGCGATAAAGACAGATCGACGAGGTGGAAAAGACGCGAAAGAACGAAGGAAGAAGACGATAGAATCGCTCCACCCCATCGTATCTAAAGCAGATACTTCTGACGGACATATTCGAGGGGAAGATTCCTTCTGAACGACATCGGGAAGATTGATTCGAGCAAGAAACACGACATCATCCCTGAAATATTCTTCCAGAATACAAAAACACCCGCCTCTAGGAGAGTGACAAATTAAAAAAACACCATCATGGAAGAAAAAAACGAATGTCAGGACCAAAGCTTGGCGAAGAAAAGCGGAAAATTAATTTCCAAAGATTCGTATTCAATCTCTGGCTAAGAATCTTTGCGCAATGCGATTCACCCGGTTGGGATACGCGCCGAGAAGTATATTGTACAGTGGAACCTCGATAACTCGAATACCTCTATGACACTACAATTTTGTTTATTCCCTGTAGAAATAAGAGAAAAATTTCGGCAAGTGGAAACCTCTGTAGCTCGAAAATTTCACTTCTTTCCTCCGTGTTCGAATTACCGTGGTTCGACCGTAGAACGAAACAACGATATTAAAAAGCCTTCTTACTATGCCGTTCGTTTGTATCGGAAGCCGGTTGCGGTGTGGCACGAGCTTCTCGAGGTCGAGGCCGGAAAACGGATTTGCCTAATCCGATTTACGGATAGCACGGTTTCTGGCGAGACCGCGGCGTATTCGTTTGCGACAAAAGGAGACCCGTGATTTTACGCGGGTCGTTTGAACGCCGCTAGCCTGCGTATTAAAGCGGATAAACTGGCTCGTTGCGGCAATATGTCCAGGATCTGAGAATCTTCTGTGGTGTGCCATTTTTGAAACAACCTGCGCTTAACGGCCAATCTTCTTCTTTCACGTGGAAAAAGAGAACATTCGTACAACGCGGAGCGAGAAACACTGCGCGTTAAGTCGATGGTTTGGAAAAATCGCTATCATTACTTACCTGTCGATGGATTTATTATCTAATGGATCTAAATTACCCTCGATCGTAAAGGCGTAAGGCTGGATTAAAGAATTTGCGTGGCCTGAAACCATCGATCCAGCGGAAGTTCCCTTTCATAGAAAAATGCCGGCGGCAGGTTAAAAACGAAGCGCGTAAATACGAAATAAAATTCACTTCGTAAATTATATTAAACGATTAGTTATTCGTTCATAAATTTCTTTCTACTTATACTTGGAATATTTTTGATTTGGAGATGAATAGCGAGATCCCAGGTTAACTATAGTTAACACTTGCTGTAACACGCGGCCTGTAAAAGAGTCACGGAAATTGAGAATTGGAACGCAATTTGCGGCAATTTTTCAATCGTCTCGTTAAACGCCACTTTTTGCAATTACGATTCGATTCTTATCGAGCAAACGAGCTTGATTTTGCGACCGCGGCGTTTCCACGGCTGATCCGAATTCACCTCGTTCGATGCAAATAAGGGGTGGTCGCGGCGGTTGCCGGAAGCGCAATAAAATAATTCACAGGGACAGGCGCGGCGCGTAATATCGGGAAACACGTTGCGATTAGCTTAACTGCGTGTATTCGGCCCGTGAATTCGAAGACTCGTTATCGATCGCGGCCCGATATCAAGGTAACAAGAGGCGCGTCGATCGTTTCCATCATCGACACGACCGGGCAAATGCAGATCGATGCGGCCGTATCGCGCTTTCCCACGGTAATCGACGTCGATCCATTTGCCGTTCGATCTGTCGATAGCGTAGCCCTTTAATTCGATGATCGTGGCCTTCGTTATCCGTTCGCCGATACTCCGGCTGTAATTTACAAGTATTTTCGTCGCGGTGTCCAACGTCCAGCATCGTTTTCTTCCGATTGTTAAAGCGAACCAATCGCGGAGCAAATGTACCGTTGCTTTGTTTTACGCGCGGATAACGTTTTCGTGATATTTATGGATATTTCCAAGGCAGAAGAACGAACGGTAAAATTG
Organism: Bombus breviceps; assembly: GCA_014825925.1. Lineage (NCBI taxonomy): Eukaryota > Metazoa > Arthropoda > Insecta > Hymenoptera > Apidae > Bombus > Bombus breviceps. The sequence continues at coordinate 7,956,087 of CM026189.1, read as the reverse complement.
AGAAGCAAGGAACGATATTAGGGGAGAAAAGAAATGTTCATTTACGAGTCAATGTCTTTCTCGTACCTAGTCAAGTGTTTCGTTTCAACTTCATGCATTTTTAACGCTCGATTAATCGATCAATTACCTTAAAGGAAAGTGTATAATATATGAAGGAACAAGAAGCAACGAACATAGGAAGAAGCGAGGAGAGAAGAGTCTGAGCTTCCAATTTGAATGACATTGTCTGCCTTCCACTACCATAAATATTAATTAACCCTGCTTCAAATTCTTCGAATGCTGTTTCAAAAGAGCGTTTCCGTAGCGACTGATCGAATTATCAGGCAGACACCTGTTTCTCGCAGATAAACCCTACGAACTCAATGAAAATGGGCGAACAATTTATCCGAGCTTGGATTAATCCACGAAACGTTTCAGTAGCACGAAGAATCGAAGTGGATACAATACCGAAAGAAGCTTATTCTCCCTTCCTAGCGATCCACTTGATTCCCGTCACGTTCGATCGACGACGGGAACGAACTTCCGGCATCATCGGCCTTGCCGCGCTCTTGCACGAATTTCTTCTTTCTCGGATCGATCGTCCTCTATTTTATTTCGCGGCCGGCTCGTCATAATTTGCCGAGAAAGCGATCGAATGCACCGAGGCTCTCGTTATTTTCTTTGCCACGTTGCTTCATTATCCGTCTGAATGGCGTCGCTTTGAACGAGACTACGGGTCACCTGTCGGTTTTTCCGGACGATTTTTCCTACCAAAATCCTATCGGAACGATCGCGTTACCTCGTTTCGTTGCCTCGTTACCCCGAGTCGCGCCGGTTCAACTTCATCGACCTATTTCGGGGGCGTGATCCGTCACTCTACGAAGAATATCTCTTGAATAATTTCGGTTGTTCTCCAGGTAGACGTTCGAGTCTCGGGTGTCGTCAAAATTCTTTGGAATTTTAAGTTTCTCCGGCACAGACCCCGATGGGTAACACAAATAAAAGGAGAAACAAGTGGAACTGAATTAAATATAATAGAAACCGGGTACGATACCCCTGCGTTCTTACAACTGCATTAAATTAAAGCTTAAACTACGCTTTACCTTAGGTGGAATTCCATTGAAACTCTACGGGGCACGTTAAAATTGTACGATTCACGTAACAAGGATATCCTCGACCAAGTCGCAATTGCGGAACTTATTTGCTATCCAGGAAAGGTTTGCGCGATAAATTCCCCTTTCGATTCGAAACAATGGTCATCGTGTTTCTTTTTGTTTCTAATTTTTATCCCGGCCAAAAACTTACGTTCTAACTTGCCGTTCGTTACCGAGGTGCGCGATTTTCTTCGATTGCCCGATACTTCGGATCGGAAGGTGGCTAAGAAGCCCTCTTACGCCAACAGTTACGCCGACAAGGCAAACTTCCTCGAGCAGAAGAACAACAAGCAACCTACTCGATATAACTCGCTATCGTTGGAATATTTATTTTATATCGAACATAGATTAAAACAATAACAACTGTACCTAACGACAAGATAACAACGACAACTCTTCCTAACGACAAGATAACAACGACAACTCTTCCTCTTTTAATTTTTCTATTCTCATAGGACATTCTCGTTCGTTGATCGCGTCGACGCACTTTTAACGCTACGCGTTCGCCATATTCTACTGGCGGGACTCGTAGTGGTAACTCGAGTTAATAAAATATTTATCGTGCTATCCGACCTGGTAGAAAAATTGTAAATATCGCGCACGGATGACGTCCGATTGGAAAGTGTTAAGAATCTCATGTTTTTCACGATATGTACAAATGCTTGCCACGTGCAGTTAAATTCTCGAATTTGCTCGCTAGCTATCGGTGCTCTGGTATAAACATTTGCTCGGCACTCAATCTCTTCTCGTCCAAGCGAATTCTCATTCATACGCTATACACCGGGTTTCCATAAATTGCCACAGCTGTGACGCAGCTTGGCGAGGCCGTTCGTCATACCTGAACGACTATTTCGATGATTAACCACGAAGCAATATGGTTTCGGTTCTTCGTTTATGACCGGACGAGCGAGAAAATTTGCTGGAGAAAAAAGAAGAATGAAAGAAACGAACAGCGCCAAAGGACTAACTGGCTGGAAATTGGGTTAATGCGTTGAAACTAGGTTCACGCTATGATAAAATCAATGCACACAGGGGTAGAGAGCGAAGTGGTAATAAAGCCGGCCGCGTAGGATAGTCGCATAATCTATCCGGCTCGCGGCAATTACGCGTCTCCGAATCGCGTTTAACCGGCGCCACACCGCGCCATTCTGAATTTCGAGCGTTGATACCGACCAGCAGTGATTAATTCAGCTGGGAAATTGCTGGAAAATCCGGCGGACAGTTAATTGTCGGGCAAGACCGCTAACTCGCCTCTGAAACGAGTTGCCGCTTCTGAAAATTCCTCATTGATCGATTTATTCGACTTTCACGGGCTGCAAGTCCGCTCACGTTTTAGATGTGTTAAGCTTCGGCCGTAGTTTGGCCCGGATTACTCGTACAATATCCAATAAAACGATAAAGCTCGTGCTACACGCGCGAAAAGGTAAAATACATAATATCTGTCGGATGTTAATTGATGAGAGAGAGAGAGAGAGAGAGAGAGAGAGAGAGAGAGAGAGAGAGAGAGAGAGAGAGAGAGAGAGAGAGAGAGGAGGAACAAAGGAATAAATGGTTAAACGCGAAGTGCAAGTAGATACGTAGAAGCAAAGTTTGAAGGGGGTGTAGAATAAATGGAGAAACGTCGGGCAAACCGAGAGATGGCGAAACAGCGATGGAAACAGGCTGAGCATCCGATCGATTCATTACGAGAATTGAAAATTTCCAATTTTGGCCAATTTATTGACTTTCGATTTATCTTAATCAAGTAGTCAAACAGACACGTACAGTCGAATTTTCACGTTAGCCAGGTTCTCGATAGCCTGATGGTGGATTCGATCATTCTCACGGTACGAAAACGTTCGTGTATTGATCAAATAATCGGCGAGCATTGTCCTGGATATGCTATTTGTTAACCAAGAATACAGGAGGAAATGACAGGGGATCGTTTTCGTGGATTTATTCCACAGAAGTTTCTTCCAAATGGATTTCCATTTGGTACGGTCGATTCATAAATTAACGCCGGACACGAGAACCCGGCTATTAACTGAATTCGTCGGGCGTGCTTGCTCGTTTGTTTCCGATTCAGACGTACAAATGTTAATTAACGTCGATCAGTTTTAGGAAAATGCCGCCGGGTTTACAGGCTGCCTGAAATTTGGAAAATTGTTGGCGTATTTGTTGGCGTTCGATGCTATTTGATCGCGTCACGATACGCGTTCCCCAACCACCTCTTTCTGTTCCAGGCTCGACACTCGAAAATAACACGGTAGCGTCGCAGCAGGTATTCTCTTGCGATACCTTTCGGACGTTAATTAATTTCGAAATTACGTATTCATCGCGTACCGGGCAATCTTGTTTGCTTTGGAAATACTTGATTTCCCTACGTGTGTCCACGCGCTATTACTGAAACTTCGGTGAAATCGACACGATCTTCGCTGACAATTATCGCAATTCGTCGCGTAGCGTTGGACAACTAACGTTTAATCCGCTCGTTTTTCAACTCGAAACGTTAAAAATTCGCGAAGATTCCGTAGCATCTGCGAGCCTCATAGTCTATAAACCTGCTGAACCAAGAAATTTACAAAGGTTCAAATTTTGCAAGTGAAATGAAATTTATGAATCTTCAAAGTTTCGCGAATGAAACTGCTGCTGGCAAACTCAAACACGGAATATTTAAAAAATTGCAAAGCATCGGCAAACCCAAGGTACCGCTGGGTCCCAAATGCTGCAAAGATAATCACCTGGAAATTTCGCAGTCGCCGATTAATTCAGTCCCTTAATTGACAATCTCTCCAAGAAGCTCGTAAACTCTGTAAAACTCAAACAACCTTCAGCCACCGGATCTGCGCGAAATCCCCATTGATAACGCGCCTATACACGCGTACGCGTTTGGCCATTTTCGTGCATCTTGAACGTGAAAGCATCCTCCATAAACATCCATCCGACGGCCTGAATATTACAGGACGTGCAACAAATTTCCTGTCGGACGGATCGACTCTCGAGCCAGGTTCCACGACGTATCTCAGACGTTCATCATCAGTCTCGATCTATCTTGATGACGTCGAGCTAACCGTGCCAGAAGGGGAGGGGGAAGATGAGCACGACGAGGAGGAGGAGGAGGTGGAGGAGGTAAATTAGTCCGAGGAGTCAGTCAAATCAGGCCCGTCTAATCGAATTAATTCACTCGGCAGCCAGTCGTGCACATACTCCAGCTTGATTTACTCCTCGAGGACGTCTGAACGCCCGCCGGAAGTTCTCCACGAAGGCTGATTCCGCGCGTTACAATCGCGAGACAGACAGTCTCCGTTAGATTTAATTGGCCGGCGAACAATGTCGCCTGATAAGGCAAGGCCTCGGCCATTAACGTAACCGTTCGATTGTCTCCGACGGAGCAACCGACCCCCAGGAAATTGGGAAATTTCGAAGCCGTTTCGACGAGATTAGCCGCTTTCCAAGCAGTTCGAGAAACCGTTTCGGTTCGCAGAGTGGCTAATGGCGCGGTTTGTGATTCGCGCATGGCAGCGCATTAAAAAGTCCATTTATACGTAACCGTTGCTCGTAATTCTAAATGTAACAGTTTAATACATCACTCGTGTCGCGTTCGCTCGTTATTCGTGTCCCGGACGCATTTCGTAGACTCTGGCGTTTTTTCTGTCTGCCGGACAGAACACGCAGAATCACGGTCATAGCACGAATTTGTCGGTACAAACGTATCTGAACGTGTCCCGTTCGCGCGTGACGTTACTTTTTACAGCGAAGAAAACTTGCTGCGAAGACCGCGTACCATCTAAAATTGCATGGTTATAAAAATACCGTGTTATTTCGAAGTATTCATAAAATTTTAGTCCATGATCTATCAATTGCTTGTAAAGACGAAATTCCCCTTTTCCTTTACGGTTTCGTTGTAACGAATATACACTAGATCGTCTTTTCCTGCTTTGTTGCCTCGATTCTTCTTTCTCTTCTTCGTTCAGATCTATCGCTACTTTAGCTAAGTCTGCCTAGCTAAGAAATATCGGCGCATAAACGCCCGGAACGGATACAAAACGAACACGGCACAGTGACGTGTAAATGGACTCTGGAGAATTTCGTTTGGTACCACTTCGCGATCCAACGTGATAAGCGGGTATACCATTCTTCTTTCCGATCGAATTGTTATTGCGTTGCCCATCGTATTCATTATGGAATTTACATGCTTTACCAAGGAAAGAGTAATCTTTTGTTCTATCCTTGTCGTTTATCATTTAAATTGTCCGATAATTATTTTTTTTTATTTGAAAGTATTTTACAATCAACGCTCATTGAGAATTATAAGTAAATTATTCTGGCGTGGTACTATAACGTGAATAATAAGCGATTATCGTACGTTTGATTCTAGTTGAATCTAATGTTTAAATCTAGAGGTTAATGTCTTTTTGGCCTGCGAATCTGATCCGCCGTGTCAATCGAGTAACTAGTGGGTTTTGGTGGTTGTTAATTCTTATGTTATACCTATTACTGAATTTGCATACTTCTTCTTTAATTGTAGGTATCTCAAGGTCGCGATGTATCGTTTCCTTGGTAACATACCAAGGTGCATCTATTAAGGATCTTGGAGTTTTCGATTGGAATCGTCGAAGAATTTCTATGTTGGAATTACTCGCTGTTCCCCATAGTTGAATTCCATAGGTCCAAACAGGTTTTAATATGGCTTCATATAGCATTATTTTAATCTGCACGATTAAGTTGGAACGTCTACCAATGATCCAGTAGAATTATCCGATAATTATGTTCACGATAATTATTCTTTAATCTCTATCAGTTTCCATTTTTCTTTCTACTTGTGAACTTTAGTCTAATTACATAGAGCGACTGCTAATTTCACTCTAATTTACACTCTAATTTTCACACCTATTTTATTTGATTTGGCTATTATTTATTATCGTACCTATTTGGCCGGTGGATCGATAAATCAGGCGAAATTAAATTCCTCTCCTACGAAGTTCTCCGCTTACGAAGTGACATTTAGTGCGAAACGTTAAACGAATGTAAATCTCCAGATATCCGACTTCGTATAATAATTTTCCCCTTCTCCGAATTTGAATTGTCCCACGATTCGAAAATTCCGAATCAACTTTCCAAGGCTTTTAAGACTCTTCGATACCAATTGCCGAGTCTACTGCCATCCCCGAGGGACTTGGCGCGTCACCCTTCGGCCGATTCGATTTCTCATCGAGGAGGTCGCGCGAGAAAAATCCCAGTTACGAAATTACTGCGGAGTCCGGTGATTTACTTGCAGCCGGTTGTTCAGCGTTCGCCCGGCCGGATCTTTAATTCCGTTCGTTAATAATGCAAGTGTCGTCCGTGATTCTAGCCGGAGTCGAACTCGGAATTTCATTATTCGGCCGAGTACTTTGTTACGCGCGATGGTGCGCGAAAACGAGGGGTTAAATTCGTAGAATCGGCCAGCCGGCTGGAGAAAAATAAGAGGAGCCCGATTTAATCGAGCTGCGAGATTACGCGCGGCCGTGAACGTCGATTCCTCGACGTTGTTCAACGAGCAATCGCGATTTCGATGATATAGAATCGCTGCTTTCTCCTTGGATCATCCATCAACCGAAGAAGGTTGCCCCTCACGCTAATCTCAGACGCCTGGAGTTCATTTTCGAAGACAAACGCGAAGAATTCTTCTACTCCTCGTTTGAAATTTGTTTCACGGTGAATTTCAATCGATTAAGTTAGAAAACAGTTTCAAATCCTAGATTCACAGCGAAGTCAGATCGTAGGATAAATCAAGGCAGACCGAACTGGTAGCAAATTTCTTCCGAATTCATTTCGCGATAAATCTGAAATTTCTCGAGAGAAAATTACTATGGAGCCGAGCAAATGGTGTAAATTTAATTAACGATAAATTTAGAATCTCTAAATTTTGCGAATTGTGATAGAAGCAGAGAAGTTTGTACGAGTCGAAGCTGTTGAGAACTTAAGCCGTTTCAAATCCATGGCTATGACGAGCTTAAGCTTTCCCTCGCCGTTGTGAACGTAGACTGTCGCGAACCCAAGATGGACTGTTCCACGTCCGGGCTATAACCTTACCAAGCTATTGCAAGCTTGAACCAGTGATGGACCGGGTCCATTCTTGCTCGGAGTTACGACAGGGGTAAACTATTCGACGACTTAGTCGTTATAGGAGTCGGAATATTCCAAGTCTAACGTTCAGCGAAGCCGGCTTGTTCTAAATTCATGCGGACGATATTCTCGGACCATAACCCGGCATGTTTAAGTTGCGATAAGACCGCATTATACCGAAGTTACCCTAAGCACCGTTCGCCTGGAATTTAGATTATACGATGGCAACTTAGAAAATGAACCGAGTTAAACATACATAGTGGCTACGAAAGATATTTCTACGTATCTTTGTTTACTAACGAACCGTTTTCTTACCAGCTCCCATTTTTATAATATTTTTATAACACGAAACAAGTTTTTTTTTAGCACGAAATGTAACTTCGCAGTAGCAGCAATTTTATGCATTTAAATATTCGTAGAAAGTATCATGGAAGTTTCGTATGAAAGTACTATCGAATGATATGAAATTTAAATATACTTGGGATTAATTAATTTATTATATAATTAGAACGTAATAAATATAATTCAGTTGTGTACAGATATGCTTTTTCAGTCACTGTAACCTTTTGCGCGGTCCAAGTTTCAGAGAATTTCAGTAATAAAAATTCACTCGCTTTGGAAGTTTCATAATTAATTTCATATTTTTCAAACGAAAGCTTCCAACGGTTTTTATGATAAAATGGCACTTCGTTCTCCCTTCACTCTCGCTGTCTAACAGGGGTTGTTTCATCGAACAACCTTTCAGTCGGCGAAAGTTATTCATTATCTAAATGATCGTCCGCCTGTCCGTTGCTGAAACTTCTTGGTAACTCGCGAACTCGAATTATCGATGTCTCTTCCGGTCGTGACCCTTTCTCCTTTACTTTTATCGAGAGGAAGTAATAAAATTCCTGCAGTTTTCTCGCGAACCAAGGGACAATTTAGCCGCTTTCATCGGCAACGTGCCCCAGCCATCTAATGGCTGTAATTAAAATCGAGCTTGTTTTAAGAGCTAGTCGCTAGTCGCTCGCTCTCGTAATCGAAACTCTCATAATGCCGGGATATTTCGACAAACACGGGACAGCCATGGAAGGATTCTTCTCTTTACGAGAACTAAGCGTCTACTAAGAAAATATCTTTTGATCGAGGAGAAAGGACGAGGAGCTTAATTTATTTTCGGTGGCGAATATTTCTCGAGAAGCGTCGTTCATAGATAAATTTCTTAGAAAACCTTGTCCATGGATAGTTAGAATTAATAAACGGTAAACGAACGAGTGAAAAATGTAATTTCATCTACAATTTTGTAAAATACCGACCTAACGTTGAAAAGAGTTAAGAAATTCGAAGATAAAGCTGCTTCTACAGTGAAGCGAATAAAAGTAAGTTTAAATATAATTAGAAAAATACCATAATTTTACAAGGCAGAATCGTATTTGGCAGAATACCGACAGGATGAAAAATATCTAATAGGAAAATATGTACAAAATACAGCGATATGCGCGTGTAATTTAATCAAGTTTAGTTCAATTTACTTACTTAGATCAACGGGATCGACCCTTTCGTACGAACATTACAAGTAGCAGTCACGCAAGTGAAACGACATAGAACGAGTAATATTAAAACGAGGAGGAAAATAAACATGCAGAGTAACGTAATAATAGAAACAAAGTACAAGAATAAAATACATAATAGTAATGGAAATTAGTAGAAAGTAAAATTAATAATTAGAATAAAATAATAATGAAGATAAGAAAGTAATGAATATAATAATAGCGTAATTCATACTGCAGTGTAAAATAAAGTGGAATAGGGTAAAAAGGAAAGGAGAGAGAGAGAGAGAGAGAGAGAGGGAAAAGTTAAATGGAACCACGAACAGCGATCAGAGCAGAGTGCTTAAAAGAGTTAAAAGAAGTAATAAAATAGTCAAGAGAGTCGCAATAACGATTGGAATTAATCAAAAATCGATTTAGACTGCCATACTAGACGTAGAGACTTTGCACGAGCATATACATCGATAAATTAATTACTTGGTAGCTTTAAGCTTTCTTTTATTCCTCACTGTATACGCGCAATTTCCAAAACGGATTACGAATTTATAGAAAAAGAAAAAAAAATATTCTATCTCACACACACGCACAAACGCACACGTTTCTTGTTCCACGTTTGAAACGATCCTAGCCGGAAGTAATCACGCCTCCGACACAAATGTCCTAGGTGTAGTGCGATTCGATGTCGGTGTATCCGAGTAGATGGGATAGAACGACGATAGTCCGAGTCTGGAGATGAACTTCGACTCAAACAACCCGGTCTTTACGACGCGCCTCGACTAAAATTTCGCTGCCAGATGGCACACGCTACCCCATGATAATCCCCCGAAATTCGACAATGGACTCCGCTCATATTCGGTCACCCTATCGAGCCCATCCCCGACGAGATGAAATCCGCGTCGCCTGGAGTTGGAGAAACACCTAAGCGGAGAGCGATGAAAATCGAATCCCAAGCGATCCGGAGCTTTTGCGATCGGAGGAGGGGTTAACAAAATCGAGGCCAGCTCAATTTTCTTCGATCGCTAGCCGCTCTTATTCGATTCTTTCGCTAGGGATGGCACGCGTTGGCCGCGGGCCCAGCTGGGAAACGCGATAACAGCCTGACCCTCGTCCACGCTCCACTTCGTTGCCCCCTCTTGCCGAAATTTCGTTGCCTAAAACGAGAGCTTCTTACCGTTCGATCGAACCTGGACGCGACAGGGTGAAAAGGGTCGATGGATTTTGGCCGCTACCGCCGGGCACGTCGACCTCGTGCAGTCAGAAGCGGTTGTACGCGAATTCGAAGGGAAAGGGGATGAGTTTTCGCAAGGCTGGTTCCGTTCGACGGAGGTTGGGATTATTTTGCGGAATGATTGATTCGCTCCGAGATTTTTGGCAGGAGCTGTGACGTATACATCGAGCTAGATTATTGGAAATTTTGGATAAATTTAACCAGTGGCTACGTTCTTTCGGTTGTTTTCGATCGTTAACAAATATTCCTTAGTTTGGGATTTTATTTCAAATATAAAAACGTTTATCTTTGTTCCGCTTATTGGTAAGCGTGGTCTCTCGTTCCAGTCTTATGCTGCGTATTTTCTTAATCGTTAGGAATTCTCTTTGTTGCCTGAGAGACCAAGGTTAAGATAGAAAGGTTCGAGAATCGTAACAGAGACGAGGAAGGTGGTGCTTCTTTACATTCCAGTCAATCGGGAGGTCGATTCGTGCTTCTCGCGGTGTAACGATTTTGTTCCAGGGGTGATTTCGAGTTCCTCCGCGGTGGAAGAGAATAGACCCAGCAAGAACAGAGGAGAAAACACGTAATAACTTTCGTCCATCGCCTCTGTTCCTAAGTTTTCGTTACACTACGTCCGAGTCACCCAGTAGAGGAGAGTAGGTCATTTGAATTTAGAAGAATACCTCTGTCGGGTTTAAGCGGACGCCATCGTAATAAGTTTCTATTCTATCAGATTTCTGGATCATGTGCCATTGCCTACTGTTCGCGAACGCGCAACGGGGTGTTCTGCCTACAAAACGCGCGTTCACTGTTCGTTTAATAGACACTGCGTGACACAATGTCCATCAAGATTTAATCTTCCCTGCCATTGTTCATCTCGATGGCCTTTCGAACGAGCAATCTAAAAAGAGAAAAATGCGGAAAGAGATATCAGGGGAATACAGACTGGCGAGACTGGCCACGAATTAATTTCCCGCAACTGCAATCGCATGATAATACCGCGTTCTCTTTTCTTTCTTTTTCTTCGTCCCCCTCTACCGACCGGTAAGGAACTCTCGAGTACGAATGGAGAATCCGGAGATTAAATTTCCAAGTTTACGCGCGGCCAGCGCCTAACCAGAGAAATTAGAGTCGGGAACCTTCACCTTCGACAAGCTGGCTGGCTTTCCTCTTCGTGGAAGGCGGGAAATTCGACGGGACAAGGGCGACCCATTATCGAGATGGAATTTTCGAGTCGTTCGAAAGGGAACGTTTAATGAATGCCGAACAATGGGCACCGCCGGAGTGGATTATCCGCGGTTGGATGTTTATCTCGAAAAACGCGATAAACGACAGACGTGTTGCTCGGGGAACCAACTTTCTGAAAGAACGCGCGGTAACTATAATTGGGCGGAACGACGCTATAACGCCGAAATTACAGATCTTTCGATTATTTTGAAGATTACCACGTTGCCCGAGAATCCTGCTATTCAACGAATATATCGGCCACGATGAGCGTTAACATTAGCATGACCAAACTCGTGGAAGCGAAGGATTTTAGATTTTCTTCTTTTCAAAGTTGCCAAAAATGTACATCTTTGCCGGAATCGATATCGACTTTTATTTACATGGAGACGTAATCGTACGAATCTACTCGCTTTATTTAATTGAATTATACGGATTTACACATAAAACATTTATGTACACATTACGGGCCGCTGATCCTAGCGTCGAACCTCCGGACCACTTCGCTAACTCCACGGAAATGGAAAACTGCCAGGCGAAAGGTTTCTCCTTCCGTTAAAAAATTCAGTTCGCAATTTCTCAAGACCTCTCCCTTACGCATTCGGAGAGGCATCTCGTCGATGTTCGTCAGAAAATTTCATCCTGCCGAGATCGAGGATGCGACAGCAAGGGCCCACCGGTGGTATCGCGAAGCAAGTTCAAGCAAAAAATCAGCATCAGGCTCAACAGGAAACTGCGAGAAGTCCTGGAAAAATGTCGGTGCGACAAGCGCAGATAGTGGAGCGAAGGGATGAAAATTCGTAAGAAAAGGGACGAAGATAAAGGATAGGGGGTAGTCTGAAGGCACGGCTGGTGGCTGCTGACAGAACAATTTCATCGTTCCATCGGTAGAAGAGGGGAGACCTGTCGCAGAGGGTTGAAAGGACAGGGTGGCGTGCAATCGATAGGTAACGCTGCCGCTTCGTTCTCGATCCCATCGCTTCTGCCTCCACCGCCGCCTCCGGCCGTTTTCACCGGCAGCCGATCGAGCTGCGAGGTTTCCCGCGTGCCGGAAGCAGCCAGGCTTCCGAGCAATTAGAGGAATTTTGCTGACTGGCAAAGTTATTATAGAGCCCGCGGGGACAATGACGGCTTGCGGACATCGTGACTTCCACGCCGTTCCTCTTCCACTTCGTCTCGCGCGCTCTCCTCCTAAGAACACCGTCGCCAGATTTTCCGCGGATCGAGCAACGGCGCTGATTGTTTACGCTTTTAATCTTGAAAGTCGATCGGGATATCTCCGCTTCCGCCGTTGTCAGCGATGTGGCGTGATTTCTGCGCGCAGTCGAAACAGCGTGAAGTAGATTTTCTAGAAAATCGACGCGACTTTCGACGAAATCTTGCACACTTCGTAGGATATTGGAAGGAGGACACAAAATATTTCTCAAACTGGAGAGCGTCCAAAAGCTTTAGAATTCTGGGAATGTCGTTGTATACGAGTTTAATCTTAAAAATCGATCGGGATATCGCCGCTTCCCTCATTGCCATCGTTGTGGGTGTACTTTCTACGCGCAGTTGGAAGAATTTAGAGTAGATTTTATAGAACATCGATGCGATTTTTGATGAAATTTTGCACACTTCGTAGAATCTTGGAAGGAAGATACAGAGTATTTCTCGAATTGGAAAGCGTCCAAGCTTTAGGATTCTAGGAATATCGTCGTTTACGCGATTTGTTAATTTTCGAAATTGACCGGTATATCGCCGCTTGCGCCATTATCAGCGCAGTGGTGTGCTTTTTGCGCGCAGTTGCAACGGTCTAGTAGAGATTCTCTGGAAAATCAAAGCGATTCTTGAAGAAATTCTTCAAGCTTGGTAGTATCTTCAAAAGGGAATATAGAATATTCCTAACAACGTTTTTAAGATTGGAAGACATCCAAGTTTTAGAATTCTACGGACATCGTTGTTTACGCTTGCGATGTTGAAAGTTGACCCAGATATCGCCGACGCCAATCAGTGTAGTGTGTTTTGAACGCGCGTTTGGAAAGAATCAAGGTAGATGTCCCAGGGAATTGAAGCGACTTTGAGTGAAAGTTTGGGCAATTTGTAGGATCTCTAAAGGAAAACGTAAGAAAGGCACAAAATCGAAAAGTGTCCAAACTGTGGAATTCTCTACAAAGCTGTTATCGGTGTCCAAAGAATCGTGTCTCGTTTCTAGATCCTCGAATCGAGTTTCCCAAGTTTCAAAGAAACCTAATCCGATCCAAAAAGAGGAATTCACGACTTGACTATTTGAGGAAACACGAAGCGGCGGAGTTTATGCAGCGAATTCTAGCGTAGCATGGTCCGACAGGAAACAGAAGTTGGACAGGGTTCGCCGCGACTTTTCATCAGGAATCGAACGCACCAGCGTCGGAGGAGAAAAGTTTGCTGACTCGAGCGAGACTCGAGCCAGCCAGCGCCGTGGCGTAGACTTTGAACAATAGTAGTTTGTACCGCGGCGGATTTAATTGAATAGAAATTAGACCATCGATCAACCGGCCTGTAGAGGCGTCATTGAACTGCTCCCGTGCGTTTACCTGGAAAAACGCTTGCCTCTGCCGGCGAACCCGATTTTTCATCTGCGTCCAACGATTAATTAACTCTCCGATCGATCGAGACGGCTCGGAAACTGCTTGCGTTCTAAGAAGTTAAGAACATTCCGTCGGAACTCGATAAACATCGGTTTGCGACTTATAATTACGATCTTACGTATCGTACCTTTTTATTACGAATATTTCTATAGCAATGTCTGCGGGCTCGTTCTTTCGAAACGATCTTCGCCCTGTCGTTCGTATTAAACCGTAGATTATCCGGCGAAGTTCGCCCGAAACCTCCTAAATAGCATTCTGCGCAGAGTTCGAAATTCCCTAGAAGGAAGACTATAGTCTGCAGCGAAGATTACGTCGTTCAAGGTCGCATCTCCATCTCTATCACAAATATTCTCTACCCCGTGGTTTCTGCCTTAGTAATCTGTTCCAAGTAATCTCTCTCTATTTCGCAGTACGTCGTTCCTCGACAGACTTGGCGAACAAAGATCTTCTCCAGTCGTTGAAACTTTCTCCCTTCGTCGGATATCTAAAACGCGCCGAAACAAAATTATTTCATCGAAACCGAAGATGAGAACACGCGTTTTTTCCCGGCTATCTCGTTGATTCCGTTTGCGACGGCCTTTTATCTAAAAACTGTTCTGTATAGCCAATGAATGGCGGTAGGGAACGTAGCCGGATACGAGAAACGTGCGTGGGTAGCTGGTGAAAGCGTGCAATAACCGAGAGAAACGCACGGACTTGGTATCTCGTAAGGATAGATCTTTGTTCGGTGTGGAAAGACAGCGATCTATGGCTGATGCCGTAGATCACGATCACGATCACCAGCCGCATTCAGGCTGATTTATTCCGCGGCTGAATACGGCGGAACCGGGCGGCAAAAAAAAAAAAGAAAAAAAGAAAGAAGGAAAAAGAAAGGAAAAAAAGAAAAAAAAGAGAAAGGAGAAGTACTCGCGGACTGGGCGCAACGCGTTGGAAGATTGTGCCATTTCGGTCCTTTTTTTTGCTATCTGGTCAATGTCGACGGTGCACGCTCGAATGCCTGGCAATACGCGACTGGAATAATTTATTTCTCGCGGCATCAGCCACTACTTTCGCAAAGGCGAAATATCTGTCTCGAAGGAATGTTTGCGTCGGAGCGAGGAAAATTGGTCGGACCAAACGGCGAAGTCGGACATTGAAAATTTATCGCGGAACGAGCAAATGAGTGTATGAAATCTTTTAATCAGCGGTAATTTTTATCCTACGTGAATGTAGATTTAATTTTAGACGTTTGAAGATTGAAAACGCGTTTATTAAATAACGAGAAGAAAAGAGCTGTACGTCATAAATCTCACTTTTGAAACCGAATGAAATGCACCGCAACGGATAACATAAATCATTCACAATCACCGTTTTTCATCTCTTCAACTATATATTCAACATTACGATAAAAATACTACGATTATTAAACAACGTAACGTTCCTCTGTTGCAGCTTTATGTACCGTGTTGTTTCATTTTAATCCGGTAAATGCATATCGCGAATAGAAGCTCGCGGGTGTGCAAATACTCGAAAATGGTATGCTCTTTTTTCCCCTCTTCCGTTCGTCGTGCAACGTTAATGCGAAACGATATTCGAGGAACGTCTGCGGATCGTGTTTCAGTGCGAGCCGCGAGTGTCCGATAAAATTCACCCCGCCCTAAATATGTAATTGTTCGACAACGAAACAAGCGAAATATTCGTCACATTTCGAAACTCGAAACCATCCGAGTGTTCGAGGAATTTTCGATTTCCCCGAGCCAATTTCGCGAAACTATTTGCCCCGTGGCCGGTTGCGTTCGAAACGGGGTTCATTTCGGCGTGGATTTTGCCACTGCATTGCCTCGATTGTTCTTCAAACGATAATAGCGAACTTTCTAGTTTAGAAGTTTATTCAGTTTGTTATACGAAACATTTTCAAACTTGATCAACAATGACACTTTACGAGCATCGTTTCTTTATCGTCCAAAAGACGATCCTTGAAAATATAACAATAGATAATTACTTCATTAGTAAATTACTTCGTTAGTTAATTACTCGAATAGTTCCATCCTCCCTCGTTCAATCACGCGATTGGAATCTAGTTGTCGCGTAACGAGCGTCGCTCCTCGATCGTTTAAAGGATCCTCGATGGTGTAACATCTGGAGCGCCGAAATTGCTAAAGGATCATTTTTACTACAAAAATAAAAGCTCTCGAAAGAATAGTTTCTTGAGACGTCGAATCGCGTCATTGACCAGCATCGTTGCTCGGTCCTCCGAAAGACCATTCTCAAAGATATAACGCCAGAAGCATCGAAATTGGAAGAAGACGATCTTTACTGCGAAATCAAAAACTCTGGAAAGAATAGTTTCGCCTTTTTCGTCCAATCGCGCCACATTGAAATCAAGTTGCCTCGCGACGAGCGTCGTTGCTCGATGCTTAAGAAGATCCTGGAAAACGTAGCACCAGAAGTATCGAGCTGGAACAAATATCATGCATACCGTAAAACCAAAAACTCTTAAAAGAATATTTTAATCTTTCTTCGTTCAACGTTGAAATCAAGTTATCGGTTGACGGGCCTCGCTCCTTGATCCTCTGAAAGATTCTTGAAAATATAACATCAGCAGCGTCGAGATTTCCTGTCGTCGGGATAATCCCCGACTACACCACCCCCGGGGCACGCCTAGTCCCGGGTAACGAGCTATGTGCAAGGATAATAAAATGCCAAGATGTCGTCGAGCCGTCCAGACACGAGCGACGAGCCCGCTCGAGAGGGCAGCCAGCCGACGAAATAAAAAAACATCGATGCTGAAAGAGCTGCGGGGTTTACGTGGTGCGTTGAAACACGACGATGGGAATAAAGAGGCTGCGAACGGTTTCGTTAACTTCGCCAGGAACGCGTTTTCGCCGCCCTTCGGGTCGGATAAATTATTTTTCCAACGAACTTTTCAGGTAGTCGTTTCCGCTGATTAAGCGCAGACACGACGCGGTAGTCGTTGTTGCTTCGTTCGATCGATGGTGCAACGAGATCCTTGAATTTCCACGGGTAGGTGGTGAAAAGAGAACGCCGCCTGCCTCTCCTTTGAAACAGGCTTTTTCCATTGTAAAGTTTGGAAATTGAAGAAGAATAGGTAATGGATAGAGAAGCGGAAGCGGATACGTAGGTTTTAGAGGAAAATGGATCATAGGAAGCGGATACGCGATATTATATGTATCGAGAAATTGGAATATCGCGTATCAAGTATGGTTCGACAAGTTCCCACGGCAGACATTTTCTGAATATTGGAATTGGTGGGAATGTTTCTGAGGAAATATCACAATTACTTGGTGTAATTTCCATCTGTACTTTGATCAAAATTCTCGCCGATATCTCGTAGTTGATGAACAAAAAATATCGATATAGAGGAGGAAATGGGAAACGCGGGAATAACTTGGTTCGGCTCTGTTATACCAATTTTCGCCACTAACTTTCAATTTCGAGTTGCAAAATCGAACTCCCACCATGGAAACGATTCTGCCGAAAATTTCTCTCTGCGATGCTCGTGTTACCAAGCCAGGTCTCGCAGGATCCAGGGCGATGGAAAGAGAGAAGGGTGTCAGAAAAGCAGGCAGATCCGGGAATACAGAGTTAGCCAGTGTGTTGATGGCAGTCGTTATGGATCGCTGCCGGTAACAAGCAATTTATTCCACGAGCCGCTACCTCGAGCCATCGCGAATTGCTGTCTGCCCCTCTCCATACCACTCGCCCGCCTATACATCGTATTATTGTCATAATACATCAGCCAGGATGTTTCGTTTCCCCTTGTCCCGTTTGAATTCGAAATGTTGGCCACGTTCCATGCGATCAAAATGGACGCCTCGAAGGAGTCGCCTGGTCTGAAACTAGCCTCGCGTTGTTGAGAAACTTGCAAGCTTACGCGACTCTTTTCGCGTTGCGATCTCTTTTTTCAAGCTTTTCCTTGCCAGAGTAATCACGCGATTAATAGGAAGAAGGGAAACGACGAGCCATTAACGAGGATAATTTGTTACGGTTTGCTGTTACTCGAGTCGTTCACAGGCCAAAGCAGATTCTTAAATTTGCATGCGAAGCTCTTGCTCGTCTCATATAATTTCATCGACATTTCGTTTCGTGGAATTATCCGCGAATGAGCGGCTCCATTGATCTCTTACAAACTTTTTGGAATTGTGAAATTCAAAGCGCTCTTATTCTTTTCCCAAACAAACGTGGACAGAATTATGGAGATAACTTTACTCGAATGTTTTCACGTGGGAAGAGAAATATAAATATGAATAAAAGTCGTTGAAACGACCCTCTTACGTCTCCCTGGCTGATTCTTGAACCTTTGTGAAAGTTTGCTTGGCCATACTTCACCGGCGGACGATATTTTACTTGGGAATTTCATCAGGTCCCCCTGATCAAATCCAAAAACCCGATGGAGCAATAACATTCCATTCCGTGGTCATTCTTCCCGGCGTTTCAATTACAAATAAATCGAAACGAGACATCGAGGAAGAGAAGAGAGGAGGCTCTCTTCCGCGATACGCTGGAGATAGTCGAGAACGAAGCAACGAGCAAACAAAGACGCGAAAGCTGCAGGAAATTGCTTTCGGGCGTGCGCTGAAAGCGAGCAGGGAATGTAGGTGAAAGTCTGGCCGCGTGCACACGGTGCACGTGCAAACAGAGCCGGGGAAATTTTCGCGTGCCACCCCGCGAAACTACTCGTTGCCCTGCGCTAACTTCCGACTTCGACCAACCGCGTTTGAGTTGCTGCTCGTTCTAGGTGCCTGGTATTCACAGAATTTTCATCCTATCTTTCCAGACGTCGATCACCTATTCGCTCTGGAACAAAGCTGCGATCGTTTTAACATTTTTTCCCCGACGTATCTTGGCGAAGAAGAACGATATTTGTAGGGAAGAATTTACACGCGCAGTGGGCGATGGAAGAAAGTTTATAACATAAATAGTATAAAAAGACACGATAATTTCAGAAAATGCATCTATATGTAACAAGAGCAACGAATAAACAAAAATTGTTAGCGCGGAAGTTGCTAAAACTCGTAGCATCGAACTTTCTTTTATCCGCTACTTTGCATACAATAGACGTTCAGGCTATTAATTGCCAGCGTTTTTCTCGCAAACGAAGAGTACGATGAAGGGTACGAGGAAAACATGAAACGAAAATGTATTTTAACTTTAATTTTGCAGAATTTATCGTACGTAAAACATACGTACATGAGTATCGCGTTACGTCTTTCCTTGTTCTTCGTATGATATGCTACGAAATTAAAGTTAAAATACCTTTTAAACCAATCGGTTTTCGATCATCCGGTTGTCCTGATACTCTTTTTCGTAGAATGGCGAGAGAATTAGACGTATGCAAAAAGAGGAAGATTTCTAATTAAATGCAAATTTCTTTAAGGTTTCTAATTAAGTCTCTAGTGCAACTGCAAAATGCACATGCATTTTTGCGTTTGCGAAGAAGATATTATCACGAATATGTAGTTCCATTCGAACCATTCATCTTTTTCCTCGTACTTATCGCTTGTGAGAAAAACGCTGAAAAGCACTGGAAACTAATAGTGTGAACATTATGTATATATATTGTAGTATCGTGGACGAGGGGCTTGGGGGGGTGTCGGGCGAATAGTAAACAAGCGGTTGCGGAACATGTGCGTGGTGGGGCTAAGACAAAAGATGTGAGACTAAAACAAAAGGCAAGGGGTTGCTAAGGGAGAGAAACGAATTAACAGTCATTGTGAGTTGAGAAGCCAGAGAGTGCGAATTGCGTTATCGAGATAGTGTTGCTAGCTTTGTTGACAGAGAGTTGCAAATTAATTATCTAGTTGTCTTAATTATAATACGTTATCGTGATTAGTTCGCGTTAAACAATCATCGTTTCCAGTTTAATTAACATCTGTTTAATCCATTTATTGTAAATAAACTAATTGTGGTAAAGATCCTACAATTTATGTATATATTATACATTAATAGTGATTAGGTTTTTTTTCGAAGATAATTAAAACGCAATTTGGCGTAGGTTTGGCGAAGACAAGGAATAATCCTAGTTTAGCGGAATTAGTTTGAAACGGCGACGAGGCGAGCCGAATAATCTTGTGGGAGAAATCAACTTTGGTTATGTTATACGTAAATCTTCGCCGTGTAAATTACGGTCAGAACGTCACTCTAATTACCGAGCTGTCAGGTTCAGTCACCGTCAACGCGGCAATGCCATTATCCACCTCAAATAATCTCCAATCTACTAACTGGAACAAACGAATTAATTCGTCGTTTGGCTTGCCGGTATCTTTGACTTGGATATTGTTTACCGAATATATTTAATACTCAGTTACGTTTGTATTACGCGCAGTCATCGGATATTTGAATATTTCATTTGATAAATTACGGAAATTCACGATCGAGTACAGGATACAATGGGATAACTGAAACAAGATATTGAACCTACTCGAAGACTACGAGAGGAAACTACGATGAGAGTTCATTTTTGTTACCTAACTTTGTTGGTCCTGCATAACCATCGAACGAATATATCCAAAATACGTGTTTAATCGGAAAATTAAAGGAGAAGATAATTCTCGTGTAGAATTGGTTGACAGAGATAAATTAAAAAATTGCTCTTTTACAAAGAACGAACGAAACGTGACTTATCATCGCACTGCTGACGTTCATGCAAATTCATATCTCTACGGAGGCAAATAAAAACGCGATATCCAGATAAAAAAAATGTACTACCCACTAAATATGTATTATGATACTATACTTGGGATATTTTATACTTTTTTGCATATTAGATGCATCTTCGCATCTTCAAATTTCGCATAGATGAATAAAAATGCTCGCTTTGCTTCGTTTACCAAAAATCGAAAAAGAAACAAGAAAAATGAAGATACGCGCGTTCACGATGCTATAGCGTACTTGAATAATAATAAAACTTAGTGAAATTATTCGGCAAAACGACGAGTCGAATCGTAAAGATTTTCTTCAGACCACCGAACGGACTTCGACGAGGTTGAAAAACGTCGTTCTATAATTTCTCTTGTTGCCGTTTCGCGCAAGAAGGATTCTCGTTGGCTGGAGTCTGGCGGAGTCGTCGTCCGATGGAAACTCTGGCTCGTTCGCGTAAACACGTGTCCAGCCAGGAAATTGTGCGAGCTGTATTAAGCGGTCGTAGGAGTCGCGGCGACTTGCCTGAAACTCTGTCTAGTTTATTTCACACCCTTCGTGTCATCGCGCATTTCGTAACGTGCTTGTTCCGAAATTGGTGCTTTCCGTGGAACAATTTTGTTAATTGCGTTGCACGCAGACAGAAATTAAAGGGAAGAATGGCCCTTCTCGTTCGGCGAATACCATTGGGACTCGGTACGATTATAAGTATAATTCGTCTTCTTTTAAAATGATCGTTGCACTCTCAGAGATTTTGAATCGCTCAGTGGCCTTACTTTTACGCTTTTGTAATTTCTGTCGCTGTCTTTATTTCTTACAAGTCGAAACAGCACACGGTTTATTCTTTCCTTTAATTTTTGTCTTTCTCTTTTTGTCTTTTTTACATTTTCTTATCGTTGTCGTTATCGTTACGGAAGCAATGATTTTCGTTGTTCGTTGAAAACCATCGAAACGCAGTATGATTACGAGTACAGTTGCTTTTCCTTTGCGAGCATTATCATAAAGATTTCCAACTTTCAGCGGTGTTACTCTCCTTCTTCTTCGCTTTACTTCCTTCTTTTACTTTCTTCTCTACTGCTTCTCCTATTTTTATAATCTCCATCGACATTTTTATCTTCCGAAAACCAGACAGTCTTTTTTTCTGTAAATCCGCTTCTATTACATATTTCTCATCGGACCGATCTCGTATGTATCTCGACCGATTCACACATCCTCGCAAGTCGAAGATTTATTCGTCCTCGCAACTTCAAGATTTATTCGTCCCTTCTCGAGCAGCCTCACAACACGACCCTCTTATCCAATTAAAGTTCCCGTCGATTGTACACCAGAGGATCACCGTCTCGGCATCCTATTCCCATCTCTAGGCACGCGACAACTTTCAAAACTTCTCCCTAGACTAACGGACAAGGATCGGTACCGACCAACTTTCGGTCAGGGAAATATACTTTTGCCCACGAGGCAGTCGACGAAACGTTAACTGCCACCTTCCGAAGGTGTAAACGCGATTTCATCGAAGAAACAAAGAAAGTTGTTCGGCCGCCGAATAGGACGAGACAAAAGTTTCGAAAGTCTGTTGGTCTGGTGGAGAAATATTCGCTGTTCCAGCATGGTAAACAAAGTCGAAGTCCGCGCGGATGACTCGAATCGAATCGAAGCGATATTTTACACGATTTCCACTGTCGTTGGAAAAGCGATAGCTCTGCATCGTTTCGAGTGGCTTTTCAGCGGAGAACTCGGCTACAGTTTCGTTTCAATTAACGTCGGTGTACTCGTCTGGAGAGGTACGACTGTCGAACGTATTCGGGGAAAACGATGGACAGGGAGGGAGGGCCGAGGTCCGATCGATTTGCTGCAGCGCGTGATCGCCGCTCCACATTCACCGCGATGGAGGAATAATAAAAAATTACGGTTTGCCAATTAAATTAATTGGTCGGTCGGTAGGATAGATTGGCTCGGGGTGAAATAATGCTTGGGTAAGAGGGGTGACCAGAAGCTGGCCTTCCGACCGCAAATATAAATCCCAGCTCGATTCGCAGAGTCACGCCTCGCTGCCTGTCTGATACGCCTGATTTCCGGAAACGCTCTGCCTGCTTTTTATTCGATAAACGAGGCTTTGATTTTCCAAGGAAACATCGCTGGACGAAATATCTTTTACTACGTGCCTTTTCCACGGCGTTAACTTTAACGGCAGTAACTTTCACGCGATTAGACGAGCATTCTAATTCTTCGTGCGCGTTTCTTCGATTTCTCGCGGCAGCTCGGCCACGAGTAATTACGGTAAACGACCGTCGGTCTAGTACAGGCGAGCTAAGCTGTCTAAACGTGTGGTTTAAATCCTGATTAGCTTTGCGCCTAGTCCAGATTAGATCGAGACTATGTCTGGTCTAGATTCGAGCCAGATCCTGATCAGATTACAGCTACGTCTAATTGTAAAGTTCGAGCAACTGGAACAACCTTAAGTATCTGCGGCTGTTGGTACTAGGTTGAAACGAGATCTGGTCTAAATCAAATCTAAATCGGAGCGCGAAACGAACGTTTAAACGATTCACGTAGAACGTCTCTGAAACGGTTCGTTCAAGTTCGGCTCGATTCGGTACGCGCAAGCTTCTCCGTGTTACCTCGAGCTCGAGTTTAACGGAATCTTTTCCAAAGGTGATTTTCAAAATGGGTAAAAGATCGCGCTTAATTTAACGAACGTCATCGGTTTAAAAATCGAGTTTATTCTAGGCGGACGATAAAAAGACGGAATAAATTCGGCGGAAAAGCCGAGGAGGGAAAAATGCCCGCCAATTTATACGTGGCGCGGGAACACCAGAGTGATTCGGTCGCGATCAAAAGTTTCGCCAACTTACGCATGAATATGCGATTATTCAAACGACGGTGGGCCGCATATTTTGCCCGATAAACCATTTGCATGCGTTCCCTCGGATACGGAAACGTTTGTCCCGTATTTACCCGCCTCGGTTTCAATTCTCCGCCGCGATAATGGCGCCTGATAAGCTTCCGGATAAAAAGCGTCGATCCTGCCTCTCGTACTTGCCCGTTAATTACCAGGGACCTAATAAACCGGGATCGATCCGGATAAAGCAGAGAGATAAAGGGCGATTGAGAAGGAAAAATCGAGACTAACGACGATCGTCTCTGGACAGATATTCTTCGAGGGATAATTAGTCTCGTTTCAGAGGGGATATCAGCCGAAGGAAACGGGTTTTCTCTGTTTTCATCGGTCGTTTAAAAAGGGGAACCAGGACGGATTTTTTAATTAAAAACTTTTAATTCGCAGGTTACAGTCGGACCGGTCTCGTTACGATTTCATTTCGGTGCGTACGAGCACCGCGAAGAGTTTCGTCCGAACGGTGGAGCGCGGCTACCAATGAAATTAATTAACCGACTTGGACGACAATGTCGCGAAAGTCGCCTCGAGTTCTGACATTTCGATCGTAAGCTCGGTAATCGAGCGGAATGAATTGGCCGAAATAACGCGCCCACTGCCATTGCTCCGCCATTTGCGCGAATTACGGCCATAACAACGTCGGATATGAAAACTAGGAAATTCGAGAGAGTAGAATATCCCGCGATTTCATGCGCGATTAAATTTAGCCCAGTATGTTGACTATGCGCATTTGGAAAATACCAAATCCACGCATATTAAACTTGTGAATCTAAGAATGTCAAAAATTTCAAATCTGCGGCCTACGATATTAAATCCATTCCAATATAGACTCCACCCGAAGGAATTCGAAAAATCCGCGCACGACCGTATTAAGTTCGCTCCGACATCATGAATGCTGAATCAAAGCGTGGCAAATTTGCATCTGCTCTATCTCCTAGTCACGCTCCCCGCCGCCGCTATAAGGAAGAAATCGAATCAAGGTCGTGGACGAGGAACGAAGGGTCGCGCGTCAGCACGTGATGATCGGTCATCTTGATGGCTGAAGCGTCGGGACGCTGCGACGGACCGTCGTCTCTTCGCGTGTCGATGAAAAATTCATCCCCTCGTTGTGAATACAAATCGAGCCATTAAGATTCAAAGTGCGCGCGCGAGACCGCCAGTGTCGCGCTACAATCGTCGAACGAATCGCTTCTGCCAACCGTGAGAATCTCGAAACGCGTCTGTTCTTCGGTTTGTCCTACGCGGATTCTCAGCGGGCAGCTTTTTCGAGCTTAATCGCACAAACAGGGAAGTGAGTCGACGGTGATAGATACGCGTCGACACGTTGACCGGCCAATTTTACGTTTATACTTTACTTGCATTAGATTCAACTAGAATCATACTATAAACTCTTATAATCCAAGTTACAGTACCACGCCAAAATAATTTGCTTATAATTCTCAGTGAGAATTGATTTTAAAAAGTCTGCCAAATAAAATACAAAAAAAAAAAAAATACTTTACTTACGTTTATAATTCTTCTTCGCATGCAACTCAAAACACCGGTTCTTCGTCGAAACTTCTGCGATTTTCTCGGAATTTTTGGAAAATTCTACGCGACACGCGATGGAAAGATAAACTCGACAGAGGACAAAGCTTGATAGTTTTTTTTAAAGCGTTCAGCCTCAAAGTATCACCGATTACCAACTAGATTGAATTAGATTCGAGTTTTCATTCTCTCTCGATCGCCCGAGAAACTCGCTTTTGCCGAGCGAAAGAAACTTCTCCTAAATTAGTTTTAAAACATCTTCCACGATGCCGGAGGAAATCCATCGTCCATAATTAAAACAGAGTTGAAAACTTCAAATCGTAAGAATAAAAATCCCCCTGTGTCTTCGGGCCTGGCGAATCAGGTGAAATTATTATCGATCAGATTCAATAGCGTTTGAGTTGAGAGTAGAGAACCGCGGATGGTTGTATCACAGACGACGATCTTGGTAAACCCAATAAAGTGGCGGTGTGCAATTGCATAAATCACATGTGTACAGAGGTGTGTAGCTGGCTCTCGCGCGTGTGTGCTCGCGCTGGTTGCAACCATCGGAAGCAGCCAAACAGCATGCACCAATTCTGAGACACACATCGCTTCTAATTTATACCGTATATGTATATCCGACAAACGGTGGGGTGGGGGAGGGAAAGCCCTGTCGACTAATCCCTTAATTATCTAGCTCGATATCACGGCAATTAACAGCGACAACTCCGGGACGTCGGGGAATTGGGGGAAAATCGAGTTTCTTACTTGGACCCAGTCGGCATTGGAGATTTTCGGGCGTCGACGGAGAAGGGAGAGAGTCGCGAGTTAGTCGGGAAACCGGTGGAAATAACGTTGCAAATGACACGAGCGTGGAAATTCGGACTGCCGGAGGGGAACGACGCCGGAAACGACTCAATTTGCGAAGTTGCGCGCGGAAGGGAACAATGTTACGACGAGCGTAAATTCATACGTCTGTGGGGAGAAGAATGTTGCAACCGACAGGAATTGGAATTAGATATCTTAGTATAACGAGCGTCCCGACGACAACGCCACCGACAGTCGAAGAATTTGATCGTCTGAAAGCATCCAGGCATTCTCTTATCTCGAGTGCGTAGGATATAACGCAACTGTAAGATTACAGGGGCAAGGATTTGCCACGATTTGATCCTTTATGATCGTCACAGCTACGTACCGTAAAATATCACGATGATAAAACGAAGTTGGAAAAGCTAATACGCAACAACGGTATCGCGCGTGGCTGTCGAATGTCGTGAAATTATCTTCTTCCTCTATTTTATCAGGCTTATTTTATCATCAGGCTGTCGCAAAGGTCTTTTTCGTCTTATGAGGAAACGATAGATTCGCAACGCTTTTTCTTTTATATTATTTTATTCAATTACGCATGATCCATTGTTTGTTCTATTACCGCAAAATCTATATTTTAAAGAAGCTCTTTATCTCGAGATTGAGGCCGGTTTGACGTTGAGATTCAGCCGTCAGCTTATGGTCTTTCTTTGAAACGGTGATATTTAAAATCATTAGGCAAACAAACTTTTTACTGGATAATTAAAATCTACGGTTTGCTAATTCCCTAAGAAGGTAGAAAACACTGCTGCTGTGTGTTAATCTATAATCGATTTATAATTTGATAGGATTTATACGCGAGTCCATCCAAGTGTGTCAGACTATCGGAGAGTAGCGTACACATTGAAAATGGTTTCTATCGCTGCTTTCATCGTCAAATTTTCTTCTCGTTCTCTGTGACCTATTTTCAAGAACGTAGAATTATCTTTTTGCTTTGCATCGCTTTTTCTCGCGCGGGCGAGCGTTGATAACGTGGACGAAGCGATTTTCAAGACGTCGAAACGATTATTTAATGCAACAGAGTCAACCTGCGACTGTTCGGTGCTCATCCAGCGAGAAGAGAGAGGAGCGCAGAAGACGCGACGAGGCTAAATAGAATTTGTCTTAGCTGTATAATCCTTTCGAAACGCGGCGAGGATCACGTTTGTCCGGAACGGTGTTACTCTAAGTTCTGAGGTGATACGGATCAGGTTACGGGGACGCCTTTCGGACTCCTCCAGGACTGACGACAAGGGTCACGTAACCGTGCACGTAATTCCGGCTCGAAACGCGCGAATTAATTACAGTCATCTGTGTTAACTGTCATTACCGTGTTCTTTCTCCGAAATGGATTTCGTCCAGGTCAGTTAAAACCCGAGGTAAAACGCGAGGGTTTTCATTTTCGGCAAAAAAAAAAAAAAAAAAAAAAAAAAAAAAAAAAAAGAAAAAGAAAAAAAGGCACGCGTGCCTAGTGGAGTAGAAAAACGATTATTCTACATATTTCCTGACAGGAACTTGACAAGCTCGGGAGAAGACGTAAAAATTTTATAGGTTTTATCGTAACGGTAGCAAGCGATGGACGAAGAAGCGTGGTAGAAAATTTCGCAAGAAACGCGCGAAGAAAAGCCTATATTTTTCTACGAAATATCGAAACGTCGAAAATATTCCACCGTCTTTTTTCGAACTGCAATTTCACAAAAACCACTCGTCGAACTTTCTTTCTTTCCGCAAGATATAAAGTTCCACGTTCCCCTGAGAATGCGCTACAAGGCGTCGAGAAACTTCCATACCAGGTATCTTTCTTCGTCCCAATTTGCCAACGCTTTCCCTCACTCCGTTACGTGTTAATCGCCGTGTATTCATCGGCCTAACATCCCTCGCGACACCCTCGAACATGGAAGCGTCGCGACGCGGTCGGTTTAAGTCCCGGCTGGGGCGTAACGCGATTGTAATTTAAGCGGGCTGGCTTATTATGCGCTTGCATCGGTAATTAATACCGACGATGATGCGACAACCGGGCTAATTAATGACTCTGTGAGCGGGCAACCGGCGCAAGAACAAAGAATCCACCCTGACGCAGCCGGAATTATTCGCCTAAGCGATTATCGCGCGACTGTTTTCAACCGACTGCTGTTCCGCTCTCACTCGCGACAGCCAGGAAACGTTTTTACGGTGCGGATCGTCGATACCGGCTCGCAGGGTGGCCGATGTTCCCCGTGGAAACGCGATTTGTTTGATCCCGTTCCGGACGGTTGGAGAATGTCGCGAACATTCTCCGTATCATAGCGGAGGACAAACAATCGGGGAAAAACGAGGGAAAGGAAGAATCGTTTTTTGGTTTGATAGTCGTAGATTCGACGTAGGTATAGATTTGCTCATTTATGGTTTATACAGGTTTACGAGTGTTCGGTTCAGTCGGACAAAGTTTCTTACCGTCCTACTTAATTTAGGAAATTATGACGCAAGGTACTTCTTAAGGAAAAATCGTAACTCAGGTATTGTCGAATGTCATCGATGATAATTTAAACCTAATATACGGCGAAATTTTTATTCAAGAATTCTAAAAGACTTTCTAATTTTTTCTATTTAACGAGGGACGATGAACTAATTTTTGATGTCGCGAAATAGAGAAGATTTGTTGAAACTAATTCGGAAGAACTTTCTTATTACGATACTCCAGTATTTTCTATTTCGTACAGCGGTGGTAGCGTACTCGCTAGTCGTTAAGGAAACGCAAAGAGAATCTCGTACGCGTAGCTACCGAGAAGTTAGGAAGATGGCGAGGAAAGAATATGAAAATACTCGATAAACGGGCAGCTCGGCCGACTAAACGGTATTTTACACTTTACTGCAGACAGCGTTGAGCTCAGTCGAACGAAGCGTTTGCAGCTCGCGATTCAAGGAACAGTTGGCCGGATGAAAGAGCAGCAGTCGGGCCAGCAGAAGCTAAAACGCGGCCGTTGTTGATGTTTATCACGGCTGACCGTCTCCCAGTCGCTTTTATCGACCAGTCAGAAATTTCTACCGGGTTAATTGGAATTAGTCCGGTAGCTTTGTGAACTTTCAGCCACGAGTCCGTCTTTCGAGCCGTCCGTGAGTAGATGCGAATAATTAATTAAATATCATTTTTATTCTGGCTCCATGGGGCAAAAGGAAAAGCAAAGAGAATCATAGAAGCTATATTCCTTTATTCGTTCGCAGAAAATGCATCGTCGTGAATTTAGGCAGCTACTGTAACCGCTTTGATGATCATTTTTTAACGCTAGAACCATCGAGCTTTTTAATATGCACCACCTAAACGACATCGATTAAAGTAAATAGATCTATATAATTATTTCTCTGTCCGATTAAAAATCAAAAATTAACTTTGCGAAAATATCTGTTTATTTTCGCTAAACGTAAAAAGAGAAAATCATTTCGAAGAAGTTATTTCGCCGAGTTCGTGTCGGTTCTAGCGTTAGTACTCGATTCTTCGACGAGCTTTCGATATTTAGAAGTGACTAACGAAGTTCCTGTGTAATTCTTCTAATTGATATAAAAGCAGGGGCAACAAAGGTCGGACAGCCTATGGATTCCTTAATCACATCGTAGACGCGGGGAAACGAATCGAAGTTCGCGAACCAGGAATTGCCAGGCTCCGTTTAATTTCTCCTAAGTGGAATAACCGTAGGACGAGGCGGACAAGCGCGATTTATAGCCAGGAAGCTCGTTTCAATATTCCTCGTTCCCGTCCCAACGTGCGTCAGCCTTTCCAGCTTTTTTGTCCCGCGGCCCGACCGCCGAACTTTTCCCAATAAATATCACTGGGCCGCGAAAGTGGCGCGCGTTACGTACCTTGCCCCCTGCCCCCTTCCATCGTGAAACTTTAACCGTTAATTAAGTCAATTACTGCTCACCCACGCGCGCAATTCATTTAAATATTGATTCCCTTTCTTTGTGGGATGAAACCGCAATTTTAAAATCTTGATATTTTTACTCCGCTAAATTTTTCTATTGGATATCGCAGGATCAGAGGCGGTAAGGAACGTTCAACACCCGCATGATTAAATATAGTTATTCTTTATTCGACTAGTCGCGGAGAGACGCAATCGCGAGGAAGCGCGTCGACGGGAGTCTTAAATTCCCGTTACGATTAGAATAATCGACGCCACGAACAGATCGACCCTCTTATTTCTGTTAGGATAATAGGGGTGGTTGAGTCAGTATTACGCTGAGTTTAACAGGTTATAATATATATTTCCAACAACTTTGTACAGAAGGTATTTACGCTGGTGCGTATGTATAAGTTAAGTGGGTGACTGATCTAAGGGTGAAAACCCGCTAAAGATATGTTGACTGCTCGAAGGATGGAAAATCAGCGAAGTTCAGTGACGATGCTGTGGCGGAGGAAAGCTAGTGACGGGCGTATCTAGCGCACGGGACCATCGGATTTGTCGATGACAATTTGGGCTAGGAAAGTGAGGGCAGTTGACATTGCTTCTGATTAGATAATGAGAAGTTTAATGGACTAGGAAGGGTCTTAGACGGCCCCGAGAGAAAGTTGCTAACGGAAGATACCGAGTAGACAATAAACGTAAGGAACGCTTGAAACAAAAGATGCTTGTTTGGTCTGAAGGACCTTAACTATGAAAATGCCAAGATTTATGGCTGGTCTTGAAAACTATTGAGGGTACGCAGTAAGGATGTGTAGACATCTGGATGTCATCTTGCCCGCGGTGTGTGGTCTGGTTTAGGTAGAGAGTCAGCCGACATAACTGTTACGGTGTTTATGATAAAAAAAAAATAATAATCACAATTGTAATTCAAACACACGAACTATCTCTACCGGAGAACTCGTAATTTCGTTGGTGCTCCACACAAAATGAGTATATAAAATAGATACATTTAATAAATACAGAAAAGTAATACATAAATTAGCCCACAATATGCATATATGCACGGTCGTACAAAGTGAAGTTAATCAACGGGTTAAGACGATCTTCAAAACGATACCGAAGCGCCCCTGGTTAATTAATCGATCGAAAAATCGTTAGCGTGCAACGTAGTCGAACGATCGTATCAGTATGTCTGGCCACAAACATCCGAAACTACTTCGTCGACCGAGCGTCTGCCGCGTGGTCTGACCAAAGCCATTAGATTCCACTGATTCGCCGTTTGCCTCCTCTCGATCGTGAACGTTAGAATGCACTGCAGATCGTCGTGTGACCGCGAATATTCGGACCTGCATCTACCAATCTCGCCACTTTGCGAATCCTCCACGAGCAATCTCTTCCGTGAATTATCGTTTCTGTGAATTGACATTTTGGCCTCCGAACAGACACGTACAAAACTACTATCTGCGAATACAGTAAGAATTTTTCTCGTATCACGCGCATAATCTACAGTAACATGTTTCAAATGATTATATTGCTACTATTATTTTCCAACTATTATTTTCTATGTTTTACCAAATAGGGCAGTGTTTCAGAAATAAATGACGTATATACGAAATTGATTAAAAAAAAGCATATAATTAATGTATGTAAAAACTGGAAATATCTTTTACTTTTTCGCCAGGGTTCAGCCGATCTAACATCGCGACTTTTTCTTCGATAGGAAATCCACTTCCTTTGCAATGTTCTTTCTTTTTAACTTCATCCATCGCGTCCTTACAGCTAACTTTTTTTTATAAACCTAATTTGTAAAATATCTTTGTATTGCGTATACTTATGTGTTCCAAGTGTGAGCTTTCTCGAATCACCAATACGAGACACTGGTTATGGTAAAAGTGAATGCGCCAAGGAACGAAACAACTATGAGACACGAGAAGCCGGTAACGATGAAGAGAAAACGATCTAACGCTCGACTAAAGTAGATTTAATTCTCAAATCAGGTAATTCCCGTGTTTTATTATTTGGCGCGTTGTAGGAACTCGCGTTATACGGGAGCCTACTGTGTTAATTTTCGCATACGCGTAGAACGTTCGAACGCGTAACAATTTATACGTAACAAAGCTTCGAAATAGGCTCTTTGTGAGGTTCCAAACGATCCTAATCTAAGAAATTTAATACGAACGTTTCGGAAACGAACTGAAACCGACAGGTGTACCTATATCCGATTCGGCGATTCTATCGCAAGTTTGATGGTGGGTTAGGCCTAGAATAGGGAAAGTTTGAGCAGAGCTCGATATTCGCGATTCTAATCCGCTATTCCAATTACCGGTGGGACCCAGATAGCTGACGCTGGTTCGGCTCGGTGCGCGGCGGCCAACTTTTCCACGTCGAAATAACCATCGAGCGGGACGCGGAGCCCAGTTGGAAATTGATCCATCGTCACCGGGGCGTATTGTTGCCATTAATGGCTGGATAATGCGAACAATACGACCTGCTGAAAATTACAATTAATTTATGGAACACGCAAGGCGGTACAAGGTAAACCACCAATCTGGTTTCGCGGTTACGCGGATCAAGCGGAAAATTCAGCGAAAAAGCACGCATCCGTCGCGACGTATTTTTGCTTCTCGTATTGGCCTACTCTTTTTACTGAAATTTCTCGATCATTTGTTTTCTCGTCGTCGAATATTTTACATCTCCGTTTGCCACAGAAGGCAAAATAGTTGAAACGGAAGATTCTAACGGATCTCCGAAATCTCCGTATTTGCGATATCTTTGCTTCGCGGAATTTTCAAAAATACACATCCTACGCGCGACTAAGGCAATCGTCCGTGAAAGTTACTCCCGAAATTTTTACTCCTCGGCAGTCGGGAGCCAGGAAAATACGAAGACGAAGTTATCGTGTGAAGCAACTGTGGAAATTTTTATTCGCTATTGGTAGTCAAGATTCGAGAAAATTACGGGGATGGAATTACCGCGAGAAGTAACTACTGCTCGACGACGTTGAATTTTGTTTCCTAGACGATCGATCCCAGAGAGCTGCATGCGTCGAGATATATTCCACCGGCTGTCAGCTGCACACATGGCGCAGCTTGCGTCACATTATTGCCAACGAGCAGACATAATGCGGCAGGCATGAATATTCCACCAGCTCTATCTTCCCTGACACCCTGACGATGGCCATCGACACGTACATCGCGCAATTTCCTCGGGAAAGAGAGAAAGTCCGATCGGCTGCCGTTGTGGAACAGCTTCTGAAGAGATTGGACAACGAAACAGTGGCAATTAAACACAAAAATCACCGACCAAGTCGGCGATTACTTTTACGACAACACGGGACGAGGCCGTAAACGTCGATGCTCGTCGGACAGCTGCGACGGCTCTAATCCTTTATTTGTCGAGACCCAGAGGCTGGGTAATTCCTATGGGATAGAATCGCTGTCTTACGTCGTCCGCCAACTGGATGAATTCTATATCCCGCGTATTACGACCGCAGCATCCCCATTGGAATGTAGATGCAAGCGTAATTCCAATTCTTTCATCAGAACGAGACAGGTCGAGAGTCGACGAAAGTCACGGGAAGTTTGTTCATCCTCGGGAGAAACGGCGTACCGAGAAAAAGTGGCAGGGAGGGGGCAGGAGAGTCGGGAAAAGGTGGAACAAAGGCGGAGAAAAACGGTGATAAACAGATACGTCGGCGAAAGACAACGAAATGGGACGGGGAAGATTCGAGACGGAAAAATCGCGGGGAGACACGAGCGAGGATGCCGTGGAGCACGAAGGAAACAGGGGCAAACGAGGGATCCGTGAAAGAAATCGTGGTCGAGCCAGAGACAGAAAGGAGAAAGAAGCGCGAAAGGAAGAGCCGAAAGAAGCGGGAAAGAAGGCGCGAAAAGAGAGGCGAAGAAAGCGAGACGCAGGGAGGAGAAAACGCCGACACAAATGCACGAGAACACGCAGACGAGAGAGCAAAAGCCCCGGTCGCGCTCTCTGGGGGTGGATCAATACCACACCACCACGAAATCGTGACGGTGCAGCGGGGATTCACCGCACACCGGCCCCCGGAGTTGTGTGTCTTTCGGCTAGCTGCACTTTGACAACGACATCTACCTTAACCAACCCTTTTTCTTCGCCTCTCTTCCTTCCCTCGAAGCGTTGCGCGCTTCCGTAACCACCGTTCCGCACATCAGCCCCCTGCACACCCTCGTCGTCGCAACTTGGAGCACGCCACGAATTAAATTACACGCGATCCGAACCCGGTCTCTTTGTCACTACGGCCATGTTCGGCTCGGTTACTT
The DNA here is from genome assembly GCA_014825925.1 of Bombus breviceps. NCBI lineage: Eukaryota > Metazoa > Arthropoda > Insecta > Hymenoptera > Apidae > Bombus > Bombus breviceps. Next base: position 7,922,238 of record CM026189.1, on the reverse strand, counting down.
GCCCGACGTACGGTCGTACGACCTACGATCGCGACTGTACGAGGCGAAAACACCCCCGGCTCGTTCTCCAGACTCCTCCACTTTGGTTCGCCCGGAATTTTGGCTCCGAGACAAACAGCCAGTTAGACACGATTCCTGCGAAAACGACTCGAGGTTTTCGCCTTTCCATGTGTTCGTTTTTCGGTTCCCCTCCCACCGGTCTACGTGGTTCTTGCACTATTTTCGAATTGTTTTCGGTGGCTCGGGTGGTCCCAGGCCAAATTGAAAGGAGAACCAAGACGCTTCTATCTTCTGTGGTAATCGACGTATAGCGTGTTCGTAGAGAGCGAAGAAATTTATTCATCGAAAGTCGCGGAGCTGAGTTTTTCGATCAGGAAATCCATCCATCGAGTCGCGATACCATTCGATGCTTCATCGTATCGACGTTCCTTTTACGCAACAATTTCGTTCCGCCATAAATCTACGTTCGCGAATTGCACAGAAGAACGAACAAACCCTTTTTCCATGATATACAGAGTATTACAAATTTTCCCCGTATTTCGTCATATTTTCCTGTAAATTCGAAATAAACCGAGTATTTTCCAGCCGGCCCGACATTCGTGTCGCGAAATATCGCCGGGTCGAGGTTCCGATCGTTCCTTCGCCGATCGAAAGAAATGACAGATGACGCGGAGAGAGGCGGTGGGTCGGTTGGAAAAAGCGGCGGTGCACGCGGTGTTTACCCAAATCTGCAACGGCATTTGCATATTTAAGAGCAGTCGACAACGTTGGGCCAATAAATTTCGCGTATTTCATCGAAGAGAGATTTATTCGCGCGTTGTAAATAACTATCACGTGCTAGAGGAGCCGGCACGCGTAATATATGATTCGGGGCGGGGAAAACGTTTCAGGAACGCCTGGAAATCGCTCGTTAATTAAACCGAAAAGTGTCGTAACAGGCTTTGTGAAACGATTTCCCGGTAAATTGGCCCGCGGCAGGACTCTCAATTAACAGCCCCTTTTCCACTGATTCACCTGTCGGCTTGGCCTTGTGTCTTTCGCCTATGATTATCAGATTTTCGAAAACGCCCGAGAAATTGTGTTTTCCAAGCCACGATGTTATTTGCTTATCCACTGAAACATTTTGCGACTCCGTTGTTGACATGGTAATTACATTTTTCGGACCGAGCGTTCCTTTATTTCCGTTTCAAACAGAAAATATTACAAAAACAATGTAGCAGTGGTGGTTTCTTACTTCCTAATTATTATTTATTTACAATAATCATAGTTTATACGTGCGTGCGACATACGGTACAACGAGGTACGATTCAAAACGCGTAATACGGTAACACGTGCAACATGTTTAAGATAAAAGTTATAATAATATGTAATCGATATCTCGGATATCGTTGAGGGTCGTCTTCTTCGTTTCACATAGGCTTTAACCAGGCTGGGTTCGTCAAATACTCGCAACAGTATCTACAATCGTTATGAAACTGCGGATTTTTATGGATTTGTGGAGAATTTGTAGGCGCGAACATTCATAGAACGTACGTAATACACGAAGAAACGTAAAATCCGAAATACAATACTCGTTATGATATTTAACATGCTCCTGTCTATGTTCTCCCTTGTAAATGGTTTCCACGAAAATATGAATTTGTATAGAAATACGCAGTTTCATAATTAAATACTACAGAAAGCAACAATGAATATCAATTTAATGGAAAGCACATCGCGGACTGGAACGAATGTCATTGTTAAACGCGATTCTATCTGTATACTGGCCGATTCTCGTCGAGTGGCAAACGAGCAAATAATGCAGAAAGAAGGGAGTACCGTGGTGAAATCTCTTGGGAACGTTTCGAACAATCCAAACGATTCAAATTCAAGTTTGGTAAATAAAATTATCGCAAGAACACGGAAGAGTTTTTCGAGTTATAGAGTTTGAAGCTGAATACTCGAAGAAGGAACAATTGGTTGTTTCTCACGATAGTTGGTATTATATCCAGCCATATTATATTTAACGTGGGATTTTTGGGTTTCGATTATGCGAACTATGCTGCAGTTTGCTTGTTATAGGAATTTAATTAAGCGATTATTGATTGACACCAGGCTTCCGCTGTAGGAAAATTGCGGAATTTCGCGATCCATCCTCTCGCACGATACACGTACAATGCAAACTACCCCTGTTTTACATGATGTTAATCAAACACGAAACTTTCATCAGCTTTTCAAAGAAGATCAAAGTAACCTGTAAGTTCATAGCCATTCTTTTTGCTCTTAAATTTACCATCTTTATTTTCTCAACTTCTATCGATGATCTCGATCTTCTCGCGACGTAGAACCTGTTAAGGAGGGAATTCCGCCATCTCGTTAAACACGGTTGATAGTCGGAAAAATTCACTGCACCGACCGATCAAGTTTTCCAACGCCAAATCAAGAGATACCATCAACGGTTCGTTATCCATCGGTCAATCAGTTCTCGAACGAGCAACCCTCGATTTTCGTGTAACCGCGAACGAATAGATTCGTCTCGTTAAACAGCGAATGACAGACGAGCAGCTGATAAAAGGAGAGGGGTGTGTGTGTGTGTGTGTGTGTGTGTGTGTGTGTGTGTGTGTGTGTGTGTTGGAGGAATTGGCACGAAGTTGCGTGAAAGACGATCGAACGTAGAGCCGAGAAAGGGTCAAGGAATGAAATAAATCTCGGCGTGGTTTTAATGGCTTAATGCAGCCTGGCGAAAGCCTGTCTTCGGCGGCGATCACGCCGTCTTATTACGATGAGCGATCGTCGCTCGGACTCTTTATTATTGCCGCTCGGAGGTTGGACTTGTGCTGGAAGAACTTCCGGTTCTTGGGAATTTCGTGACTCGCCGAGTTTCTCCGAGCGATCGTTGAACCCTCCCGCGAGAAACTCCGTTCTCGCGTGATGGAAAGTTCGTCTGGTAGTTTGACAAATTATCGGAGAGCCTGAATTGACGATAATTGTACGGAACTTTGTGATATCCGAGCGCTTCCTTCTTAAATTACGAAGTACGTGGTACGTGCTACTGTCGTTTCCCGATGGACGTATTTAAGATACGATACGCATTTATTCATAGTCGTCTCAGTTTCTCGCACAATCAAACATCTTCACGGTTATTTAAGACTAGTCTTATCAGGGCTTGTCGAACGACCGGTTTCAAAATTTCATTAAAAATTTGTTGAGGTTATTAGATGTATGAACAGAGGAACGCGTGGATAAATTGTAAAGTAGAAAATATATTTTAATACAGAAACGTGAGTACAAGTAGGAATGTAATTTGAGCTGGTCCAGATCCGCACGCTAGCATTGTTATCCTATAACTGAAAACCCCGTAGTCATTGTCGCCTGTCAACTGTCTGTGGTCTGCCTTCGTCCCAGTCTTTTGTCTATACGCTGTCGATGGCTTCGGTGCTTGAGAAAACTAAAAAGACCAGATGTAGAGTTTTCTTAGAAGTGGTGACCACTTCAACAAAATTGTATCAGGTTGTCCTAAAAGTTTCTTTCGTTTCATAAGAAAATGATAAATGGACAAAAATTTTGTTTTATATTGTTTCATCGAATTGCGTGTGATCCATTTGGTTCTATTACGCTTTCGTTCTCTTTACACTTGTCGGATTAGGTTTCGTATAAACATTGCCGCATAAAGCAGACAGCGAAAGACACTTTCGAAGCAACCTAATACACTCGTTGTTATTTCTTTCGTTCACCTAGCTTTATGTAAATTCTTATATTAACAAAAAACTGGGAAATTGATCAATCGGATAATATAAGAATTTACAAAAAGTTAAATGAACAAAAGCAATAACAATAAACGTACAACTATTAAATTACAGTTTGAATGTACAGTTTGTATTTACCCAGGCCTGGTAAGGTTAATGTTAACTCAAAATTATCGAAGAATTATATCGGAGTAAATTTTTTCTTGCGAGCTGTCGGAAAGGAAGCAGCTCGCGTACGTATAATCAAGAATAATCGATTAAGCAATGAGAAATTTTTTTACGAAGTTTGAGAAGGAGTTTGGAAAGAAGTAACTCGAGTCACGCTTCCAATGGACGAAAGTAACGTTAAATCGTACTCGGATCGTCTTCGCTCGACGATCCTTCACCAACTACGTTCAAAACTACTTTCCTCTGCTCCGCACAAAATCTTTGTTCGTGTAACGAGCCATTTTCTTCCTCCTCGTAAACGTTCCACGTTCTCCGCTTTGCAGAAACGGTCAGTATCGTTCGGAGTAGGAGAAAACAGCGACTTACGCGACTCAAAGGGATTCCAGAGCGCTTTCAGGAGAACGTCTCGCGGCTGTTCGTTATCCAGGAGCGTAACAACCATTGAACCAGGAGGATAGGACTGGCTCGATGCGCTTTGCATCTGCCGGAATGTCTGGCAGTCCTTTGAGCCACGACTGGCCGTGAATCGGCTCTCTTTTCACTCCATTTGTTCGTTTATTTATCCGTTTCGCCCCGTTGCACGGCGAATCCCGATCGGGAATATCCAGGATTTCGAGGGAGATCCCGCCACGCCGGAAAAAAATTGTTTCATTTAGCTGGAATCCGATAGAGATCGCCCCGATCCCTCTTTCGTTCTCGTAGATATTTTTAATGAAAGTCTTTGCGGACGCGTTTCGGCTTCGTTGGAAGGATTGGCGAGTTGTATTGAAAATGCGGCGCTGGTAATTGCAAGGTAGTACCAAGGGTAGCGTGTAAATGGAGAGATACAGGGATGATCGATTAACTCTGAGAGTGGTTATGCGATACTTTCGACGAAGTATATCGTTGGATGAGATTTTAAAGAATTCTTTGTCCGACGTTCGTTCGCGGTTCTTCTTTCGTGTTTTTGATAGCACGTTGCGCTCTGTCTCCACGTTCCCTCGATCCGAGAAACCTTATTTTTTAAAATCTAAAACCCTAACCCGTTTCTTCTTGGAAGGCAAATAACGGAAGAGTTTGTTACTCGGAGGAAAGAAGGAGCGACGGAAAGAAGAAAAGAAGAAGCGGCAAAGGTGCAACAGCTTCTCCTTAAACAGTCCATCCGCTCCTCCCGATAAAAAAAAAAGCCTCGACCAATGGGAATCGGCACACTGGCGCACACGCACGCGAGCGGCAGCACGGAAACTCGAGGAGAAAAGGTACAAGAGGTATCGAAACGAAAGACGTATGTACTCCAGCACCCGTGTCGTTCAACGTCGTTCAACAGCAGCTGCGCCCCCCCCCCGACGAGGAAGAACGCGAAAGGAAGACGAAGAATTCGCGAAGAAGAAGGAAAGAGAAGGGTCGCGGTGTGGCTAAGCACTCTGAGCGATCGGACGAAGCAAGAAGCGGAGGAGGCTGGCCGCTGGAGGATCTCGTAAATAAGAAAGCTGTTGCAGCAGCGTGGGTGGTGCAGTCCAGTGGAATCGACGAAGAAAAACGAAGGAAGGGTGCGCGCTGTAAGAGCAGAGGATGGGGGAAGACAGAGCGTTTCATTGAAAGTACAACTAGAACGCCGTGGAAACAGTGGGTTCTGGGAAGAGAAAGTCGATGGGAACACAAGTTTCCAGCTTTCTGCGTTAAAGCGTGTCGAGACTCGGTGAAAAGGACACAAGGATGGGGGTTGGGGTGTGATAGACGAGGGAGGAGGAAGAAGGTAGAAGAAGAGTGGAACGGATGAAACAAAGATGGGGAGGGGGAGGTGAGTTCGTGGAAGAAAAAGGAGACAGCGCAGCGGAGAATTGCAAAGGGGCCGACGAAAGAATGGGAAAAGTTAAGGGACGGAACGATTCGTCCGGGAAAAAGAGAGTTTCGCTCTCTTTAAATCGTTCCCGCGAATTCGAGCATTCGTCCACCTCCAGCTCTCCGAAATGAATGGGCTTTTCTGTTTACCCAGCCGCGACGATGCCTGTAAATACCGAAAACCCGTAGCCAAAGTCCTAGGAATTTTCTAGAAAAAACATTTGCTTAGTCGCTACGTCGATAAATTAAGAAAGGTTTGAAGACAAACAGTCTCGTCGATCTGTTTCTCCGTTTCGTCGAACGTTGTCACAGCCTTGAAATAAATTTGATAAATTCGACGAAGACGATAGAATTTGAAAATTGGAAAATTAGATTTGAGAATCGGAGCAAGATAAGGATTTGAAAGATATTAAATTTTCCATACAGTTTCGTTTATTCCGCCTTCTACTCGGACGCAATTTCGTAATCACGCGGTCTGTACCTACCGTCGAATGAAAATGGAGATTTGAACAATGAGAAGTTGTAGTGGTAGGGCGCCGTAAAAGCTTCAGCTCCGTCGAGGTTGCCGAATGATTTTTCGTTGCAACGAGTTCACGCCATAAGCTTCCGCTCGCATAATCCGTGCACTTCTGCTTCCGGACCTGTATTTCGTATAAGTAGAATATAGAGTAGACGACTCGAAGCAACCTTCGATCGAGCTGCTGCTGCTCCTCTACCTTCCTTCTCAGCCAGTTCACTGTTCTCCGCTGTTCTTCCACGTACTTTCTCCATATTGGCTAGATTTTATCAAATTTCTTGATGTACTCCGTAGCCTGGTCGGGAACCGAGTAGAACGAGATCAAAGATTTTGCTACTTCGGAAACGAATATTGTTTCCTTCGGTCTTATTACGTATAAAACTTCCTTCGGTAATATTTTACAATCGAAGCGCGATTGCCTAGAGATAGAATCTGTGAGTTGGAATCAGCGAAGAATCCTTTTTATCCAAAAGAGGTCGGAAAGCCCTTAAATATCGAGAGAAAGTCAATTAGCAAAATTTTTTCCGTTTTTCTACGCGTAAAATGAATCGCAAGATCTTAATAAATTTTATCGTTTCCAATTAGGAAAATTAAGGATCGAGATAAATGAACGTACGCGCTGCTTTTACGTCGTGTTTAGAGCCAACTCATATTTAGCTGAAAAGACGGGACTCTCTCGAGTTAAGGAAATTCCTGCAGCCAGCCTAGAGTCTGTAACTTTCGAAATCGTAACTTGCCGGGTACCGTGTATTTAGGCAGCGGTCCAGAAACGGGCAGAGCAAGCACGCTAACGATCTGGCTAAAAGCGTTGCAGTCGTTTAACCGTCGAAAACTGGACGTTCCACTGGACGAAAAGCATTCACCGACCCAAACCATCCTCACGCTGGACATACCGCGTTCCTCCGTGACCACGGCCATTAGTGAACTTGAAATCGAGCCGATTTACGTCGATGCCAGTGCGCTATCATCTCTCGCGATAAGACGAACCGGCTTGGAACCAACTTTCTCGATTTTCGAATTAAGCCATTCGCTGATTTATAGCAGCTTTCGGATCGAATTGGGGCCACCGTGCATTTGCGTAACTTTAGGGACGGATAAAGTAAGCTTGCAATTTTCAATTTTACCTCTGCTTCGTCGAAGTTTTGGCATTTCAACGTTTCCCTGTTTTTACGGAAGCAAGAACACGAACGTTGGTATACTTTATCTTTGGACGTCGTGTTTTTCGTTCTTCGAGAGGCAATCGTGTCGCGAGTTACTCTTTCGCGCTAACATTTCTCGCGGACATTAGAGTTCGCTTTCTCGAAGGATGAACGTGGAACTGCGAATTGTCGCGAACAATTCAGTTACAAATTGTAAACAATTCACAGTATCACGCCCGCTCCGAACAAGCAACGTCGTGGCGAAAGTGTAACTCGTAACGCGATTGTCTACCGCAAGACCAAAAGAATAACATCCGAGGACGCGGAGTATTAAGCTTCGAATTTTTCCTCTGCTTCCTCAGGACAGACCAGAAGCTGTGAACTGTCACGGTCACGAGACCCCAGTGCAAAGGTGGAACTCGTAACGCGGTCGTTTGTCGAGGAAGCAAAAGCACGACGTGCATCGATCCTCGTGAAAGCTTAACGTCTGATATTTCTCATCCTCACCGGCCTCGTTAGTTCGCCAGAAGAGATACCTTCCGAAGCAAAAAATTCCCTCGCTACCATCGAGTTTATTCCACCGCCAGTATCGAAAGTTCCACACGATTTTTGTACTCCCTGAAAATGCAACGACAGGAAACCGTGGCCTAAGAGGCTAAGACCTGGTTGATAAGAAGAAGAAAAAAAACGAGCCTGGCCAAGTGGGTCAAGAATTGACCGAAAGAGAAAAAGACAGGCAGGCGGGTAGGATGGAAGGAAGGGTGTTGGGCAGGCCGGGGGTGGTTGGTGGCTGAAAAACGGCAGCCACGACTGCGTCAGTGGAAAACGATCGAGTTCGAGCAGCCTCGGCCGGAATCCGGAGCCGACGTTGCGGCTGTGCCGAGCTGTGACGCAATCCGAGTATACAGTATACGGTGCACAATGGCCCGTATCTGGGTCGTGGTGTCAGTGCTACCCCCTTGCTCGGCCGCCAGGGGGCTACAGCCCCAATTCCGCGCAACCCGGCGCGCCTCGAAAATCGCTGCGATATCCGCCGGACCGGACGACCCTCGCTGACCTATTCTTTCAACGGGCTAACTTGTTCCCTTCGTCTTCTATTCTCCTTCCCTTGTTTCCTTCGTCCTCTATTCTCTTTTCATTGTTCTGCTCTGTCGTTCTATACGGACACAAGGCTATGATTACAGCGCATACATATTCGGACAAACTAGCGTCCTGACGAACGAAGCATCCGAAAACCGCGATGCATGCGGTCATAAAAATCTATGTACATATTCGATTCTATCGACGTATCGAGTTCGTTAAGCCGGTTTCACACGGAGGTACGTATACCGTGATAGACGTACCGTGATAGACGTATCGCGATACGCGTATCGCGAGTTGCGTACCGTGTAAATGTCGGCATTTGTTTTAATGTCTCGTCTGTCTCCGTACGAGAAGTATCGTTGCCGAGATACACGAAACGAGTGTCGCGATACTGCGTCTCGCGAGAATCGTCGTGCGAACGCTTGTATTCGTATGCATGTATAATAATGTATATTCGGTATCTATCATACGCGTACCGCCGTGTGAAACACATCGTAGAAATGAATAACTTTGTAAAACGGTGATTAACTACCGATAAAACGTCGCGTTATTCGGTTTACAGGAAACAAAGAACCGGTAGGAAAAATGATGTCACGATTCAAATATTGGAAAAACTATGTATATCGTTTTCTTTTCGTAAGTTGAAATAGTTAGTGAGATATGTTTATCGAAGCAATGGATAATTTATCAAAATTACTATACTCTTAATACCATACAATGTAACATGAATGTACACGCATCGAACGTCGTCTATAAGGGAATACGTAACATCGATTATTGTCGCCTCTGTGTAAACAATTTGTAATTCTTGGTACACCTATCGCGTTCAGCCATGTAGGCGTCACAGTGCGAGCGTAAAATTTGATAAACACTGGTTTGTTAACGCGTACATTTGCGAAGATTTCAGCAAAATTATCGACTATTCGTTAGAGGGACAATTAGTACGCGCATACATTGCCTAGAAAGTGTGTACATTTACCGATTTAACGTTCGCTGTTACGTCGATATGAGATAAATTAGGTTGGAATTAACTGGCAAGGTACACGCTGCAAAGTATCCACGACAGCGACTGACGATTACTCGCTTTTGAACCGTAGAATGCGGCGTTTAGGAGAATAGGATTAGATTTGGGATTAGTTCGACATGACAATGAGCAGTTCAGTGGAATAAGGGTGAATTTTGGATCGAAGTTTCGATTAAATTCTGACGATTAAAATTCATTTCGTTAAAGCGTATTAATCGCGCAACGTAGCTTCGACGATCGTTTCGGTATAAAACTGAGCTTGGAGCTTAAGGACGAAATATTTTCGTAACTGTAAGAAGTAGAATTCTTCATGAAAATTCTAGAGCAAGAAGAGTCATCTAAGATGGTTCTGAATCTTCTGACTCGAACAGTGACGTTCTCGAAGGTGTTTTGGACTGGGTTAAGCACCAGCTAGGCGTCCACGATTCCTGAGAAATTTAAGGATGTTTTGCACGATTTACGATAGAAATGGCTGTCGTTGACAAAAGAGCTCATTGTCCGCGGCAGGTTGAAGGTTCTCTGGCTCTGAGATAGCCTTGAATTCCTTTCGATCCGATTAACCACACTCTCGGGCATTTTACTCTCGTTTATTATTCTAAAGTTTACTTTAAACGTCGGATATCATTTTAAACTTTGGAAGGCCAGATTATAAACTAAACAGAAATAGTTTCAATTTGAGCTTCAAACTTTTTAATTTCGAAACGTTTTATTCGGTCATCGTTCATCCGATAACGATAATAAAACTGATAAAAGTGGAGAACAATTTTCTACGGAACGAACCGGCGTGAGGCAACGTATTCGGGTCGTGGAAAGCCCCTTAAATCGAAACAGCGATCGCGTAGGGAAAGCGGGTCACCAAAGGCGGCGAAGAAAAGGGCGTCGAACGCGTATCCTGAAATTACGTTTCCAGCGATTTCCGTGACCCAGATCAAGCCAACCACGCAGATTGCTCGCACGCAACCGTCAACCCGGCTGTTCTACATTTTCAGTGACATCCTTTCTCCCATTGCGTTTTGTTTCAAAAGAAAGCCGCTCCCTTTCGTCGAAACAAGATCAGGCAAAAATGAAGAGGCAGAAGAAAGGAACGAAACCATCGCGAATCCCGCCTTTGAGGAAGAACGGCGCGCTAACAAAATTAAACGAAACTACGAGAAACATTTCAGAGAAAATTTGAACAATTCTAAAAATTTCGTTTCAACGTCTTTGCTGTTTCGTAGCTAGGGACGTCTTCTATTCGTTGCGATCTTTCCGTGCTTCTGAAAAAAGGATTCTAACCTCCAAGGTTTTTCGTTCGACGAGCAAAGCTTCGACTAGTAAAGCTTCGACTCAGTGACAATGAGAGGGGAGCAATCGTCGGAAATAAAAGGTGCGAACGAACATCACGAAGGTACCGCTGCATCCTGAGCCGCTGCCCTGAAATGTCGAGTGGATACGAGATAATTTAATCGAATTAACTTCGTATAAAACAATTTCGTCGATACGATATTCGATTACGATATTTTAATTTGCGGCGAATTATTCCGTTAGAGCTTTATTATTTGGTTACGCGTGAAAGGGCAGAAACAACTGGGGAAAACGTTGCGCGAAACGTAACGAAAGATGAGGGGCAGGGTCGAATAACGCGAACCTGCTATCAAGCTCGACGGATTATTGCTGTTAATTTTCCTCGCTGGTGGCTCTTTGACGTTTCGAAACAATTCGATCGGGTCGCTCGAAGTCGGAGAAAAAAGAAGCCTGTCGGGGCTCGTGCGCGTAACAGAACTCGAGAAGGCAACGAACGATCGGCCGGCTGGTTGAATTTACGCGAATCGCATGCATTATGCGTTTCGTACGTGCGCCGTCTAGCGCGTGAGCGGCTTTCCCGACGATAAACGCGAGTTACAGCCGTAATCGTAGCTTCAGGAGATAACCGAACCGTTGCCGTCGTGCCTTGGAAATTCGGTTTATGCCGCGTTCCCAGCGATATATCTCGCAGCGACGGAATCGACCCGTGCCCCGTACCTCGCAGCTTTTTCTTCCGCACTCTGATGTAGGTTAAACGATTAAAAGATAACGCGGAGGCTACGCTCGGCCGAGATAAAAGGTCGATGAAGTTCTTAATGGAGCCAGATTAGCGAACGAGAGATCGCTGCCCGCAGATATATTCTCTCGCGGAGAACAATTCCGCAGCCTGCTGCGCTTCTTTATCGAGTTCTCGATGGTCTAGTTCGCCGCACCGCGGGTTAAAGGGGTAGATTTTTCTTGCGTCTGTTGTGGACGATCGAGTTGAACGGTTGAATAAGCTTCTTGGCGAAGTTGGACCAACAATTACCGTTTCTATCGCGCGTTTTCTCAGCCGATTAATTATAGATCTTCCTGTTGAGAGAATTAGTGGAATACTCGATGAGCTCGTCGATGCGAGACAATATACGAGCACGAGGTGATTCCTTAATAAAAAAAAAAAGAAAAGAAAATTCCGATAATCGAATTAAGGAAAAGTAAGAAAAAATAGAGAATGAAAGGTGGAATAAAATTTTCGTTAAAATTCCTTAGTTTTCGAGAAAGTCGAGGTGGAAGATCTGTCAGTTTTGTTTGAGCTTGAATTTGACTTTAAGCGTCGTACAAGAAAATTGTGTTTCTTTCATCGTAATCATTTAACTGTCATAAAACAGCCTAAATCTTCAGCCTCGAAATCGTGTCTCGATGAAATCGGTAGATTTAATAGTCCACGTGTCCATGAAACGTTGTAACTCGAATGAATATCATCGAACCCATGAACTAGTAACCGGAAATATACCGAGCTCGTGAAATAAATTACGAAATCGGATCATTCGTGAAACAGCAAGGTTCTATTTTCAGTGGATCAATTGCTAACGCGAATAACGAAGAAATCATTTTGAAAATTCTCGGTTCGATAACAACCGCGCACGCAACAAGATTGGACAATCTGTTGGTGATCGGTCAGTGGTTAATTTCTAACGACGCGAACAACGTAAACGAGAGCATTGTGTCCACGAGCAAGAGGGCAGAATTATCGACGGTGGTCGATCGATCATAGGTCGAGCATCGAACGAGGCAACTTTTAAAGGACTCACCCTTCATGCCGAGTACTTGCACTCTCCTCTGGTCGAGAGGACACTTTCCTGTGCTTGTTTGCTGGCCGCGAGGCGACGATATCGATACGCTTCGAGACGCAACTCGAAAGTCCGGGTTTACTCGTAGGTTCTACTTTGATCAGGAAAATACGCAGGAACATAGAACACTCCCTGGAACAGACACCATGGAATAGCTTGAGAAGAGCGTAGAAATTGCCTCGTTGCATTGTGAATCTTGCCGCTTTTGATCGTGCCGCGGGATACAGTTCTTAATGTATTTAAATTGTACATTAACGTGGGAAAATTGACCTCAGTTAGAACTGAATCGAGTTATGTAGATGTTTATGTAAATTCCTATTTTCATCAACGTAACTGAAGAAATTTGCGCCGTCCATTAATCTTTAACGCTCGTGTCCTTGCGAGGAAGTCAACCAATCGACTCCTCTATTAATAGAAGTACAATTGTTTGTTCGTACTTGTAAAAGCACTTGTTTCACTTTATTTCCTATCTCGCGTTTTGCATCTTACCGTATCGAGAACACAGATATATCGCATAGCAGGATACAGTATCATAATTGCAGAAAGTAACAGAAAAGTATTATTATCATGTAATCAAGAAACAATTGCTTCAAGAACAAAATTGTACGTTTCTGACCAGCTAGATCCGGAAAAATGGCACGTGAAGGGGTTAAATTCTATAATAATCGAGATATTTTATTTATTTATCTTATCTCCTTCAGTGTCGGATTTAGCACATTTTATAGATATTTACGCTTTTAACCCTTTGAGCGCTGCGTTGTCCGACGTTAAGCGCGCGCCGTGACTGCCCACCCTTTACGAAGAAACACACCGCGGGCTGCGTATTCTTTATGAAAGGCATTGTAGTCTGCTACACATTTTGATTTTCGCTTTGGTTTGCCAGTTTGATAATTAATTTCTTTTGTTCCAACGAAATCATCCGAGTGTGAGACGGATAATATCTATACGTCTTTTTTATCACGCCACTTTAACGCCACTATTAGTCCAAATTGATTGGTTATGCGAGAACGCATATATGCTTTCATAGCCCAAAATTGAATGGTTGTGTGAGAACGCATATATGCGTTCATAGCGCTCAAAGGGTTAAACAAACGTGGAAGCGTCGGCAGCTTAGCTCCAACTGTATTTAACACTGGAACTATCACACCAATCAAATTGACTGGTTTTACAATTTTATTTTCAAATTCCTACTTCGTCTTATATTTTTTTCCACAATAATGTAACGACTTTCTCAACGATAACTAAAAGAATAATATAATGAATTTTATTTTGTTTTTTACGTATTCAAACTGAAAATAATTTTGTATCGAGGCTACTTGTACCAATACCAGCGAAAATGAGTGTTATTTATCAAATTGTAAAAGGATCCTGCAATCTGTTTACCGAACTTAATTAACCAGTTTCCTCGTTTTGTACAACTTGCCACAAGTTTTTAAAATTTGTACCGCGTATCATTCGATATGGTGATATCAGTTATCAGGAAAATTGCGGATCGATCGCTAGATCGCTAGATGCCAACGCTAGAAATACCACACCAGTGAAAATGACTGGTTCTATAATTTTATAAATATGTCCGACCCTCGTTTAGGGATCATTTTAGGGATCATCGTTAATAATACGAAAAATGTACTACATAACATGGAATTGCTTCTGTAAGAAAGTAATAAATCAATGAATATACAAATATTTTATTATTACGTATTTTTCAAAAACCAGTTATTTTCATTGGTTTTGGTAGAAATAGCTTGGTGTTAACTATCGGTAGTTCCAGTGTTAAACAGTGTTACAAAAATCGTCCGCTTTGTGAATGTAATCGTTCACTTTTATTTTTAAAAATTTCTTAAATTGCAAGCACCGAAGCGCTTTCGCTCATCTCATCCGTAACTTGGTCGATTTTCTCTACCTTCCGTTCCTCGGAATTAACCGACTTAACAAATAAGCAGCTCGTACCAAAACGCGTGTCAAACGTAGCGGTATCGTTTCGAATTTACATCGCGCGATTTACCATCCGTTAAAATCCACTGCAATTAACATTCGCAGCGTCACTACGCAAAACCCATTCTTACAATTCACTATTAAACCCCACGGTTTAATCCTCCCCCAGGGAGTCGGCAGCGAACTCTACGACTGAATCAGTATTCTCCAGACAGCTGGAGCAATTTGCAACAGCTCGAAAGCGTTTAGAACAGGCTGGAAGTAAGGAAAGGGACGGGGGGAAAGGGCGGGGCTGAAGAAGGAGCGAACTGGAGGCTATAAATTTGCGTTTGCGATACGTGGAAGGGTACGAACCGAGGCTCGATTTCTGCGGTCCTGAAGGAATCCTTCGGCGCCGCGGTCCGATCGGGTACGTTACACCCGATCGTTTACGGCGCAGAATCGGAAGATTCTCGTCGCTAGCATTCGTGAACGTGCGTGTTTCACGGCCGATCTCTGGTCGATGAAACTATTGGCGAGAATATCGTTGACCCGAGGCCAATCGGGAATATTGCTCTTTTCGTCTTCGTGGATCTACGAGTCGCCGAGAAGCCAGGCTGATTAAATCCATAAATTAGAAGAGTGGAGAAGTAACGACGTTACCAAAGCGTTGAAATTTACGATTACCGGTAACGCGTGTTCCTGATAAGTAGACTGCAGACGCAGATTTTCGTGCATTTACGCGAAATTTACAAATGAAAAAGTGCATCGGATATACATAACGTGTGAAGGTAAATAAAATATCGAAAGTGAGGTACTCGTTAAAATATTTCGCGGGTGAAACAAAGTTATACCTAACGATAAATGCTCCTTTTTCGGTCGTTTTCGCAAAAATTTAAATTTCCATAAATATCCATAGAGCAGCGGCTAGGCAACGGTTATGGAGGTAAGAGAAATTGAACATTGATATATGCGTACAGTGAAATCAGAAATTGATGACGACTGAAGTTGATCGCTTTAGTTGCTGAGAGGCTCGAGTCGAGCCGAATGGTTTTGGGAATTACCAAGGAATGAAACTTGAAATTAGCATGTTGCTCGAGGGGTATTTTGAATTGGTCCGATGGAATCGAAGCGCACCGGTTGTCTGCAGTTATAGCGTGCTACTTAGAAGATGGGTGTATGTTTCCAAACGGGATATCGGACGAAGTAGATCAAAAGAGAATATCGGATACCAGTGTCTGTTATATTATTTATTTCAACGCATATTTGAAACCGAGATATCGAAAATCGTTTGGCGCGGTACTTGAAAAATATTTACCAGAAAAATATCGAATACGTGTTATTGAGCTACGCTACTTGAGAAATATTTAACGTGAAATATCGAATTTCTACTATTTCGTCGTGATATTCGAAAAGCAGGCAAAACCGACCAAGTGTGTTTATATGAAACTAGATTTTCTTCGCGCGTTATCAGAAATTACGTTTCGTTGCTTCTTGAAAACGGCACGTTAATCGTGTACCGCGTTCGATCAATTTCATTTTATTCTACTCGACGCGTGAATTCTATGCGATATTTTGCCCTGGCAGCCGCGGTATTATTATACGCAACATTCTTACTGTTGAGGTTATTAGATGTATAAACAGAGAAACGCGCGAATAAATTGTAAAGTAGAAAATATATTTTAATACAGAAGCGTGAGTACAAGTAGGAATATAATTTGAGCTGGTCCAGATCCGCACGCTAACAGTGTTATCCTATAACTGAAAACCCCGAAGTCATCGTCGCCTGTCTACTGTCTATGGTCTGCCTTCGTCCCAGTCTATCGTCTATACGCTGTCGATGGCTTCGGTGCTTGAGAAAACTAAAAAAGACCAGATGTAGAGTTTTCTTAGAAGTGGTGACCACTTCGACGTTTACAAAATGTCGTATCGTTGAAAAGTCCACGTTTCTTAGTCCACGCAAGTTTTGAACGTTCCAACAAATCTAGTAACACGTGTCATCGATGACCACCGTAGCAGTCTGCGTATTAAAAAGCAAGGAACCTCAGTAATTTAAATCACGCTCTTCCATTCGAACGTGACTAAACCCTTCTCCATACGAACGCCCTTCTTAAATGACAGCATAAATGTACATCGAAGATGCACAAGGAAAATGACTAGGAGGATTGGAATCGAGAGACAGGCGGAGACGGTCGTTAGACAACTGTTTCACGAGTCGATCGACGGTAATCCTGAATCATTAGAGAGAGCTTCTGGATGGCAACAATGCCCCTGGTGGGTGGGCGCTTTTGTGTCGAGGAATCGCTCGCGCCAAACAAATCGACGGAAATTGGGATCTCTTTGATGGGAACCGAGCCTAAGAATCGATGCCTATGGATGATCGTTACCAGGAAACGATTCCGACGAAGGCGCCTGATGGTCTGTCGCTTAATGCGTTCTCTGTAAAACGTATTCGAGGATGTAGGTGAAAGAGTCGGATTGTTTGGTTTCGATAGAGTCACGATAAAAAGGAATTTTCGCGTTATCGAATTACGAGGATACGGAAAAAGAAGGAACGCTGTTCGTTTAACGTTGGAAAATTTTGATGCTCGTGTCAAAGAAAGTACATTACACAAAGGAAAATAAGACGCTAATTCGAAAGAATATCCTTCTCTTTCGAGCCCGAGCCTTTCGTCGAACGGACTCTTTGTAACTTTTACTGCACCTGTGTTCTTCGGGTCATTTTCCGCCCGATCGTATTTCTCTCGCGTCAAGAATATACCTCAGTCTTGGCTAAAATATGGAAAAAATATTATTGGTATTTATGATTTTTCTTCTTTTTTAGGACACAGAGATCTGTCCTGTTTGCTAAAATGAGCTATAACCTGAGATACAAAAATTCGAAAGCCGCGGTTTTATTCGTTTGTCGAGTTTAACGAGTGCTCAGAAGCTGCTTGGTTCCGGCTGAAGCTAACACGAGAAGAAACGTTAGTTAAGAAATTCGCGTAATGTATGGACACCAACAAATATTCGGTCGAAGCAGTTAAACCGGCCGCAAACAGTGCTACGCTAAGAGTTAACAAAAAAGAATTCTACCGTTTTTTTCGCACACCACAAGATACTTCGTATCGTTTCCCACGAAGGATCGTAGTCTCTTTCCGTTCGGTGAAGGATAAACAGAAGATACGTTTGGGTGGTATCACCTGGAAAGATGGTGAAGCGGCGCGCATCAAAGCGTCGTTGAAAATCCATGGAAAGGAGCTTGGCATCGACCTGCGTGTAGGCGATTATCGGCGTAACGGTCGCGACAACAGCAACAACCCGGCAAGCAGCAGCACGACAGCTAACGAATCCTGACCGCGGAATTTAATCCGAGCACAAACGCGGACACATTCAATTAGCCGGTGTATATCCGGTTACAAGGCTGTTGGAGATACGAACCTGCTGCAGCCCGATCTATCCTCTGGTTAGGTTCGCGTCGCGTCGATCCGGCTGCTCGAAAAGCGCAAAGACCGAGCGGAAAAGCGAGTCGACGTTCCCCTGGAAATGTGCCGGCGTTATCGTTTCCGTCCTCATAACGTGCCGCGGCGCCGGTTATCGCGCTTTATCAGCAACGATCCGTTGGAAAGCCAGAGCTGCGCGAGCACTTTCCACCCTATCGTTTTCCAACCCACCGTTCACCCACCGTTTTCCCCTTTTGTTTTATTTTTATTTTCTCCTTCCTTCCTTCTTCTTCTATCGTCGTCTCTCTTTCTTCCTCTGTCTGTTGCTTTTAGCATCGTTTTCGAATCGGAGACCGGTCGGACTTCCGGCTGGTTCAATCCTCACTTGATAAATATTTAAAGACTTGGATTTTTCTATCTCTGTTTTTTATTTCAATTCTTTTTCATTCTCGATTAATCGCAAACACGATAGCCATCGCTTGCCAATTCTTTCTCAAACATCCCCCTGGCCATTTAGGATTTTCCACGTTGTTCCTCGTGATATTCCTACGTTCCAACGAATTCCATGTTTTCTTCTCTTTACTTTCAAAGAGGATTCTAATCGACTATTGTTTAAATCGTCAATGAAATATTAATTTTACAAGAAATCGATGTTTAACGAATACGCAAAAGAGAGTAGATCGAGCACGAGGTTCCGTTTTTTCGCCGGTCATATCGCCAACCCGATATCAAATTGTTTCGCTTTGAAACAATTTGCGAACCGCGTTCCGCGATCTGCCACGTTTCGACCCTTAATCAGTCAGGCTCGTCTACATTTTTTTCCCCTGCAAATCGCGTGCAAACGGGGCGCAGGCAATTTTCCCTGTCGTTTCGACCTCCTTTCTCGTTCGTCTCGTTGTTTCGCCCCATCGGGGAAACAATGGTCGAGCACAGGAGGTTGGCGTTGGTGGATTTAAAGGCGAGCGAAGGAAGCACCGAGGGGCAGGCGAAAGAAATATGGCGGCCGAGAATTTCATGGGTGTTCTCTGGAGACAGAAAGAGGAAAAGAGAGAGAGAGAGAGAGAGAGAGAGAGAGAGGAGAGAGAGGAGAGCCGAAGCCTGTAAAACTTTCCGAATCATCCTTTTACACCGCTCGTTTCGCTCGTTTCTTCCCTCGAACCGCCCTTTCGTTTCTTTTTTATTCTCTTTCATCCTGTTATATTATTTTCCCTCTTTCGTTTTCTCAACACGCGCCTCGAAGGCCATATGGAGAAAGAAAATGGAACTTTTGGGCCGTTTGATGGGCTTCGAGGATGCTCGCAGGTCGTTGCTCCCTTTGAAATATATTTTAGGCAATTTATCGATGCATTCATGGTCCACTACGACTGATATAGAGTCGAGTGAGATTAATTTCTGCGACAATTTAGCCTTAGAGCAGTGACCTTCCGTTTCTTGGATCTCTGGCAAGCTTAAACCACGTGTAACACGTTTGCAATAATTTAGACGAACAGCTTAGCCTTCGTATCAAAGTTTAGCCACTTGTGTCGCGAAAGGATTCTTTGAGGTTAATTAAAGAAGAATCCAAAGGAAAGAATCTGAGGGAAATTTCAAAGACGAAGGAAGAGGCAAGTTGAAACTCTGCAAAGCGAAACAACGTCGTATGGAAGCTTCTGACGCTCGTAAAATCGAAAGTTTCATCAGAAAAAAGGGGCCGGCTCGGTCAATTATGCCAGAGAACTGGCGAATGAAAGGGGAACGTCCTTGCGGCCGGGTTTATGCCCGATAATCGAGTCCATTAAATTGCGGAAACTACCCGGTCTCGTCGATACGCCAGCGACAGTAAGAAGCTGCCGAGGATTCGATTAAAATTCAAACAAAGAAGCGAGTGCGTCGCCGATTCAATTACAACTTTCCGCGAAGAAGTCGGCGAACACGAAAGATACCGAGAAAAAACACTTCTCCGAGTTTTCCGCAGAAGTTTCTCGTCATAGAGTTCGATTAATATTCAACTGATGCCGTAAACAGGTTGATTTGCAAGGAGAAAGCCAGCCAGCCGAGAAGACTCGATGATTTTACTGGCAAAAGGAAATGAAATTACTTTCTGTTGCCTGCTCGGGATGAAAATTTTAAGATGTAGCGAAGAAGATTGCAAAATTGTAAAAAGAAGAAACAAGGAATTTTTCTCTCCCTTCTCGCACTCGTGCCAATGATCTACGATTGTTAAACCACGGAGGTGTACGCAGTTGCGTATCTATGTCGATGCGATTAAAGAGACGAAACCTAAATAGACGTTTATCCATGTTTTCGCTCAACTATGTTTCGTACACTTTTCTGTATTACGCGTATTCCATACACTTGTACACTCTTCACCGTGGATCAAAAATAGCGGCACGAACGATCGAATAGAGTCACTTCGCTCCGCATATTGAACTTTTATACGCTTATATCCTATAAATATTCTATAAACTTATTATTTTTTATTCAGTTACAATTCGTACAGAAAATAATATTTTGTTTTATCGCGTGCGGATTGCACGTACTGCAGCATATTACAAAAATGATCCTATTCAGCGCGGCGAAGGTCAAAGTTGCCAGAGTTTTCAGCGATATAGTAAGCATTAATCGTGACACGCTTACGGTCATCCCCACGTTCTAACCAGAAACTGGAACAATCTATACAGCTACAAAGTTGGAAAGATCTGTTTCGAATCTCGCGTCTTACGATCACGCACCGAACTGCAACCGATTCTCGATGGAACTACACCGTGGCCCAATTACAAGTTTCGACGAATCTAGGCTTTCGGTTCGTAAACGAAATTCTCGATTGCCCGGTTGCTTGGAGCATCGTCTTCGAACTTGCACGCAAGCGGTCTATGATACAACTTGACGCAATACCGCACCACAACCCGCTGCGCCCGTAGCTTTCTGCCCTTTCGATTCGCCCGTAATTTTCGATCCTCCTTGCCTAAACCAATTGTAACTTCGGCCCGATATTCCAACGGAACAATAGATCGGTTTCAAGGGGAAGTTGATTGGGACTGGCGCAGCGCGATGATCTCGTAATCGCGATACGAACGTAATGGAACAGAGAAAAGCAAGATTCGAGGATGGAATCGAGCCTCGACACTCGATAAACGCGGCCCAGTTTTCCACGGCGATTATTCGGCCTGGCTAATATCGTTTCTGGCCGGCCTCGAAACTAGTTTAATTTCCGCCGATGATAAACTGGATACACCGTATCAGCCGCCGTATTGTCGGTTTTCAGGATAGATCTCACCATCTACAGCTGGAAAATATTTCGTCGCTGATTTCTCGTAGAGTATAAGTTAGTTAGAAAATTCGAGACAGAAAGACAGACTGCCGGTGAATTCGATTTATTAATTTGTTAACTAAACGAGGAAAGATTTCTTTTCGCGGGAAGCTGATATAAAGTTGCAGGAAGTTATTTAAGTATCGGAATGATACAGACCGTGGACGACAAACAAATTGCTAAGACAAACAGGCGTATAAATAAGCGTGAACCTTCCCTTTAAGATTCCTGGAAATTGTTGCTACTGAGGTAGAGAAGAAGATGGTACTGTTGCGTGAAGTATTGCCTGACTCGCATACACGAGATATAGTGTTCATGTAGCCAAATCTGGAGAAGTACGAAGGATAGAACAAAGAGGTGGACTGGAAAAGTAAAATAATGGAAATTAATAAGAAGTAGTTGTGGATAATCGACCAATCCATTTAGGACTAAGAATAGAAAAATAGCTTCGTCGGCTAATTACTCGTTAGCGAAATTTTCGACAAAATTTATACCTTAGTCGGATTTAGAAGCAATGAACCTTGGAAAAAGCGTTGGATCCTCTATAGTTGGTTTCTCTGTCTGATCATATAGGATTGTCGGATGACCGAGGCATAGTGGACGCGAGGGAGTACAAGGAAGGCGTTAAGCTTGATTAAGAGGTAGGGATTGTGTTGAAACGACCATAGCGCTAAGCTTAATGAAATCCTAGAAGAAATAGCGGCGATGCGTGGCTAAATGGCCTAAATGGTCAGCAAACGTGAGATTGGAATCGATGACTATACCGAAGTCTCTCAGACTGGTAATCGCCGCAACAATAGAATCAAAGAGTTTACTGCGAGTGAACCTGCTCCAGTAGAACTTGTTTAAGTCGAGATCCGTGAGATTTTCACTGGAGCAACACTCGAACTGGATGACGTCTTCCTAAAGATCAATAACATCGAAGTTAACATTAACATTAGTATTTATTGCCTCAAAGATTTTCGTGTCTTTTATGTCATCATTATGTGCATTTTGTGTGTCATTGATGAATATTGAGAAAAGAAGGGGTCCAACATTTTATCCTTTGTTACAGCTATCGCAGAATAGCGTGACGCGACAAAACTTGCTTTTGCAAGTTAATGTACGATAAAGAGATTGACATTTATAAGCGTTGCAGTAAGTGTAAATGACACCTATGTACACGCCTGTATAGGTTCATACGTATGTATGCTATGTACGTATAGAAAAACTGAGCATTTTACATATTAGCAGGTCACAGTATAGGAGTGGGGAGAGGACTCTGTTGCTAGGTGGTAAGGTCCGCTTCAAAGCAGAGAATATATCGACGGTTAGAGCTTGTACGATTAGGCGTTGGCTTACGGATTTGCTTGTGATCAAATTCGAGAATATCTCTCGCGCAACTGTTTAAGTTATATCGTTTCTAGTGAAATAAATTCACTCGCGTCGGCTATTTCTCCGGATCTTTCGTCGACAGAACAGCAATTTTTGTATTTCAGGAGTTTGTTATATTTAGCTTGTCAAGCTTATTAGTCGTCAAGCTACGGATTGCAATAACGATGAAAAAGGATCTTCCAAATCGATCAAGAAATTGCTGCGATCGATTCCAATAATAATATTATTTAAAACCGTTTGTTACTTGAACGAGTTATGTATTTAATTTTAATATACCACTGATAAGAATTTTAATAAACAGTTTAAATTTTTAAATAAAAATAAATGTACACACGTTTCTAATTCCGATAATAAAAGAAGATACCAGAGCAAAGGAATTACTTTTGATTAATTCATGTATTCTTGGTAATAACCAGGTTAATAAATATCGATCAGAATGTCCACGTACTTGCGAGCCACTGTGTACACTGGTAACGCGCTGAATCACGAACGAGTGCCATCAAGAGTGCCACGACAGCCATCGCGAATTTATTACATTTAACGTGTGGATCTCTTAGTTTGCTTTAGATGCTAGGGGATGATTGCCAGATAGCTCTCGACGCGTTTCCTGTTATCGATTAGCGATACTTGGTATCTTACTTGACACAATTTGCGTACTGGGAAAAGGAAGACCCAGAATTGGACTTCGACTCAGAGTGGCACGGTTATATATTGGGTTGGCAACTAAGTGATTACGGGTTTTGTCATTAGGTGGTATTGGCAAAACCAGCAATCACTTAGTTTCCAACCCAATATATATATATATATATATATATATATATTAGACTATTCGTTCATAAAAGAGTAGCTCTTCGGAGGTGAACACGTTTATCCGAGAAACAAGAAACAGATTTGTAAAACAGAGAATACAAAGGAAATTTTAATCAGGTACCATTTTCACGTAGGTACGGTGTTTCGAAAGTTAGAATTTATATGAAATAAATAAACCAGCGAGTTAACACCGTGGCTCTTCTGTTCCGTTACTCAAATTGGAGTTAGAAGCTCGAGAATCCTTTGTGCGAGGCTGAAGAACTTGAGAGTGGACAATTGGAATGGAACGCTCTGTGCGACGAGAGAGCAAAGTATCTAATATAAGACAAAGCGAAATTGTTTTTTGACAGTCTGGCGTAGACTGTGCGCGAGAAAAAGGAAACGAAAAACTAGAAATACGTTTTATAAAACGTCGTGCGCCAGGCAAAAGGGACGGAAAGAAAACAGGTAGAAAACAGAAAGAAGGGCACTCGTGCGACCGCGAAAAACGAGGAACCACTTGTCAGCCTGGAAAACATGAACCTTGCCCGTCTCGACCAACCAACAGTGCCGTGGAAAAAAGAATTCAGTGGAAAATACGGAAAACGCGTGTTGAAGAATGGTACGCTTGTCCTCGGGGATACGAAGAGGGACCAAGAACGTCTTCGCGAGGAATACAACTCAGAGAGAGGGTGACATGTTTTACCAGGGATAGTTGGAAGAACAAAAAAGCGCGGGGAGGAAAGAGGAGCAATGAGGGGAAAAAATGAGAAAAGAGAGAGAGAGAGAGAGAGGAAGGAGAAAAGGACGCGAAAGAAACGAGCGAAAAAAGAGGTAAGGTTGGTCGAGCTGAATGGAGAAACGAGGGTTACAAGAGTCAAGACGAGGGCAGTTTCAACCTCGACGTAGGCAACGTCGGTGATCTTTTTTATCAAAGAATAACTCTTTTTCTCTCGTTATAATTTTCCAGATCTGATCGATGCTTTGAAAAGAAGAACAACTGGCAGCGTAGACCCGTATCGGCAGAGGAACCGAATCGATTCGAGACGAGTGACGCCTAAGCTTCCGGCTTACCGGTAAACAAAGACATATTTTAGAATGTCGCGGTCAGACCATGGCTGTGACTGGAGAACGGCAAGAGGGATTATTTGGGATTATACGGAGCGGAGAAATAGCGTCGTACAACAAGTTAGGGGAGACTCAATTTATTTATTTATTTATTTATAGGATGAATCCTTTGGTACGAAAGGCTATAGTGCAAGGGAAAATAATATATATGCGCATATTGTACAAAGAAAAGTGAAGAAAGAGCAAGATAGACGTACAAGTTTAAGCGTAAACTAGGAAGAAATAATTATAGTATACGCCGTGACGAGCGTCTCAAGGTTGCTAGAGATTGACCGAATATATCGATATTCTTAATAGACGGAGATAGACGGCGCGAAAAGACGTTCGATTTATGCGATTGAAATAACCATATATTGCGAGATGCTGCATATAACAAAGAGTATGCTCGTAAGCATCTTGGAGAACGAAGTATAAAACCTTTGGCTATTTTACTTATAAACGTAATATCAAACTGATTATTACTCTATCGCTCAATGTCTGATGATTTCAATTGTCTGGGATTATATCAGAGTCGTGAAAATGAAATGCCACGGGGCGACCGCTGTCTGGCAACACGTCAAATTTATGCCGTACATTCTCAATATCGTTGCTGCAAGATTTACAGTACGGTGACTGGATTATACATCCGTGTTCCAAAATAGGTCTCGTCAGTCGACGATATAGTAGTCTGAGAGCGTTAGCGTTGATAATTTGAATCTTGAGATCTTACGAAGAAATCTTACGCAAATAGTTAAGAGAACGAAAAATAGTATTCCCGCGATACAGCGGAAATAATAAGTTGGACGAGAAAGTAATATCCGGATCCGTGGAATTGAAGAATCGCATTCGAGTTTGAAGTTTCGGGACAGTCTTTAGATTTTATAAAGCGGAAGATCTCTCGGAGATAAAATTGCGAGGCTTGGGGCGACGCTGCCGTAGGGTACCCAAGAAGAGGTAAACGAACGTAGGTCTAGGTCAGCGTAGATTTAGGTTTCCCGAGATCCGGAGCAAAGTAGCCTTAGGCTTCTTAAGTTCTCGGTTAACGTAGATCCAGATCGCTCGCCTGGATTAGCACTTTGGAAGTTAGATTAGATTAAATTATAGATCGAATGTAGGTCAACGTAAATCCCAAAATTTTCGCACCTACGTTCGCCCTCGGATCTAGAGTTCCTACATGCCTCGGTTAAATTAAAGCTAGGTTTCTCGTGTCGTCGGCCGAGTCTAGATTTCAGTTTGCTTAGACCGAGTTGCGACTAAATTTCACTTTGCTCGGGGTAAATTAAACCTAGCTTCTACTTTCCCTGCAACCTGACACGACTCAACCTGAATTCGCGATCTTCTAATTGCATCATCGTCTGCGCCGTCTCTACGTATTAAATCGAACATAACGAAACTCTTTGCATCGAGTTTCACCTATACGTACACTCCTGCTCGAAAGTATTAGAACACTCGGGGAAAGCGAGATTAACTTGAGAAATAATTTTGAAGTTATCAAAGTCTTTATCGAAACTCAGGCGAAATCAGATCGAGTCTATGGAATGTCGAGACAAGCAAAGGATCCATACATTCAACGTTACGATGAAAATCTGATTGCGTGTAACAGCGTTAAATTCCTTCTCGTTTATGTCAGCTACGTCTCACGATCGTTGCTTTAACCATTCCTGACGCTCCTGTTTTTCCATCTTTTCTGTTCAAGAATTCTCCTTGACATTCGAAGTAAACGTCTGTGAGTTTTGCATTTAATTCGTACTTCACAAACGAAATTAGGGACGTGTACGATGCATATACAATGTGTGTGTGTGTGTGTGTGTGTGTGTGTGTGTGTAATTAATTCATATTCATCGCGTTTTTCTTTGCCATTCTTGCGAACAATTTTTGCAAATTTATGGCACGGTTGCCTTGCACGAACGTACAATCGATCGGTTAATCGTTCGCTGAATGACATAAATATTTTCAACAGGTATTGCAAGAATTTTTCAAACATGCAATACGTGACTACGTTAGTCAACTGACCTGCTTCTCCTTAGGCTGTCAAATAAAACCAACAATAGCCGTCCGGTGTGAATGCCCTCTCTTGAACCAAGTATCATATATTTTTAGTATACCGCAGAATTTTAATAAGCGCGAATTTTTATGCAGTTTCGTGTTTTCACGAAAAGAACTAAAGAAATGAAACCTACACGGTAATTTGTTCCGTTTACTAAAAATTGTGGCGAGTAAACCCGCCATTTATTTTATGTACTTTTGTACATTATATTCATTGCGGATGTTAACTTTAAATTTATCATAATTGCACAAAAATCCACAGTCCGGAAATTGCTTCGTCCGCGTCAAGAGATGCAATAGGTCAAAGAACACTGACTCGAACGAATTATCTCGCGTTACACGAGACCGAATGGTGTCCCGATGCTTACGAACGTGAGTGTATCTCCAGTTCGTTTTGAGCGCGATATCTCGCAACACCGTGATCCCACGTACGGTTTACATTTATTCCCGTCGTAATATCCCGAACGGGAAGGATATCCCGGAAGGGAAAGAACGAGACGCGTACCGCCAGCAGAAAACGAAGCAGTGGCGCGTTTTAATATTTAAAGGGCATGGAGCGATCTACGAGAGCTTCAGCTACGTCCCAACGACGCGTTGATCGATAACTCCGCCGGAACAATGTTCGTCCGAAGCTGGAAATGTCTATCAAAAAGTTAGACAACGCGCGCGCCAGAGAATCCGAAGAAAATTACGCCCTACTTTCTCCAGCGATGCTTCTTCGTATCGATCATCGGCCGCTACCATAGAAACACATTTATCATCCTTGCGAGAGTCGAATGCCCGTTTTCACGCGAAAATCTCGAATCTGGCTCTCCGCTCCGAGTTTCAGGCTCGCTCCTTGCACCATCCTGTTAATTATAATTTCCAACGATCGATAACGATCTTCTTATTGCTCCTTTACAGACTCGAAGAGAATATCCTGCCCCTTCGAGTATCGAGAAATTAGAAAGAATTACCCAGCAAGAGGCTTAACTTCCTCCGAGCTCGCTTCCTTTCGTCCAACTTAGACCACGATTATAGAAAATTCTTCCTCTTCGTGGAATATCGGAAGATCGGCAGATATTACCGGGATTTCGTGTGGCTGTTCGTAAACGTACGTTTAGACCTAGTTCGAACGAATGCTTTGCCCCAGTTTAAAGAAATTTCGAAACGTCTCTTTAACCAGTTAGCTGTTTCCGACGAGTATACTCGTCATGAAGAAATGGCAATATTTTGCGTTACGGCGAGCCCTGTCTGTAACAGAATCAGCAAATGAAACAATCGTTTCAATTTAATTCTATGTTATTAGGTCGTCCGAAAAGTTTCTTTCGTTTCGTAAGGTGATAATAGATGCACAACAATTTCTGTTTTATATTATTTTATTGAATTACGTATGATCCATTTCGTTCTATTTCTATCGTTACGTTCGTGCATAATTCGATAAACTAATATAAAACAAAAACATTGTGCGTATATACAGCGTATGTGCCTAATACAACAGCCGCACGTACAGTTCATCAATTTGGTTACATTTTTCTTGAACAAACGAATGAAGAATAAGATATTCTCCTCTCTGAAATCTACTTCTACATCAGCGTTAAACTTCCATCGTTTCAAACGTACAATGTAGCAGTTATTTTTGACTACCATGTCTTAACCAGTTTCCAAAATTAATATGTAACCAATGAAGATAAGATGAATTAATTACGTCCACGTACGTACATTCAATACATATCCTGATCTTACAATCGCGCTATGAGAGATAAGATTCGCGGATTCGATCGAGCTTCCTTCTGTTCTACTTCGAACCGTTCAATTTACTCGATCCGACACGTGTAACGTCGGAAGAGAAACGACGAATGTCTCGATGGTTCTTGGATAAAAGGGCAAAAGGAGAGCAATTATTTCCAGAGGGTTTCCATCGCAGATGACGATCCGAACGGCGAGTAGAACGTTCCTATCATCTTTCCACGGTAGCAATCATCCACCTTTGTCTCCGCGATATGTTTCATTCGCCGAAAAGCGACGATCCGATCCGACGAGCAATGGCCTTTAATCCTCGCTGATGAGCGGATTATTGGAACGCGGTTGCTCGATCATCGTTGATGCAACCTCGTTTCTCCGGTCGATGCAATTTCGTTCGCTTGACAGCGTGACGGATGCAACGAAGAATGGAAAAATGGATAGAAACGCGACGATTAGCGTGTTTGGATATTGCGACACGAGTTCCGAGAAATTGCCTGATTGCGTTGTTACTTTGGATTTGGCGTTTAGGGAAGATTTCCGAACTCGGACACATGCGATCGTTTCGCGTCGGCTCTGCTTTTCATGAGTAAAGATGGGTAAAATAAAATCAGAGACACGGGAAGGCTTGAGACAAGCTGGGAAAGTTGGTTAAATTGGAAACACGGTTCAACATACGACTGGCGTGTTCGTCGTTGGTCATGGAAGTCTGACACGGAGTCGGAAAAATTGCTTGACCGTGTTACCTTGGATTTTAGGTTTAGGGCGGGTGAATTTGAACGTGCGCGATCGATGGATAAAATAAGACTATAGAAAGTCTAGAACGACTTGGCAAGTCACTAGATTGGAAGTCACGAGGAATATCCACGAATATCGAAATTAGGAAAATGAAACTGAAGACAGCAAGAACTTCGTTTCTGTATTTTCTATCACACGCTCTTGGAGACACCAAAACGACCGTAGAATTATCGAAACAGATAGGATACAACCCGCGACAACTAAAACCCGTCAGATCCTGGATCAGAACCACGGATAATGATCGCTGTACAGGACGTTACAAAAGTCAGATCGCATCGAAATGCTGCGATCTCTATCCATGTCGGTCTCAATTCGAGGATCGCGTGTTTCCAGTGGACGCTTATCCGTCCTGTTTTCGGTTCGTCCAGCCTCTGTCGGTTACGGCGGACATAGAGAGCGAAGAGAAGAGCGGTATCCGGATCGCAGAGTCTCGTGGCTCGACGTGATCCAGCCTCGCGGAAAATGTACACACGCGGGCTTTACACGAACACCGCGTACGTTGGAGTGCTCGGTCCGATACCGATATCGATCACTCCCGTACGGTCGAGGGGATGAGTCGAGTGGACCGCCGCCGTTCGACAGGATATCGGGACACGTCGTTTCGAGCCGATCGTCGATGTTTACGCGCGCAATAAATACCGGAGTGTCCTGTTCGGAGGCTTCTTCGTTAACCTAACGGGGCGCGCGTGATGAAAATGGCACGATGGCAGACCGGGCTCGATCGATTTCCCTTGCGCAGCCGAGATGAGGCTCTTTGATTCTTTGACCAGTTAGGTATAACGATCTTGGCGATCGTGACATCGCGAGGATCGATCGGAGATCGGTGATATCAATCGATAATAGAGGATGACATGTACGGCCGACTCGACGAGCGAATTGCTAAAAATTTGAGAAACGGGGAAAAAGGGATTCTGAGTTTATTCTAACTCGGTCGCGCGTTACTTCCTTTCCATTCTGTTCTTGCTTCTGTATCTTCGTAGCTATTGTACGCCTTCATGTAGCTGCAAAAAGTGTTTGCGCTTACGTTTGTTCTTTTGCCACGAAGCGTTTCTCTTATTAGGCGGTGTACGTTTCGTTTTCACCAAATTTCTGCAGTCGCACGAAAGCACCGCTGAACGTTTCGGGATTCGATGTACTAATTAATTAGTATTTCGACGTTGTAGTAGGTACACAAAGGTGTGCAAATAATTTTCGGAACCACTGTAGAAGCTGGCTAATGGTACAAGTTTGAATTTTATTCGCGAACCATACGAATTTTCGCTTCACGTTGCAGCGAAAATCGTAACGCGCGATGGCGATGAGAGAAACTGCGGACCTAGACACTCGTATTATCTGGTCGCGGATGTTATCGGTGCATGATTTGGATTACGATCTAAGATTTATCAGAGACCAGAAATTAAACCTCGTAAACTAGACTCGCTTAATACTAAAGGACAAAGGGTTTTCGAAACCGGAGAAAAAGAGCCATAAATATGTTCACCAGAAACGTAAGTTGCTCGTGGTGTTCCCTTCAGCTCGCTCATTACCATTTACACCCTAATTCTCCGCGAGACGGGCACAATTTCCCAAGCAGCAGCCCCCTAACGAGTTAATGTCGGCGAAACGGTGTACAGTTTCATTAATTATCGTCGTCGTAATGTCCTGGCCGTTTAGAAAGACCTTTTCATATCTGGCTCCGGAAGCTTGGCTACCGCTAATGGTCCATCACTTTGTTGCTTTATTTGCGCCGTTCTAAAATACCATCTTCGTCGAGCTGGCCATTGCGAATCGAATGTACCAGACTAACGAAGATCCAGACAGATACCGCGACGTGAGCATCTTAATTCCGATGAAACTCGAAATTAGGTTGTCTGTCAGACTTTTGGAGTATCTCTGGGTTCGTCTAGTCGGCTATCTTCTTATCAGATTTTACGTTAACTTCGACCTTGCTTCGCCTGGCTTAAATAGAATTTAGGTTGCTCGCCGCGACTGTATCGTTGAGATAAGTAGAAATCGAGAAACGTGGGATTAACATCTTGCCAGCCGTGAGAAGCATAACTCGACGCTCCGAGAATCTATTAGGCTGGCAACTAAGTGATTGCGGATTCTGTTATTAGATGGCATTGACAAAATCCGCAATCACTTAATTGCCAACCCAATATTACAATAGTTCAACGATCGATTCTCAAACGTTGCGAATTTTACACCTGTTTTCGTACTAACCGACGTATTGGGCTGACAACTAAGCGATTGCGGATGATATTGACAAAATCCGCATTCACTTAGTTGCCAACCCAATACGATTCACGCGGCCGTCAGTGAAAATTGCAACTACGCGTGCCAGGCGAATCGTGCGAGCCGCGCTTACTTTCCAGATCGATTGACGACGCAAGAGAAGATTAAAGAAACTATACAAGACTTATCAAAGAAATCCTTTGGCATTCAAATTTTTAAAATTCCAAAAAGCGGCGTCAATCACTTTGGCTTGCGAGCCAGTTATTTCTCACAAAAAAAAAAAAAAAAAACAATGAGAAAAATATGTTTTTTTGGGAAATGATATATTCGTCGAGGCTTAAACAACCTTACCGCCAGGAATCGGATAATTACGGCTATTGGCGCAGTCAACGTGTTTCAGATTATTTGCAAGGATCTTTTACGAATTCGTAAACGATGAAACCGATCGAGAAAAGAGTCGAGGGGTCGTTTCGTTTTCTTCGTTTGTAAAGTAACCCGCGGTTGTTGATCTCTGACGCTTTAATTTTGTAAAAAATCTGTAAAATTTTGGTCCGCCATGGATCGATGTATTGCGAGAAACGTAATAAATCCTTGCTGCGTCACGCACCATTTTTAAAGCAGTCTGTAACACGCGGTGTTGCGTTCGGGCAATGTGTTTGTTTTTGCGAACGACGGTATAATTGCGACAATTAATTTCGGAGTCAACGCGGCATAATCGCGTGCCGTGTTAAATTGATTTATCAGTGAGTCCGTAATTGTTAATTCATAGAAAACGTGGACGA
The DNA here is from genome assembly GCA_014825925.1 of Bombus breviceps. Taxonomy (NCBI): domain Eukaryota; kingdom Metazoa; phylum Arthropoda; class Insecta; order Hymenoptera; family Apidae; genus Bombus; species Bombus breviceps. Next base: position 7,890,191 of record CM026189.1, on the reverse strand, counting down.
CCGAGACGCGGCAATTAATGAAGCACCCTATAAAGCGGGGGGAGGGGGCGGAGGGCCGAGGCCTGTTTGTTTTGCATGGAATAATGTAACGAAGTCGATTAATTTTGTAGACGAAACAGACTAATTATTTCCACGTCCAATTAATTTATCAGGGGATTCTGTGGAACAGAATGGGCTAAAACGTTGGTATATACAAGTCATTTCAAACCATATTACTACAGAGTTGCGGACGAAAGGAAATTTAAACACAACTGGTACAAAAATATCGTGATTTTACAAAACAGATCTGTACTTGACAGAAGAGCATCGAGCAACTAGAGAATGGGATGGTAATCGTTGTAGAACCGGGCAATGCGGCGGTTCTACGTGAAAAAAATGAGAAGACAACTTGATACAATACAACTTGATGCTTGATAATTTTTCGTTTCGGGCTTCGTTTGCGAGAAAATCGACTTTGAAGATTCGCAAAGTATATTTTAACTTGGTTAACTATCGATCGGATAGGAACAAACGACCTACAAGAGGTTATTATACGTTCGAAAGAACGTAAAATAAAATTTTTCCGTTTAAGGTTTCGTTTTCGGGGAAATAAAGTTATTTAATTACGAATTGGTCTTGTACACACGCATGATACATTTTCAAGTTTACTTTTTTTTAAATTGAAGCTTCTTATGAACAAAGTTCACTCTACAATTTAGGCTTATTCTTAAAGGTAGTTCAAGCTCCTATCGATTACTTGCTCCTATTCAATTCGGAATTAGCCAAATTTAAGTACACTTTATAAATATTCAATCTCAGTCTATTTTCCCGAGAACGAAAGCCTCGAATGAACAGATACTGTACCAACCTTCTTTCTTATCTCTTCACGTAGAATCACTTCCTGCCTGGTTCTACTACTGTGCGATATATACACTTGGATATACGCGACTGTCAGGCAACGTGGTGAAGACTACGCGTTACAAAATTGATACGCTAGCTAAGCTACTGTGCTAGCAGCAAGCTTGTAAATCTATTTGTATCTCCGGAGCTTCTCGCGATTGTACGCGAAAAATTGATTTTCGCGATAACAAACCGCGAAACGAAGCCGCCAAGGCAGCAATCGAATGACTAATTAAACCACTGGACGTCTTTCATCTGGCCGTGACGGTAAGAAGGTTCATTTTTCAGCGGGCAACGGTCGCAACGAAGTAAGAAGAAAAGAGGCGTCATCGGCGAACTTGATTACGCCCTTAATAACTCGAGTTTCCATGGCGGCGCCGCGACGCGGTCTAAAGAGAGGAACAAAGGAACGGCAGGAAAACAGGCGGGACGCGACATTATTCCTGCGTTCCTTCCACGGGAAACACGTTGTCGCGGCTGTGACATTACATAATTTCCAATTAGCTGGCTGGGAGCAGACGCCGCGGCATACTAAATACGTCGCGGTAGAACAGAACGGAATATTTCTTTCGTGAATCAAATTAAGGCAACCTGTTTCGCTGTCTCTGGATTCGAGCCATGATTTATCGCAAGGGGAGGAACACGGAGAAACGAAGGCTGGTGGAAAGCGGTAAAAGGATGGAGATAATGACGTCTACGTTAGGGTAAATGGTGGGCGGTGTTGAATTTTGGGTGCTTAAAATCTGGGTCATACCGAGCGTTGGTCGTAGCGAAAGAAGTTCGTTTGGACGCTGATTACGTTCGTAATTTTAATTACCTAAATCTAAGTCTCTTTGGATCTAGACTTTTAGGTTTTTAGTTCTAGGTAGGTCCACCGAGCGTAGATTTCTCCAAGTTTAGAAGACAGTGAGGAGCAGTAAAGCAGTGAAAACCAAGTAAAAACATAGTAATTTGTCTAATTTTAATATTGCTATTGGGGAGAAGCTCGATTGCAGAGAACAGTAGGAATAAATACTAAGTCGTCTTTATTGTTATACTTGAAAAGATACTTAATGTTATCGTTATGTGTCGTAATATACTAACAGAGTTCGACCGAATAACAGGTAAAAGTGGACACGACGTAATTCCCTGTGCAAGAGTAAGAAAAAGATATAGAATATCATTTTCTGTTCGTTCTCTGCTTAGCTGCTGACAAGCTCGAGTTCGAAAATTTATCAACTATACCCGAACACGGCTAATTTCAAACTGGACAGAATTATGAGAGCGCACGAGCTCGTATAACTGTCCGATATTTTTCATACTCCTTTTGCTTACATCTTATGTCGTTGCCACTGTACTCGTATATACTCGAACAAAACCTATATTACGGGAATCTAGAATTTTTCGATCAAAAACAACCAAATCCCATCGCAGTTCGCTTATCCATTCTTTTGAAGTTTCTTCCCCATTTCAGTTCACAATCTTATTTTGCGAGACGCGTCACGATATTTTTCGAATATTAACTGTAATCGTATAGTTCGCTGTAATGTCCTGCTAATGTAATTAAACGATCGTCCTCTATGTTCCTTTTCGGCTGTTGACCGCGGTCTTGATCGCCAGCAAACCGACGCCACGGTCGACAGATTTTCATTCGATTTGACCGGACCACCTACGGTGAATGCTCTTATTGGATTACGTGCAAGCGATTTTGATCGGTGCTTTGAACTTGACGCGATCTAATTGCAACGCGATCGCTATCGTGAGTCAATCTCGATAAATTTGCCTCAATTTTCTTCGATCTCGCTATTTAAACGAGATACGAGGTACGAAACGTAGGAATAGATGATACAATATTTATGATACCAAAATAAATCGGAAAATTAATTCCAAAATAAATCTATAAAAGACGCTTAAATGTAAATAATATCACGGTACGGCTACGTTTCCTCGGACTGGATTTCAGTTTCTATTTTCTACATGCGGAAGTGGCTACGTCCATTGTCAAGCAAAATTAGAGTAGGTAACCGAGGTAAATAGTGTCGAGACAAGTTTGTTCCGCCTCCTACGTCGGTCGACAGACAAAATAACCGCGTCTCGAGGGCGAATGCAAGCGGAAACAGCATGGTTGCCGCGAGTTGATCGGTGAAGTGTAACACGTATCCATAAGTCATGAAGTTGGGCCACGTTCAAACGACCCTCGACAAACTGAACGAGCGTTGACACGATGTAAAAGACGCGGGAACACGAGTATTTGCTTCGGCCGGTCCGGCCTTTGCTCTTTCCCCGATTTTTCCTCCGCTTTTTTCTTCCTTTTCGAATCCTCAAACTCTAGTCTCGTAGTTTTCATCGTACGGATTCTCATTTTTCTATTTTTCTCTCGACTTCCGTTAATTATCGCGAGAAAATTCTCTATTGGATTTCCGTTTGATTTTTTAGTCGATTCACCGAGCTCCGAAAAGACGAAAATGTGAAATTACCGCGCGCGCAACTCTACAGTTTAATGATTGCTCCGTCGGGATTTTTCCTCCCTAGTTAGAACGGTTTATTTATTTCTGTTGCTTTTTCAAATTTTATTAGGGGATTTGTTATTTTCTTCGAGCGTAATCAAATCGCCGGGAACGAGGCCGCACCGCGCGCATTTTATCCCAGGTCGTGTCGCTGCGTCACGGAATTGAAAAAAAAAATACTCCGAGCTGCTTGGATACAAATTACAAAATACGCGGATGAAACGACAAATGGTACAGAGGAGAAACGAAATTTATTTCATATCTATTCTTTCCCATTTATTCTTGGAAATATCGAGCGCCGTGCGTTACACGAATAGAAGAATCGAAAGCCGAGGATACGCTTTATCGTACATCCTCGCTCAAAAGTCACAGGACAATTACTACGCTGACTTCTTAATTCAAGAAAACGACATTAATTCAAGAAAACGTAGCAAATAAATGGAATCTTACTTAAATTACACGATGCCGATACACTTAAGACGTGGTTGAGACACGCGTGCAATTAAAAATACATCTTTCACCCGAGATATCAAAATCCTATTAAAAATAGATATCCAAAGACTTTCGAACGAGAACGTATATCGCGAAGAAAAATGATATTCCATTCACCCATTCGCTATTCTTTTCTTCGATTTAAACGACGAAGGAATTTAAGAGCGTTTCCTAGGACACGATGGAAATGTTTGCCGCCAATTTCACCGAACAGTCGAGAGCCGGGCTCTCGCATTACTTGCAAATGTCCATCGAATGAATTCAAGAGGGTCGAAAGAGCCACCCTCTCGAGCCTTCGTTCCTCTATTTTTGTTTTTATCTGCAAATCAAATTAACCGGCGAGCCTCCCGCATAATGTTCGCGCAGAGCAGGCCGTCGTTCCATTCTTTATCCGTCTTATTCCCTCGCTGCACGCGAAGTTCACCATCCTACGGAGAAGAAACCGTATCCGAGTGATGTACGATCGTCGTCAGATTCAGTCTGAACGTCTAACGATTCGGAACGAGCGCATTGAACTTTGTAATCAGCTGCCCTCCACTTCGTTAGAACGGAATGCCTCGAATGGCATTCGCGTTGATATTATAATCGGGCGATTCTTCTCAAAGTTTAATTCTGCGAATGGAGCTGCATACCACGTATAAAAGTGCGCGATAGCCTGGATTAATATTGTCGTCGGAATTACGGTAATTTAAATCGTCGTTAGCGTAGGAATATGGAGCAGTTCGAGACAATGACGGTAGATTTAAAGCAACGTCCGCGTTGATAAAGGTTTGTAATAGAGTGGATTAACGTTAAAGTATGTTTCTCTGGGGTACGGCAAAAACATCTGACGGTTTTTTAATAATAGAATTATCGCAGTGGTTACAGCGACCTGTTTTCTTAATCTTTTGCTCTTTATAGATGTTGAGAATTTTGGATCTTAATTGCCGAAATAAAAGTAAAGCAACACCAAGGTTACACTTGGAATTTATATTAAAATAGTTTTGGATTTATTTAATGAAAGATTTCCAGGATCTTCGTCGATATACATCTCAGCACTCTCTTTGTCTCGCCATCTTCCATATCACACTGCCAATGGAACAGCTACATTCATGTGTTTTTCGAGACGCCGCGCACACGCATACTTGCACACACTCATATTCACATAGGTGTGTCACTACTACGTGGCCAATTTAGTCTAACACACAAAATTACACGTATCTCAATAATAGAAATTTCATAAATCAGGTAGTGGCACATTTTGCAGGACTCGACGATCGTTTTTATCAAATACGTGGCTTTAACAGCCTGTTGCGAATTATCGACTAAAGAGCAACCGGCCAGGTTAAACCGATCGGTCGATATCGCGTACCTCGAATGAATTAACGCTCAAGGTGGAGGAGGTTTAATATATCGAGCGTTAGAGTAATCCAGCACTGCGTTGAACTTGTATAAACGTAACGTGTGATATGATGCACGGCGGTGATAAGATCCTGTTGGGAGTGAAGTCTTTCACCCATATGGTACGATGTCCGTTGACGAACTATCTTTCTACGTTGCTGATTCTTCCTACCAGCCGTTGGGTTTCGTCTGTCCATGGTGCTCTTCCGGTTGGTCCTTTTCAGGGGTATTTTACCTGACTTCGGAGTCGTTAGATTTACAGTTCGGGAAGGACATGCAATTCGGAATTTCCTAAAGAAGGGGTTAGGTGCCATATAAGGACGGCCACTCAAAATTCCGAACACAGCCTCTCCTTCTTGTATCAGACACTTTTTCATTTATCTTCGACTTTGGTTTCTTTGATCGATAAATTTCACGTCTTAGTCGTTGGTAGTTGTAACGTTAAAAAGACGTATCGTAGAGGGGAACGTAAAGATCTGTTGTTTCATAGCGATGGGATCTGTGCGGGAAATTAATGGATGACGCTACTCCTTGAGGATGAAATTAGTTAAATGTCCACCGTTCCGTTGAATACGCCCGTTCAACCTGTCCGGGATAGATAACGTAACGCGTCTCTCGGGTCTTCCCGAACAATTGTGAATTCGGTCTTTTACCCCATTCAGACTTGCCTTGTTGTTCGTACACCTTACGTACCAACGACCAAAGTGAGAGATTACCGGCGCTGGAAACACGTTATCGAGAATTCCATCTCGACTAAGCTCCTAAGGAACAGGGAACGTGATGGTGGCTAGTACTACAGCTACGCTAATCGAGCTGATTAGGGATTCAATTTTGAAAACCGTTGTGTGTTTCTGGCTCATCTTGTAGTAGTCTACGTCATTTATTTCTAAAGTCTACGTTGGTATAGGCTCACGTCCGTTCAGTTGCACGTTGATGTAAATTTACAGTAGTGTAAGTCAACGCTAGGGTAGGTTTCCGTTAACGGAGGTTTACGGTAGATCGACTGAAAGTTGGCGACCAGCCACAGTGGCACGAGTCAACGTTCGCGTAAATTCTCATTAGCGTGTGTCAACGCTGCCGTGGGTCTATGTTAGCAATATTTCATAGTACCATAGAAGAGTTACGTAGCAGTTGAGTTCGATGTTAACCAAGGTCTAAGTTAACCTAGATTTACGATTGAAATTAACGTTAACCTAGATTCGCAGTAGTTTAGGTCAACGGTGTCGCAAACCTGCTGTAATCTATATCGGCGTTAGTAAAGATCTACGTTTGCATATATTTACCATAAATTAGGCGATCTATCGGTCTACAAATATAGCAGTTCGGATGAACGGAGATTTACGTTAACGCGAATTTACTTTCATAATACATGGGATAAAAATTCCTTTCTAACATCGGCAAGATCACCGACCGATTTAAATAACGCGTTATCAGAGGATTACAAGGGAGAAGCGAACGAAGAACGAGTAATAAAGTTGAAATCGCTCGGGCAGCTTGGCATACGCGCACAAATAGCGGGATTAAAGCGGTAGCGAATCGTCGCGCGATATTTTACCGCGTTAACCACGAGCCTCTGACGAATCGCGAGCATTATCGGTAATTGCAAACGCGATCAACTTAGTCACTGCACGCAGTTAAGCGATAGCTTTTCATACGTAGCTTTTGTCATCTCTGCCGCTATTCCTCACGATCAAGTGGACGATATTTTATATTTATATCGTACAAAGACAACCGAGAGATTTTGGACGTGTTTGCGAGTTGTGAAACGAAAGAATATTACGAAACATTGGCTTTACGAATTCTATCGAATCGAATTATGTTATAAATTATGTTTTAGTTATGAATTGGAATCGATATTGTATGCGATACGCTTAATGTACTTGATTGAAATTTGATGCGAGGGGATTATATCTGAGGCATGGTCGATTAATTTGCAGATATATTCCAAATTCTAGACCGTATATTCCAGAAGTAACCTACATGCTATCAATGCGTATAATTCACATATTCTGCCTGTGTGTAGCCTAAATGATCTAAATTTCACTCTTACAACGACCATACATATCACTCTGAAGAATTTTCCCCTCGCTATCTTCTATCTTCACCGATGAATTTCAGAAAATGAAAATCTGTTCGTAAAATATGAAAATACCGCTTCGCTTCATTTTGTTGCTAACATAAAAAAAAAAGGAAAATAAAAATGAAAAATACATATGCACCGTTTTGCTACGAGAGCGAGTCAATTGGATTTCGCGTATTCCCAGCCGACATGAATATTTAATTCGTATTCCTCGAATCGATTATTCGCCATATCCATGGGATTTCATCGATTACAATGACAACGTTGTATCTACTGCGGCAAAATACACGATCGAATTCATACGTTAATACGATCGCGGTATATAACTTTCATTAATGCCAGCCCGACCGAGTGACCGCGTGGAAATAGGCGACAGGAAAAATATTCGACGCGATTCTCTTCTTTTCTTTCTCTCTCTCCCCCCACCCGCCCTTTCTCTTTCTCTCTTTTTCTCTCTCCGCCACTGTCCGACGCACAATAGGCTAAAACGTCGTTCCGGTGATTAACCGTACGCTATTTCGACGACGAATTTGCGAATCGAATTTATCGAGTTCGAGGCTGGCCAACGGCGAACAATGAATCGTATTTTGCCGCAAACTAATTCGAACGATTGCTACGTCCCGCGAATGTTTGTCGATCTTCGACCAAAGTTCCGACACAGTGCATCCAGATTATATTATTATGCGTGAAACGTGTGTTCAGCGCTGATGTTCGGTTTCATAGCTGTGAATTTAGTTTATCGTAGGGTGGAAGTGGCGCGTACACGATGCTGTTGTAGACTTCCATTGCCTCTTGGTTGAGGTAAGTACGGATTTAAGGGTAAGCCAGGTGTAGATTAGACTAAGCTTGGGTTGCTTCTAGTTCCGAAGATGGTGGATAGGGATTAACCTAGAGCTGAGTTACCTCCGAGATGGGTTAAGCAGGGGTTTGAGTTTGCGTAACATTGGAGCAATCGTGGTTGAGTTGCATTTCGATCAGTGTAGACTCGCGATAACGTTGACTTAGCCTACCGCAAATCTGGGTTATCATATGGTTTCCCGAATTTAGGTCTGCTTCGGCGTTGGTCTGCGCCACTGCGAATCAACGATCTGTGCTCGCGTTAACGCGTTAATAACGAGTACCGTGAATCTACGTTGATGTAGACCCACTAAATATCATTAGTTTGCAGTATTACTAAATTAATCCAGGGTTCGCCTACGTTACTCTTGTCTATACCGAATTTTTCTAAACGTAACCTACGTCAATGTCGACCTTATACTACCGCGAACATTTGTATCCCTAATCCAAGTTATCAGGGCACTGTGAATATTCCTGAACGTAGCTCTACGCTATAATTCGCCTCTACTAGCGCGAATATTCATTGTCGCATCCCTGATCCAACCTACTAAGCCTTTGCGAATTTTCCTAAAGGTAGCCCTACGTCGTAATTGACCTTTACTACTGCGGATATTCAGTAACGTATCCCTAATCCGGCTTACCAACTGTGAATTTTCCTAAACATAGCCGTACGCCATAATTGACCCATGCTACCGCGGTTATTCATTAACCTACCCCTAGTCGAATTCGCTAAGCCTTTGTGAATTTTCTCAAAGGTAATTCTACCTGATGATTGATTCGTACTACTGCGAATATTCATTAACGGCTAGCTAATCCGGCTTAGTAAGCTGTTGTGAATTTTCCTAGACGTGGCCCTACGTCATTATTGACCTATACCACTACGGATACTCGTTAACGTATTCCTAGTCCAACGCACGTTATCCAAAATCTAAACTGTCGCGAATTAATCCACGTTAACTCAGACCTATGACAACGTAGTTTAACACCTAAACGACGATCTGTTTCTCATTTGCGTCGTTCGAGAACCAGGTACGACGCGTTACGAAAATCCACCTACGCGCGTTTCAACAGCGTGAAAAATTGGAAAATAGAATCGCTACGCGAGCTGAATGCGCCGATTTCGAACGGATGACACTTTTCACGAGCAAAGTTTTAATCGCGAACTCCGCCGACCGATTCCCGCTACTCTGTCCACGTTATCGACTCTTTATCGTTCGTTCTATCGTCACTCATCCGGGAACAAATAACCAAGGAAAAAGCTTCGTCTCATAATACGTTGCTAACGAAATTATTTCCCGATAAATGCATTGAGTTTCCTCACCGTTGGGATCGATAAACGAGTGAAATATGAATATCCATGAGCGATAAGACCGGAACGAAGAGGAAAATTCACCGTGGAGGACTCGCGGTGGTCCTCGAGCTCTGTTCGATTTTCCTCCGGGATTGCCAGAGGTGAGGATGAATTTTTCAAGTGGCCTCCGCGTCTCGAGGAACACTCCGGCACCGCTCGACGATTAAACGCGTCTGTCAGGCGCCACGGTTGCTCACTTGTCTTTTTTACGCACCTCCGTTTCTCATCTTTAGGTACGTTCTTTCGACGAAATGTTGATTCTTTTTTATCCAGTTTCCGTGGATCTCCATAATCGCGAAGAAGGATACTTTAATTTCCATAATGAAAATTACGCTACGGTAGCTTGTTTAATTTTACTTTCTGAGGAGGAACGCGCTATAAAGAATATCGAGCCAAGCACTTGGTGCGAACACGTTGCAATTAGAGAGTAGCCGCCGGTTGGACGCGCGCAGGCTTCGGATAATCGTTCTTTCCAAGATCGTTGTTTTACGTTAAAAAGGAAAAGCAAAGAAGGAAACAGGTAGAAAATACTGGTTTCGGATCGGAGCAGGTTTGATTCCTCGGTTTCCATTATTCCGCCGCGATTTTTCCCGTGTCTCGAAAACGCTCCATGGTTTCCACTGGATCAAAGACACGCGACGAAAAAGCGGCCGGATTGAAAAGCAGCTCGGACAACGGAGGCTTAATAAAGGGGCTGCCGATGAGGAAAACACAGGAACCGGGGAAAACATGGGGGCAAGGGAGGCTGAGAGAGAGAAAAGAAACGCCTAGCATCGATCCGTCCACTAATTAATGTTCCATGGACGAAGATTCGAGCGGGGATTGGTCGCCAAAGAGAATCGTTGTGGAGTCCGCGTTCCGGGAAATTCCGCGGTTTCCCGTCGGAATGCCATGCAGGAAGTTCGTTTACTCGGAATTTTTAGTGGTCCGCGTGGAATCGAACCTGTGCAACGGTTGTAACGCACGGTCGATTGTTTTCACAACTCTTTGGATTATCTCGTAGACTGTCTGCATAAACTTTGATAATGCACGGCCAGTATTTTTATAGTAAAACTCCATTTATGCGAACTCCGTTTACCCGAACTAACGTCGCCGCGGTACTCGGTTTACATTTGGAATGCATCACTGAACTCTTATTATCCAACTCCGGTTCGCTTATATGAATTAATATCTCTGCCTCGGTACTACTTACAAATTTCAATCCAATTTAATTTCACTTTCGTCTTCAAACGAGTAACAAAATTCAGTTATACCGTTTATCCGAGCTCCGCTTATACGAACCACTTTCCGTTTACCGTCTGTTATACGAGCTGAGCTTCTTTATTCGAACTATGCTCGTACGTACTTTCAGTTAGACGATTGCGTATTCCGAAATCGTACACGTCCGCGTGTTTTGTCTAAGCCGACATACAATTTCACACAATTTGTGTCGAAATCGTTGTTCAATCTCAGTTATCCGAACTCTCTGGTATAGTGGATCTCTACCATCGAAACTCATAGCGGTTGATGGGGGGTAGCAAGGGAGTCCGTATTATCCGAAATATTTCGTTCGTTTCGGATAAAGGAAATTCTACCGTACATAAAAATTAGCTCCGATTATGCGAACCTATAAACAGCGGAGAAAAGAGGAGCCTATGGACACGTATTATCCGACTGATCCAGTTACTCGTGACTGTGTCGTATAAATAGAGCTGTATCGGATTCGTATTAGATGCTTCGAGGTTTCTATCGGTACTTCAAAACCGACCAAGGCAAAAAATATTCCTCAATTTTGAGGTTCGTTGGCTAGAAACTATCTTCAGAGAATATTCTCCAATCCCTTCGTCGCTTCTAACTTCTATCCAATTCTCTTAAACTTCTGATTCCTACCTAAAATTCCACTGATCCAGTTAACACGAGAATACTAACCAGTCGAAAATGAAAAGGACCAAGTAGAAAATTTCTATCGGCAATTTAAAATAGATCAGATCGGAAAATATTTCTCAATTTGAGATTTGTTGCCTCTAAACGATATCCAGAGAAAATTCTCGAATTTTCCCATCAACGTTCAATTTCTACGCAAAATCTCGATAAACGTATCAGCAGAAGAATTCCGATCAATGGAAACCCTTTTAGTCGATGATCAAACACGATCCAACGATTCCCCGCAAGGATTCGGAAATTTTAGCAACGGCTCGCTGGACTTCCGGTTTCGAAGGTACGCGGCGAGCCATTCGAGGCATTTCGCGCTGCGTTCCAAGCGGTTCACGGCGTTTCGAGGTCACCGGTGGCCAGAGGTGTTGCGTAACTCTCTGCCAATAGGCAGAGTCGGTCCGTAGCCATCGTCAACTTTGTTGCGCGCTGCCACGACGCCGATCGATCGATTATTTATCCGGTCGGCGCTCGTCTCGGCTCACCGAGAACCGCGTCGCATTACGCGAAACGTTCCACGGTTTGCCGGCGTGGTCCGAACCCGGAATTTTCATCGGGCTTATCGATCCGCCCTCGAAAATGGAACACGCGAAAGTCAGCCAGCTTCGAAGCGATCGCAACCTGGGAAAACGTTCTTTCCACGATCATGGGGTACCGTTTCCTGTGATTCGGCCAATTCAACGAGCAACCGGAAGCGGAGAGACTCGTCACCGAGATATTTCCTATGTACCGAGAGATTTGCGTACAGCGGGGTTTTCTTCGAGAGAAATAATTTGGTCAGGATGTTTCTCAAAAAACGACGATATATCTGATACTGTCGTACCCTCGCTTGCGTAGTCGTAACTTTAGTCTTTCGCGAAAATTCTCTAGCTGCCGGTGTAGGATTGTAAATTTTAGAGTCACTCGTTTTGTCCTACTTACGAATGACCCCGAAATAAATAATTTCGTTTAAGACCGGTATAGGACGAGTGTGACCAGGCACGACGTTATGTCAGGAAACATTTCTTAAAACACTGGAATAGAACGTCAGAGCGATCGCTGAATCACCGTAGCGAGGGAGATGAAGATAAGGACGAAGATGATGTTGAAGATAGGTTAGCAAGATGGAGATCTTTAGCTCATGCTGAGCGCGAAGGATATTTTCATGAGGATCGTAAGGGGTCAGACGAAGGGTGTATGGACTTTTAGATTGGATTAAAGTATCGAGATGATTGCCGATGTTGAAGGGATGCGCACCGTCTGGTCCTTATCCGATCCTAGCTGGGACCGTCCTAAAGTCCATACAAACTGTTACGCGTAGGCGTGCAGCTAAATTTGGTCTACGAGAAAATCGCATGGAAATTATCGCAATTATTAAATTTTGATTACCATCGGATATTATTGAAATTCGCGCTAGCGTCGAGTGTTATTGTGATTCTGCGATATTGGAAAATTGAGAATTTATTGCCAGTGTAACGAATCGGAAATTTGTTAATCGAATTAACGTTAAACGAAACTCGTTATTTGAAAATTAAAATTCGAACTGGCTGGATGAATTTTCGAGGATATTAATCAATCGGGGAATAGGCGGTACCGGAAGCGAATTTCTCAAACGTCGGCCAGACTCTTCCCACTATCGAGCCGGCTACACTTCATCGGAACGGATTAACGAGCCCGAGTAGCTTGCTGTGTTTTAACGCGATTATCCGCAAGTTCTCAACCTAGCTATCTACCGTGGCCATAAGCTCCATCCGTCTAATAACGCGGACAGGAATTTGAAATCGCGAAACTCGCTTAGAAAATCTCAGTTCATCTCAATCTTGGCAAGAAAAGTTACCTCCTGATGGAAATCATAATGAATGATTCATGGTGTATGAATATTTTGTTCGTATTGGGTCGTCGATTAAATTCATTTAATATTCAAAGAATATTTGTCGATATTAAAGGAACGTCGACTCGTCAGATGTCCTATTAGAATGTTAAAATTCACGTAACATAAGGAGACACGCTTGCGAACAATTATATACAAATAACGGACCAATTTTAATTACAAATCTTTAATGCTCTTCGATGATCAGCTCAAGATTAATTCCAAAATTATTCCCTTCGATATTTCTTTTAACACGTTTGTTAAGATAACATTGAATTAAGATCAAGTTTTAATGGAGGGGTTTAATAATTAAAACCGCTCGACGCGAGTTAAACTGATTTCTATCTGTAAAATAAATACAATTGTTTGTACGAACGGACTATAATTTGTAATATTATTATTTATTTAATACACAAGTAATTATTGTATTAACATATTATACTGTTTATACTGTGAAATAATTCGTACCGTAGTCGCCGCATATTTTTAGAAAATATTTTAAATCGAACAATATAACGAACGTCGATCCGCGTCTCCTCTTCGCGATGTTTAAAGAATTAAAAACGTCTGTTCTAAGTGTTCCATCAATAACGCGTTAATCTGTCCTGGTGGATTCTCCTTGCAACGGCTTGAAAAATTTACAAAAATTTCCCATTGACCATTAGGCGAGTACTAAAAAGTGATGAAAGCGTGGTGGATCTTTGAGGCAACGAAGGGGAGTCCCTGTGGGACTTTCGAAGATTCACGAGGACCGTGAACGAAGTTTCCACGCGAGTTTCCCGAGCTTTCTAATGCGATTTGCCTTCCCCTTTGCTCTGGCAGAAGTTTTCAAATTCATTAGATGGCGTAAAATTATGCATCGTTTAATAAGCGGCTGTACACGTGTTACATCGAAGTTCTTCTCGAACTTGGGAAAGCTCGAACGTTCGAAAGGTCTTTCAGACGCCTCGCGTTGAACACCGAGGATCGTTAGAGTTTCAATATTTACGATGTAGCTTGGTCTCGGAAAAACGAAGAAGAGGGTGACTCGCTTGAGTTATTAAACCGGCTGACGACGAACAGCTGACAATCCGGCGCGAAAAATAATAATCGGGTCGGTGTATAAAAATGGAAGAAAAATGGAGTCAAAGGAGGCGAGACTAAGATAAGCGAGGGAAATTCAGAAAGGCAGAGAAAGGATAGAACCGCGAGAAATACAGACTATTAAATTAAGAGGGACGAAACGGAAGGAAAAAGAGGCGAAAGAAGCGAGAAAGTTGCGGATGGATGAGAAACAAACACGGTCGAGGTGCCACCGCTAAATATTTGAGGTTTTCATTTGTCAACGTTTGAGCTCGCCGAGACCAACGGCGGCGAAAGAAGTTGTTTGACTATATACGAAGAATCGTAAAAAACGGAAAACGCAAAACGGTGGAGAGTCAGCGTGTAAAAGAGAAAAGTGTGGAAAAAAATCAGAAAAGGTTCAAAGCGAGCCGGGACAGCGTGTAATGCAAAATGTTACGAGCTCCCGCGACTTCCCACGTGGGAAATAGAAAAATGCTCGCGCGAAAGCGCACCAGGGAAAAAGAAGTTATGCAAACGGCTAGGCGAAAGAGGAGGGAATGGCCGATGACGGGCACCGGAAACCGAAGCGTGAAGACCAAGTTTACGCTTCCTCGAGCGCTCAATATCGGATACTCGTCTCGAGAGAGGCTTTCGTTGTTAACAAAGAGACTCTGTCGAAGTTATGCAATAATTACTGCGCAGTTTCTGGGGGCTAGAAAACGAGAGAGAGAGAGAGAGAGAGAGGAACTTTTGAGCCGATCCAGCGTGTTGGAGCTGCAGCTTACTCCCCGTAGCCCTCCATCGCGAATTCGCGCTTTAACCGAGCGGCTGGCGCGTATCCAAACGCGAAATTTCGCGGTAATTTGCCGAGGATTTTCTATCGGCCTTCTTCAACGACCCCTCTTGACTCCTGTATCTCGTCTGTTGCGCCGCGATTCGATTAATTGCGACGGGTTACCTACGTAACACTCTTGAAACCTTTGGAAATCAGCGTGTTTACGAAAGAGTCGAACCACAGAGAAGCGCGAAATTAAATAATTACGCCATGTTTCGATACGGGATAATTAATTGTTCCACGTTCGAGTCGAGTGTTATATTTTTCGCGTGCCGTGTGGCTCGATGTTGCGGAGTTTCCTGAAGACTCTCGACGCTCGTGGTTCGCCTGTTGCGCATCGATTTAACTAATTGGCAAAATATTTGCTACAGAGCGCCGCTTCCAACTTTTACAAATTGGCATTGCACGCTTTCGAAAGGAAACGCGCGGCAAATCGTAACATTCGTCGATTAACACGTTCGGGATAATCTCTAGGATTCCCATCTTCCGTGACGACAGAGATTGAGAAGAAATTCTTTTACTTGGTTTTACTCGAAGATAGCCAGGACACGCGTTACATCGTTGAGAGATACCAAACAATAGTTAAATCGATATATCTAGCTGCTAATCGAACGTATCAATGGAACAAGATATTTTCCACCTTTATGCACCGTATCTTTTCGCAAGTTCCACGTTTTTATGGAATTTCATCGAATCTAAGAGATTCCGCGGGGTATTTAAAATTTTTCCTTTCCACTCGTGCCACTAATTGCGCGTTCTCGCGCCCCGTGTCCGCAGAGACCGGTTGGAAAAAGAGGAACAGTAGAAGTGGCGAATTTTCCAGACTCGAAGTTCCCACGACCTTTCCCTCCCTTGAGGCGGAATTTTAATTTCGCCGCTGCGTCGGGCAAATATAAAAAAAAGAGGCGCGGTTTAGACAGCCACTTTCGCCAGTTTCAAAGAGCAAGTCCGAGATAAATATTTGCTGTACTCGACATTGCCGAGTGGAACTCGCGAGAAATAAATTACCGACCGGCCGCGATTAACTCGCCGTTAATAAGTACCAACTCGCTTGTGTTGATAGTCCTGGCGGCGATAGCCGCGCCGCTAATTATTCGGCCGCTGCCACCGTTGATTAACAATTAATCGGTTACCCTGGTTGGGTCCATCGCCATATTCTTCCGATCGATAGGAAAAGGATATTCATGGGACATCTAGAACGCGTGCTTAAATTTTCTTACGGTAATTATTAATAACTACTAATATACGAGGTTCGTCGTGGTTGATGGCACATTGATTACGATTGTACATAATTGGAATAATAGGGCAACTCTGGACCGTGGCCATTATACGAACGTTATCGTATCTCGAGATAGTTCGTCCTGTGTGGGGAAGCGAGTTAAATTAACAAGCCGGCTGCTACGGTGGTCATCGGTGACCCACGTGTAACTAAATTTTGTAGTACGATCGAAATAAGATGAATCTCACGGGCTAAAAAATTTTCAACGATACAAATAATCCAAGTAATAAAAAAAACTATATATAATAATATTTTACAATCGACGTGAAATATATAAAATTCGCGTGTTAGTGTCTATCGACGTTTATGTCTATCGTATGCCACTATTCGTGTCACGATTGACTCGATACTACGAGAAGAGGAAGAGATCGAGTCGTAGAAACTGACATTTTGGTTGCGAGGAAAGGAACTCGAGTGGCTGCCAAACGATAACGATCGGCACTTTGGAAACGTTTCCTACGTAAAAACGAGCAACGCGAGCTTAAAAATTATTTACCAGCGAATCGCTTAATCGTCGCTTTCAGCCGCGTTAATTGAAGAGACGTTCACCGGAGAAAGTCGCAGCCAGGTGATTCATCGTGACCGCCGTGACAGCGGGCGATACATTATGCCCGCGAGCAGATAATCCATTATCAGGCCACTACGATCGCGATGTTCGTTTTCGACCGGACGACCGGCTCTGTTAATCGCGAGATTAATCTCTGTCCTGCCGATTTCATCCAGCCGTGGTCCACCAATTTCCTTCCTTCTGCCGTGCGATCCTTTTCATTCGCGAAAATCCTTCTTCGCGTACGTCGCTTCGACCACGTCGTTTGGAATGTTTCATAAAGAGAATTCGGGTGATAGCAATCAAATTCGTCGGCGAATAGCTCTCCGGAGGATTCTATTCGCGCTAGCCGTCGGACGTTACGTTACTCCAGAGGTCGAAGATCGTTCGACCGAGTCGGTTCGCGATTTTACGTTTCACTAACGCTCGAATATCCTTGCAAAGTACAACTTTCCGAGAGAAATATCGTTACCATTCGTGGAAACCTCCGGTGCTTTCCCATGTCCAACCTAGTTGCTATGCCACCGTATAACGTCTTGGGGTATTTCCCCGTAGAACCGCTTCGAAAGGTAGGCAAATGGTCCGACGCCAGATGGCGACGTAACAAATTCTATTCTCGAGAGTTCTCGCAACCAGTCTACCAGAAAAGGTCGAAGGGAACGATGTTGCGAGAGGCGGTGCGACCTGGTCGAGCTCCAATTTTAATTCCGGCCAGCGTGTGCGGCTCGCTGACTAATTAGGTTATGCAAAACAGCTGTTACGCGCTGTCCTAACCACCAGCCATCGTTCGCCAACGTTGATTCCGCAAATTTTTTGCGTTTCCGTCATTAACGCTCCCATTGAATATCATAAAAATACGAGCACTTTCGAAAGACACCGGTAACCGATCGGAACAACATTTGTCGTTGATATCGCAGGACGAGATGCAGTAGACGTGAAATTGCTAGAAATTGCGTGAATTTTACGCTACTAATCTGCTATCTCGTCCAGTGGTAGCCATCGAATTTCCTCCCGATTGGCCACCGTTGGTGTCACGCGTAATAGTATCCAAAGGCAGTCCTAGCTCAATTTAGATATTTTTTTATCTACTCCTGTATTCGATCTCTGCGTTCGCATCAGGTTGCTTCTTCACACCGTCGAGGGTCAGAGATAAGCTTCTGCTTGCTCGAAATTCGAGAGACAAGCTCGCGACCGAGGAAGGTGACGATAGAGATATTTCACGTTTGGGAAAAAGAGGAGGAATAGCGTTTCTATCGTGTGAATAGGATTTCAAAGGACTTACCCTTCATGCCGAGGATCAGCACCGTTGTTCCGGTGAAAGGGACACCCTCGTTCGAACGAACCTTGGTCGATCGGGCTACTCGCCCTACCAGCCACACGCTCGGCCAGCAACTTTCAAACTTCACGATCACTGGCGATCCCGATTCGATCGCAACACCGCGCACCAACGATCTATCGACGATTTCAGCAACATGAAACACTGTCTGCAAAGAAGGGAAAACGATCGGTTATCGTAAGCGCTTCTAACTCTTTCGTTATGCGCTGACTTGGCTCGAATAGCTGTTATAGAATACGGCTATACACGTCGCCCGGTATTATACGTCCGAACAATAGAATTACAATGGTGATACAATGGCACGCAGTGGTGGTGTTCCATTTAAATTGTTCTCCGCGAATATCTTCGAAATTGTTGAATATATCGGCGAATGTCTCGAATGGAAATGAAACGTTGCTAACTCTATAAGAATATTAGGATTTTATTCGTTGGATATAAAATGAAACTACTATAGAAGATACAGAATGGATTTCGAGAATGTTAATTCCGATTCTTTGCCTGTTCTTCGACGATTCGCTCAAGACTCCCTCGCTTTTCAATCGTGCTGTTCGTGCTACATGACATCCTACAACTTTAATGACATCACGTATGCAACACTCGTCACGCTCGGCTCGATCTCCACGCGATACCACGTATACATCGATTTTCGCATTACGTTTGAAGGATCACTACTCTCTCGTTATCGATACTAATAGAGTCCAGATAAAACGTTCGATCTGCCACTCCTCGATCGCCACTCCATTCTCATTTCCGCGTCATCATCGATGCTGTGAAACTGCAATAAAATTTCAATTTGATCAGAGTTCAGAATTCCGACATCAAAGTCATCATTAACACGTTGTTGACGGTATACTTTGAAACAAAGCGAATTTGACGCGCGTTTTTCGGAAACGTATCGAATCAAATAAAGTGGGAAACGTCGACTCGCGTCTCGCCGTTCTCAACGTTCGCAAAATGAAAAACGTCGATTCGCGTATCCGTCAACGACGTTACGGCAACGGTGTTTCGAAAACGAAAGAAACGCGGAGAAAAATAGACGAATATTTAATAAAGTGCCGTTAATCGCTGTCACGGATCTCGATTTTATTCAAATTACCCTACTTTCGTTCTTTTCGTGTCGTTGGCCAATTTTTATCCGCGATAAACGTTGGGCGCCACCCAGTTTCGTGTTCCTCCGATTAAAATGGTCGTTGGAAGCTTTTAAGCTAAATACATTGTTTCGTGGAATAGCCTGGACGTAAGTTAATGGCGAACGTAACGACGGTAGCGTTACGCAATAGCTCACTGCTGGTTCGCGCGAATCGCGTTTCCGGAGAACGAGCCCCGTTAACGCGGTCCCAATCCCACCAACACGCAACCGCACGACTGATTTGGAATTCAAACGAAGATTAAACCTTTATGGAATTCACGCGTGGCTAGTAAACGACGGTGTAACGGAGATTCTAGAGAATTAGAATCGATCCGCGTGTTTAAATTGGATCGTTTAAGCGTTATAGTTGCTTGCGTCGCGAAAAACGACGCGATTCGTTTGTATTACGAAGACTGGCGGACTTTGTAACGGCGAGAGCCAGCGGTTTCCGAGTTTGCACTTGAAAAGTAGCATGTTTTCATTTATAGCGACGAGGAGTAGCACGTTGCGCTTTTTCGCTGCGAAAACTAGCACGTTTCGGTAATCCGTTGCGAAAAGTAGCACGTTTCACTGTTAGCCGAAGAAAAAGGACGACAGCATTAAATTTGTTGCCAAGCTATTTCTACCGCAAAAACAAAAAGTTGAGCGTTCCTTTGAATAGGAACGAACGTTTCTAATGAAAAAAGCGGAGTTTAATTAAATCTAAATATAAACGTCGATCGATTTATTTAATCAACAATGTTGCTATACAAAAAGATGTTGAAATATCATCGATGATAGATCTTCCATTTCTTTCTCAATGTTAGTCGAATTTTTGGAATTTTGTAATCCGTTTATCGTACAATATCCAGCGTTGAAACGTGCTGCTTTTTGTAGCATACAGTCGATAATGGAGAACTTTAAATTTTAAATTAACAGAATCTAGGTAGATTAAGCGTGTCTGGTTCGTGTCGGTATGTAGAGCTGAAAAGAAAGTTCAATTTTCATAGAGTCACGCGAGCAGTAAAATTTATAAAACTACAACGAAGGAAATTTTAATCGAGCTCTAAACTACCTAGAATTGTTTATCTACCGCTGATTAGACTTATTTCTAATATTATAGTTATTATTATGGCTCTGACGTTACACTTAGTGAAGATGATTTGGCGTGTTAAAAGTGGATTAGCTTCGAGCTACGTCAAATTAAAATTAGAACGGTTAAGTTGTTAGTCTCGGATTAAAGGGAGTTGAAACGTTTAGGCAATTACACGTAGTAGCTTGTGTCGAAACAGAATAGTTACGTTTCGGTGTTAGACGAGATTAGCGCATCTGGGGCGCCGGATTTCAACGAGATCCTATTAGATCAATTAATACATTTAATACATACACACATTACAAATTGAAAGCGTCCGATATATCCAGCAATTTGCAGTTATTACATTAAAATGTCGGAAAGAAGAACGCGTCTAGAAACGTACAGGAACTTAACTTCATAAAATCGTTTTCAAATAAACGCTATTCGACCAGACTCGAGATAAAAATCAGCCAAGCGTTGTCAAAAATATACAAACATAGCTGCCACGATAAGGAGGCAAAGTTTTCGTAGAAAAGTGTCGAGGAAATCGGCGCAGCGTTGTTTCGGTCAGCAGGATTGAGCGGCACGGCGTAATGAAATTCCTTCGGGTGTCACGAGAAAGAAAGGAAACTCGACAAGGCCACCGTGGGCCGAATGATCGTTCCATTCCTACGTCCGCGGTTATTCCACGAAATAAATTCGAGGTCTTATTCTCGGGGGTGTGCCAATTTACGGCCAGTGGTTATGCTCCGGCTCTGAGAATCGTCGCAACCTCCATTGTGTCCGAAAAAAAAAAAAAAAAAAAAAAAACGGCAGACGGAACGCTCGATGTACTTCTATTCTTCTGCTCTGCTTACCAGCATCGGAAAATACAGATTTGTTTTTTTTTTCTCTTCTTTTCTTTCGAGAGCAAACAGCGACCGGGGATTAATCGTAATTTTTGTGTTTCAAGTATAAAGTCGATTCGTTTGCTATTTTCGTTAAAAGCGTACAGTTAATTCGTTACAGATTTTACCTTGGAAATACTAAGCTTGCTCGTTGCAATTTTCATTGAAAACATCCAGTTGATTCGATGGAATTTTTGTTAAAAATATGAAAAGACATAAAGTTCGTTCCTTGGACGTCCTGGCAGGTCATCGGAAAGGAACTTTGACGAAAATCGCGGGACTATGTTTTTACGATATCGCAGGGTTAAAACGTAATTAAAATCAATTTGTTGGGTATTAGCGAGGTCGTAATACGCGGCAGTAAAATTAAGTTTCTTTATGAAGGCAAACTTGGAGTAATTGTGTCTAGACAATCAACGGGGTTAATTAACATCTAATTCGAATACTTCGTAAGCACCTCCGTTAATCCAGACTACGTTGTATTAAATGGAAGAAATTTCTAACGTAAAAGATGTCGGCCCAACCGAAACATTTTCAACGAAGCATCTCGACCTTTCACTCCGACTATTCTTTTAAACGGGTATCACGAGTCTTCCTTGGAAAATGGGAAGGCTTCGATTCGAGTGCTCGGAATGATCTCGATCGGTCGAGAGAACCGATAGAGAAGCGACTCGATCTCGGCGAGCCAACTCCGGCTCCTTTGCACTCTCTTTGAAGGTAAATTAATTTTCCATCCGGATTGCCGCTCGTCTAGCGTGCAAATAACCCTAGACGGGGCGCGGAGGTATCGAGCGAACTTTAAAAATCCGGGGAAACAGAGCGGACGTGGCCTCGCCTCGCAACCAAACGATCCAGATTACACCGACTTCTCCATCGATTCTCCTTTTCTCTAAGTGAACACTGCCAACGACGCGTTCCATCGACTAGATCCGAGAGAATCCGCGGAAAATCTGATTTTGCGAGCGTTTCTTGCTTTACGAGCACGTGAATCTACGAGATTAGTTCGCTATTCGTGATTTAACGCGGACAAAAGTGATAAGAACGCTGCTAAGAATGCGCTACCATCTCGATCGATTTCTACGAGTCCTTCGCCAACTTTGAAATTCGAAGTTTAATCCTCGTCCGTACCTCGTATCGATTCGACACGTTTTTCACGTAGAAGATCATCTTTTATGGAAAGATTGATCCGAGACTTTGTGACTTTTATCTTTCTACCATGGAATTTAATGCTGTGAATGGTGAAACATGCGATGAAAAGCTGTAACGATATTTGTTACAGGAGATTACAAAGTTTGTTCGATCCGACGTACATTATTCTTATCAGTTCCATCGATGGCCTACTCATCGCTTTGTAATCGTTGCGCGACGATTATGCGTTCATTGTACAATCCTCTCAGAATGCAGATAGACACGTATAGCTTTGAATATCAGAGTTTGAAGAAGAGAAGAAGAGACGCCTTTTCTTCGTTATTCTCTTTGTCTTCTCTTCAGAGCTAAGAACGGTAAGATGGAAGCATTGGGAAGTGGAATACGCGCGATTGAAATTCGCTATCCCCGAAGGAGACTTATCGCGAATGCACGTAAACGACAAAGTGGAAAATCAATTATTTATCTTTTCGTTTCATCGATGTTTCACCATTGTCCCAATTTGACTCGCCGGGGACAGATCGATTAGCGAAAGTGAGACACGGGTGAAGGTTAATTGCGACGATTTTTATTTGAAAATTCTCTGCGAGTTCCAACTTCGACCGTAGAACTAGTTCGCAACTAAAATTTCACGTAACTAGTGTTCTTAGGTAATCGGCATTATTTCAAGTAATTTACCACTTTGAGAAATCGGCGCTGATTAGTTTGTTCTCGGATGAGTTTTCTCCAATTTCTCACGGAGTATCGTTTATAGTTGGAATAAAGTTTTTTAATCGCAAAGTCGCGATATTACTTCATTCCTACTATGCGCGAGTCGAACGAAATTTCATTCAAAATATTACGTACTTGTCGTACAAGCTCACCTGCGTAGATCCCGGCGACGTGGTTGCAGAATTCCTTGAAAATCCAAAACACGTCACAAATGCACACGACACAACGTCATAGCTCGCGATCGATTAATCCCAAAAGCCGTGGCCCAGCTTTTTAGGTGTTCAAATTTCTCATCTTTCGGTTTTAATCACCAACCTCGGCGACTTTATTCCGCCACAAGATTCGCCCAGTTATTAACAGGAAAAAGTAGAACTGGCGATTACGAGTCGTCGCGATAATCCCTGTACTCGTGGGCCATGTCGCCTGGCTGGAAATTCGCGTGCTCGCAGATCCCTTGGAAACCGAACGATTCTCCCTTTAATTTCTCTCTCGCGGCCCCTTTCCTCTGCAACGCGACCGTGTTCTAATTAATTTCCTTTTTTTAGGCTGTCTACGATTCGGGGATCGTTAAATACGCGAGTGGGTCAAGGACGCGGGCTGAACTTGCTTCTTCAGCGTGCGCCAGCCGGGCATAGTCGTTAGCGGGAGGAAAGTGGAAATGCTCGCTTTCCTATCGACTGACGGCTGTTTTCGAAGAGTTTCCAAGAACCAGGGACAAGATTCGCGGTGAGCAAAAACCTTCTACAATTTTTCTTCCTTCCTTTTCCTATTCTTCCTTCCTTTTCCACCTGCAACGAGGGAAGAATTTTCATCCCGAAAGCGGTTTATTTCCACCGTGTTAACGGACTTCTTGGCACGGCAGAATTAAAACAGTGAGCGAGAACCACTTACGCCGGAATATTTAATTTCCGGAGAAATAGCGACGTTATTTTATACGTATTTTCTTTTTAATTTAGTCAGAGAAATCTCTGGCCAGCCCGATGAAAGTTCTTATCCTCGATTCCTATTAACGGTAGTTGACGAAACTCGGCAAGAAACAGGGATCGGTGTTCCGGCATGCGAAACCTTGAATTTTATTATTCGGTTAAACGAGGGTTCCCTCGTGTTTAACGCGCTGCTACGTTTTTCCACCCTAACCGTGTTATAATATTTGCACGAGCATTAAAATCGCTCTGACTGAAATTAATTTGCCTGGCATTTTTCTCTAACCGTAAGAAACGATCCAATTAATACCGCCTATGAAAGCTTAAAAATCGCGGGGGAGAAAGTTTGCAGACTCGATGGAGAATTTGAAACCATCGACAATGTCTTTGGTTCATTTCGACCAAAAACAGCGAACATTGCGATTTATGTTACGCAGTAAGGTCGAACAACAAAGTGTACATTGCTGGAATCCTAGAATTCGTCCGAATTTCGTGCCCAAACCGCAAGATGACGTTAGATGGAGAAGAATTGGAGAGACAAAAGGGGTCAGTGAGGGGTTGGTCCGAGAAGGGTCGTCGTTCGTCCTCGACCGCGTCAACCTCGGTCGTGGAAACAAGGACACGCGAACAAGGACACCGACTAATCGAGTTTGCCTGCGAATAATTCGTCCTTGACGCTCGACCTTTGCAAAAGATCTTAATACGAATCTGTCTTCTAAAAATGTTTTCTCAAAGAGATCTTTTATACAGACGTTCGTTTAAAACTGCCCTTAAACTTTCAGAGTCTCATCTTTTGTACGCTCGATGAATACGATACAGTAGTTTTTGTATAAGTTATCGCACAATACCGTCGGTTTACTTATCCAGATTGTAGAACACCTTCTTCGTGTTACCGCCATTTCGCTATAAACCGTTGCTCATTTTTTATACAGACACAACTTTCCCCGCAGGATTTTTCTTCGAATCGCTATTATTTCGTCGCAGTTCTTGCATCCTTTATACCACTATCATTTTATCCACCATACTCTCCCCTGTTCCTATTGCTGCGCAGAAATATTTTTCATGCAACACTCGCATTATCCCCTCCTCCCGTTACTTTTATTTCGCTTTATACATGCCACGCTCTATGAATTAACCATCAGAAATGATTTTACGGCCGTTCCGTCTATCATTCCTCTCCACTTTTCTCTTGCTTCATGGAAACATTTTTCGTTTATCTTTCGCCGTCGTCTTTCTTCGTTTCTACGTCCCATTTTCTACGACCTAATTACCAGCGATACAACGCGTTATCGAATGCAACTTAATTTTCTAACACGAATTAACATCGCCGCACTATTGTCTTCGCAAGTTCGTAAAGATTCGAAAAAAAAATTTGACGAATCTCTCGCCGCGTCGAAAGAACGAAAGGAATTTTCTTAGTAGCCGTGAAAAGACGCGAGAGGAAAAAAAAGGGGGAGGAAAAGAGAGCATCGACTGTGAGAGAACGTTCGTTTCGACGAGGGAGTATCGCGCTTGAAAAACAGGACAGTCGAGTGCTGGAAACCGGTGATTATTGTCAAAGACAAACGGCCGAGCGATCTCGAAGGAATTCCAGCTTCAAAGAACAACCCTCCTTGAGAAATTCTCGAGCGTTCGCTTTTGATCAACGACCGTCAAGTGGCCGGAGCGCGAAACGAACGCGACCGTTTCCGTTCGACTCGTCCTCCCACCGTCGCTCGGACCACTTTCGTTTCCTTCGTCGCTGGACCGACGAAACGATCTTTCAAATGCTTCCAATGGAGTTTCTTCGTCCCTTGGGAGATACTCCATGGAAAATTCCCACGTGCGACCCTCTCGAGTTTATAAACTTCTTCCCTTTCCTCCTTCTGCTTCTTATTTTGCTTTTGGTCGAGAAATACGTGATATATTATAGGAACTAGTCCTTTATTTCGTTGCTGTTTCTGGTGAGAATTTCAAAGAAATCAAGAAAAACTGAGATTTGGAGTCTCTTCGACGCCTGGAAAACGTGGAAAATTTCCACGAGCTTCTGATTTTTCTCAGAAGCTTCTTTCTTCTTATTTTTCTGCTTGTCATTTTCTTTCTCCTTCGCAAGAAATACATAGATCGAGGAAATTTCATAGTCTTCTATTTCTGGCTGGAATTCCAAAAGAATCGAAGAAGGGACAGATTTGGAGTTTCTGCGTCCCTTGGAGAACGCTCGATGGAAAATTCCCACGAGCTTATGATTTTTGTTACTTAGAAACTTCTTTCTTCTTCTCTCTTTACTCGTTATCTTCCTTTCAACAAATGCACCGATTGTAGGAAGTAATTCTTTATTTCGTTCATACGTCCCGTTTATTTTTGGATAGAAGTCCGAAAGAATCGAAGAACGATTTAGAGTTTCCTCGTGCTTTGTAATAAAACATCCACGTGCAACTCCTTCGAGCTTCCGATTTTGATCCCTCGGGAACTTCTTTCTTCGCGTTCTTCTGTTTGTTATATTTTTGTAAAAAAAAAAAAAACGAAAAAAACGTGAATCGTGGAGACTATAGTTTGTTATTTCATCGCCCACTATACCTGGAATATCACGAAAAAGGCAAAGAACGGTTCTTCCTCGATCGTATTCTTTCTACCAACTCATTGTCAGAGCCTGTTCTACATTTCGACCTATCATCACCTGAGAAAGTACACTCCACTGACCGTTAAAATTCCCCAAAGGTCAGTGCTCCCGAATGCCAAAAAATGTCCTAACGCAACCCAAAGCGAAGAGCGAACCAGTCTGCCAAAAGACGAATACCCGCGTGAAAGAGGCACGGAAAGAAAAAATTAGGTCGGATGGAAGAGCAACGAGGCCAATGTGGAACCAGGACGGAAAAGTTGCCCCGGAGTCCAGGAAGTTGCCAGTCGATAGTTGTACCGCTCCACCCCGAACGAGACCAATGTAGACTTAGGAGGAGAAGACGAGGGAAAGAAAGGAGGGAAGAGAAGATTCCGCGGGTGAAAGGTCAAGAGAAACGCGGCTTCTCGTGGTTGTCTAGCACGTTTGCAAAGAGGAAGAACGTTCTCAAGAGCGAGCAAGAGGGAACGAGGGTGCGCAGTGCGGAAAGAATTCTGCATCCTGCACCCGTGAAGGTCATCTCCGGGACGAGCACACTTGACCTGCTTGCCATCGTCGAAGGACAACTTCCCTTCGTCAGACCCGCCAGCGATTTTTTCTCTCGTTTCACACGCTTCCCTTTACATTCTATTTTTTTTCTTTTCTTTTTTACACACAATTTTTACACTCTATACGATTTTACGTTTCACCGCAAAAAACTTATTCGCGCATAACTCTGTTTTCCATCGAATCGTTTTTTATCAGCTTCCATGTTTCATTTTCATTAATTTTTTGTTGCGATATTTAAATAAGACTACAAAACGATAAGAAACCTGATATATTTGCACTTAATCGATTCGTATATCGATGGTACGTAATAAATACAACGGCGTCCAGATAGCTTTCGCAGCTACTGTGAATCGAGTTTCGCGAAACACGAGTTTTCGAACGAGCGTTCGAGGATTGCAGCCGAAGAGTCGCAGCCTTTGGACGAGAAGATCTCGCTTGAATTTTTAAATCGAGCATGACAATTTTGTATATCAGTCTAGAACTACGCAGACGTTTTATACGCCCCGTATTACACGTCGCGTTTCCTCCATCGAAGTAGCATCTTGGCTGGATGAGCAGTTTACGCGCGTGTCACACACCGATACTAAGCAGTGCGTCGTATTGCCAACGCGCTTCGTTTTCCGCGTACAACACGCGACAGGCGGCGTTCCTTGCGTCTGTGTAGACAGTCGCGTTAAAGCACACAGTTTCTACTTGGGCGGAGAAGACACGACGTGCAACACGCGTGTCTTGTAACACGTAACACGTATGAAACGCCACCGCAGTCCTATAGCCTTACGAAAGCGCGTGCAGATTAATGGAATAATGTAATTTCGGAGATCAAAGTTAAAGTTTCTGTTGGAACAGAAAGAAGATTCCGAGGCCTACGCCCTTCTCGAGACGGTACTGGGGAAAGTTGCGACATTATGCGATCTTTTTTAAATTTATCGACGATACATCTGAAAAATGTACAGGGCTCGGTGGGATAATTCAATCTGGAAGATTAAGTTATCGATTTAGTCGAAGATAAACCTCTCTTTCTCTGGAAATTCAGAAGATTTAAGAAGGATCGTATAACTTTCTCGGGATAGTCGTCTGCGTCGCAGGATTACGCCATTGTTAAATTTATTGGCGACAAATTGGAAAGTGTAAAAAGATTGATGGAATAATTTAATCCCAAAGATTAAATTATCGATCGAGCCTGAGACAAAACGAGCCCCTTCTTTGGCCAACGCAACGCTTTCGAACAAACCTACGATTATCTTACGGCGATATTTCAAATTTTTCCACGCCACTCGAAAGGACACCGCGTAAACGAAGGACGTTCGATCGATCTCGACCTTGCTCCGTTCTGTCGGCCATTTTTCACTCAATTACATCTTTCTAACCTTACGGTGTAACTTCGATCTGCACAAAATATAAACAATAAAAAAGTCGTATTTTAATTAATACATCAAACTTGCGTTATACTTTTTCTTTTCTTTTTTCTTTTTTTTCCAAATATTAAAAATTCCTTTTACTGAAATAACAGCAAGATTGAAATATCAAAATTAGAGAATCGTAGCAGCATTAAACGACGACCCGGCATAAACAGAGTGACAAAAATATCGAAAATGGAACGCGGAATAAAATGAAATCGGAGATAAAGAACCGTCGGAAAAATTGTGATAGCGAACCGTGCGTAAAGAATGAGTCGCAACGAGAGCTCCCTTTTCATTAGGAACTCCCATTACAATTTACAGATAGAAACACTTTCAACAATACCGTGCAAGTTGTATTCGTTCGTCTGAATGGAACGCTATACTACCGCCTTGCAGCGCGATGGAGGCTGTTTACACGTGTACACTGACCCAGGAGTACCTCGGCTCTTTGTGCTCGTCGCCATTCACGGACGTTGGCGACGATTAAACAACACGGTACCTGCGACACCCAATAAATACGAGCAACCATCCCCGAGCGTAACAACTGCACCAAGCATAAACCATTTTGCGGAGTTCTTGAAAATAACCGATCGCTTCAGAGATATCCAGCGAAAAGACCGGCGATTTACCACGATTATGATCCTACCTTTATGAAACGTTTCCACGTACAGTTACAGAGAAACGAACCTTCATAACGATCATGGTCTTTCGCAATTTTATCCCGTCTATGTGCATTTGTCGCTAATGATTCCACGACTATGATCAAATAACGTAGAACGCTTAGTCGCTTTCAGTGGATAAAAAGAAAATGTTAAAGCACCTTCCGCCGAGATATTCTACTTCAAACAGTTGACGACTTTATATTTTCTGCCAGATATTTTATTCGCTCGATCCGCTTCTACAAGATATTACGTAACCCAGGGGGAAAAAAATTCGCGAACGGTTGGCATTTGCGATGCTTAAAATTCGAGATACCCATTATTTCGAAGAGCTGTCATTTGTTAGAAAATAATTCAAAGGGCTACTCGTTTATCATTAAAGCACGTGGAATAAAACGATGAAACGTATGACGTGTATCGTCGGTCATAAATATGAGAACACTCGTTCGTTACGTTTATTGGAAAATTTTAACAAATTTCACTTTATTTATCAACGACTACTCGTTCGTTGTTTAAACACGCGAAAACCAAAGTCGAGAGACTGAGAAACTAGAATTCTGTTCCAGCAATTATTCGAAAAAATATCGAGCGACTCGATATCGAGGGAACAGAAAGCGATACACACGGCAATAATTGGATCGTTTCGAAAGCCAAGCACTCGTGCTACTTGAAATTCGAGATACTGTCGTTATAAATATGATAAATACGAAAACCTAAGAAATACAATATTGTTTCAAGTCGCTCCCATTTCTTATTTGTTAAACAGACCAAAAGACTATATATCCGTTCATATTTCGTTCGAACACACGGAACGAAATGATGAAACAAGGAATACCTTAGAATCGAAAATCTTGCGGCAATTATTCGATAAAGTATCGAACGATTCGCTCGGAGGCAAAGAAAGCGAGACACGCGGCCGTAAATTGGACCCTCTGGAAAGCCAAGCGAAAAGGTGCACCGATAACTCAAACCTAACTCTCCGTCGGTCGATTCAAAAGCCAAGATGCTCGTCTACCGACCTTCTCCAGGTACATTAATCACGAGATCCTCGAGAACAGCGGACGAAAGAGCCGAAAGTCACGGATGACCTCCTGACACTCCTCTCTGGACACGCGAGATACCGATTTTTCGGACAGCGAGCGTGGGCGACGATTATCGCGAAGCGAAACGACAAACACGTCGGGATAAAAGGGCAAAGAGGAGAAAGCAGAGGACGAGGACGAAACGAAAATAGACGAAAGGAGAGGAGAAGAAGGTAGCTCGCGTTCGTTGTAAAAAGACGCGAAGCGCGGAAGAAACGGGCAATCTGAAAATGTACCGCGGCATATTCTGACGTTGATTGAAAGTAGTTTGTCAACGGCGGCCTTCCATCAGACAGATTGCTCGAATTTCCGCGGCGGTATCGTTTTTAATACCGTGAAATCTCGGCGTCCCGACGGCACGGCGACCTATTAGTCGAAACTACGCGATGACGGTTACAAGGGTAGAAGAAACAGGGACTTTTGACCGATGAACGAGCGGCACGCTCGAGGACGAACGTTGAAAGTAACGCGGTTGACGAGTGCAGAGAGGCTTTTTCGGTGGAAAACGTGACAAGAGGAACACCGTGTTAATCGGCGAGGCTCGTGCAGTAAAAGTTTGAAAAAGATGAAAGGAATTGTACGAACGATTTTCGAGCAAAGATTCGAACGAAGTAGGTTCCACGATGATCCCTGTGACAGTTGTAAAGGGATAATAGAGAACGTGGTTCCTTCCTTTCAAGGACAGAGACTCGTTTCTGGAAGAGTTGGTACGACACTTGGAGAGAAACTCATAAAACATAATTCACAAAGATGAAAAACGTGTGCGTAAAGGAGTCGCTTCTGGAAGAATTGGCACGACACTTGGGAAAAATTCATAAAACGTAAGAGGTGAAAAGCGTGAGGTTTCGAGAACGTTCTTCCAGGTAATTACCACAGCACTGGCGGAAAGGCGGCGAAGTAAACGTTAAAGAAAGAAAGGAAAAAAGCGCGCGCTATTTTTCTGCGCGTGAAAAATCGCGTGAAGTTTAAGTGGATGGATGTACGAGACCCCCTTTGAAGAATCGGAACTGTTCGTTTCGGTGGCGTTACGAGCGTGGAAAACGGCTCGTACGATCGTCGCGCTCTTGCTCGTGCTTTTCAACTCGATCAAAGAACACGCGTTTCTCGAACGAACTCACAAAGAATCCATCGATCCACCCGGCACGACGTTTCCTTTGACTCGCCTTGACTTCTCGATTCTCTTGCCGTCTCGAACGTGTCAGCGATTCTAATCTCTCGATCGACTTCCCAACTTCAAACTCTCCGAGAAATCGCCGACTAAACGTTCTCGACCAAACGCTCGAAACCCGTGTTAGGGTCGTGGTCCAATTTCGCAGAACTCTGGACACGTCTCGAAATTTCTAACGGACTATTTCCGTCCGATATGGAACGAATTTACGTCACTTTAGGAATAGCGTTGAGAAACACGCGTTTAAAGTCGAACACGAAGGCCACCGGAGACTTCTCCGAACTTGCGTCACCGAGAGACCATCTACGCGCCAGACGTCCTTGACCAGTCTCGCAACTGAAAGCCCTCGCTCACCCCAAGAATCAGTCAACCCGATTCACCCCGTTTCCAGAACGTCAAGGATGTTTCGAAATGCCAAGGATGAGCCGTACAACTTCCACGGACTCTCCCACGGCCAGTCTCTAACTGCGTAAAACTCTAGCCAAGTTCCACGAACGTCCTTGACCACGCTCACCGTTCGATCCTCCGTTCACCCCACTGCCAAACCACCCGTATCGCTATATACACGACGTACGTTCAACGATAATGCTAATTCCTCGCAAGCTGTCCAGGTGCTCCGAAGCACGGACTAATGCTACGAACACTTAACGAATAGCCCGGTTGTCCGCGTAAAACCTACCAACCCCAATTCCTCCGCAAGCTGGTCTCATCCAAAGCCGAGTCTCCTCTCCATCGACTTCTCCCAACAACCCCGATGATCCTCGTTACGATCCAAACGATCTTGAGATCGCCCTTGCAGATCCTCTCTAGGACGCCACGTCCTCCGGTATACGTGTACGCGCATACATACACGCGTGTATCCTTGCGTGATATGTACGTCCTAGATATCCAACGAGTACGTACGGTCACGAAACTCCGTAGAAGCGTGTACGACGCGTCGAAAAATACGCGATCGTATTGTAACGAGAGATAGAGTAAGAGAAAGAGACAGAGAGACAGAGAGACAGAGAGAGAGAGAGAATGTGTAAGTAAGAGAAACAGATGGATAAAGTCAATTAGAGAGAACGGCGTCGCGTGAGGTCGGCGTGTTCTGTGGCGCGCAACTGGCTCCGGTGTGCTCCGGTCGGAGCGAACAGGTTCGCTGCCTCGTCCGAGGGCTTGTGACCCAGTTCGAGTCAGGGCCGGAGAGTGCGCGCTACGGCCGGCAGCGCGTCGCGATACCTACTGAGCGGATCGCGCTCTCCGGCCCCAGCTGCGCGCACTTCCACCCCTTCCGTGTTCCTTCCATCTCTCCGTCAACCCTGTACGCACGAACCGCGAGCGTGCGAGGTCTGCTTCCCGCAGAGAGCACCCTCCGTCTTGTCCCTTCGCGCGTTGCTTTCCCGAAAACGGAATTTTTCTTACCTCTGCCCCCGTATGTCGGTCGTGTTTGCATAGTCGACGATGATATTTTTCGAGTATAGGCGAACCCTTGCAAATGGTTAGAAGGAAGAATCGAAGCGACACGGCCGGGAAAGTGGTGCGCGGTAGGGCGAAAGCAACCCCTACCAGTTTCGAACGCGCTCCCCTCCATATTGATTAGTGCGCGCACGGGCCACCACAGCATCCAGCGACGAGCTCCGCTCCGCTACACGCTGTCAACATGCCTGCCGAACCGAAATTCAACGATGGTCAACCCCACTCCGATGGGAGAACCATAGAAGGGTGGTCGGACCGCCGGGGGTTAAGGGTTCTTTGCGAAGTCGCGGACGAGGAGCACGAGGGTGGTTAGGGTGTCGCGATAGAAATTGATTAATCGAGACATCGGTGTTTCCGAGGGATTTCCAGGAAATTTCGCAGGTTCGGCGGTAACAGACATGGTAATGCATTCTTCATCTTATTTGCTTATTTATGTACCGAGCGAATTACGATACATTACGTTACGATACATTACGTTGCGATACATGCTTTTACAAGGACTGGTGGTTTTAGATACAGTCAGTTGGGAAAATAGTAGAGCAAAATATAGGCGAAAGGGCATAGTTATAACAGTAAATTTGAGACGAAGATAACGCAAGAAAGGCAGACGCAACACCGGTGGAGAGAAGATCTATGCGGCCAGAAAAATTATCAGTTGGCGAGCAAATACCATTTAAACAGAATAACTAGACGGGAACAATTGAATTTATAGGCAACGACCGTTGAAACAACGTTTTCCTTGTAGATCCAACAAAAGTGGTGCGTTAAAATCAATCGATGCAAGAATATGCTAACTGTTTGTACGGCTGTTTGATTATTTCATGTAGCAAATACAAATCAGCGACCGATCTTCGCTCTTCCAGAGATCTTGGATCATGTAATGCAAATATCGGTGAACAAGCGTGGCGCGTTTTGCTCGTTGAGCAGCGCAAACCACTGCGTGCGAAGCGAAGAAATCTACGTCGAATTCTTTTGAGAAGCGGCATGTGTTTCATAAGGCAAAGAGACAAGGCGGGGGAGATGCATCGATTTTGTTTACGGTAAACAGAGATGTTCGAAGGATGTCCAATTACCGCTATGAAATGGCGGTTGTTCGAACTCTGTAAACTGCCAAAATTTTCTCGAACTTACCCAACTACTTGTCGTCATAGAAATCGATTAATCGAGACACCGATGTTTACAGGGCATTTCGACGAAGTTTCGGACGAGATATTTAAATAGAGCCGAGATTTTGTAATGCCCGACTGTAAAATCGTCATCGTTTAAATTTTGCGAATACTAGCGTATATTGTATCGTGAATGGAACAAATAAAGACGAATAATATTTATTTCAAAATAATTCATGGATTGACTCTTATCAAGAATCTGGAACAAACGTTCGTAGCCCTTTTGGAGAGAAATTTGAAATTGTTTAAATTAATTGTTTAAATGCGTAGATTTTCGTATACATCGATACGTATGTATGCGTCGCGTAGCGTACATTATTTTCAATTAGCGTTACGAAGTTTTCTACGAACCTGGTACGATGAACTTTTATCGGAAATGCCATAGCGAATTTTCAATAGGTTACAAAAGTTGTATATATAGTTGGAGGTTATAGAACAAAGATACAGCGATGGCGAATAAGTTTGCGAATAATTTTCTATTCGAAACGAAACGTCTTTGCTCTCAATTAAGCGCGAAATAGCCGCTTTGAAATAACAACGTTAATCGGATTTGGATCCGCGGCGCTCGGTCTTTGAAACTCGGAAAGAAAACTTACTTGCTACTTCGTTTAGCCAGGGCTGGTCGGTTCGCGTCAATGTTCCTCTTCCGGCGCGAAACTATTAGATCGACTCTCCAGGAAAGCGGTCTGAAACGCGCCATACTTCGCTTTAAACGCGAAGCCCCGATCGCATCGAATCTTCCAACGTGTAAGAACAGATTTGTTCGCGTATCATGCGAATCATCCTGTCATCCGTCAAACCATCCGCTCGGCGTGCTCGCTCGCGCATTACAGTCGCGCGTCTACGTTTCACGCGTAATCGATCGTTTCCACCCTGCCCCGTTTTTTAAACATTTACTCGAGTATTTTTTATTTAATACGTTCAACGATTAATTCGTTTTTCCTTGCTACCGCTTCCGCCACAAATTTCACCGATAATCGCTCGTTTCAATTTTAAACTACCGCACCGAAAAATACAATAATATGATCAACCCCTGTTACGATATCTATAAGCTAGAAATATAATAATGACGATGGAAAACCAAACTTGCTTTCTCATAGAGCGCGCTATTTTCCTACGAATTTCAATCGCGCCTCTTTGTTTAGACTGTAAACGGTCCCGCGGAAAGCTCACGGGATAATGTACGGAAGTTATTAAAGAATCGGTCGGCCGAGAGCAGATCTGGGGAAAAACGGAAAGTAAAAACTAGCCGGACGAAATCTGAAATCGATCGCAGACGCAATTCTACGGCAATCCGATGGGAGGTAACGGCAGCAAAAATCGCGACCGCGTTTTCCCGGCGATATAACTAAAGAAAAAAGATCTGCCGGCTCTAAATCACGGCCAGCCGTTCTGCCATTAATTAACGGTATCGACAGCCGGCTAATAGACTGTCCGTATTAATATGAATATTACACTTTCCACCGTGCCAGGATAAACAGCCGGCCCCTGAATTCGCGACGGCGAGTCGCGTGCGGGCGTTTGCAACCGCCGCTAGTCGCAGGTGTGAACCGAACGGGTTTATTAATTGATTTTAGCCACGTGTGCGTAGCGATATTATATTCGCAGGTTGCTGTACATTTTTGTTCCAGATTTCGCCGCTATTTTCTGCGATTTTTAAACAGATACACACACACACAAACACATACATACATACATAGAAATAAATGCAGCGAAATATTATTTCGCGAATGGTCAGACGGGAACGTATTATCTCGTTGAAAATTTCACCACTAGAAAAACTGAAAATCGATATGGACATATATTTCTTCGAATAATATGTGATTTAAAGTTACTCGATTTATTATAGCAAATAATCGTATTAAATTAAATCGTACAGAGATAATAGAGAACGGCGAACAGGAAATGTGAGAACATTTCGCCGCACATTTACCGGAGAAAATTTCTACGCGCATATTGTGCGTGTAATAAACATAAAACTATTGGATATTTCATCGACGCTATGACACGCGACTGCCAACATTATATTGGCAAAATTTGAATCTAACCTGAAGATATTTACTGGAGATTTATATTTAGTAGAAAAAATTAGTCTACGAACTAGTCACCTTAAGTGTGATAATAAGTATTAAAAATAGCTCCATCGAATACAGAAACTCCTTAATATCATGGATGATTGCCAGTTTACATACTTGTACGATCTCTACGAAATATATACTCGTAGTTAAATACTTACTTACTTACGACATCCGCATACATTTTCAGAATAAATTCAATTAGGTGGCACAACAGTACTAACAAAATCTCAAACCGTTTCGTATAACGCACCCATATATATTCATAAAAGATGTCGACAAGTGTACTGTATATCCACTGTATATCGAGTCGAGCATCAAACGTTCTTCTAAAACGAGCGGAATATCTCCCCGTCGTCTCTTTAAGGAGACGGTTCGTGAAACGACCACTGGGTGCTCAATAAAATCTCGAAAAATTCAGCATCCCCTATTCACGGTAAGTTCGCTGGTAAATAAAGAAATCCACCTAATTCGAAAGTTGTCCGCCACGAACGAATAAGAAACTCCCGAGGCCGTCGACCTCTTGTTCGTTAAGACCACCTTCGCCTTCCGGTGGATAGCCAAGAGAGCTGGCTGATGAAAGAAAATCAAGTGCATTCCCCAAAGGAGATTGCACGGTCTCGAGGCATCCGTCGACCTTCTTCGAAATGCATGTCCCCGCCGCGATCGCGGCGCGAGCCGGTGAAAGGACAGAGGAGGCAGAGGCAGAGACGAAAGAGGCGGAGGAGAGCTTTCACTTTCGTTCCTCGAAAGCTCGAGCCTCCGTCGGAACTTAAAGTCGCGCGTTCCCACGGTTCCAGCTCGTTTCACCGCTCTCCCCCCGCTTCTTCTGGCCACTTCGCCACTGGCCCCGTGCCGAAGCCGAGATTTTCCGCCGTTACGACCGTGAATGGACCTTCCTTCCGCTCTTTAACCCTGTTCCCCGTCCGTCCAAGAGTGGGGCAGAGTGAAAAGCGGCCGAGGAATGCGATGGAAAAAGACGATTTCGAGATGATTACCGGCCTAACAAGAGGATCTTTTTTGAATCGACGAGCTATTCGCACGTGTGTGCACGCTCGTGCGACTTTCGACTAGATGGAACAGGGATAATGCGCGTTTTAAATACCGTTGGGAAACGAGAAATTGACTCGCGGGCAAAGGGACAAGAAAATAGCGTCTTCTATCGCTGATCGTCACGCGTTGCTTGGTTCCGAATTTCGTCGATATCATCGTGACTGTCTCGTCGCGGAGTTAATTCAATTTTACTAATTAATGTTTCATACGGCACATACAATGCGGACGTAAAGTACGGCAAACGTTGAAATACTTTCATGTTTCAATGTGTATACGATAGAATTTTATTTATCCGAACTTGCCGCGGGATAAATAGGTTATATTGGTACGTCGTAATCGGAGTTTATAGCGACCAATTATCTTCGTTCGTATAATAGGAGCTCGCGTTCAGGTAAGAGAATTCAACCAGCGAAAGTTCAACTAGTCGAGCATTAATTAAAATTTCGTTCGAACAGATGGAGCTCGAATAAATGGAATTATAAATGCGACACTTTACGATAGTATCGGATTTGTCAGAAATAACCGATCAGACCCATATACTTTTGCCTAGTTATCTTCTCATCTTCGCGTAATAAGAAGTAAGTAAGTAGTACAGGTCGATGATAAATTCCACCTAGTTCTCGTTTGATTTTAACTGTTGCTAAGTTTCTTTGTGCAGATGATAATATGAGACGAGAATAGTTGCCGGAAGAGTCTACAGGGAGTCTAGTAGTGTAGCCCTATAATATCCGCCCGTTCATTCGCGATGAAGAACGGTAAGAAGTTTATCGTGGGATGAAAGTAGAAGGTTTATTGGGTTGGTTTATTGGGTCACCGATTGTTGGCACCCTCAGGCACATCTACGAGTAGCTACCAAGTATTATGTCCATTCTGTCCGAGATAAATGGGAGGTATCAACAGATTGACTCTCGAATGTCAATACTATAGCTCTGTAACTTATCTGTCGATAGGAAAGATCTGGTCGATGATAGCTATAGGCTCTTTAATTCTCTGATCCAAATGCTTCAAGTAGTATAACTCCGTGATATCAATAGACAAGAAGGACATTTTTAATCGATACAGCGATCGGTACTTTGATACTTTAACGTAAGCGATATTATCGATGTGTGATGTAAAAAAATGGAAACATTTTCCAACCAACGATTAAGACCTTTTGCTGCATCTGTAATATAGATTCCTGATCGTGATTATACTGATTAGTACAGCGGTAGTATTAGTTTAAGCAGCATAGTTCGATGACATGTCGTACGAGAGGGAAATTTCTAATTAACGCAACGATCGATGCTGACGGTACTTTACTGCAAGTAACATTATCGATGTGTAATACACATAAGTGGAGAAATTTTCTAATCAACGATTAAGACTTCTCGCTACTACAAGTAAATGGTACTACTCCGTGATATGTCCGGCATACGCGAACGATTATTACGACCCAAATTCCCAATCGTAGTGGAAATTTGCCGAAAGAAAATTCTATAATTAAAAGTTAAAGCCACCACTGTTCGAACGTCGAACCCAATTTTTCCCTATCGAATCTCTGTTCCTGCTTTAAAAATTCCCCTAGTCGGAATTCCTCTGCTCGGGATATCGAGCGGCAATTAATTGAATACGTTGGCGGTTGATTAATCTCAACTCGATCGATAGTCTCGATCGACTAATAAATGAAATTCGAACGCAGAGCGGCCGGTCCGACTGACCTAATTTATACTCGCCGCTTCGATGGATTCGTCGTGCGAAACAACTGTCGGTTAAGTGGCCCGTGAACCGAGCGCCTTTGTCTTCTCTCCACGACTTCTCTCTTTAATTTCGACGTGGTCCTCATTGTATCGGAATATTCACACGGAAGGTGTCGTTTCACGTGTGTCTTTGTCTTCTTAAATAATCAAGAGACAAGTACGAGAAAAACTTCGGGACGAATGTTGAAGCTGAGCTGTCGCTAATTACGTGCGCGAAAGAAAGATTAACATATAACTTGCCTCTTCTTCTAACAGCCGCTTTCTCGTCACTTTGGATTCTTTCTCTCGAAATACGAACCAAGAAATACACGAATATACGTTGTTGCGTGATACCGTATCCGTTTCTTTTGTTCCACTAACGCTTCGTCTTCATTTGTTCCCTCGTATCGACGTAAAATTCCACGCATCTACGCATACACATACGCATCGCGTTTATCCTAGTTGAAGTTGTCACCACTTCTAAGAAAACTCTACATCTGGTCTTCTTAGTTTTCTCAAGCAACGAAGCCATTGACAGCGTATAGACAGAAGACTGGGACGAAGGCAGACCATAGACAGTTGACAGGCGACGATGACTTCGGGGTTTTCAATTATAGGGTAACACTGCTAGCGTGCGGATCTGGACCAGCTCAAATTACATTCCTACTTGTACTCACGCTTCTGTATTAAAATATATTTTCTACTTTGCAATTTATCCACGCGTTCCTCTGTTCGACAATCCTCATACGGAGAATGAAAGCGATATCGTCTCTTAGTGTCCCTCTGACAAGAACGAAGATACACGCGTACGTTATTTCGATAAATAGTTAAAACAACGAGAAGGAGATAAGCTGGTAATTGGGAAAAAATGAAAACGAAAGGAAAATTGAGCAACGAAAAAATGTCGAGTCAGCGAAATAGTTGACGATGCGGAATACGATCAAAGAAAGTATCCGCTCGTTGAATAATACTCCATAAACAAACTCCAAAGCTGCGATAAAGTCGGAAAACAGTCATAATCCAAATACGAATGGA
The DNA here is from genome assembly GCA_014825925.1 of Bombus breviceps. Classification (NCBI taxonomy): domain Eukaryota; kingdom Metazoa; phylum Arthropoda; class Insecta; order Hymenoptera; family Apidae; genus Bombus; species Bombus breviceps. The sequence goes on along the minus strand of CM026189.1, from coordinate 7,850,079 downwards.
GCGCGCGAACGATCCCATTCGGCCAAGAAAACGACCGAAATCACACGTTTCCGACACCCGCGTGCCAACCATTCGCACATATCAAGAGCGGCAGCAATGCCTCTACCCGAACAACACCACTAAAGCCACCGAGTTTGATTGGCCAGTTTGGCCGAACGCTGGTGGAATATTCAAGAGAAAAGAAGAGCGCAGCGTTGGTTTAAGCTCACCGGCGGTCGTAACAGTGGCGTTTCGGGGATTGGAAACGAGCTTGTTTGCAAGGTAAAAGAGGAAGAACCATCCTCGTTTCATCCCGCCTCCCCTCTCCTCCTTAGAACCGTGGCTCGTTTACGTCTGTGGCCCTTTATTGCGACAACGTTTCGCATTTTCTCTGTGGGATTATTCCGCAGGCCGAATCGCAAAACTCGTTGACGCTAGCGCACGAAGACACGCCGGAAAATAGAATAACACCCTGGCCCCCGGAAATGAGATTTCTTGGCCCCCGCAGAACGTAATTTCGTCGTGAAGAAACCTGCCGGAAGAGGAGGCAGTGGAGGAGACGGAAGAAACATGGAAAAAATGGCGAGGAGAACCGGCATAGTGGAAGGTGTAATTCTCGGGGAGGCGGAATCGGCTGGGTCTGGAGTCGTGTTAATAGAATACCGGAAACCGACACTGCTACGCTGGAATTCTTTTCTTACGAGACAGACAGAAAGAATATACTGTGTAGGAATATAGCGGACAGAAATTCTGAGAGTAACCTAATCGAACGGACATTTACTTTGATTATTTATTCGTTTATCTCATACACGCGACAAAAATTCCCGTTAGAACACGAGTAATCGCTCGTTATAATATTTGTCGTATAATCATCTGCGATATTCTCTGCGATTATGCGCAGCGACGATAAAGATACAAAGAGGGGGAAAAGTAGTAGGAGTATAGAGGTGAGTGAAACGAATAAGAAAAAGGTGAAACGAAAGTGAAGGAAAGAAAACGAAGAAAGAAGAGAAGGGAAAAACGTGTTCTGCAAGCGCGCGCAAGGTTTTGTAAATTTCCGATCTCAATGCATCGACTCGCGTATCGATACCAACGATTTTTAACGATATTCTTCTCCGGTATTCTTCGCGAAGATACCAGACGAATGGAAAACGAACGATCATCGAGATACGAGATCCCACTAATAAAATCCGGAAAACGCGGAGTAATTTTTCACGCGAACAATCAAACTCGTAAGCGAAGAATAAGATGCCAGCGAGGACGATGGAAAACGAATCGACTGTCCAAAACCGACAACAGTTTCTTCGCGGAAGGAGCCCGAGCGTATTACGAAGAAGGTATGAAAGTGATAAAAGCGGAAATGGAGGCACTCGGTTTACGGTTCCGGGGAAATTATTTCGAGCTTAAACGGAAATGGTTCCCAGAAGATGAGGCGCGAACATCGATGTAATGTCCGCTAGGATATCTATAATGAACGTCGAGTCGAATCAACGGGACATCGTCTGGCCGCGATAAATTAATTAAACCGGCAGAGGCAGCAGGTCGGCTCGGATTTCCCAACGGCTGCGCATCCCTGCGCGCGTGGCCCGCGTTCTGATCAATTTCTGATAGGCCCGACGACACGCGATATCGACGCTAACAACCACCGGAAACCATCAGCGACGGCGCATTCTTTAATTACCTCGCGTCTCCGTAGATTCATCCGATTCTACGCCGACAGCTGCGGCAACGAGCAAAACTGAACACGCATCGTTTAAAGCGTTCGTAACGCGACGATATCCCTCAAGACTGAAACATCCAGAGACTCGATTCACGGACGTTCTTTGTCTGAGAAGAAATTTTTTGATTGTATTTTCTACACGCGCACACTAACGAACAATTCGGAAATCTACAGAACGGAGACTTGACGTTATGACGCGTTCGAGACCTATGGCGTACCGCGTATACCGCGTAAAATCTCGTCACGATGATCGACGACGGCACGCGTGTGTCATCGGCATTTTTAATGAGAAAGAAAAGGTGTAGGTGATGGTTTTGCGAAAGAAATACGAAAGAGTATTAATTACTTTTACAGTGACTGTAGAGATAGCGCAAGCTGATGTTTGGCAAGGTGTTGCAAGAATTATCATAAGGTTGATTTGCGATTTTTCGTTCTACCGTATGTTTAAATATATCTTGATATTTTAGGGAAATTTTCATATTGTGCGTGTATGTTTGTTCTGGCTTATAATTTTCTCATTCTTCAAATGAATACCATTATCTTTTGCGTGCTTATCTTTTTAAGATTTAAACTATAACGGTATTTTACTCAAATAGTCGTCCATCGTCAAAATTGTTACGAATGTCCGATGACATATCGCGTATGTCGTGAGGAATTTTTACATAACAATTGTCTACAACTTGTTTCTTTTTGTTATACGTTTTATTGCTATTTTTTGTTATAAATGCGAAAGAGTTTACAGCCATTCGGGTGAGTTTCGCTCAAAGTCGACGGTAAATTACCGATATGGCGCAATTTACATTACTTTTATTCGAAAACGATGAGGTCGGAGCAGAGTTTTCCTTTAGAAAAAAATCTTCTAGCCATTTTACGCGACGTAGTTTCCTTAACAACTTTTTTAAGAAGGGCTTTTCCATAATTAATCAAAAAGCAGTTTTTGCAGCGGCTTGCTACGAAGATTACATGCTAAAACTTTCAACTCTGAAGATGAATATGTCCATTTAGATAGAACTCCCCATTTAAGCTCTGTAAAGATTGAATTACGTATAGATAATATACTAAACAGCGTATCGACGAAATTTCAAAGGAATTCTAGGAAAAACAATCTACGCGACGAATACCTTAAAACGGGAATAACTTTGTTTAAATTAGACCAAGCAATTTCGCTGTTCTCTTCTTTCTTTTTCTTTGAGAAGTTGGAAGATCAGTGTCGTACATGACGTGTAAAAAATTGTTGAATAAAGCGCAGCGGGCCTGTAATAAAAATAAACTGAATTTCTTAATTTAAAGAGAAAAAAAAGAAGAATCAAGTCATTTGGTCGAATCTTAAAAAAGTTAGTCTGTCGCAGACAGCGTGCGTCCACTTTTGCTCATCACAGTAATTTCCCAGACACTCGCCAATCTATTTCTCCTTGCGCCATTTTTAAGATCCCTTCAACTTGTCGGGAAGTTGCTGCATTTTATTCGAAAGTTTCACGAGACGCGAACAAAAAACGGATTTTCTAGAAGATGAACTTAAACTGTCAAGGGTCGGTTCGTTATTTCACTTGCAATTTTTCCCAATCAATTCGTCGCTCTAGTTCTTCGCTGTTCTATGTATCATTAGTTCGAAAATCGAGGAAACTGAATTTCAAGTTTACGAAGTTTAATACTATTGTGTGGAGTTTGGATTTACCAGAGCTTTATCGCCAATTTCCATTCTTTACGCTAATCACACATTTACATACGTGGATCGCTCGATTATATTTGTTTTTTAAACGGATTTAGAGCGATTAGGTATCGAAGCAACGTATTTATAACACATTATGAAACTTTGGTTTTTAGTATGGTACGTATAAAGAGGAATTCCGGGAATTCGTTTGATATTTTTTCGTCACAACTTCGTCCACGTAAGATTCTACGATCTTATGAAATTTCAAAGAACAGTGATACGTAGAATCTCGATAAATTTAATCGGCAATTTAAAGACAAACAGCCCGAATTGTTAAAAATTTGTTAGTCCATAAAACTTATCTTGCTTCGTATAAACTTATCGTTCTAAAAGATCTAATGGAACGTGGGTCACCGAATGATGATCACTGTAATCGATCAACGTGTTAAGGTCATCGAAAAGATCAAAAAGCTTGAAAGAATTCGCAGAGCGAGAACTATTGTGCGATAATTTTATTCGTTCTCTTTCTTTTTCTTTTTCTTTAGGTTTCGACGTAACTTTGACAGCGTAGGTTAACACATTGAATGGAAACAGGGAAATACCTCTAACGATGAAAGGAAAGTCCAAACGCGCGTGTGCATTCGCCTACACGCGCGAAATCTTCCGATTACCACGGGTCTGTGAACGACCTGCCAGCTATTCAAATTCGGGCAAACGCTCGCTAGGATCTTGAATATTCAGCGCGTCGCGTCTCTCACGTGGACATCCTGCGACAGGATAACACCGGCTACGGGATCCCAGACCGGCTTACCAGACATGGAACACCGTCCTCGTCGCAGTTTCCCTAGGATCAAAAAATAATCTCAAGCTTCCGTCGTTGCGAAATGAATTTTTTCGATTATTATACGCGAAAGCGCCATCGGATTGTCTAATTTTCATTCATTTTTGTTGAGAATTGTGGATCTTAATTGCCGAAATAAAAGTAAAGCAACACTAAGGTTACACTTAGAATTCATATTAAAATAGTTTTAGATTTATTTAATAAAAGATTTCCAGGATCTTCGTCGATATACATTTGCACACGTTATACCATACTGCCAACGGAACAGTTACATTCATCTGTTTTCCGAAACGTCGCGCACACACATACTTGCACACACTCATATTCACATACGTGTGTCACTACTACGCGGCCAATCTAGTCTAACACACAAAATTATACATATCTCAATAATTTTTTATAATGTTCGTGATATTTGATAGAAAGGACGATTGAGATTTTTAACCTTTTCAACGCACAGATTTATATAGTTAAGATTTGTAATTGTTAGCCGTTGATATGCGCGAAACATTACGTAATTTCGTATTGTAATATCTATCGTATCAGGAGTGCATATTGAGCAATAAATAAAAGTACATAATATAACGCAGTAATACCGGGTGTATGAGAAGGCCAGGACGAAGCATAGAGTACGTGTTAATAAGATCAAGTAGGTGAAAAATGTTACGTAAATAAACATGTTATGTCCGAAAATGCTTTATTAAGGAGTTTATTAAAGATAAGACGTATATAAGATAAGTTTATTAAAGACTGAAGAGTCCAAGGATTTCCAGGAAAGTCGTTCTTGGTTTATGAAAATGTGATGGAAAAGGAAAACCAGCTTCGGGACTGTATCCAAGATGCATTTACTACCACAAATTTCTACGACAACAGAAATATTCGATAGATTTCGAAGCTGCATTCTTGCAGAAGGGAGAAATTTCGAACATTTATTACAAATACCAAACAAACAATTAAGAAAAATTTCCGAACGCTTATAACTCTTCGATAAAGCATCTTCGGGTAAAAGTTTATGCGAACTTTCTTTATCTACCTGACCCCATTAACAAATAGCGTAAGTTTTGTCTCGAGTTTATATCGACACTCTGTACATCGAAAATCCACAGGAAACAACTTTTTCTTTGATTCTGCGTAGCATCTGGTTATTATGACCGTTAATGTAACTAGCACACCGTCATTTTAATCCACAGCGATAGATTTAACGCGAGGAAACGTTTCTCAGTAGAATTGGTCGCTGCTATCTTAGACCGCGCGTTTTCTCCGCGACGCGATTGAAATTATCACAGTCTAATCTGAATTTATACTACGTTGGATTATTAGGGTACTTGGTGAATCTCGTTTCATCGTACTTTCGACTTTTCTACAGTTTATTTATCGATGCTGCTGTTCCTCCGTCTTTTGCAAATTTCTATCCCTTTAGATATATCTTCTTTCGCGACGTCAAAACATTTTATTCGCGAAGAACGTGAAATACCCAAAAATCGTGAGGTTTAATTACGTTATAAATTGTATTAGAATATTTAAAATATTTCAAAACTATCTGTGTTACGATAACATCTATCGAAATGTAACATCCGTTTCAAGTGAGAGGAGGACAACGTGGCTAAAAAGTATTATTTCGTAATTTTAATATCGCGTTTCCACATTTTATTACCTTGCGACTAATTATGGGATGAAAAAGAATGTTCGGAACGACGTTCCTTTCGATCCACGAGAGCCTGTTTGACGCGTGTTTGTTATTGGATTCTTTTCGGCGAGGGTGACAAGTGGCCGGGTTCGCGTTGGACGGATTGAATGGTTGTTTGGAGTGATTCTGCGCGAAACGCGCGTCTGAGTGGATTCTACAAATGCAAATGCGGAGCGCCGGCTGCGACGAGTTGCTGATACCAACTCGTGATACGCGTGTGCTTCCAGGGTAATGAGTTTAGTGTCTGAGAATCGAACCGAGAATATACGGCGATAAATTACTTTTCCCTTTCCTCCGCTTCGTCATTCACACCCCGTCCCTCGACCAAAGCTTTTCAAAATAATTTCCCAACTACGTCGATCGTTTTAACGTCATAGGAACTTGTCGAATCTCTTCGCACTGCATTTGGAAAGTGGAAGCTTGAGTAGCCAGTGTTTGCACGACTAGAAAAAGAGCTAAGTATATGGAACGAAACTGTAGACGAGATTATTCGAGAAACTGTTTTAACCCGTCAACTGCGGAGTTTAGTTTCAAAAATCCCTTACAGGATGCGCGGTTAACAGGGTTAAACACGATTTTTCAACTGACGCGGTTTCTACATTTTTCTAGAGCCAGCGAGTAACGCGATAAAAGTGCAGGCTCGCTCCGAGAGAAGCTTCTGCAGCTAACGCGGCAAAGATATCGTGCGCGCTGATTATCGACGAAATACCAGCGATAGTCGTTCGCAAAATATTTACCAAATATCCTGAAAGGATCGCGAAAGAAGAGAAAAGGTCTGAAAGAGGCGAGAAGTACCATATTGCAGGGTTTTAAAAAATTCAACGTGAACGAAGGATGATTAAACGTGCTGGAATTATATGTCGACGACTGTTTCGAGTAATTAGTCCGCGATATACGATTCGAGTAATTATTTCGGATAATTGCCGGCGACAGATGCGCGGTCGCGTTCTAAGGGACGAAACACTCGGGTTTCGGGTGGTTTCGAGTGTCCCGCCGAGTAATATTCAGAGGAAAGAGAAACGAAGAGCACGCGGGGAGGAAAAGAAATTCAGCTGGGTGCTCGAATTAGCTCGCGACGACGAGCGCGAATAGGCGTCGTGCTCCAACCGTGTCGGCCAATCGTTTCGCGATATCCAATTTGAATAATTACTGGGGATAATTACTCCGCTGTGAAGAGCCGAGAGATATGCCGCGAGAATTCTTCGATGATTATTTCATGAACCGGGAGGATCACGCGATCGCGCCGAGTCCTCCAGCCGATGTGGGTCGCTGATTTTCAACGAACAATTTTGTGGGGGAAAAATTTGCCGAGGAACGGCAAGTTTTAGGGCGACTTAACTCTCGGCGTTCTATTTCCGATTCCTCGTACAGTGAAATTCGATTCGAGTGTACGTAGACTTTGCTTAATCACTACTTTATCGGATTTCATTCGATCGTGTGTGCTTTTCTATTCACAGACTTTTTTCTCTCCTTGTTAATAAGCAAATCTGGTGTAGGCGCTTCGACCGTCTTCCTTCGATTTTCGAAGTTGAAAAAATTGTCGAACTGCGGATTACAGACGATTTCTACAGGCCAGACGATCTTAACGACGGTCGAAGAGACTGCTGCGGCAAAGATTCTCCAGTAATTCCAGCGAATCGATTCAAAGTTAATCAAAATCGAATTTCCCAAAGAGAAAAAAGAAATATCTGTTATAATATCTGTTGGCGCTTTTGAACACCTACATTTTGGAACCTACATTTTTCTTCCTCTTCCAATAAATACAATTTAAACATTGGAACTCCCTATCACGGCAGAGTCTATAATTCTAATTACACGACGCCCTGAAGACGATAGTTAAAATCATACCATTGTTTAGGAATATCAAGGGAAATACTAGGAAAATCACTACCTGTCAGGAATACTAAACACGTATCATTATATATCTGGTCTGTAACGTGCATTACAACTGCAGCACTGCCTACGTGCATTAAATATAACCAATTAACCAACCACAATACAGTATTAATCTAACCTGTGACACATGGCAGCAACGTTTCCCTATTATCTAGAGCTACAATTACCCACTTCCACCGCTATTCAAACAAAAAATAAAAAAAGAAACCACGGAATCGTTGAAACCAACAAACTGACAAACCGTATCTTCCGTACCACCGACAATAGCCCCTTAAAAAACGAATCTCCGCCGTTTATCCGCCCTTTACGTCGTTACGGTTCCGCTCCTCCCAAAACGCGATTTCCACCCTCGGTAATAATTCGCTGGATGAAGGAAAAAAGGCTCGGCGAGAACTCATCAGTGAAAGGGGGTGTGTCGCGAGAATAATACGGCGTTATAACATGGTCGTGAGAACGAAGGGAAGAGAGAGGGAGAGAGAGAAGATTGGGGAGGGTGGAAATGTATTTAGGGATTTGCAGACCGGCCGAGGTGACGCAGGACGTTGGTTTCGGGGATGAATTCTGGGTCTGCGGGGGTGGGACGTGGCAGGAATGCGACGAAACCGGGTCGTGGCACTGACAGTACGACCTACATACGATTCCACCGCCCCGCACACCCTCTTCTTATCTGTGCTTCTCAGTTTGTCAGTGACGGAGCCGCGATCGAGCTCCGCCTCGTCCCGTCACATCGGTTCGGGACAGTTTCGAGAGGAACTTTCGAATTGGACGAAGATTCCCGGCGAGAACAATGAACGTCACAAAGGGAGAAGTTGGAGGGGGAACGATGTGTGTTCGATCGAAGCTGAATTTCGGACTTTGGGAATTGCAGCGGTAAGATTAGAGGAACCGTAAAGGAAGCGTTTAAGATTTAGACGAATCGAACGAGTATCATCGCTCTTTCTGCCATTCCAATGAAATTCGATAAACCGAAAATACGAACGAACGCTCGTCCCCTGCTCGGCTGTATCTTCGCGATAAACGTAAAGCAGCGTTCACGACGACCGACGTTATATCGTCGATGTTGTTGCGGTATTTAAGATTCTCGATATTGTACTATCAATATATATATATATATATATATATATATCGACCGTCTAGTATGGACAGTTTCCTACGTACGATAATATTGAGAAGCTTAAATATTGACGGTAATATTGACGATAATCTTGATCGACTGAGCACACTCCTTAAAAGCTATAGACGGCGGATACATTGTTGCGAAAATGTGTTTCGTTGGAAAACTGATGGAAATAAATAGCGAAGCTCTGTTTCCTTTCTCATGGGCGAAACAAATGTCCGTTAGAAGGAGAAAGTGATATCACGTTTTTATCTCCTTTTCGACGAGCGATCTACATTTCTCCTTTCTACCCTCTTCACGACGAACGAAACTGTCGTTCTAACTTAACCAAACATTTACGAGAATGCGTCGTGAAATCATTTGCTCGTTCATTCACCGAACGAATGCAAATATTCGCAATTTTATCTTTTATTTTTAGTAGAGAGCGGCAAGAGAGCGATCGTTCGCTCGATTGGTCTAAACGCGTCGCAAATGACACGGAACACTTTTGTTTAAAAGACGACACACTGTAGCCAGCGATAATTAAGTTTGTAAAAGAAACGGCACGCAGGCAAAAATCAACCAGCGACGAAGACGCTCGGATTATCGTTGCTAAGTATCAAAACACTTCGTTCCACTTGCAGTAGTTGCGTCTGAATTTGAAAAACGCGTACAGATTGGCCATTGACCTGCGGATATTTACGTCGTTAATCATCGACATCGGAAAATCAGAAAAATACAGCGACCGCGTCCTCCTCCTGTGATCTTCGATTGCGAAATGAAAGGAAGCAAAGACAAGAATCTGCTAATAATAAAGTGGTTCGGATCGATGTCTGACGGTTACGAACGCCAGTTTTATCGACTGCGTGTTGAGTTTTCCTAATCGATACGATCGTGTGAAATTCAATTACAAGTAGTTAGGACGATTAGACAGAATAAAGTCGCGACAGTTCCATCAGTTCGTAATTTTGTGGTTGGGGCACGTGTCGTCAAAGATCAGCAAGTGTCCGAATACTTTTGGACACGGTCATTTACCGATACTTTTGACATGGCTTAGCGATATCCCGAAAATTACGCGGATGTGATCGAGTGCGTGTGTCAACCGCGTATACATAGCGAGTAACATGAGTGAATTTGCAGGAGAGCGGTCGTTCGATGAGAAAATACGTGCGCGAATCGATGGATATTAATTTTTCATTCTTCGTGTAATTTATCTCCGTTTGCTGTGGAAATAATTACGATACGTAACACGAAAACGTTACTCGATGTATAGTACATATTAATTGTACGATGTATCGCGAATAATTATAAAGGAAATAATTATGGAACGTAGATAATGATGCATCAAGCTCGCTTTATGATCGTCATATTAATTTTCTTGTACGGCGACTGGCGAGCGGAGGTGAGAACCGCGCGTAGCATTTTACTTACGGTGTTACGTAAATATTATCGGTTTTCTGCTGGAACATAAAGGGAAGGCAAGTAGATCAACGAGCAACTTTCCCCCCATAATTTCGAACCAAATATAACGAGATAATAAGTTGGAGAAATTTTTAATCAGGTGCTGCGTTCAAGTTCGAACATAATTTCTCTTTTCTTCGCGTAGGATTCTAATGAAATTAATCGATATACTTGCAATGGTTTCTCGACCAGAGAACCGAATGGAAAAGTACACCATCTTCGTCAAATTTGACTCGCTTACTCGTTGAAAAAAATGTAAATGTAATATAACGCGTATCGAACGCGAACGTAACACGATATTTCGAAGAAGAAAGAATTCCTGAAAAGGGGGAATCGTCTAAAATATCTAGAACAGACGAGTGAACGTCCAGTCCAGATAACGGATTGATAACGAACAAAGAAGGATCGTTAGAGGGGTGCGCGAATGTCTTATTCCAGCCCTGTTCTTACATCATCCCCTTTATCTGGCGGTCGCTGGCTGCAGCCTCTTACGTCACTGGCTGCCACCGAGGGTGCACTTTTTTCCACCCTTCCACCCTCCACCAGATACCCAGTCCAAGCCTATAATGCAACCTACATATTAAATATAATATACTGGATATTGTACCATGGTAAACGCGATGCGATACGCTACGTATATTGTTTATGTGTTATTATTTATCCATATTGATCGATGAAATAACGAAACGTAACTTTAATATCGCAATATCGTTACAGATGAACAAAGAATTCTCTGAACAAAAGGGCACGAAATTAAAGATAATTTCTGCGTGGAAAAAGAACGCAAAGAGAAGGATGTAAAGTTTAGTCAGACAACTGCGTTCCACGCGTATACTCGTCGTGTAAAATAGGAAGATTACCATTTACTGTAGAAACTCAGACTTTTAGCAAAACGTAATATAAATGATATTTAGTGGTACGTTTCTCTTGTACTTTCAGAAAAATCGTTGTGTATTTTATAAAAAAAAGTTTGATTATTTGATTATTCTCTTTGGTATGTCGGTTATGCTGCGTATAACGTATTGCTTTTTATAAATTCAGTCGATTATTTTCCTCGACGCATCTCATTTGTGTATTTCGCTGCATCGGCTATTCCTCGAATTCTTTCCTGTACTTTACTTTATTGTTTCATGGTAATTTTTAAGTTTTCGATAACAATACCTTTGTAGCGGCATATGCGTCTTAGGACGTTTCGATACGATGATGCCTCACATAGTTGTTTTCCCACAGAGGATTAACACTGTACGACGCACGTGTAATGTGAGAAACAAACTCTGGACAAAGCAATTTCGCTGCTACGTGCAACCTACAACCGGCGACAAGCTCAAACCTTTCGGTACCCCCCTCGACTATTCTAAATAGACGACCATGTTCTCCAGAAGTCAGTCAGTCGCGCGAATCAATATCAGTATCGAGTCGTCGAGATCATCGGTCGAACGAATAAGTATAACGAATCAGTCTAACGAATCAGCATAACAATTGGTATCGGTACCGCGGTATCGCGCAATCTTACAACGAATATCATCAAGCGAGCAACGCTTGCGATTAACTTTGTATTCTACATTTTAAAATATCTGTAAATATAGTTAATTGAATTAACTCGTCTCGTTATTAATTTAACCAACAACACGTCTCGCCGTCCACCATAGCTTTCTCAACTATGAATCGTTAATGTCTTATCGAATTGGAACATGGACATTTCTCGTTTCGCTTTACTTCGTTCGTAAAATGCGTAACTTTTGGCCCGCGTTCGACGTGTATACTCGGCGTTGCTTGATTTTATTAGCGCACCCCGTAAGGGATTTTTGAAAGTAAATTCAGCAGTTAACGGGTTAAGGAGAGAAAAGTAGAGCGCAAAGATAACGGAAGGATCGAATCCCATGGCGATCCCATCGAAACCACGGCGATTTCGCGTGAGAAGGAAAGTTATCCGATATTACGTGATATTTATAGGATACTACCCTAACAAAATTCTCCAAACTGAGAATAATTCCCTCGTGTAAAGAGGAATGTACAGACTTTGGAAAGAGAATACAAAGACAGTGGAAGAATCCTGGAAACCATATACCAAATAAAAGGGAAACTTCGCCGATACTACGTGACGTTCATAGAACAACAGGCGAACAAAATTCCCAAAACTGAGAATAATTCTCTCGCGCAAGCGGAAATCCACAGACTTCTGAACAGGTTTACGTGGAACACGGACGATCGAAGAAACCAATGGCAATTCTTCTATATCAAACAGAAAACTTAGAATCCGATACCACGTAGTATTCATAGAATAATGGTCCAAGAAAATTCCCAAAACTACAGACTGCAAAACGGGAAAACGGAGAATACAAAGACGCTGATAAGGACACTGACAAAGATACGGAAGAGCCGTATCCTGAAAACCATGACTATGTCAACGTCGAAAGGGAACTTTCCCGATACTACGCGATATTTATAGAATAATACGCTAACGAAATTCCCAAAACTGAGAATAATTTCTTCGTATCAAAAAAAAAAAAAAAAAAGAATAGAGAAAGAAAAAGTCCTTTATAAACGGAGAAGAATAAAACGCAAAGACGATGCGAGAGAAATTTAATCAAAAACTAGTAGCTGTTCTCCTATACGATACTTGCACGATAGTTTTATTATAACAGTTCTACGATAAACAAAAAGAATTATATAGATAACCTTCGATAGCCTAAGTGGAAGGCAACTTACAACCTTTGACCCTCGTACGACGGTAAAACGTGGACGGATATGTTTGCGGCGTGGAATTTCCGATACGGCGAAATGCTGTCGATTTTAAGGTATGCACGACGACAGGAAGTAGAGTCACCAACATGAAACATCCGTGCGGTTGGCGCGGAAGAAACGCTTTGGGAAATGGAGAGTAATAACCGAGCCGGAGCGTTTCCTCTTCCGGCGGTCTCGTTTTTCCAAACTTTAACGGCCCTGCGCTTTGCCTCGCGTCCTATGCAGCGGTTTCAGAAAGAAAAGGATAGATAGAGCGTGCCGGGCTATATAGGCTGTTTCAGGCCAGGCTCTTTGTCATGTAAGAGGATCATCGCGAGCAGAGTCCCCTTTTTGCTTGCAGATTATTAGGTTGCTTGAATAGACCGTTTTGTCAGATAAAATTCTTAACGCTTTCACCGTTCCACGAATTCTGTACTGTGGTTACAAAACGTATCTGCTCACTGATTGTATTTATCGTAGCATTTGCATATTTACGTGAACGCGTGGAAACTGATAAAAAGACGCTTCATTGGAAAATAAAAATATGTACAAATATAACGTCTATAAATTTTTTTAGCCACTGTATATTTTCTCCTGGAAACGATAGGTTGATACATATATATTAGGTTGTCCGGAAAGTGTCTTTCTTTTATGGACACGTCTTTTACAACGACGCATCTTTATACAAAGATGAAACCTAATCTGTCGAACGCTGTGATCTTTATCTCGATAGAACAAAATGGATCATACGTAATTCGATAAAATAATATAAAACGGAAAATTTGCATCCATTATTTCCTTATAAAACGAAAGAAACTTTCTGGACGACCTAACATATATATGTCGGCGATGAAAGGACATCGGGGCCTTTCTTTTGGAATTTTCGTGAAGATCCCCGATACTTTGGTCTAGACTATTTATTATAGCTGTACTTAAATAATGAAACTTAGAAGCAGTTGTTACGATTCAATCCGATTATGTTCGCCCGAGATTTGTGACGGTGGGCTTGGGCTCGACGTGACACAACTGGTCGCTGAACGTAGCCACGGTCAGGGGATGGACGTTTTTACCCAACAGAGAAGTACCAATATTATGGGACACGCGTTGTATGAACAATGAAACCCCGGGCAGGAGCAATGTCGCCGCTAAACGGGATTGCCTGTAATTGAGAAATTCTTCGGACGTGGTTCTCGCTGAAGTTTCCTTCTTTCGAAACGTGAAAATTCACTCGCGGCGATAAATTGGAACGTTGGCGACCGGGCTAAGTTGATCATAAATTGGCACACAAAGCACAGTGTACCCCATGATCGTTAGAAATTGAGCTCGTGGTCGGCAAGCGAGCGAAAGCGACGAAGAAGAGCGAAAAGGGAACGAAATAGACGCGTTCCTTCGTATCCACGCGGCGCAGCGTTCGCCTTTTGAAAATTCATAAATATTCGAGAGGAAAGGGAAGCGTATCGGTGTCTCGCGAACGTCAAGGAATTTCTTTACAATATTTCGAAGCGCAACGCGAGAAGGAGACAACCGTTCGACGCAAACGTTATTTATTGGAAAACTTTCGTTCGCATCCGACCTCTATCCGGTTGCAATTTCGACGTCGTCTCGTTTCGGGCCAATCGACGGAGTATGCAACGTGGCCCAACTAAATTTCGATCTTCCAAATATTTGCATTATTTATCGTTGTATTATCTTAACACTAGAACTATCACATCAGTCAAATTGACTGGTTTTTCAATTTTATTTTCAAATTCCTACTTCATGTTATATCTCTTTTCCGCAATTATGTAAAGACTTTCGCGACGATAACTAAAAGAATAATATAATGAATTTTATTTTGTTTTTTACGTATTCGAATTCAAAATAATTTTGTATCAAGGCTACTTATACCAATACCAGTGAAAATGTCTGATACTCGTCAAAGTGTAAAAGGATCCTGCAATCTGTTTATCGAACCCCAATTAACCAGTTTCCTCGTTTGGTACAACTTCGCACAAACGTTTTTTAAATTTTTACCGCGTGTCATTCGATATGGTGATATCCATTATCAGGAAAATTGCGGATCGATCGCTAAATCGCTAGATGCTAACGCTAGAAATACCACACCAGTGAAAATGACTGGTTCTACAATTTTATAAATGTGTCCGACCCTCGTTTAGGGATCATTTTAGGGATCATCGTTAATAATACGAAAAATGTACTACATAACATGGAATTGCTTCTGTAAGAAAGTAATAAATCAATAAATATACAAATATTCTAATATTGCGTATTTTTCAAAGACCAGTCATTTTCACTGCTTTTGGTAGAAATATCTTCGTGTTAACTATCGGTAGTTCCAGTGTTAGTACTTTTGTATAGAGAATAATATTAGGTTGTGCGAAAAGTTTCTTTCGTTTCATAAGGTGATAATAAATGAACAAGAATTTCTGTTTTATATTATTTTATTGAATTAGCTATGATCCATTTCGTTCTATTTCTATTATCACGTTCGTGCATAATTCGATAAACTAATATAAAAGAAAAAACATTGTGCGTCTATTATTTCCTTATAAAACGAAAGAAACTTTTCACACAACCTAATGTTAATATCTCTATACAAAGAATAATATCGATTAATATTATTGATATTTTAACGATAGTATTAAACATAAAATTATTATATTTATACTAATATTATCAATTAATATATTTCCAATATGAGAATAAAGAAGACAAACGTCGATCGACGAGCAGAGAAATACGCGGTTCCTTTTAAAAATATTCCGTTTGAAAATAAAATCGAGGAAATATTCTTCTCACCGTTACACGTATCCTTTTCTTTTATTTCATTTTTATAAATTTCCTCGTACAACGATAAATAAAGCGCATTTAGCTGAGCCACCCTGCACACAGGGTGTCTCGAAAAACAAGCGTCGACCCTTTATTCGCTCGTCGTTCGTTTCCACCCTCTTCGAAACTTACATCCTTCGTACAGCACCGTTTCCCGGATGAAGAAGATGGAAACTGCAGGTTCGATGTAAGGATTTTTGCGCTCAACGTATAAATCGTTAACTCGCGTCGCGTAACTGTTACTCTCACGAAGTTCGCGTTCTACGTCCACGTAAATACAGAAGATATCAGGAATATCTGAGCGAGCATGCTTCGCAAACAAATTACTTAGCGCCAGCATACTAAAGCGTTGAAGCCTAGTTCTGTAAGATGTTCCGTTTTAATCTATTAACGAGAATAGTTGGAGAAGTACGCTGGGTAGAAGGAAATGCTTTCAGGGGATTATAGGGGACAACTTAGACATATTTAGGAGATTAGAGGACCACGTAGGAGGAATTGTCAAAGGTCAGACGAAGGTCGCTTTCTTTTTTTTCGTACGTATTTTTTGCGTATATTTTATAGCGACTAAACGCTATGATATATCGAGAAATGTACGAAACGGAGCAGCAAAGCCGGTGACAAATACCCTACGCGAACATAGAAGTTGTCAAATATTGGGTTGTGCGAAAAGTTTCTTTCGTTTCATAAG
Source organism: Bombus breviceps (assembly GCA_014825925.1). Taxonomy (NCBI): domain Eukaryota; kingdom Metazoa; phylum Arthropoda; class Insecta; order Hymenoptera; family Apidae; genus Bombus; species Bombus breviceps. Next base: position 7,833,507 of record CM026189.1, on the reverse strand, counting down.
GTGATAATAGATGAACAACGATTACAATCTGTTTTATATTATTTTATTGAATTACGTATACTCCATTTCGTTATATTTCTATTATCACGTTCGTGCATAATTCGATAAACTGATATAAAAGAAAAAACATTGTGCGTCTATTATTTTCTTATAAAACGAAAGAAAGAAAGTTTCCGGACAACCTAATACTTTGCCTTCGTCCTCGACACATTCTGACATTCTTTCGCAGCTGTTCCAAACAGCCAGAATTCTCTCTTAACACTTTATCAACCGATAGCCGATTAATCGCTGTTTTGTCGCCGACGATCTTTCTCGTTATTCGAGCAGTGATTTGTTATTTAGTGCAAAGGTACCTTGCTCGGTTGCGTCAGTTGCGTTGCTTCGTAAGCCCCCACAGTTTTATACCAATTTGAAAAACTTACCGTTCGCGATGAACGAAAGAAAAGAACGATATTGGAGGGTCTAAACCGAAACAGAGCCGGTACCAGGGACAATCTGCGCCTGAGATGCCGCCGGTCGCACCTGCGTATGCTGTTGAATCGTTAGAGGTCGGTGAAGTGTTAAGCTAAATCATGCTGTGCTAAATTAAAAAATATTTGCTTCGACGCGTATGTATATAGGAAGCGTTTCCACCAGAAGCTAGAACCTAGCACAGTGTAATTTAGCTGAGCTTAGCTTCGTGACCGATGATCGTTTCACGGGTCGCAGTGGATGCTCGCTTTCGTCAGTTTTTCTTTCTTAACGTTAGATCAGAAACGAAGTATTATACCACGATCGAGTTATTGCAACGTGCAGAATTCTATCTTCGTATTATCGTAAATTTGTTATCAGAAACACGGACATTCGTTGGACTTAGGATACAGAACGAACGAAACTGTAACTTGCTACAGCTTAGCCTTTCGATGAAAACCGTTCCATGTTCGGCGTTAGCACCAGCTGGATGCTGAAGCGAGCTAAACTCTCATAGAAAGAAGACTAAAGAGAAAACACTCCACAGACTTCACTAAAGAAATAAAATAGTCAAACTCGAAGATGGTATCCCGCTGGAGATAGCCATCCATATGTTATCTAGCAGTTAAGTTAGAAAAATTTAGCGAATGTCCAGCTGGATGAATTGTAAAGTACAAATTAAATAATTAAAAAAAATGTACGCGTTAGCGATCGTACGTGCGCGGACACTTTTGCACGATTTGTGGAACGAAACGACGACGAGTTGGCAATTCGAACGTTTACTACTTTTTCATGGAATCACCGGACCACGAACGTCAAAGAAATATTTAAAAACATGGCTATAATATATTTCACTGTTTATATCGTATACAGAGAATGCAGTTTGCACAAATTTCATATTTCCGCAAATCGTGGCGCATACAGAAAAAATGAAATTCCTCGTGCGAAAGTCGAGACCATAGCAATTTGACTTATCCATAATCGTGTAATTATGAAATACATCTTTCCAAAAAAAAAAAAAAAAAAATAAGCAAATGTTGCGACATTTTCGAGTGGCAGTGTATGTATCGAAGGAAATATTTTGAAACTTAGCTCGGAGCAGCGTAGCTTAGTTTTACAGCGGGTTCGTAACTTTATGCTACCACGTGTTCGCGTGGTGGAAATTCGGAAGAAGGGAGAAGCACGCGAATAAACGCGCTAGCGATCCTCTCCGCAGGGAGTAGCTCGCATCCCCGCGAGACGGCCGAATAAATTTTTGTGAAAGAGCCTCCGAGTAAATATGTGCCCGGGCCATGTAGCTCGTAAATATACCTCCATCGCATTCGCGGGAACCACCACCGCCATCAGCCGTGTCTTTTTCCCAGCGCACGGCCGAATCATGAAAAAGCAATCGCGAGAAGCGACTCGTGTGCCGCGATACGTAACGGGACCATCGTGGAACGATAACTTTCTTCTTTGATGTAGAAACCAACTTGCCTCCGAGGAGGCAACACGCGTGTCAAGGATATACATTTGCAGAGAACGGAAGTAAATTGCGAATTGCGAGTTTGCCTGAGATAGGGAACAGGAATTGAAAGTAGGAAGCTGGCTCTTCTTAATTGCAAAGCGGAGAAGGGAAGTAATTGGAGAGGATTATTCGAGTCGAGAGACGTGGCATCGCGTTCCTTCTTTGAATGTAACGGTACTATATTTGGAATTCTGGAAAGAGTTTTTGGAGCTAACGAATAATTATTGGCACTTCGGATGTAATTTACGTGACGGTTTTTTCGATGGGATATGAAATAACTAGGAAATGCGTGGAGAGAATATCTATCGATAAGTGATTTTACAGCTTTATCGACTACGGACTTACCTCGAATTCCCTTCGTGATCGACGATCGTTTACGGAGTTACGACGTCTCGCTGGATATATACATACTTACTTCGGTCGATCTTTGTTATTAGTTTGAAACTAGAGACGAAGTACGCATTTTCGACCAGGCTTCCTCGCAATTGTATCTTCGTTTTATCGTAAATTCATTGTAAAAGACGCTTCTGTAGGATTTACGATAGAGCATCGTCCGAAACGATCCCATAAGCGTAGAGAATCGAAAACAAAGAACGAAGGAAGCGACTTTACCGACTTGGTCGTCGGTCTCTTCCAAATCGGAACAGATGGAGATACTTGGACAGGAAGTCGCTTACATCCCTCGATCCCGCGATCTCTTCAAACGAACAATCCCCTTTGGCGTTTTTCTTTTTACTTTTTATTTTATTTTTTACTGACGCGTCTTTAAACTGAAATCTAGAGGACTCGTCGTTTCTGAAAACCAGCTGAAATTATAAAATCGATCGAATCGCGGCCGAATAACTTCTAAAACGGAACATTCCGCTAATTAAAAGTTTACGAGGCGAAATAATATTCACCCGAGGGAAATGATGGCGAAATCAAATTATTTTCAGCGAGAAGGGAATCGGAAGAGGAATCGTAATGAGAACTGGCTAAAATCGGATCTACCGTATAATAGATACAGTGTATTATATAAAACTTCATTGTTACAACGTACGTAATCGTACATCCGTCATGTTTTCCAATTCCATTCGTCAAAAAGCCCGATTTTTTCCCCAATGATGGAATGCAACAGGTGCACTACGTAATACAACGCCGGAAAGAACAATTAATCCGACTGTTGCTCGTCGGTTCGCGAATACTATTTTCTTCCTCTCTCTCTCTCTCTCTCTCTCTCTCTCTCTCTCTCGCTCTCTCTCTCTCTCTCTCTCTTTCTCTCTTTTTATATACCTCGCGATATTGCACACTGATTGGATCAATAGCACGCAAAACGAGAACGAGAAAATCGGGGACAATGAAACTGTTGTTTCTTCCCACTTGTATTTAAACGATCTATCTTTGGATCATATTTTTTGCTATCATTGTTATTTTTGTAGCCGGTAAACAACCGATCGAACGAATGATTATTTTATCGATAATTTCAAACTCTTGCCTCGTGACTCTTTTAATAATCATCTATGTGTATTTGCTCTTCGTTGCTCTCACATCGCGCGTATTACATTCAATAATTGCACGATATCGTATGAAAATGTTACGTATGATTTGTATTAGCGACGAATCATAGAACGAAAGTTGACGACGTTACAATCGAAACGTAATTTCCTCGCGATGGAAACTGTAATCCCTGCTACGAAGAAATTCGAATGTGCGGAACTACTCGTAAAATAGGTAGAAATATGCGTGTAAAATATTCAATGGAAACTCGCTATAACATTTAACACTTTACCGACCGATAGCCGATTAATCGCTGTTTTGTCGCCGACGCTTACAGACCGATAGCTTATTAATCGGCATTTTATCGCCGACGATCTTTCTCATTATTCGAGCAGTGATTTGTTATTTAGTGCGAAGGTACCTTGCTCGGTTGCGTCAGTTGCGTTGCTTTGTAAGCTCCCACAGTTTTATACCAATTTGAACCAATTCGCGATGAACGAAAAGAACGGTATTGGAGAGTCTAAACCGAAACAGCGCCGGCGTCAGGGAGAATCTGCGCCTGAGATGCCGATCGCACCTGCGTATGCCGTTGAATCGCTAGCGGTCGGTGAAGTGTCAACAGACGAAACGATCTTTCCTTTCTTTCTTCCACCAACTGTTTGTAAAAATACGAATCAGCGTAAGTAATCGTAGTCACGAGGCAAGCGGTTAAATGGATAAAAATTGAAACTGAATTCTACTCGTTATCCACGTTTCTTTGTCTCCTCGTCTTTTGAACGAAGAAGGAACGCTGGCTATTCGAATCAACGAAGATTGTATCCGATTTTTCCCGAACTTATGTAACGCACAACCGGGCACAGAAACACGAATCCACTCACACCCATTAAATATCACATGGTACGACCATCTGCTTCTTTACACGGGAGACTAGCTTAAGGTAATTCCGTCACGCGACGACGACAATGTCGCCAAATACTCTCTTATCATATGGTACAACCAATTCACCCAGCGTTATCGATCGAATGGATCTTCCACGATGGAAGTTTCACCGCTTTCGACGACGCGGTTCCCAAAAACGAAGAATTCCTCGTTGCTCCAGCCGCGTCGTCGAAAACGTTCCAACTTGCAACGATAACTCCGGGTGTTCCATTTTATAATTTCCATATATACAAACATCAAATATATATTCCTTATATACAGTGGCGATACAATAAACTCCACGAACGATAAGAGAAATGTTCCCCGCGAAAAATCTAAATATTAAAACCAACTTCTTTTTTCTCTTTTGATATTCGTTGGTAGAATATGCGAAAGTATACGCAAGTACGAGACTACAGGAACGAGACTTGGACGACAGACTGTTAAGTTAAAGAAAAGATATTCTTTCGAGAACTTGCGCCGTCGTTACTGGAACGAGCAACAAAAAATCGCGGATGTTTATGCGTTTCGTAGGAAATTACATAGGTGAGGAAATGCGTAGAATACGTATCGTGCAAAGACGCGTAAAATGTGGAAAGTAACGTTCTTCGCGACGTTTAATATCCGAAACGGATGTTTGCTTAGAAGCTACTCTTCCAAATATTTTCACGGAAATGTGAATTCGCATAAGTATCCGCGATCTAATGATTATTTGCGCGTACTTTGACTTTCTAGGGAAGCTCGGCGTTTTTTTATCATCCTTCGTCGTTTCTAAAACATAACAACCGTATACCTAACCATGCTGCGTTATTTCGTTAATCGTCGATGCCTGATTACACTCGTCCAACAATAGAAATTTTATATTTCGGCAAAGTACGAGAGTACAGTTATCAAACATTAGATTGTCCGGAAAGCGTCTTTCTTTTACAGACACGTCTTTTACAACGACGCATCTTTGTACAAACGTGAAACCTAATCTGTCGAACGTTGTTATTCTTCATCTTGATAGAACAAAATGGATTACACGTAATTCGATAAAATATTGTGCGTCCATTATTTCCTTATAAAACGAAAAAAACTTTTCGGACGACCTAATAGTACGCGTGATCTCTCGTTTCGAAGGTACACGATGACGAACGAAGGAAAATCTAAAATTGATATTCTTCGAGTACTGGCAACTTTCATACCACGTACTTTTCACCGCGTTACCGATAATTACTTACCTGTATTATGGTACAACGTTCGTTCAATGGTCCAGTGAATCTTATTTCACAAAATTATCGTATTTTTTCTGTCTTATCATTTACCTCTCAAATTTTCATTTGCCCGCCCCGTCGAAAGTCCCTCGATGGATAACAACAACTGAAGATTGAAATGTACAAATCACAGCACGGTCAAAAAAAAAAAAGAAAAGAGAAAACTCTCTGGTATTTTCATCTGCAAAGGAAATATGTCTTCTAAAATATGAAAAGTTGTCGATAAAACGTTCCTGCCTGACTCATAAACGTCGATGGAGCCACGTAGACGCGTATCTACACTTATGTACAAAATATCGCAACAAAAGGAAATACTACGACACAACAAATTACAACGATATTAGGTCGAGACGAGGGCCGATCTCGATGGCCAATCATCAACCGACCGTTGATGCAACGGCGGATCGAGCGCATTTCTCTTCTTGTTACGATTTGGATCGTCGGGCTGGTCATCATCTGTGCGGACAATTGGGTACGTGTGGGAACAGATGGCAGTGGATCGACCTGAATCTGTAATTAGAACATATCGACACGTGGACCAGCGTATCTTCATGAGATCACGACGCTTGGTAACGTTGACACGGCTATGGGTGTGGAATGGTGGAAGTTTAAGTGGAACAGCGGTAGATTGGAACGTTGCCGATTTAAGGCTGGAAACTATTGAGATTAGGAAATTGCAAGATCGATCGGCTAAATCTTGCAAGCATCGGAATATTAATCGTTGTAATCTGGAATATTACGATCGAGATTCGGAGAATTGGCATTATAGAGAATCGAAGATTTAGTCAGATTTAGCGATTTGTAGGGATTTGCTGTAGTAAAGAGGCAGTTACGTTGAAATTATATTTACTATGGGATTGTATCGTAATTATATCTGTTAAGAGATTATCGGAAATTAAAGAGGAAGAAAGATGTATAGGTTTCGTATGAAAAGATGCAAACGTTCGTTTCCAGATACGAATATTAGTTTTGGCTATAGGTTTATAGTACTAATTTCATTGGAATTAATTTCAAGTTAGTTTTCGTTGGTTCAACCGTGGAAATCTGGAGTATTATTATATCCTGTGAGTTTCGGAGAACTGGGATTTCAGACAGTCGGAGATTTGGCCGGATTTAACGATCGAAGGATTTGCTACGATCGGTAATAGGCAGGTAGAGCTACTTAAATTATATCGAGGAATTGCATCATAATTATATTCGTTAAAATAGCGTACTTTGTAAAAAGTTTAAGAGAAATTACAGAGAAAGAAATGCGTATAAGTTTGCGTATAATGCGTATAATGAAAGGTGCGGAAGTTCGTATCTAGTCACGAACATTGATTGGCTACAGGTTTATAGCACGGTCCAAAGAGTAATTAGATTCGAATTAATTTTAAATTAGTTTTCCTCGCTTTGATTATGGTAATATGCGATATCATTACCCGTACGATGTTCGGAGAATTGGGATTACAGAGAATCGAAGATGCAGTCGGATTTAAAGATCGAAAGATTTGCTGCAGCAAGTAATAAGCAGGCAGCTGTTGTCTAAATTGTACTAAACAATTATATCGTAATTATAATTATTGAGATATGTATAATTTTACGTGCTAGACTAGGTCAGCTGCGTAGTAGTGATACTTGTATGTGAATATCGGTGTGTGAAAGTATGTGTGTGCGCGGCGTCTCGAAAACGAAGGAATTTAATCTGTTCAGTTAACAGTCTGGTATGAAAGAAAGTGATGAGGCGCGTGCAAGTGTGTATCGATGAATATCTTTGAAATCGTTTATCAAATAAATATATAACTATTCTAATATAAATTCTAAGCGTTTATAAATTTAGTGTTCCTATACCATTATTTCGGCTATTAAGATGCAAAATTTTCAACAATATTTGTTGAGAGATTATTGAGAAATCAAAGAGGAAGAAAGGCGTACGAGCTTTGCAATGAAAAATTCAGCCCTAGATACGAACATTAATATGGCTATAAATTTGTACTACGGCCCAAAGAGTAATTAGATTCGAATTAATTTTAAATTAGTTTTCGTTTGATTATAGTTCGGTTTGATTATAGTAATATGCCATATATCATTACCCGTGTGATATTCGGAGAATTGGAATTACAGAGAATCGAAGATTCGACCGGATTTAAAGATCGAAAGATTTGCTGCAGTAAGTAACAAGTTTAAATTGTATTTAAAAAATGATATCGTAATTGTATTTATTAGGATGAAAAGAGAAAGAAAGACGTACAAGTTTTGCAATGAAAAGTTCAGCCCTAGATACGAACGTTAATTGGCTATAGATTTATAATACGGTCCAAAGAGTAATTACATTCGTATTAATTTTAAATTAGTTTTCGTTGGTTTAATTATGGTTTAATATGGAATATGATTACCCTCGGGGACTCGTACAATTGGAATTACAGAGAATCGGTTTAGTCGAGTTTAGGGATTCCAGATTCCGAGGCAATAAGGGAGCAACTGCGTTCAAATTATATCTTCCTACGAGATCACTGAAAGATCAAAGAGAAAGGAAGGTACAGATTTCACATGGAAAAGCGAGAAAGCATATTAGTAGGAATATCGGTCGACTGACTTTATAATACGTTTCAAAGAGCAATTTGTTTCGGCTGAACTTCAACTTGCTTCCGGTTGATTTATTCGAATTACTATGAAATTCCCCGATCAGCCTTCTCGTTGCAGCAGTTTATTCGACGTGCACGATGGATTAATTTCGAACTCGATGGCGGAGCGAAGAAATATCGGGGCATTAGTTACGTTAGGAGGCACCTGATCGATAATTCCACGTGAAACGAGATCTGTTTTCCTCGGGCTGCCGCTGCCAAGCAGCGAAAGGCTCGTTAATATTCATAGAAACGGTAGTTCGCCTATCTTTCCCGAACTCGGTCGCGTGGCAAGAATAAAACCGCCGTTGCCTAGGAAAACCGTCGGCTGGAAAAAATGGTAGAACGAACGGCGAAACGTCTCGAGCGAGGAGAATGAAACCGTGAAAGGGGGAAATGGTCGGTCGTAAAAGGTCGGTCCGACTGGTAATTATAATAAAGTCAATTAAGAGCGCGGCGTGCACGGTGGCATCTTTGTCATTAGCTCGGTGCCCTTCCGCTTTCGTTCGCGCGGGCCGGGCAATTACCGGAGCAATTCGAGCCTTTACGCCGCGCTGTGCAACCGGGTCGAAGAAACGGGAGGAAAAAGATGCGCGCGTGGAACGACGCGTTCCCTCGAAACGAGGGAAAAGGACGAAAGCAGGAAGATCCTGTGGCACACGTAGCTGTCCGCTGCTAATTACTCTTTCCCTTCTCTTCGCTCAACTGCTATCTGTTGTGCTCCCTTTGCCTCGATGAGGAAAAGGATAGATTAGCTCCGTCCAGGCTCGACACCTTCCCGGATGCTTTTGTCGAGCAGGTTGAAAAAGAGACATTAGAGAGCGCCGAGGAAATTGAGGATGAACGCGACGCGGATGGAAACAGAAGACGAATTATTTTTGGCGAGGTACGGAGATGTCGAAACTGTCCTACCGATAGATTATGGTTTAACGTAGCCGTTGATGTTAGTTAAACGATGGTGGTAGAGATATTTTCACACTAACGTTACCTCCGGTCAAGTGAGCGGTTTTGAAATTTCATTAAAATTGTACATTCGTCGTTGTTTCTTTTGTTCGTCTATATGTAAATTCGTATATTATCCGATCGATCAATTTCTCGATTTTTTGCATGAAGTTAGGTGAACAAAAGGAATAACAACGAGTGTATTCTTAATTTCGTAATTTTAAATTAAATTTTGAAACCGGTCATTTGATCGGGTCTGGTGAAGTTAGTGTTAAAAATACAAAAAAAAAAGGAGTAAAAGGAGGATTCGTAGGATATAGGTGCCGTGTTGTTACCGTTATACAGATAAATTAAACTTCGTTCGTATGAATTTCTCTGGCAACGAGTGATTTATATAGTCGCGATTCGTGCGAGGGGGGACCATCCAACTTCCCACTACCTACGATTTTTCGTTCTGGCAATAAGAGTTCACGCACAAATAGATAGATGCAATCGGTAAAAGTTCGTTCGACTGGACTTTTCAATTTCGTTCGAATAAGCAGAGTTCATACGAACGAAGTTTACTACGATATCGATGTCGATTAAATGGTACCTTTTCGGATCGTCCTTCATGTCGAAGCCGTCGATCTTTAGAATATTCCACTCGTCCCTCGGACCTTTCGAGTAGCTGAACGACACCTGCAACAGAAAATCCGTAACGTAAATGAGACGAAGAACATGTCGAGCATAAAAGTTGTCAAGAGTAGAAGCGGTAGCGATCGAATATGCGATTCTAATTTAGTACATCTACTTTCATATATTCTGCAATTTTCTTTTTTCATTTTACTTATGATCATTAAGTACGAGGTCACTGGCAATGCCGTAGAAAGAAGTTGCGCGATGTTTTACAATTTTGTCCGGATAAACTTTTGACAGATTATCGTGACAGTTGGAATTGGTAGCTCGTGAATGATCATCTGCATTGAAATATCAAGGGTTACGTGCTGTTTCGTCGACCGGTATCGTTAATCGATGCTTCGTTACAACATCTCGCTATATCGGGAGCAAATTATGGCACGCTTGACGCGCATGATCATCAGAAAGGAACGCGATATTGCTTATTTTCGCATACCAGGCCGAGAATCAAGCAACACGTATTACGCTGGTCGTATGAAACGCGAGACCAAAAGCCCGATCATGTTCTGCCTATGAGCGCTATAAAAATATTTGTTCCGCGAGGCTCGACGATACGCTTGCGTAGCTTACCAGCCATGGAAAATTTCGGTATACTCGTTTTCTACTTCGTCAGCTTTTCAAGAATCTTCGCATTCGTCGAAATCGGAGCACGCGCGTTTCGAATGTTCTCGTACATTTTGGTTCCTCGTTCGCTTTGATCGAAACCGATCGGTCTGCGCTTCGCCGGAATTAATCCATGAATCTATAATTAACCCACGAATCGATCAATACCTTGTTGTTAACGATCTATCAAAGTGTTTAGATACCGCCGACTGGTAATCTAATTTCGTTGTGTTACAGAATATTATTAGCCCTCCGCAGTCCTTTGGGAGTTTCATCGTTGAAAATTATGGAAATTATTAGATTATCATCCTAATGGGTTGATCTCAATAGTAATTGTTCGAATTTTTCCTCCGATTTTTATAAATTTGAATAATTTCGCAGTAGTTTCAGTACGATTTTTGCGAACCGATCTGCTGTTGACGGATGAACCTCGTTTTCTTATTTTAATCAAACGGTTTCTTTCCTAAACGATAGAAACACCTATATATCCCGAGATACGCTTCGTCTGTTCACGGTAGAATATCATTTTCTTATTTAGTACAATTCGAACGATCTTCTTTACGATTTGCCATTTTAAAGAACCAATTTTATGTTGACAGCTGAATATCGTTTCCTTATTTGACTTGCACGGTATCTTTGTTAAACGGTAGAAACAACTATATATCTCGAGATATACTTGTTTCTACCATTTATCGAAAAAAAACTCGTCCAAATTGAGTCAAATAAGAAAATGATATTCGACTGTCAACACCAGACCGGTTAATAAAAACGGCACGTTGCGTATGAAGGCAGGGGAACTTGGAAAATGTGCAGGTAATAGCAAATAACACCTGGTGTACGCGACGACCACGCGTAAACATAAGGCGATCACCTGCTCGGGTTGCGTGAGTTAGTTCGAGGGGTCGGCGTTCTCCGGAAGAACGGAGAACGCGACGATCGAATCAATTGGTCATTGTTCGCGTACGAGCGAGGAAAGAGGCAGCAACAGCAGCCACGGTGATTCATCGCGGGGATTATTCCATTACCCGCGATTAGACTTCACACTGCGACCCGTACGATCTTAATTCCCCCCTTGTGCCCCTCTGCCGTGGCTTTTTTTTAATCCCCCGCCTCGTACCGGATCAATTAATCACCGCCGGTGGAACGCAGCCGAGATTGAGCACGAACGGTACTCGCTTCGACGAACGCGCCGCGAATTACCATTTTCAACGCGGAACCAAGTATTTAAGGACTTCAGCGCGGTTAGACGGAAGCAAATCCGTGGAATTTTACAGAAATATAATTTCGTCACCTTCTTCTGCCGGTACGCGAGAAACGTAATATCAACTATAATAGTTTCGACTGGCACATTGTCACATTGCGTAGAAATCGTATCGTATAAAATTAAAGATAGAACTCTGCAACTGTGAAAGTTTGAAACAGGAAGTACAGAAAAGAAATAGGATTGGAAGAATGTGAAATTACACGAATTCCCGACAAAGTCGTAGGATTTCAGTGATAAGATCGAAAGGATCGAAGAACGAAGAAATTATGAAATTATGGAATCATCTTATGAAATCGAAATACACTGCAAGCCATAAGTATTAGGATCCTCGGAACTATCTGTTACAATTACTACAAAACTCTAACCAATTCTATGTTGTTTAACACTTTACGTCATAAAGTAAAGTACGTGCGACACGAATGAATCAACAGATTTAAAACGAAATATTTAATTGAAAAATAACAGCAGTGGGAAGCACGCAATTTAGATCAACGTGGCTGAGCGTCCAAAGTTCAAATATCTATTGTACTTATTAGACGATAGTATGATTTTAAAAAGAGAGTTCTATAATTCTAAGGAATAAAATTCAGTCATTCGAACGTTGCACTTACCTGCTCGCCAAAGGTGTCCTTGTTGAGGAACTTCATCGGTTCCAGATGAGAATGGAACTGCTCGACGACTGTGAGCTGCTTTTTCAGCAGGTACTCGATAATGTATCCCATCGTCACGTCGTCGGGCAACCTAATTCTGTCGCCCACCGTGATGAACTTCCCGCCTCTGCAAGCAAACGCAAACACCCGTTAACCGCATCCACCATGTCTCTCATCGATTACCTGATCAAACGTAGGAAATCGTCTCGCGTGACCGCGTCCTCGCGAATTCCTCCTCTCGATATCGTTCGATCGTCCATCAAACATATCACGTACTACCATTTACGCTCTTTTCTGTTTCTTTTCTTTTTTTTTTTTTTCAATTTTTCAACAAGTGAAAGTTACCGAAGCACGATTAGTGCAACAGAAAACAATATGTGTTTTATCGCGATACATACATACAATTCGTATAAACGTAATTCATACGGCGAACATGTAAAAATTATTTCCGTCGAATTTACGATATTTCGAACAAACGATACGTGCAAATTGCAACGTCGGTTAGAAAAACGTCGTTTTGTAGTTACAATTATTCTGATACAAGGATCATCGATCTTTCTACGAGCACCTCGAACCTCCGAGAACTCGCTATTCCACCTACGCCCTTTCAAGATCTACAAGTCCCTTTAATATTCCGGGACACGTTTCAAGGAATAATAAACTCGGTTTGTGATTTATCTCAGAAATCTCGAGCCATCGACCGAAATAAATTCCGGGACGATCGCGAAATAAATTAACTGCCCATGAATACCATTTCACCTGGACCTGAACGCCGGGCCTGTGACGTGAATTACGGAACGTTCTATGGCCTCGGCGCATGCTTTTCATCCTTTTCCACACGGATCGTGTCGCGGCTTTCCCTGTGGACCGCGCCCACCTCGTTCTAGGATTATCCGCTGTTTATGGCCGGTTCGCGTCGGGTGGCCAATGCGAAACAGGGTAGAAAAGAAGAGCGGAAGAGGGACGAGCCGGTCGAGGGCAGCTAGGCAAACCGAGCGTGACGCCGATAAATTCTTCGCCTCCGCGTGTCGTATTCGCACACGCGTGTGCCTGGGTGACCAGGAAACGCGACCAATGCGAGTGGCTGTGTTATTATTTATGGCTATTAGAGACGCGGATAGCGTGGACTATGCTACGTTCTGGCGATAACGTCATCCTACGGGTCGGGTAGAAGTTCATTGGAATTGAAGATCGATAGCGCACAGCGGACAAAAAGAATCGTTGACAGACGAAACTAGCTTTTGCAGGTAAACGAAATTCAAAGTGAACAGAGTTTGGAGTAAATAAAAAGTGATCGTGGAATTCTCTTTTTAATTCCGGTATCGCTTTTACGTCGGAAGTTTTAGGGCAGTTATTAGGAAAAGTATAGAATGTTTGAGATACCAGTTTGTTTAAGGTGAATACAAAATCGTAGCAGAGGATGTGAACGAATAAAATCGCATAATGTCACGGAGAAACTGATAAACTTTTATGCTTATGCTTCAAACTGTCGGTAACAGTGAAAGACAGAAAATATCTGATACCTTGATCTAGTTGGTAAAATGGCATAGTGTAATTTTGTAATAGATTTTGTTAGAGTGCGGGTAATTTGATATGGCGGTATTTAGGTTTGCCTTTGTTGCGTAAAATTCAATTCAAGTCGGACACAGAAGCCACAACATAGGAACAATCGTCTCGCGTACATGGCGTTTTTTGAGCTGGAGCGCATGAGTCTTGAATACGCAAATTAGCTAATCGCGGAGAGTACTTTTGGGAAGTAAACGCAATGGTCGAAGAATTTTCCAATCGCAATATCGCGATTGCCTTTACGTCCAGTCTTAGCGTACTTCCGCTTTTATGTAGCGTTACTAACAAGTTTTAGCAAGGTTATTAACTTTCTTTCAAAGCTGTAAGTGTATACACTTGTTTGAGCTGCAGTGAATAAATCGTCAATGAGCAAATTAGCAAATCGAAGATGTGAGAGAGGAAAAGGGTGAAGCAGAAGATAAAAGAATTAAAATGTTCAGGAAATTTGGGAGACGTTGAAATTTACGAGAAATTCAAACGTCGAGAAACACACGAAGGAACGCGTTAGAGAAGCAAATGTAATAACAAAGTACGTATAAAAAATACAAAAATATCTGCATCGAAAGTGTCCATTTATTTAAAACCAACGCCTTGAAAAGACCACATACATAATTTCCAAATTAAATCCATTCCAATGTAATAATAAAATGGCCCCGAGGAGGGCAACGATATTTGCATTGAAATTACCCATATCGTTCGTTGAAAACCAACATGCTGAAGACCGCATACTAACGATATGAAAACCAAATATCCATCCCAATCCTGTATATCGTCATTCATCGACTTAAATCCACCCTACCGAAACGAAACCAAAATCAACGACGAAAAACGTGATTCGAGATCGTCGACCTTCGAACACGTAATCTGAATATCCTGCCGAAGATCCAGATAAAAAGAAGAAAAAAGACGAAGGGGAAAGGTTTTGATCCGCGACTTTTCGACCGGGCGAGAAATATTAGAATCAGATAATGGGAAAGTAACGAGGGACCGTTTAATTGTCGAATGCAGGGGCGCTGGAGGAGGACGACGGCTCCTTAATTTACCGGCATTCCAGGCATGTAGATTAGCCGGCGCGAGCATGTGCACCTGCTGGTCGGTCTGTCGTCGTCCTCGTCCCGCTCTGCGACGCGCCGGAAACTGGTTAGCCGCATTAAACCGAGTCGCCGCGCATTTATTAACTGACCACGCTCGTCTCCGATATCTCCTAGTCCCTAACGAATTTCCATCGATTACGCGATAATTCAGCCTATTAATTGGACGAATACGTTCTCTCGTTCTCTCTCTCTCCCTCCCTCTCTCTCTCTCTCTCTCTCTCTCTCTCTCTCTCTCTTTCCCTTTCGTTTTCTTCTCTTCGATCTTGGTGGAGAACGCGTGGCGAATCTGTTCTGGTGCCACGCGAGCCTAACACGCCGCGACACGCTTCGACAAGCTTGAAATTATTTTCCATGCCGTGTTCGAAGCGCCTCTACTTCTATCCCAAAGTTGTTGATTCAGACTGCTTTCTTTTTTGTACATGTATTATACACGAGTTGGTTGATTTACGAGTCGAGAATTTCGATTGACGAATTTAGGGTACAGGAAGGGTGTCGCTACCCTTTGTAAGCATCGTAAACGTGACGCGCAAGAATTTTGGAAGAAATACTTGCGCCGAATCGATGTGACGAGCCTCGGTTCAAAGATAATTAGATTCTTTTCAACCATCAACACCTAACGCAGACCTAAATGACCAGGCCTTATTCGTAGGTTCGTTTCGCGACTCGACGATTAAATGAGGATTCGTTCTCTCGAAGATTCCAACACCGGCGGCTCTTTAGGATTTCTAGAACTTACAAAAACAGTGACGGATAAAAGGAAATTTAAAATTCATAGGAGTCTTAGTAACTTCTGCTCGAAAAGTTCTTTATCGCGTTAGTAAGAGTCATTTGTTCCGTGGTATTGCACATTACATTTATTCGCTGCCCTTATTAAATATAAATTCATTTTGTTCAACTATGGTCTTTGTACACCTGCTCCTTATTTTATAAACTTTCTTTTATCCGCCACTATATGTATATGAACCTCTCAAGAGTCAGAACTTGATCAGTACCAGTTTTTACACAGTTATCAATTTCACATTATCCGGATACATGATTAATATTCAACATCTCGAAAGGGAAATCAGATCGTGCATAAAATTTATCTCAAAGGAGACGGCATAAATAACCGCAAATTCTATATACAGGGCTTACACACTTTTAATTTCCAGCGTCTTCCTCGATAACGATAATTACGGGGAAAAAATGAGGGAGAAAGAAGATGAACGAGTTGTAAGTGCAAAGATGCACGCGCACTCTGCAGTTGCGTTATCTTTTAAACGAAGACCTCCTTCTTTGTATGAAACACAAATCAAAGTTTAAAGACAAATCTTCTAATAATTTTTCGACTTAAATAGGTTGTTACTTTCTTACAGAGAACGTTCATCTGGATCGATCGATGTATTGAAAAACATATGATGCCGTTAAAAGAAACATCGACGACGGTCGTATCTCCTCCACGCGTTCACCTACGCTGAAAGCTAATCGCGTCAAATTGCGTTGACCCCGAAATCATTCAACTTATTCCTGAAACACTTTTCAATACCACCGAAGTCAAGCGAGATATTTCGGATAATAAAGTTAGACGGCACACCCTGTATAGTAAATAGCGAATTAAAAAAAGAAATAGCATTCGCACTTGCCGTGTTTCCATGCGTTCCAATTTTACGGAGTTAATTAATCAGCACGCTCTCCGATATATGCGTTTATTTTTACATTTTTACACCGATAATTTTTACCTGTCAATAACTAAAAAACAAAACCAAAAACGCAATTTTTATATTCTTTTATATTCTTCATTTTTATGTTATTTCGGCTTCGGGTCAACCCCTCAGATTTCCTCACACCTGTAACCGAACACCCTGTATATACCGTACGTTTCTCCGGAGTCTCACCGTCTTTCGCATCTCAACGCACGTTCAGAATTGAACCCTTTGGTTCGGCTTAGAGTTCCGATTCCTTGAATATCTCTATGGCCGGCGGCAGCAGGCATTCCACTCGTCAAAGTAAAAGGAAAGCACGAAAATTTGGGTGGACGTTGATCGAGCAGCTAGGGCGAGAAGACGCGCGACCCGCGGCGGACATAAATCGTGCCAATTAGAGCGGCGACCGGTAGTCGCGGACACGACGGAGCCGCTTGTATATCGCGCGGCACCTCCTCTTCTCGGGGGCTGCGCAAACGTGAGAGAACACCGACGGACAAATGTCTCAAAGGCTCGCCGCCTCCTCTTGGCCACCTATCGTAGATTTGTCCCATCGGTTCTCCGGGGAAACGAGGATAAATCGGTACGGCGGCGGTGGCGGCCGGAGATAAGGCACGGTCGGTAGAATAAATTTTTATCTAGGTAATTTTTATCTACGTTATTGTAAAACTTTCGTTGATGAATAAATTTACTCGCGAATATCCCGTTAATTTGTCATTCGGAAATCAAACTTTGCCATCTGTCGTTTATCGTTGCAAATTGCAAATTTATTATTACAAATTGCAGCAAATATAACAAAATCACGCCAAGGCCATTCGTTATCTATCTACTTGCATGAATAATAACTACAGTGACTGCGAAAGGTATTCGTACGGCATTGTATTCATTCAAGCATTTACTTTGAGTGCGTTAAATCTCATGCAATTTGCCAATATTTTCGTAGGACAAGAAAAATTCGATACTATGAAAATGAGATGCATAACCTGATGAAGAAACGCTTTATCTTCTATACGTGTTACAAAATGAAGTTACCGACAAGCGTCCGTATCTTCCGGATAATCTCAACAGCCACTGGGTGAATTTTGACCAGGCTTTTATCATTTTAAAGAGCGTTTATCGAGCAAGCTTTAGGTACGCGAAACATCGATTCATCAGAAAATGAAACACAGGTGGGAAATATGAATCAAACGCAGTTTCTCCGCTGTTTTATTTAGAATCGCTGCCACCGACATAGCGAAATAATACGATCCCGCACCCAAGCAATGTCTTTTCCTTTTCTTCGTGCAACGTGTTAGAAGTTTCGCGACTTCGCTGTGCAACGATCGATGTTGGTTCACGGACTACAGGACGTTTGCCGAGCGGATAGAAACTCGCGAAATCGTCGGTTATATTATTGAAAAAGATTACATAAAGTCACAGTCAAAGGCAGGCTGTATCAGCTAGTTGGAAAATAAAATCATGTGCGGATACTTTTCGTAGCTTCTTACATTTGACCCGCGTTTGTTCTTGCTGTGTGGTATTTTGTCAAAAAGTTATTGCGATTCGTTTAATTAAATTCACCGGAGTATCTTTATTCGCTCCACGAATACGAAAATAGATAGCAATATCGGTGAAGACGAATAAATTTTACGATCAAATGAAATTATTCGTCATTCACGAATACGATTCACCGAGACTCGTTAGGCTAGGTCGTGAACAATCCGCATTTGCAATGCAACGAGGACTGCCCGGCCCTCGGCAAGAAAAGCAGGAAGACGCGCAGGTGCGCTTGAATAGATAAAACAACGCGGCTACGAAGTTCCCTCTTTCGAGATCCTCGATTACTTCTTTCGATAGCCTAACTCGTTTCATTATACGGTCATCCTATCCTTTCCAATTTTATCCCGTTGTCCAAACTATCAGATTAAATCTTCTCCACGAATCGCCATGCGATAGACTCGAGTTTCCGTTTTCTCAAACTTTAACCCTTTAAATTATGAGCGCATTTTCGTAAATCGTTTCCACTAAACGCAAACGTACGACGAAACTAAAAACGAGATATCGTCGTCGATACGTGTCGTCAGTCGTCGCTCATTGACGACAGCCTTTGTTTCACGAAATTCTCGTTGCATCGAGTGGCGTATTCGAAACGTTAAAGCAGCTGCGCGTTAATAATTTCACCAAAGAAACAAAAATATTAACAAACTGAGACGGCGACTACTAAAAGGAGAAACGTAACGTACCATACGTTCCACTGCGACGCGATTCCCACCCAATTAAGATTGCAATTCCCATAAACAAGTACAAAGACCAAGTTCCGGCTGTTCGAGCCCTTCCAAGATCCCCAAAGCGAAAATCGATCCGCGACGCCGCTCTCCCCGTTTGTTATCGTTCCCCCTACATCTGACAAAAAGCTTCCCCTATTCCGCCATATTCTCCCACAAGCGTCTCTCTCGAAACGCCGAAAAATCGAACCGCGTAAACAATTTCTTCCCTGTTTGCTCGTAGTCGCGACAAATTTCTCACGCTCGCCTGCCATCCCGAAGAAACGGGCAACCGACTCGCGTCCCACGGAAAATTTCCGCTATGCCCGGTCCAATTAGTCGCGATCTCTTTGGCCGCGTACGCAAAAGTAGCGCGTCTAATTAACGTTTTCCAGGAGTCGATGGTCAGGAGAAAGTCTAAATCGAGGGGACGGCAGAGAGGAGAGGCTCTAACAAGGAAAAAGATGGGCGAACGAACGTTAGCGCGAAGAGAGAAAGAGAGAAGCGCTCATTAGCGAATACCATCGCCGGATTCGAGAATCCACCGTGCCTCTGCCCATCTCTCGGCTCTTTTTAATTGGCCAGATTAGTCCCGAAATCGCGTACCCTTTTCTCGGATCTTCCCTCTCCCTTTATTTTTCTCCGAGTATCCTCATCCTCGTTTCTCTGGTAGTTGACCAATGGTTTCACGTCTTTTTCAGGCGCGTTGCGCGACCGGTCGTCTCGTCGGTCCGTCGTCCGGTGTCCTTTCGGCAGCGCGCCGACACGGAATATCGGCCTCGTTAAAATACCTGGGGCCCGCGACGAAATCGAAATTTTGGGGTTACACGGCAAGGAACCGAAGAGGGCAGCGGAATCGAAGCTTTCCGTCTTCGTCCGGTGCTAAATAACCAAGGACAGATTTCGCTGATACCACCACCGTTTGAGACGATTCCTTTTTCTCTTCCTTCTATTTTTTCTTTTTTTCTTCGTTTCTTCCTCGGTTTCCTTAGTATCTCACGGCCCGTTTTTCGCCCTGTTCTCCGAGGCATTCCGGGCGAGCTTCTCGCGAGGGAAAAGGAACGCTTCCGATGACGAGTTCTCGAAACAAGCTTCCTCGAATTTGCTCATCGGTCTTAGACGACCAGGAAACTAGCTCCGAGCTATAGTTTCGTGGAAAGGTGTGTAATTTACAGAGTCGATAGATACAGGTGAATGGTAATTTTAATTCTCCAGTTTGGCAAGATTTGTATCCAAGTCTTATTTTTAAGGTTTTATTTAGGCTTGCCTTTTAAATTGCCAATCTGACTTGGATGGTGAAACTGACCTCGAATTTTGGTTTCGCGGAAAGGTGGATAATTAACGGACTTGCGACGAGATGGTAATCTCAATTTCCTAGTTCGTGGAGATTTTCTCCGCGTGAAGCAAGGAAGTTATTTCGGTTAATTAACGAACCTGGTCTACAAAGGACGTTCTTCGAATTTGTCGATTGGTCTTGAATGGAGAAACTGACTTGGAATTTTGGTTTCGAGGGAAGGTGGGTAATTAACAAATTAACAAAGTGAATGGTAATTTTGATTCTCCGATTTGAAAAGACGCGTATCCGCGTAAAACAAGCTTTTATTTAGGTCAATTAGGAAACGTGGTCTAAAGAGGCGTTCTTTCAATTTGACGATCGATTTTGAATAGGGAAACTGACTTCGAATTCTAGTTTCGAGGAAAGCTGGATAATTAACAAATTAACAAAATGACTGGATCTATTTTTATTTTTATTCTCCAGTTTGGGAAGATCTATATCCGTGTAAAACAAGGTTTCATTTAGGTTAATTAGGTAACGCGTTTTAAAGAGACGTTGTTCGAATTTTGCTTGAGAAATAATAAAAAACGAAGAAAAACTAAAAAATTGAAATTGTTAGATTTGTAGGATTAGTTGATTTTCGCGAAGGGTAATTTCAGTTTCTCAGTTTGGAAAGTTTCGATTCTGATGTACTTGGATTTTTATTTAGATTAATTAGGCAACTGACGAACTTGAGAAAGAAGGGAAAGTTTCTAAAATAAGAGCATTTTAATGGACCTCCGTGAGAGTGAAATTAACCTGCCACGGTCTTCGAACCTTTACGTCCCAATCTGGGCAGCGAGATCGGAGCAGACGAAAAGATTTTTAACGACTTTGATATCAAGTCGAAGCCAGAAATCGTACTACCAACGATTATTTCTTGTTTCAAAAAATGAGAAAAGATTTACGAACGTCTCTAGTACCTAAATCGCGGATTTTTAGGCAAATTTATTGCGAACGAGACGTAAGCAATGACTTGCTTTATCCGCCAAATATTACAACGAACACTTTGCTCTATAAATTTGATACATTTTTGCATATTACGTGCATTCTGTACATTTCCGCACCTTTCGATTTTTACGCGAATTCAGAGAAACCTTTGCCTGATTAGCTATAAAATAAAAAAAAACTTTTTGCAAAAATAATTCACGACAAGTCTCCGTATTGTCATTGATCGCCGCTTATTGACATTCTCGCATAAGCAGATCGGCGATTAACATTCTCGAATAAGTAAATCGAGGACTAAATCCATCAAATGTTCGAAAAGAAACGTGGCTCGAAAGCGAAAAGGGAAAGGAGAAACGCGAAACGGAAAAGAGGCGCCACAGAGGGGACGGTTGAGCCTCGAGATCGATTATCGATCCCGCGATCGAGCCACCGTACCGGATGAAACTATCGGCCACGTCGCGCACGTATCGCCACTTCATTCGTTCGGGCCGCTTCGAATCGTTTCCGATCGCCGATCGAACAACCGCCTTAGGCCTGATCGCTTCTCGATCCCGGAGAAAGAGACGCGATGGATCGTTATCGATCGTTCCATGGACGCCCCAACGTCGCTTACGATCGATTCGATTGAGACGTATATTCCGCGATGCGTCCAGTATAAACGTCTCTACCGTCTCCTCCGACCATTTCAACGTCGATTTGACTTGAAGAAATCTTTTCATTTTGATCTCGGTTCTTGTACGCTATGCACCGATAACAAGAAAAGTTTTATTGTACGAGTGGTATTATTATTATACAGGTAACATTCTACAAAGTGCCCCAGTATTCATGGTACAACCTGCAGCAGGTGAAAATAAGTCGAAAATATGGAACAAATTTTGTTCATTCGAGGCTTTGTTTTCGAAAAAATCGACTTTCAATCTTCTCCGAGTATGCATGCACTTGACTATGTCGCGGTTAAACGAATCGCGATCGCTCTATGATAGAAATTTTCTTCGCTTTTGAAACAACAGGGCAGTTATCGGAATTCAAAATCTTGAGTTTTTTAATTGGAAGATTTAAGTAATATAAGGCTAATAATCTTTTTTTTTTTTTAATAATAACATAAGGGTGTTTCTGAAATCGTGGTATAACCGTAAGATGTAAGATACTTTTACCCTGAGAAATTACCTTTTTTCCCATTGTACTATGATTTCGAAACACCATTTCGTCATATTCTTTTATTGATTGAAAATACGTCAAGCATACTTCGACGAAAGCAGGTGAATTTTTCACGATGGAATATCTTCTAAAAACAAAAGTCTCCGAGGAAGAGATTAAATCTCGATTCCCTTCGACGACTTGGTTATTCCCATGCGTGCCACGATGGAAAGCTCCCAAGCTTTTCCACAAGCCGAATCGCTCCTCCCCTGATACGTATCTTTCTCGCAGCGACAATAAACGGAAAAGTAAAAAATACGACGGCAAAAACTATGTGTCGTCGGTATGGTGAAGCGTAAGGGAGCGACGACTCGATCGATGGACCATTTCCACGCTTCTCTTTCTGGTAGCTGCGAAGATCAACGACCCGGAAGATTAGAAAATCAGGTTAAGACATCATCGTCGTTCCAACTTGCAATAAAAAGCGGCAAAGAAAAAACGTATAGTATAAGCGAGAGAAAGCAGAGAAGAAATTATTCAAACATAGTTGGACACCATGCAAATCGATTCCAACCATATAACTCGTTAATAAAACAGCTGACGGCTTTATCGTCGCCGTAAAAAGCGGCATCGTCGGTATTTCCTGGCCATCAACGAGCCCGTTACTGTCGTCGAGCGTTTTGATCATCCATTCGTTCCTCCTAACCGACCGACATTTTCATAGAAAAACAAATACGAGGCGAACGAGATAAACGGATCTTCTCAAGTCCCACGTATCGAAGATGCGGGCGGAGAGGCGAAGATAGTGGACGGGGAAGGAAGCGAAGGAAACGTCCAAAGGATCTCTTTGATTCCATTATTGCTCGCCTAATTGGATTCCACCGCGTGATCGCGGCCTGCAACGTCTACAAACCCGCGGCCGACCAAACCAATTTGGGCATTCCTACGGATACGTGGCCGGTGGATCCGTCGCCGATCTATAGATCACTCGACCCGGCTACCTGATGGCTCGCCAGCCTGAATTTTCGGCCGATCTCTGATCGTGCAAAAGCCGTCTCGGTATTCCGGCTGCTTCGCTGCTAGGCAGAAACTCAATTTCCGAGGGTGGCATCGGTTCAGGGGTTTCATTTCGTTCGGAGAAACATTATGGATCTATCGCTATTTGTCGCGACCCGATATATCGTTATTTTAGGCGTCTGTGTTTTTCAAGAGTCGATTTGAATCGAACGTCGAGTTATTAGGTTGTCCGAAAAGTTTCTTTCCTTTTATGAGGAAATAATAGACGCACAATGTTTTTTCTTTTATATTATTTTGTCGAATTACGTAGGTCCGTTTTGTTCTGTTCAGATAAACACCGCGACATTTCACAGACTTAGTTTCACGTTTGTACGAAGTTGCACTGTTGTAAAAAACACGTTTGCGAAAGAAGGACACTTTCCGGACAACCTATATTTAGCAACTTATCGCGCGTGGGCAGTAAAATTTTGTCCAACGGTTCGGTAAAACGATTCAGTCGAGTAAATTCGTTTCGTTCAATTTTTCTAGTCGAGTAGGCTATCTCAAACCATTCGCTGTTATCTGGCTGAACCTGTAGTTCAACTCTACCAATTCCTACGCAGTGATAGTTTGCGAGACACTTTCCATACAGTAAATCGTTTAACAGTAAGTGGCTACCGCTACCTGTCTCAATTAATTGGACGTGCTCCAAAGAGCCTAGAGAATCGGTAGTTTGTCTTCGATTTAAAAATTGTTATGCTCGATAATTATAATATCGCATAATTATATTTCCCAGTTTCTTTTAGTATTCCGTACGTTTTATTGGTTCTTTTACTTTGTTACATATTCCATATTTTGTACGTTTGTAAAGAGACAACAACGTTTCAAAATCAAGGATTTTGTTTCGGAAGAGAAAACACTCGAAATGTTTGCAAATTTGTTTTCTGCAGTAGCTTCTTTTCCTTCCTTGCATCGATATAAAGAACATAAAAGGTAACATCGTCGCTGGAACAAGATCGGTAGAGCGCGAAAGGGTCGATTCTATCTACGAAGATTTTATCGTTTTCCCTCTTTGAATAAAAACAAATCGAATTAGAATTTAGCCGACCTGTTAATCAACTACGACAAGGAAACTCTGTCGAAGCACTTGGTTTATTAACCCCAGACAAAATGTAACTGGACGTTTCCAAAAGCACAGGTTCCCGTTTTATTAATCTCTCTTCCCCTGAAACTCACTTTCACCGAAAAAGACCAGTTCGAGCACTAGAAACGCGAGTGCCGAGCATGATTAATCGCGTCTCTCGACAAATAAACCTGTTCAACCTGCAGAGATGCAAAAGAAACCCGAAAGACGTGTTTTAATCGGTATCACGAGGAAACTGTCGAAATCACTACAACGTTGATTACATGCCATGATTCGGAGGAATGGCACGTAAATGTTGCAAGAAAGTGAAAATTAAAAAGCACACAAAGTTTTTATTCTTTTATGGAATCGTAAGCGTTGTAAATTGAAATCGATTATCAACCAATCCAGTTCGTACTATCGACTTTAATCGTCGTTCGCGGCTATTCCTTTACTCGTTAACGTGAAATCTTTCATGTCAATCGTAACAACGATATTTATTATATCTTGTTATAATCTTGTTATAACCCGATGGTAAATCTAAATCGTTCGTCAAACAATTTAATTCGTATTCGTTCAAATTAACAGTCGCTCGCGAGTATTTCTCTGCTTCACCGACGTGAAATGTTTAATACCAATCGCAACAGTGATACGCAAAGTGCGAATGCTCGCACATTTATGGAAAGTTAAAAAATGCATCGAATACACATAATATGGGAAAATACGGCGTTACGAAATATATTCGCAAGATCGTTGCCTGTATCGCATCGTTTACGTGCTAATTAATTAGATTCAAGTATTAGGTTTAATAATATCAGAAGATATTATTAAAGTTAAAGTAGATAGATCTATATAATTATGTCTCTATCTGAATAAAAATCAACATTAATTCTGGCGAAAATACCTATATATATTAAGTTGTCCAAAAAGATTCTTTCATTTTATGCGCAATGTTTTTTGTTTTATATTATTTGTCGAATTACGCACGATCCATTTTGTTCTGTTGAAATAAACACCGCGACATTTCACAGACTTGGTTTCACATTTGTACGAAGGTGCGCCGTTGTAAAAAACACGTATGCGAAAGAAAAACACTTTCCGGACAACCAAATATATGAAACATTTTGATATTACGAGAATGAAAAGTTACAATATCACGAGGATTTCTTAATTAAGTTGCATCTTGACGAAAATAAGCCAACATTCGCAAGAAGCGGTGGCAAAACGAATACGAAGCACAGAATCGAGTTGCCGCGGGTGCGTGCGTGCACGTGGGTGGCAATCAGCTTGTGCAGGCCCATTGTGAACGCACGTTCGTCGTTAATTAAGACCCATCTCCGCGAGATCCAGCTGAACCAGTGGACGATTCGGACGGACGGCCAATAAAAGGGAAAAATCAGCGAGATTCCTTCTTTATCGCGACATCTTCGCGGAATCGATCGATCTTCCTTCGATCAACAGAATTCAAACCGAACCACTCGTAAATTTCATTCTTCCGTTCTTCTTCCTTTTTGCTTCTTCTCTTTCTTTTTATATTGATATTAATTTTGTGACTTTGCGAGGGTTTAGAAAAATCAAATCGAATCGAATGAAATTTTGACACTCGTGACCAGACTCGACTTTAATTTTCGTAGAAAATTTGTGCAAGATTGCACAGAATGCACACAATGCGTAAAATATCCAAAGTATAGTGCTTTCTACGACGTTTGGTAGATGAAACAATTTTCTACCGACGTTCTACATTTTTAATTACATTCTGAAATAATATGAGTTTGCTTAAAAATCCGCGGTCTACTTACGGCAACGCTGGTAGCTCTGATCCTCTGCGATGCTCGTGATGGAGATCGCAGGGAGCAAGTTTGAAACGCTCGCAAGCGGAACGTAATTTTAATAATTAATTTCTCGGGACCAATTATTGTCACGACTGATTATCGAGATTATATTCTTTCGTTATTCGTGCAGTTATTTTAACGCTTTCGATCGTTTCGTCGGCGCATTAACGATAATGTCGGCGCAGCGAGTTTTTTCGCGGTTAATGCTAAGAGCCAGAACGTCCAAGGACCTCGCCGTTACTTTGCATGAAATGATAATAACTCGATAATGATAATATACTGTGAAAATGGATAACCATCGTGATACGACTATATCGAAATCTTCCTGATTTCCGAGAAACACAGAAGACGGAGGCGCGAAACGAACAGTAACGTTAATAGTAACTAAAACTGCAAGGTTAATTGCCTGTCATCTGGAGAACTCTGTAATCCCGAAGGAAAGAAGAACGTTCGCATTCAATGACATCCGATGCAATTAACGATGCAATACGATGCACGATACTTGAAAGAAAATTAATTAGAATGGCTGGTTTTTAAGTAACGTCGGAGTAGAATAGAAGAGAATAGTTTTCACGGTGACATTGTCGGAGAGAAGAAACGCGCGAAGGAAGTAGCCGCGATGGTGGTGGTTCGAAGAACCCGTAAAGGTGATTTGTTCGGCTATTAACGAAACGAGGATGGCACGGACGTTAATGGAAAATTATCGACAGTTAGGAGGCTCGATGCACCGTTACGACTGCCGAACGTCGTAAATAACAGTCGATTATACGCTTGAAAATACCTTAGAGGCGTGTTAGTTTCTTGCTGCGTACCGAGTCAGCTTTAACCCGGTACAATGCGTCCAGCGATTTCCAACATTTTTCAACCAGTTGAATCTCTTTAAAACGCATATCCCCTCCATTTATCGTTTCCTAGCGAACCAGCGGGAGAGGATCTCCGAAACTTCCAACTCTGTTCAGAGAGGAGCATGTTCGTGCCTTCTTTGACAAAGAGAAAATAAAATTAACGTGGCGAAAGCTCTACAAAATATCATATCTCTTCCTCGAAAGAAAAGAAAAGAAGAATAAGACAACGTCGGCTCTAAAAGGTATTTCGCCCCTTCCTTCGCAGAAGCGGACAATCTCATTCTGTCGTCGATAGGAAGGAAAAAGGGAAATTAGGACAACGAGAGTTCTGCTGGTGCCGAGAAATGAAATTCTCTATCCATCCATACCGACTAGTAAGAGAATAGAAGAGGAACATCGAGTGCGCTGGTAATCCCGATCTTGGTAAACGCGAAACACGAAATTTCCCATTTCCATGAAAAACGGAGACGCGATGTGAACGGAAGGAGATTCGACTATCGACGATCCGCACCTTCTCGTTGGACGCGTGGAACGAAACATTCCAACGTTGTGAAAAAGAGGTGGAAAAGAATGGAGAATTGGTACATCGAAGGGTCTTCAATCGGTGACTGAGACAACCGGCGAAGAAATAAGAAAGAAAGGAGAGAGAAAGGGGGAGAAGAAAAGAGAGGCAGAGAACAGTGGCAACGTCCCTGAATGAGAAAGCGGTTCGATGCACTTGCACCGTTCTCTCTCCTCCTCCTCCTCCTCCTCCTCCTCCGCTTCTCTACTCCGCCTTCTGTGCGGACGTGTTGCAACACGAAGAGAACCAGTGTACAGGAGGCAGGATAATGCCAGGACCGTGTATGCTACGTGGACAAGAAGAGGGAAACGCGGCCAGGGAAGATCGCAGCGATTCGAAAGCCCTCCCAGGTGCCAGGCTTTTTGCCAGTTTCATTCGTCTGCCGCTTCGATTTTCTTCCTCCTACCTACATGTCCGTCTATCCGAATGTCTCTTCTGCCTCCGTTCTTCTGTGGGAGGAGGATATTGGAACCGGGAGAATATCATCTATAGAAACGCTGGAAAAAACGCCACACGAGGTCTGCAGAGATTGCGTTTCTTTGGCGTTCCGGTTTGTCGATTGACGTGTGCTTGATTGTTTGGTCGTTAATGGACACTGGGTAGGTTTTTTAACCCCTTAATGTACAATTTTTCTCGCACTCATCGTTCAAAGATGTACGACTTTTGTCTTAGCGAAATCGCCTCTTCATATCAATACAAATATATATTTCTCGATCTTTGCTACAAATATCGTAATATATTTGTTTGTAGTTCTGGCGCTATACCTTTCTGTATTTTCAATGCAATACGGGTAAAACGCAATTAACGGGTTGAAAGCTATACGAGCGAATGAAGAATTCAAAGAATCGAGCGAGAACGTAAAGGAACTAGAGAGTAAGAAAATTCGAAGTCTAAACGAACAATCGAAAGTGCAAGCACGTGTAAGATATGAACAAGTAGGCTGAAGTTATTATATTAGTGTTAAGAATAGAACACACACGAAGACCAAACGTTTTGAGAATGTAATCGAGTAACTAGAGAAGCGATCAATGTCACATCGCTGCGAACAAAGTTGTCATAGTCCGCGGTTGTCCCAGACTACCTTAATCGTGCCATCGCGACACGTGTCCGATCAATAGATCGCCAACTCCTCCTCCACCGTGCGCCAAGTTCCGTCAACTGCAAATCGACGAAAGAAATTTTTTCACCATCGAAGCTTCCTCTTTTCCATCTAAACCATCTCGAAGGAACGTATCCTTCGTCGTCGTACGATGAAACGTGCTCGTCGATCGAAACGAGCGTAAAGTACTCTGACGTGCACGTGAAGGAAATCTGGCACGGAGGAAAATGACGGGCGAAGCGCATCGATTATCCGTGATTTCTGAAACGATTCGATCTGTCAAACTACAGAGTCTCGAAACCGCTACGAGTCATTCCACTTAAGCGGGTAACGACGAGCAATCAGGATGGTTGATCGCGACGTCGCGCGGCTATCCGCGTTATTATCAATAAGTTCGTCTCGAGAAGCAATTCGAGCTCAACTCTGACGACGTTTATGTCGCGGACCCTCGTCAATCATTATTTACCGGCGGCTAACACTGCCCCGTTGTTTGCCTTCGATTCCTCTCTACTTCGCGAATCAGACTCGAGACAACGAGCTGCTGTCTTGTCTGCGATTGGCCAAAGAAATAAATATCTCGTTGGAAAGAATCGATGAAATAAAATACTCTGATACGCAGATACATCGCCGGCTATTAAATATTTAGACACGTTGTGACGTCAACCTAAATCGAACAATAATAGAAATTATAACGGAAATTGCTGTATTTCCACTGCTTCTGCTTTTTCGTTATTTCGTCGTTGTTGGAATACAACGATATTACACACATAGGCACAAATAATCTTATACAGACACTTACACAGGCATTTGAACAGGACACCTACACAGGTCATACTCGCTACTGTATAGGGAGTGGGGTTCAAAATCTTTAAGGGACCATGGGTCGCGGCCTACAGTCAGTCTGAGAGTAACTAGCTGACTGTCAACGATCCATAAATTATTTACCTGCGCACTTTGTTAATTATACCATATCATTCACTTATATTTTAAATACATTTGGTTCTGTAATTCTGTTTAATAAATATCACGTAATATTATTTCAACATAAACATTGTGTCTTTCAGTCGTTAATCTGTAAACTCATTGGTATCTCGTGCGTGTCTTGTAACATGGAATACCAAATAAAGTAAAATTCGTTGGAGTTTTGCAACGATTAAAACGAGTAGGTGCGCTAATATTTATGGCCGACAGCGTACATAGTGTGTCATCGCGATGGCGATAGATAGCGGATTTTGAATTTTTCCTGCCGTCTCGTCGTTAATTCTCACAGCGTGTATTCCTCTGCGCACTTTTTTCAACGCTTTCGCAATTGGTGTCACGTAACTTTGACCAGCAGTAATTACGATGTAGCAATTACAAAGACTACAAGTCGCGAAATCATTGCGAAATTAAACAGCAGTTTGCGGAACGGCGAGAAAAAGTAGAGGTGCGTTATGAATGCTTCGAGAATATAAACTTAAAGGGAAACGCGACAGAATCGAAGGACGTGTAAGTTTTAAGAATTCGAAAAATCGAGAGAACTGCGTAACGCTCTCTCGTACCAAAATAGGAATCCTGAGTCTCTCGAATTTCTTTTTTCTCTTTTCGATAACGCGACGTGAATCGACGATCGACGATGGATTATCGACGAGTAAAACATATTCGAGGAATTCGCAAGTGATATCGATCGTAACAAACGGAAGATTGGAGCATATTTTTGATGAAGTATATTTCTAGGTAAAACTATAGAAACTTACCCGGCAACGGGAGTCATTTTCATCGCGAGCGCCCTGCTGATACAAAATCCGGCACCGCCCGTAGCGAACCAGAATTTCACCTTTTGCTGGAACAGAAAACCCACACCATCCATGTTAATTGATCACGGAATAGATACTAATGCTTAAAAATTCAACATCGTGATCGATCGTCCGCGAGACAGCCGATCGATCGTTGCCACGGACCGATAATCGTGGATGACTTATCGGATTGGGGCCACGATCGATTACACCTCGACGTATCGATACGCGTTCTTGCTTTGGGACAAATTATGGTCAAGCTATATGCTAACGGTTACGACCCGAGATCTTTGATTGGAATTGATTGACGTACGATCAAGAAATAAATTTCGTTTCTTTTTTTCGCGTGGACAAAAGGTTGAGGTGAGGTGACAGGTACGATCGAAGCATCCGATTATCTTTTACATTTCTTCTATAGGAATTATCGATAAAATAAATTTTTAAACGATAAATTTCGACGTTCCTCGGTGAGTCAGGATTTTTAAACATTCCTACTGTTCGTATCTTAGAATTCTCGATCGTAAATAGAATTTTTATGTGTTTAGAGGAAATTCGAAGACGCAAAAATGCACGAAATGTATAAGATAAAAAGAAATAAATTATTAATTAGCTTAGCAGGAAGGCAAATTTCAATGTCGCTTCCTTTTGATCGCGTATTCACAGCCTAATTATCAATTTCTCGATACAGACATAAAAATAGCAAGTCGTCTCCTTTGGTGAATATTCGTTTCCGTAATGGGAAAGATCTTTCGCTCGAGACGATAGAAGGGCGCAGCTTCGCAAAGGTGAAAGAAAAAGAAGAAGAATCGGTCCGATCGAAGTTTGCGAAATTGTCAGCGGAAGAGCGGGACGAAAGGAAGAGGCAAGGGAAGCGGAGAAAGGTGTTTTCGATCGGGCACCTCCCAACGACCTGGAAAATCGTCGCAAGAAAACCTCGCTTATACTCTGACCACGTGTCGAATAGACCTCGACTATTCTGCGCACCAAAGGCACTCCAATTTCTATCTCTATCGCGATAAATCGTCTATTTAGAAACGAGGGAACTATGCGTGTAAAACTAAAAGAACGCAAACTTCGTATACATTTAATCGATATTTAATTTTCGAGAAACCAAGCAGAGCTGATCAACTTCCCTTCCATGTACGAGCCATATTCTTAGAGTCGATAAATTGGAACGTAAAGGAACGCGATGGCGTTGCGAACTTCTCAAATATTTACTTTGAAACTCACGATTATTCGTGTCAGCCGCTTGCGACAAATAAATTGATGAATACAAATCGCTTGTTTGTTTCGGAAGTTAGACGTTATCCGCGTAATTAGATGGTAAAATTAAAAACTTTACGAACAGCGGAGTGGATCGATCTGGCTGCCGAACTCGATGCTATAGCTCGATCGTAGAAAACGACGTCTAAAAGAAATTTGAATCAAGTTCGAAAAATCTAATACCAAGCAGATAAATTTACGAATGTAAATCGCTCCTTTCTTTTCATTCTTTTTTCCTTTCTTTTTTCGCGCGACTAGATAACAAAGTTGGAATAACAATAGAACTGAAGTTGATCAATTTAGTTTCTAAACACGTACGTTTCCATCGTTGGAAATAACACTCGCGATGAATTTTAATTAAATCTCGAAAAAAATCTACGATATACATATGTATCTAAAGCTTTACTCGAAAAGCATAAAGAAATTTCATAAGTATTATATAACTTTTTTCTTCGAATTTATTTCTTCGAATTCCTATCGACATATAGCAAAGTTAAAAAGTAGACAAGACGTTTTTTTTCGAATTGCTCAAGAACATACTCGCGAGAAATCGCGAAGAAATCGAGCGTGTCGAGGCGATCTCCTCGCGATCATAGCCGCAGGCCATTAAAGCCAGACTCCTAGGAGTCCTGGACTCTCTATCCATGCCAGCGATACTATCTCGCCGCCGGTCTAGAACTCGTGCTCCTTTCCTCATAGGCTAGGCGTGGTACATGACGAACAACCGTGAACCGAGGCATGCTGCACGTGCGTACCTACCAATGAAACCGGTCTCCCGGTGCTCAAAAAACACGACAATACTCCCGTACACCGTTTAGTACGCGGGTCGCCCGGCTAGAGCTATGAATATTCGCCGGCAGAAACAATCCCATGAAAATTGCTCGCTAAAAGCTACAACGGTCGTTTCTCGAGCCACGAACTAGAACAGAGGACTCGTAATAATTCGAATAGACTTTGAATAGAATTTGAATCTAATAATTCCAAGTACTTCGATTCTTCTCAAGGCGCTTCTTGTCGAAGGAAATCGCGAACAAAATTGCGAAAATTCGTAGGTTTTTCAAAAGATTTCAAAGATTTTTCTGCGGATTATTTGGAATTAAAGGTATGATGGCGTGTCGTTGTAGGTTTTCGCTAAAAGTCGAATCGTAGATTTTTAAACAGGAAGAAGCGCGCGGGAAACGTCTGTATTTCCGTCCGCGATCGCACGAAGAATCGACGAAATTCCACGTCAACGTGGAACAGCTGCTACGAAATTTCTATCTAAAACTTGACCGACTCGTACAAGGTTTCTGCGAAAGTTGAAGCTTCTCGAAAATCCCGCGAGCCAGATATAAAGATCGTCTAAATAAAAAAGTAAAGAGAAAATCGGTCGTTCGGCAATTTCCAGCGATATCCAATTAAATCTCAAAAGACCGTGTTCCAGCGGGTTAACAAACCTCGAGAGACTGCAAAAGCTGAGTTTAATATGGCGGACGGTTATAATCTGCGGCATAATTTTCGCAAATGCCCCAAGGAACGTCGATCGAACGTAAGCCCGTGGTGGATGTTAATTGCTCGTTGGTCGGATAACGGCGGCGCGAATAAAGCATCGGATCGGTTCGGTGGTCAGGTGAATCGGCTGTGCCAACAGCCATCGTATGACAAGGCGGAGGAAACGGATGGGACTTCACGGACACATTAGATATACACCGGCGATTGGACAAACCCGATAACATCCTTCCCTCCGCGATCTGCTCTTTCTTTCTTCCCTTCGAGATCCCATTTGAATAACAGGAGGAGAAAGAAGTCACGAGAACCCGCGAAGACTCGCGTGGAATCCCGGGGTCAAGTCGCCACCGAACGCGCAGCACCGAAGCTAACACGGACCATTCTTCTCTTTGTTTTCTCTTATTTAACGTGCTTGTACCGGAGGTTAGCTTTGGGTTAAGCTTCAGTTAGGTTCGAGCCTAACAAGTTGTCGAATTTTCTTCAACCCTCGAACGTTCGCCGTATCTTCGAGCTTTCCGCTACGGTCGGTCCGCGCTGATTTCGTCATCGAGCCAGTACTCGCGCGCTTTTCCGCTATTTCGACGTTTCCATACTTTAGCGACAACGAACTAATACAATACAACGATATATTTATACGCACGGTGATTCATAAGTCGCCTTCCCATTTAAAAGTTGCATCGCATTTTCTTTATTACACGTCGCAATGTAAATTTTCGCTTCGAATTTATGGATTACCCTCGGCTCGCCGTGACAATTACAGATCTCGCCGATTTACATTTTACGGCGTACAGTCTCGAGAGTGAAATGGTTGAAATGGAGGATAGTTCACGGGAATAAATATTAATGCAAAGGTTAATAAATATGAAAATGCAAGGAACGTTTCTTCGATTGGAAAGTGGAACACGGTCGTTAATTTCCGAAGAACCGATTCATTCGGTCGATTTCCATTATCTCGTTCGAGGTTAATCACTGACCGCGTTCGTGTCTGTCATTCGAGCCAGTTTTTGCTCGCGAGCTGATCGAACTACGCGACACGACGCAAGGTGATTGGAAGTTGGCTAATTAAAGCCAGCTTTTACGCCGACCGCGTATAAACTGTTATGCGCTACTCGAAGATGGATGATGTTATTAGCATACAGGATGGAGCTATCGGCTTGACGGTTTCAGTAATGGTTTTCTTCATACAGTGTCGTGTTCCCTCACTCGTCGCATAAATTCCGAGATACATCGATTCCGCCCGGAGTTAATGAAGGAAACGACCGCCACTCAGCGGTAGTCTCTGATACAATTCAACGATAATTTTATCCTTTACGATAATTAGTTCTCGCTAAAATTCCGTTTGTTCGAGGCAGAAAATTCCGATAAATGCCGGATTAAACGAACTCCCGCTCGTTCGATTCACCGCTCACGCATTTGAACGTGAATT
Source organism: Bombus breviceps (assembly GCA_014825925.1). NCBI lineage: Eukaryota > Metazoa > Arthropoda > Insecta > Hymenoptera > Apidae > Bombus > Bombus breviceps. The sequence continues at coordinate 7,798,769 of CM026189.1, read as the reverse complement.
CCAAAAAAGTATACAAATTATTACTTGCCCAACGAGTTCCTAGAATAAATGAAATTTTACTTCACGGGAATTAACGTACTCTGAGTTGTCCAGAAGCCTGAATCAACCCCACACGCTGATGAACCTTATAAACCAAAATCTATAGAAGATTGACGATTAGAAACACGACCTTTTTTAATTTCCCTTGCGATAAATAAATTTGTGACTTGGTCGATTTAGCTTCTGAGACTCGTATGAAAGCCAGTCACAGAAAGTACTTGCCCCCTGACAAGTTCGTACAAATGGAATTCCACCTTGCTCCTTCTTTTACGCTATGCGGTGTCGCAGACGTCAACTAAAGAAATCCAAATATTTCAGAAACATGCCACTTCGAGTAACGCGTAAATAAAATAAAAATTTCCATCGGACGATAGGAAAGTGGCAAGCCCAAACTCCAAAGATCGCGTAACGTGTTCCAAACGATGCACACCCCTGTCGTTCCGAACGGTCGTCAACGAGACGCGAAACCTCTTCATCGAAAGCTGTTTCGGCGAGAGAAGGAAGAAAATGGGAAAGAAGAAGAAAGAGGGAAGACAGCACCTGGCTGTCGATCGGTTTTAATTATTCGCGAGCCACCCGGCTGTGCAATCCTTGGGATCTCGAGAAATCGCAGAACGGGCGGTCCGGCTCGACCTGACGTTAGCTACAGATCGCCGGCCAAGATTGCGCCTGGCCCGCTCCCCTGACTAATTACATTCCGAAGGTTTGCTTCGAAGGGGGTTGATGCGTGCTCTCCGCTCCCCCAGGGAAACCGATTATACCATCCATACGATCCTATATCCAATTACGTAGCGACGATTGCCAGCGATCCAGAGATAAAATCACCGACTTGATTGGCCAGTTCCACGACTCGGCCTTCTACCTTCTTCCCCTTATCGTCATCCCTTTGAGCCGGACAGGGGAATTTTCGGACCCATTGCTTCGATTAGTAGCGATCGATGGTAGAAACACGGGAAAGTCGTAAAATCGGTGTCAGGTAATACGTGTGTCGGACCTTTGGTACGAGAATGGAGAGAAATTTGAGGGAACCTGGACTTGGAAACTCGATTTGGGTTGCGTTAAGCGTGCCTTGAATCTTCTTTAAGGGTCTTTTGCTTTTTCCTTGATCGAATCAAGACTGCTCGCTCTTAAAATTCTCCTCGCTGTTCTGCTCGCTTTTTCTGCTTCTTCGCCGTTGTACCTCTTCAGGTATCTGGTTTTTCGGAATGCTTTATTTATAAGACGCGTGCGATACACGAAAGGTAACGGGACTGTATGGAATACTAAAAGACAAACTATCTATATATTGTAACCCTGCATGGTTACTCGAATTTTTATATTCTAGTCTCGTTGTTGCTTCAACGAACGAGAAGATATTTTTAGGAAACCGCTGGTGTAAGATTGGAACAGAGATATTCCTGTGTAATGGTAACGATTCTTTCATGTTTTTATCCTTTTTGTACTTAAGAAACTTTTCAGTAATAGCAAAACGTGACTGGGTCAGAAATGAGCAGAAGAACATCCACTTCGGTTCATATAGATCCGAGGAGAACATGGTCATTTTATTAGCCATAGTTACCCTGTTATACATATCCTATGGTATATAAAACAACCAATCATGAGAAACTGAATAGGAAGAGCTAAATTGTCCTAATTAACGCACCCTTACAAATTATTCCTCATAAGCGTTGAAAATTACTAATTCTTATGGAATTTTTCCAACAAACGTAATTTATACACAACTAGAGACTCGCTAATTAACAACGGCAAGAAACGAATGTTCGCCCATCAGACCGATAAAAATCGACAAACCCTCGAAACGTAGCAAGAATCGAAATCTGAACAAGCAAAGCGCATTAAACGACCAACGAACATAAATCCTTTCGACATTTCCATCCACCTGAAAACTGTTCCAACAAAGATCTCGAAGATCCTAATGGATTCGTCGAACGGCGTGAAACATCGTTTAACGCTCCATCGGCTTACTGCGTGATTAAGAGATCGACGAAAATCGGATGGCGAACAAAAGAGCAAAGGGGCGAGGCGCAGAAAAACGAGGAAAAAGAGGCTGGCCGAGCAGATCGGTATTAACGAGATGAAATATAGATCGTCGTGTAAACAGCAGCCGGTCGTAAAGGCGTTAATTAGCGGTGAACGAGTCCCAATCCGGAAACCGGTAATCGAACGACCATGAACGGGCCGGGTCGAGACGTCTTCCGAGCCCTCGAGTGGCAGAGCTCGTAAAACGAGGCCCCAAATGACACTGTTGCTAATATCTGATGGAGTGTGGGTGGCTGCCGGTTGGTATATTAGGACTAATGAACAGATTAGAGGCCCCGATATCTCTCGACGAACCTAACCGCGCGGATACGCGCGACTTCGTACTGCAGGGACGAAGCAGCGCGCGTCGAGAAACGAAGAAACTTGGATGAAGTTCGTGTCGTTTGTTACGTTAACCTGTTCACCGAGGGGTTTGTGACAACGACCATACCCAAATCCACGCCATTCCGTACCTGACAGCGAACCGTTAGGTTTTGACACGACCTTTGCACATGGCACAACATTACACTTTCCCCATTACGTGGGGCAATCAGGATCCTCCCCTTGCCCCTCAACACCTACAAACGCAACATATAAAAACTGCAAGCATTCGACCACGAGACTAGTCTTGTGTCTTGTGTACAGTTTGACCGTGATTTGAACAACTACTTTAACTTCGTTACTTCATTCTAATATTACACTTGATCATTTTCGTGAATAAAAGCCTAAAAAATTCTAAAAGCACAGTCAAGTTAAGTTATTGCTCAGCTACTCTTGTTTTATCATTAATTTTACAAATTCGTCGCTCGAATTCCTAATGCCTGGCGTATAGCGTGCCGTGGGTAATTATACAGTCAATTATATTTCCTGCGCGTTATTTCTTCGAGAAGGAATTCCGAGGAATCATCGATCGTGTCAGGATATGTTAAGCGAAATTGTTCTCGCAATGGGTAAATTGAACGATATAGAATATCAGCGGGATGTTGCGTTACGGTGAATTATTGTGTCTCGTAACTGAAGTAGAAGACTAAAAGACATTTGGATTACGATTTCATGAAATACATGTAAAGAAATGGATGTAATCGTAAGGTTACGATAAGCCATTAGTTCGTTCTTAATGAGTTAATATGATATTCACATACGCAGAAATTAAAACTGATTTAAATCGAATGGATTTGCCGCGCTGTTTCTGATTAAGGAATCCGATCCGATCGATCAAAGAACAGGAAAAAACACGGTTTCGAGGTTCAACGTTAGAAAATACAATGGAAAGTTCCGTTTCGAGGAATACGAGAAATGCTGAGAGATTTTCAACGTTCGACAACCATTTGCAACGTACGATGCGATCGCCTTTATGGAGAAAAATCTGAAATATTCCGTCACGTTGCGCTCCATTACGCGCCACGTAAGAGAAATCTTTACGCGAGACAGCCAATAAAATCGCAAGGACTGAACGAGGAAGAAGCAACCTGGCAGGAAGGAATTCCTCTGATCTTCGCTACAGCATCGATAGCAAACGTGCGCCGCTATCCGCTGGAATATTAATGAACGATAATTGCGGACAAGCGGCGTCAATTTGCATGCGTGTCCACGTGCTGGTCGAACGACGGTCGTCGATATCCGTGAGCCAAATAAAAACGGTTAAAATGAACAGAGAAAATAAGACGAGGGGAAAGAAATTAAGCAGAAAACGAGCGGCTAGAATCGCAAGACTCCTGCACCGGATACGCTCTTGCAAAAGGAACATCTCGCCGCGAGATATAAGACCTCGGGTATAATAATATCGAAGTAATGGAGGCAACGTACGTGGCGGAGGAACCGGCCGCCTCCCCACCCGGCAAAGGATACGCGTGTTTTCCATGGCGCGGCTATGGGGGCCGTCATGGGGTCACGAGCACGTCTTCGAACTGGCTGTGGTCACGCCGCGAAGTACTCGAAACTTCGCTTCACCTGTTCTCCTCTGGCCGACGCCTCACTCCTTTCGTTTCGTTTTAATACGATTACTGCGATACAGTCATATCTATAGCATAGCGCGATCAAGCGATAAATAATTAAATACAAGTTGTTAATACGAGCGATAGATCATTGACAAGATAATCGTAGAATGGGTGATAGGAGACTATACGTTTGATTCGCACGAAGCGCTCTTTTATAGCGCAGTTGGCGAGAGATAAATAGGCGGAAGAAGAGGTCGACAGATTTTTGCGAAGAACGCGAACGAACGCAGCTCGAACACACATCGCATTTTCTTTTTATCCTGTGTTTCATAGGCACACGCTTCTACCTTTCTGCCTAATAAATCACATTTGTACCAGTGCTTCTACTCGCGGAAGATCCTACGGTATTGTTGATCGAGTATAAATTAATTAAAGTATACAGATACGAGCGCGCATACCGCAGCGGTTAGATTTATTACGCTTTCGGTTAACTGTCAGCGTTTGATATTCTGTGTTATTGCATAACATTGTTATGTTGTGCCATATGTTGCCAAAATTTTGGGCGATAAAACGCATTGGAGAATAATAGAAAAAGTTACGGTATATTGAATTTTAGGATATAAACGCTTCTGAAAAAAAATAAAAAAGAGAAAGAGAAGGAAGTTATGGTATAGCGAAGGGTATGGAGCGCAGGCGGAGAGGCGACCCTAATCGAGACACGCTTCCGGGTTTGCTTGTCAGCGGCTGCTTAGTCGGAGCAATTGTCGAGATGCACGGATCGGCCGATTGGCCGGTAACGGCCAGTTACGCGGGGCGTTTTAACGCGCCGCCGAGTAACGGCACCAAAGATTAAATTCCTAGCCGCATGGGGAGGAAAGGTGTGGTGTCGATTGATATACGGACCCGTGAACGCGATACGCTCAGACTTTGTGCGCCCTACGATTTAACACGTTCGATGGATAATAGTTGAGAGAATTTCTGAGGTTTGGCAGCTGCATGTTCGGTTGAAGCTAGGAATTCGAGAAAATTCGAAAATTCACGAACTATAGCGAGACTAAGAGTTAGACGATTTCAGAGTATTCTCAGAGAGGTTCTTGATTATAGATTCTCGGCACTCGAGTTTCAGATATCGAGAATTTTTTAGTGCGATAGCCTGAAAATCGTAGAGAGTCCAAACATTTCATATCTCACGGCTTCGAATTCTAAGCTACGATACACGAAGCTTCCATCACTTTTTTGGTCCGATTTGATGAATGCTTCTGTTGAATGTAGCCTAATATCTTTTTTTGGGGGGGGGGGAGGTTACCACAACAGATTCAAAAAAGCTTCTGCCTTTGTTATTACGTTAAATATTTTGCAAATGTCGTTTTATTCTTGGAGATCATTCGACCAAGTTTTGCTACAAATGGCACACTGTGATCTTCCTTGTCCATTAATTACAACAAAAACTCTCTTTCTCTGCACTCACGACGAGTTCCGTTATATAAAGTGCACATATACGATAAAAGAAACGAGAAGCACGGTGATCCACCGATGTATAATTACGAGCCAACAACCGATCGCGACCATAGTAATCACCGCTATCGTCTTTCAACTTCTATCTTACGCCTGTATATATATATATACATGCATGAATAACGCAATATGGGTCTATGTGTAAAGACGCATGATGCATACAACGCATGTATATAAATGTTGGAATTTTGCATCGATCAGATATCAAATACCAAAGAACGAATGTGAGACGTACGACAATTAGTGGATAAGTAGAAGCATAAATATTATATTTCGTCAAATAGTATTCTTATTTATGTAAAAGCAAGTCTTGATTGACTAGTAATATAAGTATACTGCGCGATAAAACAGCGACTCCCCCTTAAAATCGAGAAATTTCTGCTCTGTGAGGAATTTCCTCCTGGTTCGGATCCCTTGTTCGAAGTATCTGATAATACGAGAATCTGAACGTAGTAGGATCTCCTTGTATATAAATATACACGTAGAAAAGGTATACGTTATATTCATAATGTACGATTTTCATATATATATACGTTATAGTTGCATTGTATAATACATATAAGTATACCATAATGTACTATATGTGACGTACATTGTATGTAATGTAACATACCATAATATAGTATCGTAATGAATGTAACAATATTCTATATTATTATTCTATATTAAAATATTATATATATATAATAAAAAACTGCATTCATTCGTCCGACTAAAAGTAACGATCGCGAAAATCGACGAACGTCGACGATTTTCCTGCTGAGCTGGTCGACCGAAGTTTCGTCTCAACAAGAATGTGATCGGTTAAAACGAGACCGGATAGCCGACCAGAGTGTACCGTGTGTGGAAATGCGGCGGATCGACAGCTCGTAAGACAGAGGCAGTTACAGAGTCTGAGCTGGAATGAACGATGTAACTGTAAAAGAGAATGTCGAAGTGCCATACAGAGTGAGAGAATTTAAGAAGTCGAAAAGTTTCAGAATCTAAGGCTGTACGAACTTAAGAGAGTCAGTTGGAAGTCTGAGAACACATAGAATTGCAAAAACCAGGCATCGCGTGGTAAGGATATCATGCAAAGAACCGACGCTTCCTTGTTCGCGAAAGCCAATCTGCCTCTTATCTGCAATTCTATGCCGGGAAAAGAGCAATCTTCCGATCTAATTAGCTGTTCCGTTGGCCATTGTCGGCCAGCATTTTCCAGCGGGAACGCGCGTCGGCCTCAGTTTTCACGCAGACCGGGCAAAAGGCTCTGCGATGCACGCGGTCGTTACGGGTCACGCGAACGCAATCCCGTCGCATTCAAACCGAACAATACGTCTTCTAATTACGCCGGTGGTTCGTTAAAATCACCGAGAACACTGGCCGTATACACTGCACGAAACGTTGTTTGTCTACGCTACCGCTGAAAAATGTATGGACGTTTGCTTATTTTTAATGGATCGCAGATAGGAAGATTCAGGACGACTTTATTCTTTATCAGAGCTGTCGTGGAATATCACGACAAAATTGAATTAAGTCAACATGGGATAAGAAGAAGACTGGTATCTAGAAGCGTCAAGCGATTGCATTATGGAGGAGCTGTGTTTATTTTTAAACGCTTTATTACGATCCGGCTGTCAAGATATAGATAGGATAAAATTGACGACTTTAATCGTAAATTATTTGAGATTGTTTCTAATATTAAGATCAAGTCGCATATACATTTGTAGCGACGCTCGACATCGAACTTGTAACCGCGAAGCGTTAATTGTAATCGCGAGCTCTACGCAAAGTGTACATCGAGAGTATTTGTTAATAAATATATCGTTAACTATACTGTAGTTTTTTTTCAGCACGTATCACGACCTATCCACCTCACATTCTATGGTTAATCGTAAAAAAGAATTTCATAATATAAAAATCTTTTAGTCGGCTTGTATCTTTGAACTATAATAAGTTCCTTCTGCGACAAACATAGCTATCGAGGGACATCAAAGTGAAAAAAGCCCAGACAAATGGACTTTTTAAATTCTTCCTCTACGTAATTATTTGTCTACCCACAAGTTCGTATAATCGCAGTACCACTGCCGTACCGTGTAAAGGAACATCGAAATTTATCTTCAATTAAAATTTTATCTTCGTCACTGAAATTTCCGTTATTCGAAGTAAGAAGATTGAAGCGAAAAAAGAAATATTAAACGAGTCAGAGCTGGAAGCGTTCCGAGGGCATTAGCAGCGGTAAGACGCGACATGTTAATACCGCGTGTGCGATTATCGTTCCCCGGTGGACTGGCACCGGCACCAAGAGCACTCTGGAACAGTTGTTCTTTGACCAGCGTCCGGCGATTACACGGATCGTTCTACTTCGCGGCCGAGTTCTCACGTGCGTTCAAATGCCTTGAGAACTGCTTAAATGCCGACGTGTATTTCCCAGGATCGGACCAGAACTACTCCGCGGACTACTCTTTTCGAGTAGTGGAATTCGAAACTCGATCGCTTTCCACCCTGTGGCTTCGGTTTTTCTGCTTCAACGAAACCGATCGTGGTTACGTCTCCCAATGGAAATCACGCTTCTGCCTTAGACTATGATTCCAGTGGATGCGTATTTGGAAGAATCGATGTTCCAACGAGCTCGATACGTCGATGCAATCAAACGAAAGAAACAAAATCGCGGATGCAGATATCGCAAGGATAACGGAGCTTCTGAAAAAATAGCGAAGCAGAGGCACTGTTTCGAGGAAAATGTTTCGTTTTATTCGAAACACATTCCTCTCGTGGCGATACAACGATCCGCGCGGCCAACCGATGCGCCAACCATCGTTGCGCGTCTTTTTGCGAGGTTTGTTCGAGAAAGCTCGTCGCAGCTTTCCGGATCTCCCGAACGCCGTCATAACGTCCCCCCTTCGTCGTTATTCGAAGCCTCAGAGATGAGAAATAATTACACGGAGCTAAATCCGGCGAACAGGGTGGGTGAGGCAACGTTTTAAGTCGTTTGTTTTCAAGAAAAGCAGTTACGGCCGCTGCATGACGAGCCAGGGCATTATCATGCAAGAGAAACAGATTTTTCGACGCGTCAACCAACTCTACTCTGACGTCGATCGTTATGACTCTGCTTCCAATGACACGACCACCATACAACGACGCAACGACGGTGAAGGATATATTTTTTTGTATCGACGTCGCCACTGTTATTTTTGCGACGGACTGCGTATGCGTAGAGATCTTTATGAGCGTACGCGTCGCAGTCTCCGGATGTTTCATTCGTCGGAACGTCATGATTTAAGGTAACGTTCATAAGAGAAGCTTGATAATTATGAAAACTTGAAAGGCTTTATCATCCTCTAGATGCATAAAACATTTCAAACACTGAGAAATCTACTTCGAACACGTACGATCAGAGATCTGAAACATTTTGAAAGCTACGAACGCTTTGGTTAACCTTCGAAACTTCTGAGACCGTGAAAAAGACCTTGAAACAGGACGAAGATAACTTTCTCGTTCTTCCACTAATCGCTGTTTCAACCCACGATTACACTTCTGACGTCATCTGATGGCTGACAAGCATTGAACTTTCATCATAGCGGATTTGTCGAGCGTGAAGCACGATTTAGCGGCGATTGAGTTTCCATAGCCGCGCGAAGGAAGTGGAAAATCGGCGGATAAAGAGGAAGCGCGTGCACGGCGTGGCGGTCAAGGTCGCGTGGAAAAACCGGTCACGCCCGAGCGCAGCGGAATCGAAACAGAGGATGTGTGTGATTGGCGGGGTAAGAGGAGAAGGACGCGAGAGAAGAAATTAATTGCCGCGCCTCGAGTGGCCAAGCGAGCGGCCAAGAAAAAGGGAGCGGTCGACGCTTAATGGAGGCAATTTGACGCGGAATATCGCAGATCTCGGGAACGAGTTTAAATTAGCGGCTGGAATCGTTGCCTGTGATTGACAAGCGTACGCCCCGAGATCCGATCTGCAGCGATCGCGCGCGATCTGATTCGTCGCACTTGAATTGCTCACGTTGACGTTCGATTGCTTTTCGGCCAGCGTGTAACGAACGCGTAAAAATTATTTACAATTTCGAATTGACATCCATACATACTGTATGTTATCACAGTTTATCGGATACTCGATTGGTAGTCGAGAAAGAAGAGGGCTGGAACTCTCGGATCTGCTCTGATCGAACGAACCGCAACGAAACACAAACGAAAAGTGTTACGTTCGCGCGATTGATCGGATCGAACCTGAAAAACCAAAAGCACGATATCCATCAGCCGTTGCAAAAGACGAAGTTTCCAATGACAGATGTTTATTACACGTGTTCTAATTTCGATATTCGATCATTTAGAATCTCGTATGAATTTTAAGTTTAAAAATGTGAATTTAATATTTGGAGAAGATTATGTCGATAATTCTTCGTTGCAGAAGAAACGAAAACACGGGCTATCGATAGTGAGCTCGATATCGACATATATATATTGTCAATATTTCGAGATTCTCAAGTAAAAGGATCAATATGTATTGTATTGCCGATGCCATATTATCAACATTTATCGACAAATCGCGTTTTCGTCGAGTACCTTGAAATATCGACAACGTTATTTATTGATCGTCCAGGAGCGTCCTTAAAGACGACGAATAGAATGAGATCAGTGATGGATAGACCACGCGTGTCCATGCAAATTCGCATCTTTATCCACGTGATTCAAAACAATGAAAGCAAAATAAACACCTTTTGCAGCTTCCACGAGTTTCTACAAATGCGTGAAAATCCGCGATCCAGTCAGAAAATCACTGGCAACATCGTATAGAACGAAAAAATTATCCTGTTCGAATATACGATGTTTTGAAGAAATTCCTCGCGGTTCAACTTCCATCCGATGGAACCAAGTTTTACAAGCGAGAACTTGATAATATCGGGCGTTTGAATGGCCGTGGTAGAAGGAACAGAAACAGAGAGAAGTTCTGTTTCTGAAACTTCTTCATGGTCGGTTGAGTTTCGGTCCGTTAAAAGTTGCGTTATCGCCAGCAGAATAAATAGGATCGTTAGTTTTTCCGTTTCCTCGTTCTGGCCATTTTTATTTCAAAGACGAGCAACGAGAACTCGAGCGTTTAGAAGGAAATGGAGCTCGAGCGGCCGGGATCGCAGAAGCGGAATGGCAACGAGGAGAAACGATTTGTAACAAAATTCGTCCGGTCGATGTCCAGTACGCGCCTCACCGGACGTACTCGTAAATAATGTTGATTTTCCGGCAGAGTAAACAGCAAGATGTAATCAACGCGATAGTTTCACGGCGGCGTGCACTCTGAAAACGATTCCCACGTTCGTAACGCGTTCCGCCTCCGGCCGTGATTTCCGCGAGATTTCGACCTAGCCGAGCCGACCACGCGTGTCTTTTTCCCGCGTGCTAATTAATTGAAGGAAGCCATCGTGATCGACCGGAGTTGTTCCTCTTCTCGACGATTCACTGCAACGATAATTAGATACGTTTAAAGTTGTGAAAAATGTAAAAAATTCTAATGTCCCGAGCTTTCGAGATTTGAACATCTAAAAATTTCGATGCTTGCGAATTTGAACGTCTGAAAATGTAGAAAACTGTAAGATAGAAAATTTATATTATTAATGGAACATTTGGACATTTGAACGATTCGAAAGTTGGATAGTTTGAAAATCCGATAATTCGATAACTAGGGAATTCAAGCATCTATTATAAATTCGCCGTGATAATCGATAGTTCCGCTCGAATCGCTAATTTTCGCGCTCGCGTCGATAGCTCCGTTATTCTGAAAACGGAGCATAATTACGCTCAAAGTTCTGCGCGTAATTGCGCCAAATACGATTTGCCCATGGAACGTTTCCCTTTGCAAGTACTAAACGATCGAACTTCACCTAAATTTCTCCTACTATCCCATTTTACATGTAAATCCTTTTACACGTATCTCAAACGTCGATCGAACTGCCACTCTAATACAACGAGATTTAGTTTCGTTCGTAAAGATTCCGGCTATCCAATTACCGTTCGAAAACTTAATCGTTTCCTCGATGGAGTAAGAATCGAGATCGAGTAAACTGCGGATTTCTATATATTTATGTGATATTTGAAAATGTAAAAATATACTGGATACGTGTACGTGATATGCAAAAATGTATAAAGTATATCCAGAGTTTCTTTATAACATCTCTTCGTAAATAATACTCTAATACTCTTTACGATACCTAGTGAGGAAGACAAACCTCTGCTTAGATTCCATCTGTTCAATTGTGTCCATAAAAATTATTAATAGACAAAATTAGATGAAATTAAGTTCAATTAAATTAAATAAAAAATACAAATTTCCATAAAGATCCGCCACCTACGATTGCTTCAAATTGATTTTCTTCGTAAATAATTCTCTAATACTCTTTATACTAGTTAATGAGTAAGACAAAGCTCTGCTTAGATTCCATCTGTTCAGTCGCGTCCATAATAATATTTGACCTATTATTAATGGACAAAATTAAATTAAACTAAATAAGAAATACAAATTTCCATAAAAATGCGCAATCTACGATTGCTTTCTTTCAAACTGATTTTCTTCGTAAATAATTCTCTAATACTCTTTATACTAGTTAGCGAGTAAGACAAATCTCTGCTTAGGTTCCATCTGTTCAGTCGTGTCCATAATAATATTTGACCTATTATTAATATATAAAATAAAATTAAATTAAATAAAAAAATACAAAATTCCATAAAGATGCGCAATCTGCCGATTGGTTTCCTTTGAAATAATTTGATCGGCACCAGCTCGGCCAGGGGTCTGCGCGCAATTATCGCCCGGTGAAAAGTTCGCACGTTGCCTCGGGAGCTTTATGAACGAGCCGGCGGTGTTTCCACGCTCATTAAAGGCTGCCTTAATTTCGTTGGCCACGGGACGACCTACGGTAGGTGAGGCGAAATTATCTTTAGACAGCCGTGTATATCTGCGGGCGATGCGGCTCTAATTAAATCCGTCGCGGATGATGTCCCGCGCGCGTACCATGCAACACGCCACAAATGCGGACAACAAGATCGAACGAGGAAGAGAAAAACGAAGAAGGAAACGGTTCATTGCGTAGTCCGGTAACGCGTGTCTCGACGGTGAACGTACGATTCGCCTGCTTTATTTCTGAGGAGAAACGGAGCAGCGGTGAAATTGCTTTGGATATGGTTAATAGCGTCGTGTCCAGGGTAGAATCGTGCGGTTCCGATTCTTCGTAAGAGGCGTTCGTGTCTTCGATCGTTTCATGAAATGGAATAATACATTGGAATTTGTCGAATTCCCCTTTATTTCTCGTCTCTTTATCGGACCAACGGTACCGTAATATGTTCCTAATTAGAAGACCGAATGCTTTTTTCGTTCGACGAGCACGAGGCAGATAGAACATTTATAAATCAGATTTCTAAGAAGAAAGCAGCTTTTAAATTCAGTTAACAAACGCTGTTGATCGATTGAATTTTAGCAAAATTGTCTTTCTACTCGATCTCCGCATCTTCTCTGTAATTTGAAAAATATCGCTTCTCAATAGCGTTTCACTAAACTTTGTCCGAGTCTAAAAAGCGTGAAAATCTGTCAACAAGTTCTTTTCCTTTTCCATTGTATCACATTGGAATACTACTTTTTTCGACACTGAAACAAGAAAACGAATCGAAACGTGCTTAATCGGAATTTTCCAAAACTAGGAATTCTCGAGTTCTCCACGAATCACGAGAAAGGCGGGATAAAAGAGTTTGTGGTTACAGAGTGACCTTGAGCGAAAATATAGCACGAACAGGAGACGTCGGGAGAACTGTGCGCGCGACGAAAATAATAATCGAAGGATCGCCGGATTTAGGAGTAAAAGAGGAGGCGGCAGCGATCGTTGGAGTAGCCAGCTCGTCGGCTAATTAATAGTTCCGGGAAGAGGCGCGAGGTGAAGAGAAAGGATCGCAGGATTGCGAACGACGGAGTAGGGAACGAAAGAGAGTCGGAGGACGGAATGCTGGACATGTGGCGCGCATCCGCGTGCCTCCAGCCTGCGAACAGGGTGCGATTTTCTGACGAATGCGAGAATAGGTGCTAGAGGCCAGGGCCGCAATCGTTGCGAAACCGTATTTGTCCTTAGGTTCGTGAAATCGTAACGACATTGCCATGAAACGGATGGTAAACTACAATACAGTCGCGCAACGAAGTTTTCACATTATCGTGGAATGGAGGATTCGTCTAGAGAGAAATTCTACAGGTGAAGAACTACAAGTAGTTTGGAAGTTCAGATTCCTCAAGGTGTGAAATTATAACGATATTACCATGAAACGGGGTAGTAAACCGCAGTCATGAAATTTTCATATTCTTGCAGAATCGAAGGTTGGCGGAGGAATGGAACAGAGGTTTCGCGGAGAAATCTACGGGTGAAAATTCAAAGTAACTTGCAAGTAATTTGGAATTCTTCGAGATACGAAATTGTAACGATATTACCATAACGCGAACAGCGAACTGTACAGCTGCGAGAAAATTGCGCTCGACGTTTTCATACGAAATTAAAATCTCAGAGAAATGGAATAAAAATCTCACGAGAAGACAGAAGAGCGGTTCAGAGAATAGGAAAATCAACAGGTGAAAACCGAATGCAATTTGGAAGTTTAAATTCCCCGAGGTGTCTCTTCTACTTCGACTCTGCTCTCCGGAAGATTCCAATTTCTGACTGAACGGCGAATCGATTCGCGAGTATCAGAGAAGAAATTTCATAAAACAGACGACACGAGGAAACTGGAAATAATTTGGAAATTCGAATCGCTCGATGCGTCTCTTCTATTTCGACGCTGTCCTCGAGGATCTCAGAAATCCTAAACGGATGGAAGTCTATGAATTGTATCGAAAGGGGATCAAAATTTGAGATAACGTGACAGTTCGAATTCTCTATAATTCGTCTGTCATTCGGATGGTGCGCGAGAATAATCGGCAGGGAAGAGGCACGCGAAGAATTCACGATTCGGATGCCTGGCGATCCCATGATCCGAGGCAGGTGCGCGCTTTGTTTGCTCGGTTTTTTGCCGCGCGGTAATAGGAAAACCGCGTAGAGAAGCTGTTCACGCGCAACGAGCCGATTTCCCTTCCCTCGGGAATCGCTCGCGCCGACCTTCTAACGCGATATCAAGGTCGACGCGTCTCGACCTTTCTGTTAATGGATGATTAATCCGTGATAACTGTTATTTACTCGAGATCGCGAATACTTTCTCCCGCAACAGGAAATTATAGAAAATTACAGGAAATAGCAGGAAAAATGCAGGATAGCTTGCTGATCTTTCAAAAAATATCGATAAATAAGGAAGGCAGTTCTGTATTTTACTTTGCTTTAATTCGAAAACAATTTCTACCCTTAAACAGATATTTCTATAATAACGAAATTACGAGTTAAGAACGAAGACAAATCAATTTCAGGTAGACTATTAGTTTCCATTCTTGCAAATATAAAAAATACGATGTATTTGCTTGTAACGAGTATTAAACTATGAGAGCTGTAAATAGAGGAATGAAAGAAGAAGAAAGTTAACTGGTCTTCCTCTCGACAAATTAACCGAGTAAACACGAACGTCGAAGAATAACGAGTAGACGACGAAGACTGTCAGCCTATGATCGACATCGTAATGTTTCTAAACAAAATAACAGAATTTAGCCAATAAAGTTGCAACTTGTAGATCGTTGACACACGAACCTTGTACTCTTCTTCTTCGTCGTTACGACGACCGCTACGATAAGCTCTGTCTGCAACAATCGCTAGTAGGCGAACGATTATCTGACGCAGAGTTCGACGGACAGGTTTTAATGAAACGTTTCGCGTTTCACCAGGATCTGGCTTTCGCTCGCGCCACGCAATTTACTCGCTCTTCCTCTTTCCGTCCGCTAAATGATTAATGCGGCCACTGGAGAGCCGCGGTTCGCTGCTTTCCCGCTGCGACCACCTATGGTTCCTCTTTTTTCCCTGCCCCTGCGCCATGGAAGGCCGTTCCATCTTCTTTTCCGACGAACATCGTGTTTCATTTCTTTCGCCGCAGAAGCTTCTGTCGACTTTCGTCCAATGCAACGCGATTACTACGTGCTTTCTTTAAACCGGCAATCCACCGAAAAGCTAAGTCAAACCACGCTAAGTGCTACGCTAAGTCGAGTTCCGCCGCGTTCTTTTAAATCATTTTCAACTCGATGATATCTTTTAACATTGCAAAATATTTCGAATTCCAACGGAATACGAAAAAAAAATGGTTAATTGCATGAGCGATTTCTCGTCTCAATTTTACGTTTAAACGCTTGCTTAACCAGTCAGCTGTCATCGACGAGTATACTCGTCGTGAAGAATTGGCAATATCTTACGGCGTTATGACAAGCCCCGTCAGTCACTTCGTTGCTATTTAATTCTATATTACAACAGCCACGCATACTCCGTGTTCGACGAGTATACTCGTCATCGCTTACCTTTTGCCACACATTTTAGGTACACGCTTTTCGAAGCTTTCAAACAAGTCGTAACAGCTAAGTGGTTAAAACGCTACGAACCTCTTTTGTTGTTAAAATGAGAGCAAGATCGAAGCGAAGTTATTTTATTCATTTTATTTATTTTATGTGGTTCAATACGCATCTACAGAATCGTTTCCGCCTAAAAGCTAAGCTGGTAGCACGGTAATAACCAAATAAAAATATTGCATGGAATTTTAAAGAAGACGGTATATACGAGACGTTTCGTAAATTGCATAAAATTCGTACGCATTTTCAACAACGACGAAGAATGCAGCAGTTCGATCGTAGAGGGGAGAAGCGGAAGTATAAACATAAATCGTATGTCACCGGGAAGAAACGAAAGAATTGGAACCGGTATCCGTGGAATTTCTCCAATTTCGAGGAAATCGCCGGATCGGTTACGATGGAGCCATTACACGAGGCATCCAACACTCCATCCGATCATTTTTCGTCGTTCGCCGTACGTCGTTACCGATCCTAGATCGCGAATCCGACGTCGTACGAGCTCGACCGACCGGGCAATCAATTTTTATTGCGCTTTGTGCGCCGGATCTCTCGATAAACGCGTCCAGATTTATTTATCGTCGTCGATGGTTCGACGACCGGGTGAATGCGACCCGATAGTATGTAATATACGGAACTAGATAAACGGCTAACGTAGGAAGACAACGGAGAGCAGCTCAGAATGAAACCTTTCACTCCAGTTTAGAATGAGACTGGACTTTAAAAAAATCAGACAGCACCGTATTTCTTTCGCAACGAGCAAGAAAATCGACGAAACTTTCCAACAGAGGGATAGGTATCGTCGAAACACGTTTCTCTTGGATTACAGGACAGTCGCGATTGATGGTAGTTTCATCGGTAGCGTAGATCTTTATAAATCGTCCAGTTGATTCTTTCTTACGCGGCAACCTTAGTTATCTTATATACGGCGTAGAATTCTCAGTAAAGTAGAAATAAAAATTGTACAGTGCCGTGAATGATTATAAACTCAAATGCAATAGTTGATTTTGTCAGAATGTTGAAAGAAAAATTGACAAAATTACTTTACGTAATTCCATATTATGATGTAAAAGAAAATGAAATTTTCTCTTGAAATTCTGTCTTTGAAGAGGTACAAGCTCGACAAGCTTTATTTCGTCATCTTCCCGTTCGATGTTTAATGCATTTTCCTTTCATCTTCGTCGCTTCTGTTTAATCTTTGTCGAAGTTCTTCTTCAAAGCAACCTCCATCCTCGTAAATACACGATTAACATACGTCGATCGTTTCCATGCAAAACGAAGCAATAAATCAGTCGTTTATAATTTTAGTATGTTTGTTACAAATTGCTAATAAAGCATTCACGATCCTACAACATTTTTTCTCGTTTATAATCGCCCAGCATGCAGACACAATTTAAAAAGATAAAAATGAAACAGCCTGTATATCGATCGCCCGAAGGCCTCTTGATCTTCCATTTAACTCGATCCGCTTGTAATTAGTGCAAACATTTTCTAAATAAATAACGCTAATAATAATTGCCACGTATGAGAAACTTCAGAGTTTCGCATCGCTGTTTTGTGAGACACCCGGTATAGACAGGACGACGAGGCTCGATCCACGAGTCGTTTATTTTCCTCCGTTCCCCAACGATCGGAAGGCGTTCTCCGTCATTTTATTTTCGGTTCATTCTCGTCTCATTTCGCTCCCGCGTCGATACAAAGGAACGATCCCGCCGAAAAAGAACGCGCATCTTGTCACGGCCCGGTTGATTAATTAATACGCGACCGATTACCGATTCGACGTGCTATTAGCAGTAAATCCCGCGTCAGGTCTCGTATCGAGGCCCGGCTGATATACGAGCCAGGCTCTCGTTTAAACTTTAAACGCTCGAAAGAGAAGTGGCACAAGGGGGACGAGAAACGGAAATCCGAACTAGTCGACACCCTACGAAGTTACGACACGGACCCCCGATAAACGTCCACCTGTTAATTAGCCCAGGGATCGGCCACCGATCTATGCCGATCGGTATTCCGATTTTAGACCCTGTCGAACCGAGAACGCAACCGGCTATTAACGAGTCCGTGACGTGGCCAGATGCTTCGCAAACGTTGAATAACAGAGCGATTAATAAGATCGCGATTGTGGTTTCTCGTTCGCCATTTGGATCTTTTTCTTATCTTTTTTCTTCCTCTTTTTTTGTTTTTTTCTTTTTTTTTTTCTTTTTCGAGTAAAGATTCCAAGGAACAGATCGTGTTGAAAAGTACTTGATTCACGACTAGGCTACAGTGTATTACCAGATTGCCGTTCGAATTCCGATCGAATGATTTCGAGTTGTTCGATCGACGAAACGTCTTTGTACAGAAATATTCCATCGAGTGATCGGGATACGTGACCGGCTGCGAATATATCTGCTGGATCAATGTAACAGCTACAGTCCACGTTCAGAGGAAATTTAAAAGTACAAAGATGCGCAGAACGCACGTGATATGCAAAGTTACGTGAAATATGGAAAACGAAACGAGTTTCTACCTATATTCTATTTCGATGGTAACGTTCGTAAGAGTTACGAATTTTATGAATTACGTATTACGAGTTATGAATTTTTCTCCAACGAATCGTTATCGCGAATTAGTATCGAAAATGGTGTTAAAATAAATATCAAAGATTTAAACGTATACGAATGTAACCATTCGTCCAAACGAACGTTACTAAAGATCAACGTTAATTTCGACAAATTCGTCGAAAAGAAATATTTGCACGGCGCGTGGTTAAGCGTCCTCTTTCCTTTCTTCGAAAAAATATATCTACAAGGAGAAGCGATTCGTCACATGATTGATCTGTATAATCTCTTTCGCGTGTCATTGCTATCATGAATGCATGTGAATTGTTATCACGAATTAGTATCGAAAATAGTGTTAAAATAAATATCAAAAATTTAAACATATACGAGCGTAAGCATTCGTCTGAATAAACGTTACTAAAGATCAACGTTAATTTCGACAAATTCGTCGAAAAGAAATATTTGCACGGCGCGTGGTTAAGCGTCCTTTTTCCTTCTTCGAAAAGATATATCTACAGGAAGAAGCGTCGACCGACTATCCGCTCGAATATATTTTATCCTGTTACATCTTTTGCAACATTCTGCGTCAATAAAACCAAGCCGTTGTTAATTGCGCATAGATTTCCGACAAAAGGTTCTTACACGGCTGCGGTATCTGATCGAGAAGAGCCGAAAATTAGGAAATCGTGGTCGTTTGACTAGGTAATACTACGGTTAATGGCGAGTGTAGTACTGCAACTGTAAAACTCGAAATTGCTCGACCGTCCACGTAAGAACGTTCTCGCGAGGCACGCCGAGGAAAATTGGCCCCGGCAGCAACAATAGGACGTATAGAATCGCGGAAAGAAATATAGGAACGTAATTATTAGTCGTAGCTTGGCTCCGGTCGTTACTCGAGAGTAATAAACCCGCTTGTAGCTAATGCAGCGGCATAATTCTCTGGCTCGCATTGCTATGCCGGGACACGGGTAAATTCAACGGCAAAACCAACGATTCCAGCGATATGGATAATAACGCTTGCAAGAAGCTTTCATCGCAAGAAAACGTACTCTCCGCTCGCAACGCGATAAATACCAGTTTGCTTGGCAACTTTTGCGAGGAACATCGATTTCTAACTATATGGTAGGATAGGATTGTTCGAGTCACCTAAGCTTCAACAGAGCGATCAAACTTGTACGTTACGATACACCGTTGGTCCATAACGTACGTAACAAGGAAGAAGAAGGCGAAGATATTGTAGGTAGATTTAGATTCAGCGAGAGGAAATATCAGAGACGAGAACGCGATTCGAATAATTCTGTGGCGGGGTTGTTCAAACGGGCGACAATTGATAAAACGAACAAGAAGCTGACTCTTGAAAATGAAGTAATATACAGAGACTACTCAATTATGATAATTGCAATCCGAGGATGTCAACGTCGAACGAAATTTCCTTTCGACGAGTACAAGTGATATCCTCGTAAAAAAGAAAACTGTGAGCATGAAAATACCGACGTAAGTGTAGGATATTTTTTATCGTTTGTCGCATCTCCGATATAGTCTATTTTCTATTTTCAACGTTATGACAGGACAATATTTTTCTAACGTTACTTCTTGTTACCTGTTCCTATAGTACTGCCAAGTTTACATTCAGAACGAATATACCCGCGTCGTTCGAGTTACGTAATGATAATCTTACGTAATCTGAGATGAAATCAAGGTCCGATATTGTATAGAAAAGTTCTATTTCAAATATATCTCTGCGTATCTGCAGTAATTTCTTCGTATCCAAACGCATCTCAACATCGCTGCGTTCAAATATCTCGTCGTCCAACAGAGCATCGACTGACCGATAAAAATCCTAAAAACCTCTATTCTTCGTTGTAAATCGTTTCACGCGAGAGAACACGTTGATATTTACATCAACACGGAACACGAGCCATCTTCAGCCATCGATTAAAAAACCAATCTCAAACCTGTCTTCTCTCTCTCTCTCTCTCTCTCTCTTTCTCTCTCTCTTTCTCTCTCTCTCTCTATATATATATATATATACAATCCCCAACAAAAAAAAAAAATCGTAGGATCCAAGAGCCACGAGGCAGAACTCATCGTCGTTCGAATAAGTTCGATCAGCCCTCTCTTCTACGTATACAGAAGTACGTGGCGTGTAGTTCGGGATCCTAGAAACACGTGCAAAGTGTGCAGTTGCACACACGCTGCTGATAGTCGTAATAATAAAGCATCGGCGAGCTGGAGCGCGAGCAAGCGAGCTACACGGCTCGGTAATAAGTTCCTGGTTTACGGTTCATCGGCAGGTTATCCCGAGGCTGGATCGGCCTACCGGCCGACTGAAATCACCGGTGGCCGCGAACCGACTCCGTGCACTTGCTGCTTCTCTATCTTTTTCCATGTTGCTACTCCGTTTCGTTTCGATCACCCTTTCACCGGGGGCGTGGTGGCTGCAATATCCCCTGGCCAATGCAGCCGTAATTACACCGGCGGCGAAAGAACGTAAGCCGACCGATCCGATCGTCGGATCGACGTTCGGATGGACGTTGTTGGATAGAGAGAAGAGGTTCCCAATCGAGGTGTCTTATGGCTGATGTATCTCTGTTCCGTTAGATCGAGTCAAAAAATACTTCAGAATGAAATCAGGAGTTCTACTTTCGGTTGAATTTAGACTTTCGAGTTTCGAGATTAGCTTGTGTTCAAATCGAGTATCCTAAATGTGGGCAAATTTACAAATTTCAGGTACCGAGCTTGAACGGTTTAAATTGGACCAACGTACGTTTGAAAATCTCAAGTTTGAGCGTCGAAGATCTGTTCTTTCAAACTTGAGCGCGCTGAGTCGAGTCGCTTGGGTTTTGAGGGTCCCAAATTTTAACGTTGAGAATTTGAGCTCGCGAGTTTGAGCACGCTAAATTAAATCGCCTGAAATTCGAAAATTCCAAATTTTAGCCAAATAGCTTAGTTCGAGCTACGTTCGATCGCTCAAAATTTAGAAATTCCAGATCCGAGCCTTGAAAATTTTCGCTTTCGAAATTGAGCGCGCTGAATCGGATCGCTGTAAATTTGAGAGCTGCCAAATCGATCGTTATTAATTTGATTTCGCAAACTCGATCACGCTCAACTAACCTACCTTGGATTTGAAAATTCTTGAAACTCGACTGTTCCTCTCGGTTGCACGAGATAACTCGGTGTAACGGGGCTAATTATCCCCTTGGAGGAACGTCGAAGAAAAAAGACGGGGCCGTGCATCTAGTTGTCAGCGCTGTGATTGCACGATTTTCTAGATCGTACGGCTATACGTGCACATGTGCATGCGCGAGCACACAAGGGCCAGTGTTTCGTAATCACCAGTCGATTTGACGGCGGGTAATTGAACGTCGAGAATTTCTGGTCTAACGATATAATAGGCACCGAGCGATTGCCCGGCGAAGACACGTATACCTGGGGCTAATTTAAATCCCCGTGCAATAACAAAAGTCGCGGTGATTATCGGACCACCGCATTCTCTGTCCACTCGAGTCTTCGATCATCGCCGCTCTAGGGAGACCAATTGGCCCGATTCCAGCGAACATAGTACAGCCGTTCATAAGCGTTAAGTCTCATACAAGACGTGATAATTTCGTTTAAAATATCAAGGAAACGATTAATCGATTTTGCAATCGTGCAAGGTAACGATGCGAATGGGGCAACGTGATGAATCGACTCTCTCAGAAGCTACATTGATCAAACTACGCTTTCTATTAATTTCTTATTTTCGTTATATAAGTAGACGATTAATGTCCAATTTTTAGCAGACGAATGACTAATTTCCACGAGCTCGTTCATCGCAGGAGGATCACGCAAATAACGATAAACCGCGAGATAAATTTAAAAAAAAGAATCACCGACTCGATCGAGTAATCGATGTTGATGCTGCATAACAGATCATTTTTGTAGCCACGGTAAACGTCAAACCACGTGACGATCCTCGAAGATTGAAATCCTTTGACAGTGTAATGAAACGGTAAATTCAGAACAGAACCATTTAGACGATAATTACCTATCTCTTTATCCCGATACTCATACTCGGGACTTTCTCGCTCTAGTCTAGCTCTTCCCGTTAGTGTCCTAATGTTCAGAAATTGGGACGATCGCGAAACAATCGACGCATATATAACTTTCGTTTCAACGTTTAAGTGGGTTGAACCATAAATAAGCGAAACTAAAAGCAGCTTCGAAACCGAACTCCGACATGACTAAGAGATCTCCACCCTCGCCATGAACGCTCATTCACTCGTCCAACCGCTCCAAGCTCTTCTTACGGTGCACGTGCACAGCCTCTAGGTCCGCGAAGAGGTTCTGAAGATAGCGAGAACAAGGAGGAAACTCGACCGAAAGAAGATGGAAGAGGGAGAGAGAGAGAGAGAGAGAACGGTCGAACGAGGAATAGGTTAGAGGAGGAGAGAGAAGGGTAAGGTAAGTATTTCTCGGGCAAATATAATATACGAGTACGCGAAGGCCCCAGGGAGTAACGTCCACCATACCGAGACCATAATCTTGGCTGGAAGATGGTACCACACCCATGGGGGGTCGGCGGATAGGTCGATGGTGTTCCTGCAGAAAGCAGCGCAACCTAGCCCATCTTTCGCTCGTATGTATCGTCCTGTCCACGACTAAATCCCCGAGAAATCCCGTGCGCACCTATTTCTATCTTTAATACGTTCACTGCCTCGTGAATTTTATATATAATACGTTGTCCTAAGAGCCGCCATAAATCGAAATATCAGAGATCCAGGATAACAGTTATTTTAGATATTTTTTAAAAAGAGAAGATAATAATTTTGAGAAAATTAATTTTATTTCTTTTATTAATTTTATTTATTTTATTATGCGAGCTAATTATCGATAAGTGTCAGAGAAATTTTGCAAAAAATCAAGCGATTGAAAAATATTCATTTTTAATTGTTCCGATCATCAGTAACGAATTTTATTTTAATTGCCGCTAACCGATATCGACGTTAATGATTTTTGCTGGTTACGTTCTTCGACTATTGTCGATTGTTGTTAACGTTAACGATAATTAGTATTCGTCGACGGTATACAAGAAATTAATTATAAAACTTACCTATATGTTTTATTAAGCTAAAAAGCGGTTTGAAAATATGTGAATAAACGTCCTTCGTTGTACGAGGAACGAGAAACATAGCTTTTAACGCTAGAACTACCACATCAGTCAAATTGACTGGTCTTACAATTTTATTTTCAAATTCCTACTTCATGTTATATCTCTTTTCCGCAATCATGTAATGGCTTTCTCAACGATAACTCAAAGAATAATATAATGAATTTTAATACCAGTGAAAATGACTGGTACTTGTCAAAGTGTAGAAAGGTTCCGCAATCTGTTTGTCGAACCCAATTAACCAATTTCCTCGTTTAGTACAACTTGCCATAAGTTTTTTAAATTTTTACCGCGTATCATCCGATATGATGATAGATGCTAGCACTAAAAATACCACAGCAGTCAAAATGATTGGTCCTAGAATTTTATAAATGCGTCAATCCTCGTTTAGGCATCGTAATCCCCGATGGATTAATAATACGAAAAATGTACTACATAACATGGAATTGCTTCTGTAAGAAAGCAATAACTCACTAAATATACAAATATTCTGTTATTACGTATTTTTTAAAGACCAGTGATTTCTACTGGTTTTGGTAGAAATAACTTCGTGTTAACGATCGATAGTTTCAGTGTTAAATAACGAGCCAGTTGATGTTGCACTTTTTCTAGATGCACATAGATATTCGGTGCGCGAATCGGCGACAATTTCTCGCGCAAGAGTTCGATCTTTTCTTCTAATAAAGAAAAAAAAGTCATGTTGCAGTCATGTCGTAAATTGCGCGCACGTTCACCTATGAACGAATCAGTGCCCTTTTAGTAAACGACAAAACTGTCGCCCGACAAATTGTCGTTGATGCGTGCACAGCCTTAAAGCAAGGACCACGTCTTTCATCATTTTGGAATTCGTTGCTACGAAGCAAACCCTCCAGCCGCCGGCGATTTTCGTATTTTTCTCTACGAAATCGCGAACACGCCGCGCCATTATCGCGTCGCCTTTTTTCCACTGCATCGAGACCTTCCTCTTATGATAAACTTATACGAGATATAAATTTCGTCCGCGATTTTGTGCGAAAGAAAGAAAGAAAAAATACGAAAATCGCCCGCGGCTACGGGATTAACTACCACGTTGAAGTGGAAATACGAAAGCATCTGCGAATCTCTACGTCATGCGTCTACGTGTAAATCTGTGAAGCTTCCTAATCTGCGGCATCGCGAGTTCCGCAATGGTAGAAACACTTCGATGAGTTCCACGGAATGTTGGCGGGAATGCGAGCGGAAAACGGGAACATTCGTGACAATGCCAAGAACGAGATTCGTCTTGCTATTATTACGCAGTCTGTGTTATCTTATCCCTCGAATTATACGCGAGGAACGATCGTTTCGAAGAATCGAGGCACAACTTGACCCAGTTCTGTTCGACGAATCTCTAACAAAATTGTACGACGTTCTGGCTTTCTTTATGATACTCAAAATTCCCCCGTAAAATCGCCAGGTCCACCGTAATGACGCTAACGATCGTAAGACCACTGGAATCGTTCCAGAATTCGTCGATTCCTGCGAAACATCTTTCTCGGCCTGTGAAGCTAAATTACAGGTCTGGAATCGCGAGTAGAGCCAATCTCCACCAACGATCCCTTGCAGTTTTAATAAAATGGATACTGCCAGAGTAGTCTACTCGTGTAAGAGAAAAGGGCAAAAAATGATCGAAACACGGTGTTCGCGCAAGCTACGAGGATTTAAATGATTCACGAAAGTGTTTATCGTAGATTTATCATCGAGAACGTATCGTCGAAACGTTTATCGTAGAAAATTTGTGCATATCGTGCGCGTTGTAGAAAACACTTTGAAATTTCTTTAGCCGGTTAATTTCAATTTTTCAGACACGATTTTCACGATTATATCGGTAAACTGAGAAATTCCTCTGAAAATATATACGAAATTATATTATATTTATTGCAAATTATACCTAGTTTAATCCATTGTTTAAACACTCTCGTGACCTCTACAAAACTACTATATATCTTTTTTCCAGATTTGTTCCAAGCTTAACCAATGAAACCGTAACAGTCGAGTCTCGTAAAAATGCTAATGAAATTTCAAAATCTTTCGTATAAGACGCATAATATATTCGTGAGAAGTATGTACGCACAGGTGTTGGAATAATTTCGCCAGCCTGTGCATACTCGTACCAAATACCTCGTACTTTCTATATACATTTCCAAATTGAATTGTCCGATTTCTATATCGATAACGAGTTTACAGAAGTGTCTTATAGTACTTTCGTGTGCTGTAAGTGGGTTACCGCGCGACATATCGATAGCCGACCTCGGCTGCTCGATCGACTTTCATAGAGGGTTCTTCGTTCATACAACGATACTGGTTCGACTGGATCGTAAGAAGGTTGAATGAAGAGGAGGAACAGGGTTGAAAAACGTGGAATACCATTGGAGAAAGAAAGAGAGAGAAGAGAGTGAAAAAGATAGAGAGAGCAGAGTATCCCTTTATACTGGCAGGGTCCGCCGAACAATGTCCATTCACTGAAAACGGGCCCGCGGTCCCATCTTCTCCAAATATGTTGGCGATAAAAGCAGAATAAAACGGCGAGACACGTCTATCCTCGTTCTCATCTTCCGTGCAAAAACTTACGTAATAGTCTCTTCCTTCTATAAACCGTACTTTATCGAAGGTAAATCGATGACCTCAAGTATGAAAATTGTGTTAGATTTATTTCTCGGTAGTTTGTGAACTTCTTTTTTTCTTTTCTTTATTTGTTTGTAAATTACAATCAATTCTCGCATTGAGAATTTTCGGTAATTTTTCTGGCATGGCGCTGTGACACGGTTAATTATTTATAATAAGTTAATACTTATTATAGATAAGTATAATTTATACATAGGTATTATAAGTAAGTAATATTGCTTAATAAGAATATCTAATTAAATCTTGAGCTTAGATCTAGCGGGGTTTGTGAACTTGGGCTTAAAAAGTTGTTGAAAAGTGAAAAGTAGAAAACAGGTGGACGAAGAATGAGCGAAGTAAGCGAAAATTGTATTGTAGAATCTTGGGTAGAGTCGAGTCTTTTTCTTCTTTTATTTTCTTTTTCTTTTTCTTGGAGATTACGTTTAGTCTAATTAATTCAATGCTGGTTTCTCGAACAGAGTACATCACGACTTTTCGCTATCCTTTTGCGGAGATCGAACCAGGACGTGAAACGTTCGCAACGATACGAAAACGTACGATCGCGGAAGAGATACAATAACTTTGTGTTTGTTAAATATGGAGAAAAAAATCTTTCGTTAAATAAAGTAATATGTTGAAAATGACAACGTGAGTTCGCGCTCGCCATCCATACGCAGATGCGCTAGTTACAATAAATAGTAACTAAAAGATAGTTCTAGATACGATCGATAGATTTAATCGATAGGTTTAACATGTCCTTTTGTCTTTATCCCTGGTCCATGTAAGAAAGTGCAATAAAGGTTTTTCGGCTCAGAACAGTGCGATAGATTTATCCAAAGAATAAAATAATAACTATTATGATCCTACCTTTGAATACAGAAATAACAACAAAATACGATAGCTTCGATTTTCGGATTTTTACATCGCTTGCTGGCTACGTAGCACGTAGGAGAAAAGTGCGAAGCCTGAATATAAACCAGCACCATAAATAACAAACAAGAATAAATAATAATACTTGTTACGTCGCGTGAAACGGTCCGCGCGACGTCTCTAATTACCTGTCCGCCAAGGGTCCATACCGCTATGCAGACTCCCAATAAACCTAAGGACCCATCATAAACCTAGTCTTTTAGTTCACCTTTCGTTTCGATATTCATAACTAACTTCTATTACCTTAAAGGAATCGTTGTTCCTGTAAGTGTTATTGGTTTATGGACGGTCCCTGGAACAGTCCTTAGGTTTATTATGCGTTCGTACAAATTACGGAAAGGCGAATATTTCCCTAACGGAAAAGTCGGCTTTTTCCCGTGAATAATGTTACTCCCGAGCCACGTCGGTCGGAGGTCCTCTTCGCCAATCGTCATTTATTAACACCGACTATAACCAATGGACATCGTGGATCGCTACCCTCACGTTCTAGCGACAATTGTAAACAACGAATCCACGTCCTTAGTTCAAAAGACACACCCACACCGAGCCTTCTTCCGTAATGCTACGAGAACGCACTGTTACTGTTCGTAAAATCCTCTTACAGTCAACATCTGACTTGTGCTCCTATCCTCCGAGCAGTCACCTCTAGATATCGTGTTAAGTTCGCAGTGTATTAAGTGTTGAAAAATATAAAATCTACAACCCTGTAAATCGCAGTGTTATACTCACTCAACTACCCCTATTATCCTAACCGAAATCAGGGGATCGATCTATCTCGTGGTGTCGATTCTTGCAATCGTAACGGGAATTTACGCCTCTCGTTGACGCGTATTCTCGCGACCGCGTCTCCCCGCGAGTGGTCGAAAAAACAATACTATTTGCTGATTAACGAACAGTATACTCTATACGTATATTTCCATGAGAAACGAATAGTTCGACTCGATTAATATTCGTCTACATTCGTAACGTTACTGGTATAGTCATCGTAACAACGCTAATATTTTAGAAAAGTTCAAGAAGCTGATAAAGAAATTCAAGTGCAAACATCGAACGATATCGAATATTAAAGTTGTTCGTCTCTAAAAGACGAGAAGTCCGACTTATCGCGGGACCTTCCCATACAAAGCTACTAAAAAATCTCGTTTCGCACTTTCTCGCGGATACTGCGGTTTTTTTCACGGTCGCTTCGTACCTTTCTTGTCCATAATTCAAGAATAAAATAATCCTATGGACGTTCTAATTACCAACGCAAATATACGACGAACGTTTATTGCTGGCGGTCGAACACGGATAACGAACGGTCGAAAGTTGGTGGTCGAAAGGGTGTGGGGTTTGGGAAAATGAAAAGAGTAGAGCGATTAGGGCTTAACGAGCCGAGGATTCGAGTAGAAATCGGAGAAAGAGAGGTATCTAACCGACGCGACGGTTGATGAATGACTCCGATCGGTCCTTATAAGAAACGTTTAATCTCCTCTACGGCGGAGGTAGAAACGAGTCCTCTGACTCTCGTAAGATTTATCGTTTCATCCGAAGACTACCGGTTTCGATTTTGTTTCCGTTTTGCCAACTACCGCCAAATATTCGCTCTCGAAGGCAGATTCGTCTGCGATTCGGTCTGACTCTTTCGAAACGTCGGATTGTCGGACAATAAGTATTAGGTCGTCCAAAAAGTTTCTTTCGTTTTATAAGGAAATAACGGATGCACAACATTTTTCGTTTTATATTATTGTATATTATTTTATTTATGTTATTTTACATCATTTAATTTATATTATTTTATTTACGTATGATCCATTTTGCTCTATCAAGATAAAGATCACAACGTTTGACAGATTAGGTTTCATGTTTGTACAAAGATGCATCGTTGTGAAAGACGCGTCCGTAAAAGAAAGACACTTTTCGGACAACCTAATAAATAGACTATAGACATGGTTTATGTAGTCGTGGAAAGCTTAGAGATACAAGGATTTACGAGGCTACAGGAATCTTTGTTTAGGTTCTGTTTCTTTGACTACCACGGTAAAAATGTATCGTTTCCGGCTTCACCCTATTTCCAACGAAAAATTCCAAATGAAGAAGATTTTCTTTTCTTCGATACACCATCTTAATTATTTTCTTCTCCTTTTTATTTAATTTCTTTTCTTCTTCTACCGAATGTCCAGGAAGGAACTTGCATTCGTGTAAGAGTGGAACGGAAAGCAGAGAACTAGAAAAAAAACTAGTTACATCGAACGAAACTCGCTCTGCCCATGTAAAATATCAAGCATCCCGAGATTCGAAGAGAAAGCCTCGCTTTCCTGTTCCTTACAAACGATTTTCTCCTTCTTTGGTCGTCACGGAAGACAAGCGACGTCCCGGAGACTCGTCGTGGCAGCGACAGACGGATCAAAGCCGTTATTAATTTGTCTAAGCGGATGATAAATGTAGGAGAGAAGTTTTTTCCAGGACGCAGTTCCGTCGATGGGCCACCGCAACGTCTGACAACGTTGATCCTTTTATTTCTCAACCCCTGCCCCTCGATCTGTCGCTCCTCCGCTTCCTCCTCGCTGCTCGTTTCTTTTTTTCGGCAAGAGAAAAAGGATTAATGGGCTTATAGCATGACACTGTCGTCGGATAAGATCACGGGCCCCGTTTTACCTGTCTGCTGCCGGGACCTCCGCCGATCATATCTCGCGGAATCCAAATCGCATCTTGTATCTCGTGAGTTCGCTGGTAAGACAGGCCTTTTATCGATCTTTGATCGCGATGCCGAGGACTTTGTGCCTCGGAGTTAAGCGTCAAGCCACTCGAGACGCGTGATACTCGAGACGTGCTCTCTCGATCGCATCGAGAATCCACGGTGTTTAGCGCGTTTCGTGGCTAGAACTTTTCGGATCAAGATTTCCATCGGATTGTTGTTGTTTCGTGTGGTTGATGGGAGGAAACTTTCCTTGGTATTCGAAAAGGTTTTCGTCCAACCGAAGATATTTCGAGTATTCAACGTAGGAGGAAATGCTCTTTGCTGTCCAAACAAGTTACCTTCGGGCGAAGAATATCTTGCGTATTTGGTAGCATGCCATTTTCTCCCATGTTCAAACAGATGTCCCTCGGATCAAGAATATTTTGTTTGTTCAATGATAGGAAATTTTCTTTAATGTTCGGAAAAATTCTCTTCAAATGGAGGATATTACACTTACTTTGCGATTCTCCCATGTTCAAACAGATTTCCTTCGGATCAAGAATATTTTGTTTGTTCAATGGTAGGAAATTTTCTTTAATGTTTGGAAAAATCCTCTTTGAATGGAGAATATCTCCTTTACTTCACGACGAAAAATTTTCTCCCATGTTCAAACAGATGTCCCTCGGATCAAGAATGTTTCGTTTGTTCAATGGTAGGAAATTTTCTTTAATGTTTGGAAAAATCCACTTCGAATGGACGATATTTACTTTACGACGGAAAATTTTCTTTGATGTTTAAACAGATTTCCTTCGAATAAAGAATATTTCGTTTATTCAGTGATAGGAAATTTTCTTCAATGTTTGGAAAAATCCACTTCGAATGGAGGATATTTCATTTACTTTACGAGGGAAAATTTTCTTCGACGTTTAAACAGATTTCCTTCGAATAAAGAATATTTCGTTTATTCAGTGATAGGAAATTTTCTTCAATGTTTGGAAAAATCCACTTCGAATGGAGGATATTTCATTTACTTTACGAGGGAAAATTTTCTTCGACGTTTAAACAGATTTCCTTCGAATAAAGAATATTTCGTTTATTCAGTGGTAGGAAATTTTCTTCAATGTTGGGAAAAATTCTTTTCGAATGGAGGATATCTCGTTTATTTCACGACGAAAAGTTTCTTGATTCTCTTTCGACATACTCCCACGAAACTCGCGTAACGGAATATACGTGATACTAAGAGGGTATTTAATGGCGATATTTTAAATCAGGAAACAACACTATCCTTTTTTAACAGTGGCTTTGAAAAATAATTACAGTCTGGATATCAGTGAAAAAGAAACTGCTAAACGAATTCGTATACAACGCAGGTGGTTTGCAGCGAAAAGCGCAGCGGGAGCTCAAACTTGAAGAGCAGTCGCGAGCGACTCACTGTCGCATCGTTTGAAACTTTTCGAGCAATTGCTCCGAACGAGAAAGGGAAAAGGTAAGAGAGCCGTGTCAAAAACCCGGAAAATTGACTACTTCTTGATAGGCGAAGATTCTCGCGAAGAAAATTGCGATTTCACGGTTAGGCACGACGAGATCCACCGGCAAAAAGTTACCTGCAACGTAAAATCATTTTGCAACGTAATACACGTAACGTGTCCTGACTAACTCGAACCGATAGAATCTCAAAATATAGGAAAATTTATCGAAAAACAGAAAGGAAAGAAATAGTAAGAAATTCTGAATCCGTTGATTCGAACGAGTAGTCTCGAAATCTATGAAAAATTATTGAAGTAGACGAGAAAAGGAATAAAAAGATCTCTGTATTACGTGACTCGAACGACAAGGCCTATTGGGGATCTGCAAAAAATGATTGTATTGGACAAGAAGAGAAATAAAAAGAATTCCGTATTACGTGACTCGAACCAGAGGAATCGAGATGTGTGAAAAAATTGTTGAAACGAGAAAAAGAAGAAAATAGTGAAAGAATTTTGTAGGATAATTTTAATCGGTTTGATCGAGGATACCGCACGCATAAACGTGTTCCTAAAGAAACTTTTTCAAAAAAAAGAAATTTGGCTAGTTTGCCCGACGAACTAATTCCCAGATGGAAAACGTATACAAAGGGCGGAGTAAGTATGGAAAAAGGGAAAAATGGTCACCGGCTGACGGACGCTTCTCTCCTTCGTCAAACTCACCCCCCGAGGCGAGGCAACAACCGTGGATTCGGTTTAAGCTGGTAAACTGGAAAATACGGATTCAGGCAGCGGCTGCTTTCTCCCAGATGCATAAATTCGATAAGACCGGAGGATAGTGACCGTAATTCGCTTCCTTCCGCGTCCGAGCAAGAAAATGCGCAACGGAATCTCCCACCGGCTGACGTATTTTTTCCCCCAATAATTGGCCTGCGCGTAAAATATTTTTCAGCGTAATTTTTCCACTTCTCTTATCGTTGCTCGCGCCAAACCTTTTACTCCCCAATTTCCATACACGTCGAACATTTTTCACCGCAATTACGACGTTTAAATTTCTCCGCGCGTTAAATTCTTTATCCGTCGATTCCCGATATTTGCTTGGCGTCGCGTCGATCTTCCGCTCCAACTTTTCTCCACTTTCCCCTCGCGTCCTCGTATTTCTCCCGGCCTTGTACAGCATCCTGTGCTCGTCCTAGAGACCTCCCGCGACGTACGAAAAAGCGACTTTCACGCCTCTAGCCTACGACCACCGGTAAAAAACGAAACGCTGCTCATTACCGTCTCCATTGACCGTCACCCAAGCCGGATGGAGCTGATCCCTCGGAGACCGTGACTTACTGTCACGACGAAAATGGAAGAAATACCACGGTTACGGAGCAACACTCCGGCAAAAAGGATCGACAAGAACTCGTTCGGTTCGTTTGTACTTCGTAGCCAACGGCCAAGCTTCCAAGTAACACCTGCGACTTCCGTTTTACGAGAAAACCGTGTACGCGGCAAGAAACCGGCCGATTAATCCGCGAGACAGCCGCTGATCGATCGCAGCCACTCGAAGGCCGATTTCCATCGGTTAAAAGTGGGTTGGCCCGGTTCGAACGGTAACAGAAATCGTTGTTCGCGTACCAACGATGACGCGACGGTACTCGATCGTTAATGATGGCCCACCCTGTCTTTCTGGAAATCGCAAAAACGAGACGCCACGAGGGGAAAACTGGTTTCATTTAGAAGTCTCTCTCTCTCTCTCTCTCTCTTTCTTTCGCTCGCTCGCTACATCTCTGTTCGGCGAATTTAAAAACTCACCGGCCGCTTGGAAGGTTCCGGGCCCTGTCTGATGATCTCCAAGGGTGCGGGTATCGAGGGTCTTCCCAGGTACCAATCCTCCCGTGGATTGTAGTTATCCAGAAGCTTCAGCAGGCGTGGCACGTTCACGTAATTATCGTCGTCGAAGTGGCAGAACCACCTGAAACAGAGTCAGGGTATCGTTCGATTTAATGTCCCTGATTCGTTCATCCTTCCGTGTCGATAGAAACGTATCCAGTTTCTCAGACGGGCTCAATTATTCGTACAGGGAGATCCTAATGAAATTACGGTTTTAATGCCACTTTGTTATCGATGAGTTTTTCCTTGAAAAGGATCGTAGATGTATAGCGGAGGAGAATTTTTAAAAGCTTCTATTCGTCTACGACGAATTAAAAGCTTTCCGTTCCTCTCGCTTTTTTTAACTATTTCATCACATACGTGTGACATTTAATTCGCGTTATAATATGTACTCCGTAACGCGAAGTAGTTACATACCGTACATAAAGTAGAGTTTGCTAGTCGCACTTTGTCATGTTAATTTAAACCGAGCGCTTCGACGACTTCGCCTACTTCTTTTCTATCAGTTTATTACAAATCGATTAGTTCGTTCGTGTCACATGTACGTCACCGTGTAAAATATTAAAGAAGATAAAATTTGTTAGAGTTTTCCAATAATCGTAACGAGTATATAGGTGTCCTAATACTCGTAGTTGGCGATGAAATTCGTGCAAAGTGACCATAGATACTTAGGAGCGACGGTGTACGTATTTAAAAATCGCGTAATCGTATCGTCGCTCTGGTTCTTAACTTTTCTATCAACGCTAGTTCGTTTACAATAGACAACTTGGAAGATGGAACCCCGCTGGGGGTAACCATCCACATGCTATATTTATTCTATATGATATAATATTTTACCAAATGCCCTACTGGACAAATTGTAAAATTTTAAAATAAAATAAAAAAAAAAAGAAAGAAAACGCTAGTTCGTAACTGAGAAGACTGATTTTGAAGTTTATGAAGTTTCGTATTACTATCGATGCTATTGTAAGTTTAACGTTTGTCGTTAATGCGAACTTGATATTATTTTGTACGGACTTAGGACTTGGAAGAACCGAATATTTGTCGCTTTCCAAATGGAATTTTTATTATACCAGGTCGAGTAGAAAGTTCGTTTCGCTTTTGGTCGGAAGATGAAATTGACTGCAATTAGTTGCGGATATCTCCCGTATTGTCTACATAATTCACTACGTTCCGCCGTTAATTCAAATACAATTTCGCTTTTGTATTTTGCATCCTGTTCGTCAGTTTAAAAGCTGGACAACGATGAAATGCATTTTCGGCGTACCAAGCTTTCCTCCTTTTAAGAAGAGAAAAAACGAGGAACTGTAACTGAAAAACAGATTCGTGCGGGAAAGATGCAATGCAACGACAAACGTGTCATGATCGTACAGAAATTTGCCAGGTTCCGTGCAGGAAATTTCGATCTCGACGATGCACCACGTTCAGCAACAACATCGTAGTTCTGACGAAGGAAAGCGCACGTTATACCACACTGCGATCGCACACATTCTCAGAATATTACAAAGATCCGCGGTGAACTATGTTTTTGATCGATAAGCTAGCACCAACCAGACTTCTCTAATTCAACCGGAAAAACTGCACGAACATTCTGCTCGAGCCAACGTTATCGCGAATTTGTATTCCCTGCACCGAATAGACGTACGTTCAGATCGGCTAATTACGTTCTTCTGAAAAATGTAATTAGCACAGTTGAGAACTCGAGCACGACGATACATTGGATTGGCAACTAAGTGATTGCGGATTTTGTCATTAGGCGGTATTGACAAAATCCGTAATCACTTAGTTGCCAACACAGTAATGACAAACGACAAACGTGCGATAATTCTGTGGTGGACGATGTAACGTGTTGTTGGTTAAATCGATAATGAGACGAGTTAATTCAATCAACTATATTTACAGGTATTTTAAACTGCAGAATACAAAATTAATCGCAAGCGTCGTTCGCTATGACTGACTGACTTACTGACTCGATACTGATATTCGTTCGCGCTGCTAATGAATCGTGGAGAACTTGGTCGTCTATTTACACTAGTCGAGGTACCGAAGGGTTTGAACTTGTTGCCGTGGTAGATCGCACGTAGCCGCGTAATTGCTTTGTCAAGAGTTTGTTTATTACATGTGTGCGTCGTACAGTGTTAATCCTCTGTGGCAAGACAACTACGTGAGGCATCTTCGTATCGCGACGTCCTAAGACGCATATGCCGCTACAATTCGCTGATTGTCCGCCCTTATTGCGTCGTTGTCTAGACCAGGACCAGATAAGGGGATGATCTTGTCACGACCGGCGCACTTCAAAACCGATGGGCTGATGACGAAGTGCCAAACGAGCCATCGATATCCCAACTATCCCTCCGCCGAATGTTCGAGAAGAAGGCGTGCGTGGCAACGGTCGCGGACGCCTAACAAACGCGTGGAAAGTGAGGATAATGAGGGGTGACAAAGGAAAAAGAATCGGATCCGATCGAAAGTCGAGTTGTAAGAGCTTCGGTCTTGAAAAGTCACGGCTGGATTTCGCAAATAAACTGTCATTAGTATAAACAAGGTGTTAACAAATAAATTCTCTCTTTTATTATTTTTATCTTCGATTTCTTTTTTTTTTTTTATTTTACGTGACAATTTCATCGAGCGTAAAGGAAGAAGAAGAAGGGAGAAAAGGTAGACGAAGGAACGACGAACGATAGAAAAATCGGGATGCATCTTATCGTTTGCAAAGTGGCTGACATCGAAACGCAATCGCGAACAGGGATTTCCCAGAAGGCAGAGCCGCGGAAGGAGGGCAGAGACGGTGACAGGGAGCATAAACGGTCGTACAAAGCGTACGATAGGCAAAATAAAATGCCTCTAACGAACGGTTCCCTCCGCGGAGCGCCATTAGCGCTACCGGGTGGCCACGGCCGCTCGATACGTACCTGTCGCTAGTAACCGGCATCGTTAATACACCTGAATTCCAGCTTAATGGCGTACCTCCGCTGTACCAACGACAGAAACGACCGAGGCGACTCGGTTCGTATACGCCGACACGATCGTATCTACCGCGCGAACCGGAACGATACTCTTTCACTGTGACAATGCGACTGCGGTTGCACGCGGAATAATCGAAGAGCGCGCTCGTACAAGCGCGTTCCATAAGTGAGAAAATTGAAAAACTTTGATTCTTTTATTGAAATATGTTTCGGAGCTTCAACGAGACCGCAGCGTAGATTTCAAGCGGAATTCCGCTTTCTAAATTGTTACGAGCAATTTGAAAAGCGTGTGCCGCGACAAACGTATATTAGGTCGTCCGAAAAGTTAGTTTCTTTCGTTTTACAAGGAAATAATGGATCCACGACATTTTCCGTTTTATATCATTTTATCGAATTACGTACGATCCATTTTGTTCTATCTATTTGTTGGGAAATAAAAGACGCAAATTGCTTAATTGCTTTTTGCCTTTCGTACCTAAACGAGCAGAACATTGAGTTTTCTTTACAACCAACAGGTATGTACGTACAAGTGGTTTTCTATAGACAAGCTTCTCATTAATTTGATCTACGCCAGCGCACGAGTTTTCTTTTCCTTCTGAAAATGGACCCGCCGCGAGACAAAGGAATACAGACGAGACAATGCAACGATGTAAATACCAAA
The DNA here is from genome assembly GCA_014825925.1 of Bombus breviceps. Classification (NCBI taxonomy): domain Eukaryota; kingdom Metazoa; phylum Arthropoda; class Insecta; order Hymenoptera; family Apidae; genus Bombus; species Bombus breviceps. The sequence goes on along the minus strand of CM026189.1, from coordinate 7,761,917 downwards.
GTAAAAGTGCAATGATGTACTAAGTTTTAACGGAGCAGTATGTAACAGAATTGGGAACAATAATTTAACAACAGGTTAAAATAACCCAATAAGAAGAGCAATAATAAGTAAGCTTGTTAGTTGTAACCGAAAGACACATATTGTAAACAAGTAGAATGTAAATCAGAAGCCATTCTAAGACAAATAAATAAATAACGAGATCCCGCACTTTCCAAATTGCTGAAATTGCCCAAATTACTCGAATTTCCTACAAGCGAAATCTGCATCGCGCCGCGTCCTTCCTTCGCATCGAATCGACCGAACGATGCTTTTACCCAAACAAAGCAAAACAAAAGATCAACGATCAGCAGATGAAACAAAAGCAGACACGAGACTCGACCGATCGAATTCGGTAGGATCGGTCATTAGTATCCATCGAGCGATTTCGTACGGATATTAATGGACCGCGAGTCATGACGGAAAGCTGGCGGCTGGCGGTATAGATCAGCGTCTGAACATCGATTCATCATCGAACGTCCACGTATCACTAAATTGCCGTTGGTCTAATGATTTCCGATCGGCGGAGAAAGTCGCTTAATAGTTTCTGTTCACCAGCTGCCTCGCGCAGAGGGTGGCTCGTTCCGCTCGGGACGCGGTATTTAATTAAATGTGGCGTTTAAGATTTTTACGAGTTATCCCGAGCGCGGATCAAAGAGCCCGAAGTGTGGAAACTCGCAGCACGATCCCGAGTCAGCCGGTTTACGTTTCTCCAACGAGATTTAATTACAAGTTCTCCTCTATCTTCGACGGTCTTGTATCGCGCGAGCGTCCACTATTTTCTCGTTTCGCCTAGAAAACAAAACTAGAATTGCTCTTGCCGTCGATCTTCTATCCTTTCGCGTTCGTTTACGTCGCTGTGTCGCGATCGCCCGCTGCCTATCGCACAGTCGAGCCTCGGTAACTCGAGTCTCAAGGGAAGAGCCAAAGTCTCCGAGTTACCGAGCTTTCGCCTTATCGGGTTTTTCGAGTTGGAGAGACGCGACAAACCGGAAGAACTGAGAGAAGCTTCGTACAATGATCGATATTTTCGTAGAATCGTAGAAACGCGAAAAAGGACAAATCGAATTTTTGCAGCTGAATTATTTATTCGCAACGGTAAACGAATTCGTGGAGTAGCTTGGATGCGAGCCAATACTTCGATGCAAGATGTGCATATAAATATTCAACGAAGTATACGGTGTGTTTTTCGTAGCAACTGCTACACGTTCTCATAATATCGGTTTCGTAGTCGTACGTAAAGATACACTTCGAACTAATTAATTGCTACATAAATGATACAATAAGTACGATGCTGTACGAATACTTTTTCTAACCACCGCGACTGTTGCTTCCAGTTAGTAGAGAAATTTTTTACTTACGTACGTCGAATATTTCATATCGTATTTATAGAAATAAGCTTCGACTTCTTCCTCGGCGCAAACGTGACGAACAAACTGCGGGTTTATGAAGGTTGTCGCGTTATCGAGGCTCCGCTATGAAAGTAATTAATCCTGGGAACGAATCGTGGCAGGGCCGAAAAGGTCGAAGTAAAAATATTCCAATTCGAAAACGGAGAGACGAGCAGGGGCGCTAGCTTCGACGCGACTTCCTCGAGGAATCGACGACCCATTAATTCGGCCGTTAAAGCCACGAACGAGCCGCACCGATTCGATCTTGCCCCGGATAAAAACGAACGAGGTTTCGCACCTTTATTTTCTTCGCCCCATCTCTCGAACCGCGGTCTAATATATATGCAGATTGCAGGTACAAGGTGCGCACGAAGTTCGCACGCGGCGGCACCGCTTTTTCCAGCAGCCGCGCACCGATACATTCGTAACAAATTTTGTTCGACAAATACACCAGCAACGGGCCAACACGAACAACCATTTGCTTTCTTCCTACTTATCTTCGCACACCGTGGAGATACCTCAATGAGAATAGAAAAGTCGGCGTGAGAATAGTTGAGAACGACGTCAGAGCGAATTCCATGAAATTTCGAAGGTTTCGCGGAAGATCGTAGAACGACGTGAATTGGAAAACTCGAATAACTTTGTGCGTACGATCGTTCGTACAGTGGTTTCTAGGTATTGCAATTGTCCGGTTTATCGCGTGTATCACACGTGCGCGAGCAACGAGCCGGCAAATTGCCATCGAGACACGGCCGGAAGCTTAATGAGTCGTGGGTGTGGCCGTCTCGTTAATTGTCGCGTGGAACAGCCGCGCAAACTTGACCGAATTAGGCTTTCGTGGCGAGCTGACGCGGCTCCGCGAGCTTCTCGACGTCGATGGTCTCGCGTTTCTCTATCGAACCACGAGATTCGATCGTGCGTGAATAAATGACGGTCGACTGCAAAAATCGTTGCGGGCAGCCGTACAACTCTTCTTCGAGCAGGTGCGTTTACTGTGGTTGCGGGTTTTCAGAGTGCTTCTTAAGAATGTAAGAATCGGGCTAGACGCTTGGTTTTCTTTTAAACAAAGAGTTTCTTCCCTGAGTTTCTCGTCTCTTTTGATCCTTCGACAAACAGTATAATAAAACGATGGAAATGGATTTACAGAATAATTATTTTCGTACCGGTGTCTGTCAGCGAGATTTCTTGCTTTTCGGGTATTACACGCAGAAAAGACATAGTTTCGATCTTTTATGGCTGATACACGTTAATTATTGTTGAGGTACGCTCAGACAATTAGTAATATACTGTCAACGTTTCGAGGTTCTCAACGAAAATGTGGCTTATCGACGAATTTGAAGATATTTTGTCGTCAATGTATATCGACCCTTTTAGTTGGCAAATTGTTGAGAATTTTGGATCTTAATTGCCGAAATAATGCTATAGCAACGCTAAATTTACACTTAGAATTTATATTAGAATAGTTTTAGATTTATTTGACAAACGATTTCAAAGATATTCATCGATACACACTTGCACGCGTCTCACCTTCTTCCATACCACATTGTTAACTGAACAGTTTACATTCCTTTGTTTTCAAGGCGCCGCGTACACACATACTTCCACACACTCATATTCACATACACGTAACACTACTACGCGGTTAATCTAGTCTAGCACATAAAATTATACGTGTCTCGATAGAAATATTAACCAGTTGGCTAGTATACCGACGAGTATACTCGTCACGAAGAAATGCCAATAGTTTGTATTACGACGAACTTTGTCAATAATAAAATTCAAAAATAAAATGATCATTTCGTTAGAACTTAATTCTACGTTATAACATACTCTGTGCTTGACGAGTATACTCGTCATCGCTTACATTTTCCGGAACATGATAGGTATTTACATACTTCTCAAAGAGGCCGCAACAGCTAACTGGTTAAGAATAACGGCACGATATAGATTTGTACATCTCGAGAGCAGAAATACAAGTATAGATTGCTACAAAAAAAAAGAAAAGCTTCTAAGAAGAAGCAAGGTGAAATAATGGGAGTCAGAGATTTTTCAGCATTTTCAATTTCCCATTGGACAAAATTGTCTACGATTCTCAAGGACCAGAATAAATAAAACCTTCAGCCGATAGAGTCAATGGGAAATTAATGAACAACTTAGCTGGAAACACGCTTTATCTCGATCAGGTATTGATACTGCGCGTATTTCCACGTCCACAGGCCAAAATAAATTGCGTTCTCTGTATACATACGTACGGTTTAAGTTAAATCTACGCATCGCAGTTCTCGATGATCCTGGAGGAAAATTGGTCGCAGTTTGAAGCCTAGTGGGTTCAAGCATAAATTTGATGCGTGGATGCGTGCGTAGCTGAAGTGGAAGTTGTATCTGGAAAAGGCGTGTGGTATCGAGAAGATTGGATCGTGGAGCAGGTTGAAGTAACTGAATCGACCACGTAAGTATTATGTACGTTTAATGGTCGAAGTCGCGCAGTGCTTTTGATTTCTACTAATTTGCCGTATTTACTATGGAATTACGACACTGCTTTTATTAACTTTAAACTCGTTATCTGAGATCTGATCGTTTACTCGTTCACAGACTCCATTTTACGTACATTGTATCATATTATATATCAATTTACAGCGATTACGATCTTTGGATCTAATTAAAGTTACTTGGCCGAGAAGCGTTCGAAAGTGTCGCACAGTAAAGTGTGTATATATAAATGGATCCGATCTTTTCCGTATATCCTTTTATTAAATTAATTCAACTTCAAGACACTCTGATCGACTCGGTCGTGCATCGTGCGTCCTTGAATCGATGTATATCGTTCATCTTTGCTTCTCGCGATCTTTGCAGCCTTCCACGTTGAATATTTTGCACCTTTGCATTCTGCGTATATCTTGCATCTTTACATTAAATATGTATATATTTATATGTAGTATCGTGGACGAAGAGCGTGGGGGGTGTCGGAAGAATTATAAACAAGCGGTTGCTGAATCGATATGTCTGTATGAGCTGTACGAGCGTTATGAGTTGAAAAGTCGGAGAGTGCGAATTGCGTCTCAATAGTTGTCTTAATTATAATACCTTATTGTGATTAGTTCGTGTTAAATAACCATCGTTTCCTGTTTAATCGACATCTGTTTAATCCATTCATTGTAAATAAACTAATTGAAGTACAAAGAAATGATCCATTTCGTTCTATTTCTATTATTACGTTCGTGCATAATTCAATAAACCAATATAAAACAAAAACATTATTTGTATATATATTATATTATACTATATATATTAACAATATATATATATATATTTATTTATTTATCTCCTTTAAAGTTTCTTTCGTTTCATAAGGTGATAACAGACGAACAATAATTTCCGTTTTATATTATTTTATTGAATTAGGTACAATCCATTTCGTTCTATTTCTATTATTACGTTCGTGCATAATTCAATAAAAAAATAAATTCAAAAAAACATTGTGCGTCTATTATTTCCTTATAAAACGAAAGAAACTTTCCGCACAACCTAATATATACATAATATTATATATATAATTGTCGTCGTATTTCGCATCCTTGGATCTCCACAATTTTGCATACATGGAATCCTCGTATTTTGCGTTTTGACATCCTTCGCGTCTTTGCCTCGTGTCGTTCGGTGATTTCGAAAGAAAGCGAGTACGAGTTTCACGGCAATCAATCGGTTAGGCGCTGAGCGCGGAGATCGACTTTTTGTCGCGGGAGCAAACCGACGCCGACTTTCACGACGTTTACGATCGCAATTAGCCGGTTGATACTCGTGCATTCGAAAGTCACGACAGGGAATCGACAACTGACGCGACGCTGACTTTTTCGTCGCCTTAATGACACCGCCTCAACAGCTCGAGCCTGTCGAGGTGCGAAAAGAAGCGGAGCAAACACCTGCGTCAGTCGCCGTTTGATTTCTGACAATTTATCCAAGGCTGATTTCGAATGGTGACAAGAAATCCGTGTTCATTCGCTGTGAGAACACGTTTCGCGACTCTACCTGTAAATTCGTTGCAATTAGAACCGGATGCAGAAGTTTTTACGACTTCTGCGCTCTTACGCTGGATCGCCCGTACAGACGCTCGTATTATTCCGCTTTCCTTCTCGCAGGAAAGAGAGCGACGAACGAATATACTTCGAGCGAGAAACGCACGACTCAACATCTTTCTGCACGTAGAACGTTTGTATAAAAGACTGACCAACCGATGCTTCGAACAAACGAAGTGAATTTCAAACTGTCTTCTTCGAATGCCACGTATTCCAACGAACGAGATCTCGAGCGCCGCGTATCGAATTTTCTACGCCATTTTCCAAACACGTTTCTCCGAATTAGCTGCAACCTTCTTCGACCAAGAGCTCCGCTCACCGAGCAGAGCACACCTGGCCGAAGGAAATCGAAGTCGCGATCACGGTGCGTGAAGAACGTTTCGGTGAACGAACAACCTCCCCCTGTGTGTGTGCGCGCGTTGTTTCGCGATAACGCTCCCCTGGATAGTGTCCAGAAGGAGGATCCAGGATCGTGGGAAACCCGCCGTTAAGTACGCGTGTCAATGGCCCTCTGAAAGGCCGAAACGCTCGGCCACGCGTGCACCGACACGTGCTCGCCCCCTTTTTCGACGCCGCGTGCCTAATGTCCGTGTGCAAACAGGGATGGAAAATAGTAAACGGGGTGATGACTGCGCCCGTACTACTTTTGTGGGAATTGTTCGGCGCCGGATTCCCATCGACACTGTCGCCGTCGACTTTTCTGGACTGTGACGATGAAACGAAATCGACGAGGGAGATAAATCGACGTGGAAAGTGTTGTTTCGACGCTACGCATTGTTCTTCCGATGCTTGATCTTTTGGAATTTTTATTTTACGCATTTACGACAAATTTGAAGCTGCAAAAACGCACGCAATATGCAAAACCGTATTACATATCGAAAATATTCTGTTGCTTACGGTATTTAGTAAATAAAACGTTTATCTACCCAAGTTCCATTTCTTAATACTTTGATTGTCACGCCGAAATCACATGTTTCGCTCAGGACGCCACGGTGTTTTAACACGGTGTACCGTTAGATGCAAGATTTGTTCTCGTTGTTTTTTATTCATGTTCTAATAAAATATGCAAATTCGGTAATAAATGTAACACAAGAATTAACAACCACAAAACCCACTAGTTACTCGATTACTTGACACGACGGATCAGATTTAAACGTTAGATTCAGCTAGAACCAAACATACGATAATCATTTATTATTCACGTTATAGTACCCAGCGTATAGTATTCACGTTATAGCACGCCAGAATAATTTACTTATAATTCTCAATGAGAATTGATTATAAAATTCTTCCAAATAAAGAAAAAATGTTCTAATAAAAATATTTAATTGTTCAATGGAGCACTTTATATTTCAAAGTATCTTCTATTTATCGGTTATATTCAAAATACCCTAACTGTCAATATTCACTCAATTTTTACAATTGTAAGAAGTGGCGTCACAGGAGAAACCGTATGACCAACGTGGCGGTCAAAGTGTTAAACTACATTCGCAAAAATATGAATTCACATGGATATTCATAGTCTAGTTATGATATTACGTTGTCCCAGCAGTTTCTTTCGTTCTATATTATTTTGTTAAATTATGTACGATCCATTTTGTTCTATTACCACAATTCCATTACGACTATTATTATTTCCCTATAAAACGAGAGAAACTTTTGGGACAATATTTTGGATATTGCATATAATCTCGAATATCGTACGCACTGTGCACACTTTTTCACGCGTACCGTTCGATTTCCGATTCGGCGAGCAATCGCCGAACGACGATGCTCGTTTAAGCCGACCATCCACGAAGCGTCGCCTCGTACAAGCGCAACCGTAGTCTGTTTAAACGCGACGATACGTCTACGTGGAGTCTACGAAGCGCACAGTGACGTACGTTTTGTCTCGCTATTAAAATGGTATTCGAGCGACGAGCAACACGCTTTCATCGTGGATCGTCACGTTCGCTTATAGCTGCAACGTAACGTCACGCTACCGACGATGTTAACGCCAGTGAACGCGAGGAAAAGGCGTAGCGACGAAAACGGTTCGCTGCAGTTTCGTGGACAGCTGCCTATTACCTCGCGATGATCGCTGCATGCGAACGTACTGTTAACGTGAACGCGTCTGCCTCTAAAGCAAAGGGACGCTTCGCTGCATTCTATTTTACTAAATTTGACTAAAACGTTCGCTCGTTCGATCGAAACGCATCTTGAACGTAGATTCCGAGTTTGATGTTCAAACACGGTCAGCGGTCTGGTCAAACAGACCAGCGAAGCCGAATTTGCGCCGTGTTCGCCTCGCAGGATCACCGGCGATGAAACGAGGACGAGAACGACGTATTCCGATGAATCATCGAAAGCGAAACGGCGTAAATTCGGCTTTGCACGTTACTTGGCTAAACTACTCTGCACGTGCGTCTGTGTCAGGTTTATTCGCGATTGATCGGTTATCGATCGATCTCGTGGCGGCTATCGAAAAGGTCAGGGCTGACGTGTGCCGCGCGCTCGAAACGGGCGTGGCGCTCACGACTGGCGGATTAAATCGTGATCCGTGCCGGGGCCACGACCCGTTCGTGTAAAAGCAATCGCCTTCGTGCGTCCATCGGTCCGGCATTATAAATGGATAGTCGCGAAGAAGGAAATTAAAGCGGCGCGGACATGCCACGGACGAGCCAGCTATCTCCCTCGGCCATCTATAATTTCTCGAAAGCAATTGTTCCATGGTTTCTCTATTGAGCAAGTAGACCTGGTTTCGTGACTGATTTTTAGTAGAAACGATCGGTGTACCGTTGCTACGGCGATAGAGGCGAATTTATCGACTGCTTCTGTTAACGGATTCTCTTGGCTTTTCAGACGTAAAAACATATCTTCCAAGTTTTTATATCATTCCGTTATATAATTTCGTTGCTTATTTTCCATCTCGCTCTTCGCCACTCTCAACGAGTAGAAACGCTCCTCACGTTCGCAGAGAAATTTTCCTATAAAATTCTAAAGGAAAATATCTCGATATCTCGGTAACGACTTCTTCGTAGTTTCCTCGGATCTGACAAAATGTTTAACAACGGTTGCAAGCGATCGTGATCGTCAGAAAAATACTTAAATATCAGGAATATGTAATAGAATACGATGTGGAACAATACGGCGAAAGACCACGTTTTTTAAATTAAACATACAATTTTTAAATTAAACAGTCGATTAATTAAGTTAATCGATTCTGCCTTTAAAAGCGCTCCTCTATATGTTCGCAGGATTAACATGTATTTTGGAAACATTTGAGAAGCGATCGCCTGTTGAATCGTTTTCTACGATCTATCGATTCATTGTGCATCCTTAAACTGACCAACGATACGCGCCGCGCCATATCAAAATAAGAAAAATCGAGCAAACCTCTCGTGTTGTCTATACGCTCTTCGAATAGCCAGGTTTCTTAAAAATACGTGCCACTATATCGTTGCGACGATGTCGCGCGTGCTTTACGACTTTTGCACGATACTGGAAATAAATCGTGCGAATAATCGCGCCGGTATTTTACCCACCACAATTACGATATTATCTAAATTGCAAAAGAGAAGGTCGAGAAGAGAAGGCAAGCCGCACCCTCGCGAATCTCCGGCAGAGCCACGAAACTGTCAAAAATCTCATTACCCCGAGCAACCTATCGAACGAATCAAAAATCGCTCACGCCAGTCGTGAACGACCGAAAATTGCAACCGCGATTGCATCGTCGATGTTGCGCTTTCTGGCCGACCCTCGGCAACGCGAAAGCAAACAGACGAAAAGGGGTAAAAGAAATACGAGAGAAGGAAGAGCCAACGTCGAAGCGAAGACGAAGACGAAGAGAGGAGAGACGGGCAATTTTCTCTACGTGTAATTTCACCTGTTGCGAGCATCCGGCGCGAATCCGATCGCTCGGCTCGATTTGTAAAGGTAACGAGCCGTCTCGAATAATCTCGCTCCATTATCGCCGGCTACCGATTGGACACTCGATTCGACCCCGTTGCGAATTCGAACTATGTATGCTACTCTCTGATCCCTCTTCGAATACCTCTCGCTACTTCAAAGGCCTTGGTATTTCACAATACGACTCGAAACTTGGAATTCTTCATTAAGATCGATGCAATGACAGGAGTTTTTTCTTTTTTTTTTTCTTTTTTTTTGTTTATAACGTTTTAAGTAAAATAGGCAGATGATAGATGCTGTTCTATCGTCGAGTCTCGCGAATTATCGAATGTAATGGAAAGGAAGAAGATATGCGAACGTGGGAAGAATTTTTCTAATTCTACAGCGACGCTTTCGATAAACGAGTCGTTCACGGGCGAAACTGGTTAAGCGAACGTTTTCACATTGCTCAACCAGTTAGCTGTTTTTGTTAGTTAGTAATAAAATTCAAAAATAAAACATTTCGTTGCAATTTAACTTCGTGTTATAACAACCAGACATACTTCTTGCTCGACGAGTATAATCGTCGTCGCTTACTTTTCTCCACACCTTTTACGTACACGCTTTTCAAAGTGTTCGCTAACTGGTCCAACCTCAGTGCCAAAGCACTCGATCGACGTTGGTTTCGTCGATTTTCGTTATCTTTATCGACTGTTCTATTAACTGAGCTGGCAAATAAGCAACTGGAGTAAGCAGCAGCGGGACTCGCTGAATATATCGACGTTACCTACTTTGGTTAAACGTACGACAGTTTCTACGGTGAATAAAATTCCAAATAGCAGCGATAAACTTGAATTAGAATACTCGTATCGAAGTTTCGTTCATCGAGCAACTATAATTCTCCAGACGATGTTCCATAATAATTACGCTGAACCAGGATAATGTTATACGAAGTTAGGTAGATTATCCTGAAGATCGGCTTTCGAGATGTGGAGAAACTGGATGGAACTGGAAGGAATTCTCGAGGACAATTAGTATCATCGAAGAGGAAGGAAAGAAGAAAGGAAAGAGAGACGCCGAAGGCGGGTAACATCTTGCAGACGGCGGTCGATTAGTCACCCGATACAGGTGAGGCCGGTCGAGACCGGAAACATCGCTTTATCGACCGAATTGTAACGAACAAGACCTCGCTCGTCGTCGATTTCCTCTCACCGAGTCGGTCGCAACTTCCTAACCCCTTTCTGTATTGTTTCGATCATCTTTAAACTTTCGATCAATCGTCGTATCCTATTCAACGTCTTTTCCTCGTTTCTGGCTTGGGCGGAAAACTACCGTACGCGGAGTTTGATGCACTGCGCGAGATACGTCTGGTCGTGTAGGTCCGAAAACACGTTTCCTTCTTTTAGATGTTTTTTTAGATTTCTTAGATTTTATTTGAGATTTTTCTTTAAATCTACGTGATTGTGAAATATCAAATACTTTATATCCATCGTAGAGTCGATCTATTTAATCGATTATGTTTATTTATTATTTTTACCATTCACATTTACCACGCGTAATTATTCTTATCTATCAACAAAAATTGAAAATAGGAAAATTTACATAAAGTTAAACGAGCAAAAGAAATAACAACAAACGTGTACGATTTTTACGAAAATTTTGAAAGTTTCACCTGGTCCGGTAAGGTCAGCGTTAACCTCGTTACACCCTGTCTACTGTAATGAGTTTACGTTTGCTTAAACGTACAGAGACGCGAACAAACCGGCTACAGCTTATCAGAATTTCTCGATCGATACAAACGCTTCGCGCTATCTCGAAACAATGGAAAGTGGACTTACCCCACTTCCGAAACAAACGACGCACCTATCGTCCGTTTTAAAATCCAATACCACTATCCAAACGTAAACGATCACATCCAAAAATCCAACCCACCACGACTTTCATCATTTTAATCCTGCGCCACGGCGAGATCGCAACGCGCCATCGCTTTAATCCACGGTGAAAGGGTTAATATGAAAAAAAGTTGGTACGCACACTATCGTAGAATTGGAAATATCGGCCCACGAGCCGCCGGCCCACTGTTCTCGGGAGGAAGTGTGCACACCTCGGGCGTTGTTTGTCAAATAAAACGAGCACGATAAAGACCGGCCCAAGTTTTCGAAGGGAGTCACTCTGGCCACTCGGTCAAACTATTGTCCAACGACCGAACGACTCGGAGCGTTACCAATGGACAAAATTAACTCGTTCTACTGGCACGATCGCGGCACGGTCCGTACACGTGCAGCCCCGGGGCCTCACGGGGGAAATTATTGATTATTAAACTGGGGCCCGGCGCGGCAACTATCCTGAAACGTTATAACCGAGACTCGTTGCTCGTCGAGAATTGGTCGATTTAAATCCTGTCGGATCGGTGGAGAAAAATTTCCAAGGATCGTACGAGCGTTCTTCGAACGGAAGATCAGAAACGGGGTGGAAACCTTGGTTAACGCGTTGTCCGTCACGATGATCGTCGATGACCATCTTATGTCACGTTACGAAGTTTTCGTAGAATGGTTAAAACGGGATGAGTTTCGTGAAAAATTTCCTACGATGCGATTTTAAACGATTTAGAAATAATATTCAGATAATTTTTAATTTCAATATTTTAACCCTTGGACTGCAAACGATTTTACGGTAGCCTCAAACTGTAAACGTGGATCTTACGGTAGGTGAAAGAATGTTTTAAAAAATTTTAAAAAGTCGTGTGACATTTTCTAGCGTTGTAAATTAAGATTATCGTAAAACTTTTGCAAAACTTTTTTTAGACGGAGGAGAAAAAGGTGTTCCAGTCACTACTTTGCGAGAAAATCAATTCGGTCGAAGTAGTCTTTTACAGAGTTAATTATGGGTTAATTATGAAATAACAAAATTTCTTTCTTTGCCTCTAGCGTCTTTCGAAAAGTTCCTGTTCTAATTCGACGAACGTTTCTCGCATGCGAAGATCGCGGTTGGAAACTATAACGAGTCACATTTATCGTCTTTTATAGAAGAACAATTTCAATATATCGTCAGCCAACTCTTTCGATCTTTCCATTTCATCTCTCGACTTGAGGCTCGTATCCTCGAATTTCTAGCGAATAATTTCTTCCTTCAACTATTTCCTAATAAAACGCTTCTTTCTAGCGACCAAGCGATACAAACGAGAAACGAAGCCAATGGAGAAAGAAATTTAACCACGGGAAGTGTAAGATACATCGACGCTACTATCGTCCTCTAAACGGATATCGTTATGAATAGTTATAACGTAGGAAAATCATGTCGTATAACAAAATCATGTCGTGTAGCGTTAAATCGAGAGAGGACAGATCTAACCGCTTTCTCCCGTCGACCACAAGCTGCACAGCTCGATAGGAAAAAGGAATACCAACCCGAAAAGGGGGAAAGAGAATGAAAAAAGGATAAATCACGCGTGACGTAAAAACGACGAAAGTTTTTCCACGGGAAAAGCGAAAGGTTTGACGCGGTCGCATGAAAGGCGTGGCCGGTTCGTTCGAAGGGCGTCCGGTGGAATAAAACGACGGAATAAAGTCGCGCGTCGATCGGGAAGCAATCGTATCCGCGTAACAGAATATGGTCGAGGTCGAGGAGAAAGAAAATCTTGCGGTGGCTGCGTAAGTCTGGCCTTATTGTGTGTATCGGATGTCCAGAAGTTCCACGACGTCCATAGGACCGTTCTGCTTTCTTTTCGCCCGAAAGGAACCGTATATAGTCTTCTGCTCCCTCGTGTACCCTTTTTATCGTCCCTCTCATCCTCCTCTCCGTCGTGAAATCGGTTTAGAAGTCGCTGCTGTTTAAAGGACCTTTCTCTCTCTCTCTCTCTCTCTCTCTCGAGAAGAAGAAGAAGAAGAAGAAGAAGAAGAAACAGGACAATAAGGAAAGTACTTCCGCTGAACGTTCTTCGACGAAGGCTACTTTCCAAAGTTTAGACGTCTTCTCGTCGTACGTATCTGTCTTGCCACTTGAGGAGCTCTCCCTTTGAAGGCTTTGAGGGATCGAAAGCATAGCTGGCTTTTGGCCAAAGGATCCGACAAACAGACGGAAGAAGCATTCGGCGCCGCGTTCGTCGCAGATGCTCCGTCGTGTATCGAGCCACTTGACTTCTGGAAGACGTCTTTCGCGTTCGTACGTCAGCGAAACGTTGCTATATGATCGACAGTTCAAACGAAACTCTCATAGCATCGACATTGATATCGCCGGTTTATATAATAACGCAATATTTGCCGGGCTATAGATCGCTCAATTTGAATTAGATTAAAGTTCTCTAGCTTTCAAGAGTTATTCCATTTCCATTTGTATTTTGTATTTTCCTGGAAGTCGCTTATAGAGCGCGTTATTTCAAATACAGAAAATTAATCAGCTAGCTGTCTTCCACGAGTATGCACGTCACGAAGAAATGGCAATATTTCGCGTTACAGCGAGTATACTCGTCGTGCGTAAAAGGTGCTTACAATTTGTTTTTAAATTGCAATTTAGAAATCGCAGTTAGTCGATGAAATAAAATTAAACAATAAAACAATCGTTTCGTTGCAACTTGATTCTATAGTATAACGGTCGCACGTACTCCGAGTATACTCGTCATCGCTTACTTTTCGCCGCGCGTTTTAGCTACACGCCTTTCGAAGAGATCGCAACAGCCAACTGGTTAAGCAAACTACAATTACGTTAATTGAAATTATATCGTACTTTTAATATCACTCGGAACCGTACGATACCGATCGAGGCTTACACTGGAAAGCAGCAATTTCTTCTCGCAGATTGCGGTAGGATTTTTAAACGAAGATTATAATTTAATTCGAACGAATACCGCAGACGCAGTGAAATCTGCAAATGACAGGATACCCACTGCCTTTGAGACGCTCAGCTTTCGCTGTAACCTACGCGACAGACGCAAAAACTTTCGTCAACCGTTTAAGATTCGGAAATTGCCGCTGCAACTTGAAAGAGCAGGTGCTCGGACAAGTTTCACGACTCGTAACCCGAGTTGGTCGACGCGGCTCGTAAGCCGCTGTCGAAAACGATAGAAGAGCTTTGAGGAGACTGGTCGGAATCATCTTTGGCAACTTAGTTGGCAAAGACAGCAAACTCCGCCGACCCTGCAGCTTCTAAACGTCGAGATATATCGCGGTGCTTACGCGCGAGACGTGGTGAACGGACGAACGACCGATAAATCGAATACAAATCGCCTCATCGATATTCCAATGGAAAGCTGTACAGCTCGATCATTTTATGAAGTTCATTTTTTGTATCGCGTTAATCGATGAGAAACGTTCATCGCTCGACTAAAGCGTTATGGAACTGAAGCAATTTGACATGCTGGCCAGGCAAACGACGATAAACCATTACCATACGAAAAGTTTGCTCTGGTATTTAAATCGTATTTATTGGAGGGATTTATTATTGGTGAAAGAAAAATCCAGGCTTCGTATTCAAAAGCTTGTCGCTATGGATATTAACGGACTAATGAATTTGTAGCACGTTTCAAAAAGTCATTTGATCTCGAGTTGACGTTGTGTTATTGGTTTACTAAAAATTACGTGAAAGCGGAGCAGCTTCGTACAGTAACGCGTATATTAGTTTCCTTTGAAATAAATAAACTTGGTATATAAATAAAAAATAAGCTTAAAAGACACGCTTTTAAAATATATTAGATCGTGGCAAAAGTTTCTCTCGTTTTATAAGGAAATAATAGATGCGCAACGTGTCTTGTTTTATATTATGTTATTGAATTATGATCGGTTTTTTTTTCTATTGAAATATCTTCCATAATTCGATAAAATAGTATAAACTGTTATTTCCTCGCGAAACGAAAGAAACTTTTGCCACAATCTAATACAAAATCGTTATACATACGATATCGATTCACTGTTCAAACTCGATCTTCCCGTAAACTAACCCGAGAATGAAAAATTGTTATTCTACGATATATTTTTCTCTTATTTTTCTGCAAGGAATCTGTCCGCTTTTACACGTTATTCCACCTGTATAAATGTACCCAAGATACG
This sequence comes from Bombus breviceps, assembly GCA_014825925.1. Taxonomy (NCBI): domain Eukaryota; kingdom Metazoa; phylum Arthropoda; class Insecta; order Hymenoptera; family Apidae; genus Bombus; species Bombus breviceps. The sequence continues at coordinate 7,746,509 of CM026189.1, read as the reverse complement.
CAAACTTCGCCACCTATTTATTTCCTAGGTAGAACAAATTTTTCCTCCCGTAGATTCTATTCTTTTATTTGTTTTCATAAAAATATGAATTCGCGCTCATATCCACGGTCCACTGATAAGCAACTTCGTACAAAGTAGAAACGAGACGACCGCCGGTGAAAATTGCGGCAGAAGCAAGCGAAGGGATCGTGAAGGGAGGGAACGCAATTATCGGAGAGTCGCGCGAGGCCACGTACACACGTGAGCACAGACGAAACGTTCCGTGGAACTCTTTTGTTCCACTTTCGAGTGTATCAAGTTATATTGTGTACCGGCAAGCATCGTGCCGGATGTAGCAATGAGCGGCGCGGCGAGAGTCAACGAGCCATTTCCGGGGCCTCTCGCTGCAGAATATTACATTGATAACAGAAATTGCCTTCCAAGTGTGCCCGGCTTGTCCAAGACGTTGTCCTCGAGGAGACGACGCGCGACAGACAGAAACGCGAGTTCGATATTCGCGTCTCGACCGATCTTCCATCGATACGTGCTTCGAAACTAGTAGTAGCCTACTCTACGAGGCTACAGCCTGTGCGTTTTATAGCAATCTTCTTTGCTGTCGAAGATGTTAATTAACCATCATCGATAAGACAGTTAGACGAGCATAGGATCGGATATGCGTCACGCAAAAACGAGACTCGTGCTTTGAAAACGTCGATGGCATACGATCAGCCAGCAGGTAGCGTACGTAAGGAAAGAAGGATTCCTCTGGATCGAGAAATCCATCGATCAATCGATGCCAGCGTCGATAGGAAATCGAAATTGGTGAAATTTGTAAGCATCGCTCTTATTTAATTACGGATCCATCTCCAGTCCCAATTTTAGTTATTCTCCCGATACTAACCATGTTATAGAACTCCGTCCATGCAAATCCATCGATGAACAAGCAGCGCATACGTGATTACGGTAGAACTCCGTGTACCTGAACCCGTCGAGAGACGAGCAGTCTGTCTGATCCAAGTTCGTACAATAGCAGCTCACCGATTCTCCATCTGCCTGTAACTTTTCGTTCGTGAAATGGGAAGTCGCGTTCGAATAATCGAGTTTCACCAGCAAGAGTTGACGTCAATATCGAGCATCAACCAAAATCTTGCAATAAATGAACTTCCATCTATCATGACACTCTCGTTTACGATCTTCGTTTGGGTAAATGAACGTTTGCTGTAGCAGATTTTAACTGGAGACCCGAATCTTCCCAAGTCACGAAAGAATCTTTAAGATCTCAAGGTCCCGAGACTCGCGACGACCAAAAGATAAACAGCTCGACGTACGTACGTCTCCGAGACCTGAGTGTACGCGGTTCCGAGAAACGAAATCCGTCGATTGAATCTCGCGAATTCATCGAGCACCATGTCGCTCGTCCCTTCCACCGATATTCAATGGAATCATTCATGCGAGGACGCGTATACGCTGGCTCTTCGTCTGTCTTTGGAGATCCGAGAGCGGGGTAAAAAGCGCTCGAGTATATCCGCCAGGGAGCAGCGATCGGACAACGCCACTCCACCTTATCGAGGATTCGAGGAACTTTTTATCACTAGCCCGCCGCCAGGACGCTGCCTTTGCGCCTTCTTTCGTTTCAAACGTCGACGAGTATCGCTGCGTAGGATGACGACAGAGCTTTTACAGAGAAATAGAAGATTCGATAGGAAGATAAGAAAGCTTTAGCTTTTTAACTGTAACGCTGGAGCACGAAATATTCGGAATTAATTTCTACGATAGTTTGGAATATCTGACTTGAAAATAATGATTTTTCTTTTTTAATATCGTACTTTAAGGTCTTTTAACGTAGAACTTTTAGCATTCCAAAGAATCGATATATGTAAAAAAAAGAAATACTAAATAAACGAATAATAAATAATCTTCGTACGTCTGCGTGTCCTACAGAAAACGAATCGCGTCGAGTTATGTCTTTCTCGAGATCATCCAGCTACTATTTAAAACATTTTTCGTTAAAGTCGATTAAAGAAATGTGAAAATAAACAAGTATATCGTTAGTATGCGGATATTTATGCTATTTCATATTTTTATCAAAGAAGTGGAACTTAAATAGAGATTTGCGTTACCCATTGAATATTACGATTTAAGCGTCTCAATATCTTTCCCAAGGAGCAAAACGTGCCACGATTATTCACCAATGATGTCGTTACTCGATCTAAAGCCTCTTGAAGATCGTAGATTGGTCGTTGATTTATGTTTGCTACATGAAATAATTAATGTTCGTACAAACAGTTCGCCTACTCTTGCACTGATTAATTTTAATGCACCACTCGAGTCTATAAGAAAACCGTTGCTATTTCAATACTATACTTGTCCAAGTATTTCCATTTAGATCCTCTAAATCGTATTTGCCCTCTGGCTCTCCTCGTCCTTTCTCTAACCGCGTAGATCTTTTCTTCGATGCTGCTTCTTTCAAGAGAGCAGTCCACCAGGCACGTTATCTTTATCTTAAATTTACAGTGAAAATTCGGCTCAAGCTCCTTCATTTATTATATTTTGCCACAATCTTCCTCTAAACACCTGTATCTGGAAGCTATTAGATTGTCCGAAATGTTTCTTTCGTTTTATAGGGAAATAATAGACGCACAATGTTTTTTCTTTTATATCATTTAATTACGCACGAACGTAATAATAGAAACAGAACGAAATGGATCGTACTTAATTCAATAAAATAATATAAAACAGACTGTAATCGTTGTTCATCTATTATCACCTTATGAAACGAAAGAAACTTTTCGGTCAACCTAATACTTGTTGTAAATACACGTATTCCAATATGCTCGCTTCATATACAATTAAACGAATAAATATTTTATACTCGATATACTGTTTTATTTCTTTATATATTCTACGCATCATATGGATCGTCGCGCTTTTAAATTTCCCATAAATTACAGTTTCTGTTACAATTACAGGTATCCACTAATATACAACAGGAAAAACGAAACATTTTACAGCAATCACTTTGACTGACTCGATAGCTGTAGAGCGTTGACAGATAAAGCAAACCATACCTTCTCTTACTATACAACATGCTGCGTTATTTAGAAGTAACGAAGAATTTCATTTCGAAGTCAGAAATCTAGAAACTTCAAGCTCTCTCTCTCTCTCTCTCTCTCTTCCTCTCCCTCTCTCTAAAAGTCATAGGAAAAAATTCAACATCGTGGCGCAATTCCCTCGAACTCCGTTCGATGATTATGATAATAATGATAATAATTTAACACGTCCGACTCAAGGTTCAGCACGTTCCTCGATCAAGAAAAATAACGATGTTTAACGATTTCACGGTTGGAGTCCCGCGAGCGATTCGCCACCAAACGAGCGTACGGAAAGTTGGCTGACGTCGTTTCGATCTGCTCTAGCAGCTAGCCGAACGACTTCGCGGCTATTAACCGCACGCCGCACGTAAACCGGCAACCATTCGACGTTGATAGCGGCGCGATTTGTTTATGGAGCGAAAAGCGGTTTCGCAAACGCAACGCGAGTTGCGACACGGAACCGGGAAACCAATCTTTCCAGCGGCGAACGTCGAAGAAACGCGATCTTAGAAACGCGGTTTACGACCGCTGCTGGGTACTTACGCGGCTAAGTTGTACTTGGATACGAGTCAGGTGGTTTCTCCATGCGTAAGCGTTAGTTCTTTCTTTTTCTTTCTTTCTTTTCAACTTTTAACACGCGTTGACTGCAAGTTTTACCCTCTAAACGCACGACGGTGGATCGCGTTGCCAAATTTTGACAAATCGTAGAAAAACGAGGTAAATTAACGTAAGACCAACAAATTTTCGACGACGATATACAGTGTCGGGAAAAAGCACGAGGCAGTAGCTGTGTGTAGAGTATCAAGAAAATTGGAAACAGCGAAACCATAGCACCGTTCGTTACGAAAAGACGAGAATTAGGAAAGAGATGGCGATGCAAAGTGTCGCTATGTTAGAAATTCCTTATCAGTCGTCAGAAATAATAATAATAGTAACAACATTCGCGTAATCTTTCTACGTAATGCGAAGCTTGGAAGAAGGGTCGTAAAAGTGGATACGAAGCCATAAATTTAACAGCCGATGAAAATTATGTAAACGTTGAAAAATGTCGTCCGCGATAACGCTTCAAGAAACTGCTGGTTCGTAACATAAATTTGCCATGTTTTTATCTTTCCTTGCGAATGGATAAAACAGGACAACTATACATATGTTACCTAATATAATTGCACGCGATTATTCTTCGCTCAGCTCACAGAGAGATAAGCAAAGAAATCGGACGAATGGGATCCAGCTGTTATTATCTGACATTCGGTCGACGTAAGAAGGAACGACGAAGCTCGTGCAAAGCCTAGAAGTCCTCGATAACTCGTCCCGAGGCAGAACGATCCAACGCGTAGTGCAACGCGCATCGGACAAAATGGAAATAATCGTTGCTCGATCGACGTTGATCTTATTATACGACGATATCGTCCGTGTGTAAGTAATATAAATGTAAACGATACATTTAATTACATTACATTAACGAATTACATTAGTTACACGTTTAATTTTAAGTAATACGATAAATTAACTTTGTTCGTTTGCGCAAAAGTTTGTCAATTCCTATGAAATAGCGTTCGCTACGTCCTAAATACGAACAGTTTGAGCAAACGTGTGTATAATTTTAATTTCCAATTTAAAGATTCCTTTCTTCGCTTAAAGAAAGTAATTGGGGGAGAAAAGGATTCAAACCAGCCTGTAATTTTGCTATATAATCCTTTTCAGCTACACGCTTTTATTCTTTTAAATCCATTCGTAATTTCGACTTGATTAAACGGTGCATTTCCGACAACGTTTGTCGCGAGGACATTTTTTCAGTCGCGGAAAAGCTCTGCTCTTTGGAAAATGTCAGCGCAATGTGCGAAGAAACGGAACGTAGGATAAACGATTTCTGCGTGACACGTGCGAGAAGATGGAAAGATATTTCACGGAAACACTGGCAAAGATTTCATAAACAGACTTTTACTCGCATCGGATCTGCCGATATCAAGTTTCAGTAAATTATACACACGCGTTCGTTGATTTTCCTCGCGAATCCTCGTTGAAACGCCCGACTGTTGCAACGTGACAACAAGCGGTGCGATTACCATGATCGATCAGTGCCGCGTTTCGCTCCACTTTTCCAACTATCCAAAGAATTGGTTGCGCCATCGTCTCGTTGAACGGCGTTTTCACCCGCAACGGACACGTTCAAACGAATTCGTCGAGGCGGTTTAACAGAAAATAAATCAAAGGGTCGAGAAGAGCGGGCAGCGCTCGCGTGATCTTTGCGAAGGTAGAAAAAGGAGCAGTCGAAGGGTATGGAAAAAGAAGCAAAGAAACGGGGGTAAAGAAGAGGAGGAAGAGAAGAGGAAGAAGGGAAAAGGAACGAAGGGAGGACGCATTGAAACGCGTCATTCGATCGCGGAGCCGGTATCAGGTGCAAACCAGTTTCGGTGCATACGAGAGGAGTGCACCGGCCACGAGTTTGCAAATGGCGACAAGCACTCGCGCCGTTTCTCAACAAGTGCGAGCCGCTCGAATCCGTTCGAGCGATGCTGCGTTTAGGCCAAACGAGCGTACGCTGCCTCTTCCCGCGCTTTGACAAAATTAAAGCGCCAACGGTCGTTCTTTCGCCGTTTGGCGACTGTTCGTCGAATGGAACGTCGAACGCATTCGAATGCTCCGTGAGAGTGCATTTGTAAATATAATCAGACGTCGTTACGAGTCCCAGCGAACACTGAACCGCGAATAATTACATGTCGATGCTCCGTCTAATCTCTAAGAACGTTCGTCGTGAATGAGCTCGTTCCTTGCTCCGTCTTTGTGTTCTTGCTCGTTTGATCTGAACGCGTCTGGACGGAACTCGTCGAGTACCGACAACGGAAGCAAATCTTCTGGAGACTTTTCAAAAGTTTAACCGATTTTCTTCGAGACTCAGATCTTTTTTCTTTCATTCAGAGTTTTTATGGCGGACGTTGGTTTCTTTCCAGACTCTTAGCCGGTTAACGTCATTTCGGAGCGGTTGACGCGTATACTCGTCGTGTGAAATAAAAAAAAATTAGCATCAAATTACGTTAAAAAATAAATAATTAGCGTTTACGAAAGATCGTAAAAGATATATAGGACGCGATAGAGCTGCGACACTGTCAATGTGTATCAGCATTAATTTTGACACGGTTACGCAACGATCGATTCGACTGGCCGCGAGGCTCACGGTCCGACGGACCAGCGTCATCCGAATCAATTGGCTACGATCAGGTCGGGTCAAATCGATTAAACGATCGATCGTCGGCCTGCCATCTAAAACAATGCCACTGTAGCGTGAGCCGTAGTATTCAACTTTGAAAACGTTCCTCGATTTAACCAGAAATTTGTCAAATCCGCGTTTGAAAATTAAAAACTGAAACCTAAATTTTCTATTGCAATTTTCTATATATAGGTCCGTCTGGGATTCAAATCTATCGCCAAATTCTACAAAAGAAGATCCATATGCCAGGAAAAGGAAGCGAAATTAAGCAAAAGAAGTCGTATTTTCTAAATACGCGTAGATATAAATCTACCCACCGAGTTGCAAATTCCATGGAAAAAAGAATATCGCAGAGAAAAAAGGCGAAATTTTCGAAAGTTGAGATTCAAATTTTCCACGTGGAAAATCTACCTGCCCGAGCTTCTGCACTTCATCAAAAAAAAGAAGAAGCAAAGAGGATCCGTATCCCAGGAAAAGAGGACGAATTTTTCCAAAATTACGATCTAATTTTCCTAGACGCGTACAAATCCGCTTGGCAATCTCCGCGTTCTAAGAAGAACAACAAAATCTATCTCCGCGAAGAAAAGTCAAAATTAGCCAAAAATCGGAGCCACGTTTCCCACATTTGCGTGTAGATCTGCTCGTCAAGTTCTGAATCAAAGTAAAGAGGGCAAAATTTGCGAAAATCGAATGCCAAATTTCCTAAATACGAACGCAGCTGGAAAATTTGAAATTTCAAAGCAAAAGGAAGAAACGTAACGTCTGTCTGTCGACGAAACGTCGGCGGAGGTGCACCAGAGGCGCATTCCTATCGGACATTAGCATTTCTGCGACGCGTATCGAGTCGAGAGGCTGGTCGCGTGCAACCGGGAACAAAAGGCGACACTGGCGAACGGCCAGCGGTGATCCTACGTGAACAATTCCCCACCCATCGTGCTCGTGTGCTTTATTCCAGTCGAGAAATAATATTCTCCTCGGGGACAGATTCCGGGAACGTCGTGAGATCACCGAATTCGTATCACGTAGACGTAGACGACGAAGGGGACGTCGTTCGTCGATACACCTGCCACCGGGCGACACGTAGTACGCGTTCCAACCTCGTAGTCATGTGCTCAACGTTCCACGTTTTCCGGCCCATTATGCCAGTTTCTCCACGAGGATTAAGGGAAAGTTGGAGCAACAGCGCGCTCAATATTCTTCCTTCCTTTCTTTCTTTCTTTCCTCGTCGTTCGGCCTTTTGTTTATTTCTGTCTGCAAGACAGACACATCTCGTTCTTCCTCTACGACCGCAAGGTTTATTTCATACGGAACGACGTCGAATTTTATTTCATACGAAACGATGCGAATTTTTATTCCGGACCAAACGAATAAAACTTTACGTTTTATTCGACGAAAACCAATCGAGGAATCGAGAAAACTCAATCCGTTGTTTCGTTTCCTTTTCACCGCGACATAAAACACGGAAGAGAAGGCTGACGTATATAAATGAAAATTCAAGCGCATTTCCAATCTTCCACTTTCCTTAACCTTGTTCGTTAAACCTTGCGCCACCATCGCCGAGAATTTTCATTCTCCGCCGCGACAACGACTACCTAACTATCGATCTACGAACGATGCCAACACGCCCCATTTTTATACGACGCCTGTGTGTTCAATTTACTCGCAACTTTTGCTTTCCAGGAACGTCGTTGCGGTCAAACGACGTACAAAAAGAAATGATTAACGATTACAAAAAAGCAGCGATCAAGCACCGTGCAAGTTTCTCGAATCCAGCCGATCTCTCGATCTCTGCAAACTTTGTCACCGATTGTCCAGAAGATTCTCCTTCTGACAGAATGGCGCAACATCTCGCAACGACGATCGACGTCCAATAAAAAGAGAATCGTTAACGGAGCGTCGGTGACCGAGCAGCGCGGACAGGAGAACGGCGGATCTCGATGAAGGAAGAAAAGGGGAGGTCCGGGCCGCGTCCCTAAACGCTTATTATGCGGCATTACTGGCAGCCCCCTGCCTATATGTATAATACTAAGTCACGCGAGCATTCACCGTTCCAAGGAACCTCGTGTCCAGGAGCGGAGCAAGTTTTTTTGCGGGTTCCGGCCGTAATTGCGGACACGCAGGATATCCCCGAGATCCACGGCCTCCCCGAGCGACCCGAACACCAGAAGAACAGGCGTTCGATGCCTCGTCGGTTATGAAACGGTTGCATTACGGCAACTGTCCATGTACGTCGCGTCCTTGCTCGTTTACACGTTCTTCGCGCACTGGAATTTCATTATACGAGCAATTCGCAGCGTTACAGGGCGAAACTACACCTTTTGATATTTTTGGAACTTTAACACCGGAGCGTCTGTCTGCGTGATCGACGCTTGTACACTTTCATTCATTTTTTTTCTTTTTTTCTTTCTTTTTTTTTAGTCTCTGTTTCGTCAAGAGGATTCGACGGTTCGTGTTGCGATAAAAAGAGGTGACGAAGGTTGGAAAAAATCGGTCCTCGGTTCTTCGTGTCTTTTTGTAGATAAGAGTAAGCGCGGTTTGCGATGGGACCAACAGACTGGATAGCGAAAACATTCGCGCGCTTATAGAGAGTTTTTATCAGCATACCGCGTGTATGTAGATTGTACGCGAATGTATTCTGTCGCGTAAAACACTTTGAAATTTCTTAGGACTGTAACGAGATGCGAGAGGTTACGGGATACTTAGGTCTAGCATAGGCTTCACCGAGATCAGCAAAGCGTTCCAACAGTCAGTCGTTGCATCAAATTCGATATCTCGTCCGAAATATGGAATAAAATGCAGAAGGGTGTAAAAGAATGCAAATAAAACGCTCGCGAATTGAATAGCTGAATATAACGTTGAGATACAGAACGTTGTACAGTCTGAATTTTCGATTCTACAGAAGAAAAAGAAAGAAAAAAACTTTCGAAGTTTTGAATACCAAATACAACGAAGCTATTTAAATTTCAAATATTACAAAAGGTAAGGAGATGCTCAAAGGTAAAGTACCGCGAGTGCAAGTCGCGAAATTTCTATATCTTTTAGACAGCTCGATAAACAAGGATTCCCGAGGCTCGAAGCCCACGCTTTTCTTCTTTTTCTCATTTTTTTTTCTTTCCTTTAAGATAAGAACCTCGGATAAATATTGAAACAACGATAACCGCGGATATTCCTTATCGAATGGTTTCTTTTCAAAGAATCGCGCACGAGGGATTTCGGCGTTTGCGCACACAGGCGGTCGCGAAGGTTTCGAAAGAACGTGGCCGCGTTATTTGAACGAGGCGATACACGTATCGATGTACAAACCGCAGTTAGTGCCGGCTGAAACGCGATAAGACAACCTGAAATGCCGCACGCTCCTCGTCAACCGGCTCGCTGATCCTTTCACCGGCCACGAGCGGAATACCGAGATACGCTTCCACCTATAAATCACCGGTATCGTCGTTACCGATCTAAAATTCTATGGAGAGCCAGCAACAATGGACGAACGGCAGCCGGACCACGGCCCGCTCGCGATACGTTTCGCGCGAGTACGCTTGCTCGAAATTTGTCCGAACCTGGATCGGTTGAAAGGGAAGGCCCTTAAGCCCAGTTCGTGCCAACTCTACAAACGATGGCAAACGATAAACCGAAATTATGTACGCGATCGATTATCATATATATCGATATATACCGATTTTCTTGCTTCTATACGATACTTAAATATATAAATAAATAATTATATACAAAAATATATATAGAATGCGTACAATATATAAAACTGCGTAGAATATCCAAAATAGAGTTACAGTCGTCGTTACAATTTTTATTACAATTAACACGCATCTATATCCGAGTCCCGTGTCTTTAATTGCGCGTGCAAAAATGTCGCATAGATATTTAACAGCTTTATCTACGATAGCTACGATTAATGTAGTTACGAACTGATGCCACACACGGTAGTGTAATCGATTAAAACATCCAACGATAAGAGCGCTCTCCTCGGTTAAAACGTTACATAGCATCTTCATTTCTGGAGATATATCGAAATATTATGTTAACGGTGTCTCTCTTTTACAGACGAGTCTTTGACAACGACGCGTCTTTATACAAAGATGAAACCTAATCTGCCGAACCTTGTGATCTTTATTTTGATAGTACAAAATGGATCGTACGTAATTCGATAAAATAATGTAATATCGTAAACTATTATAATTAGTTTATCAATAATAAATGGATTAAACGGATGTTAATTAAACAGAAAACGATGGTTATTTAACATGAACTAATCGCAACAATGTATTATAATTCAGACAACTAGATAATTAATTTGCAACTCTCGTCACCACGGACTCAACTGTCCGTCAACAACGCTAACGACACTATCTCGACAACGCAATCCGCACTCTCTGGCTTCTCAACTCACAATGACCGTTAATTCGTTTACGTCCCTTAGCAACCCCTTGTCTTTTGTCTTAGCCTGACGATCTTTCGTCTCAGCCCCACCACGCACATGCTCCGCAACCGCTTGTTTATAATCTGCACGACATCCCCCAGGCCCCTCGTTCACGATACTACAATAATATAAAACGGAAAACGTTGCGCATCCATTATTTCCTTATAAAACGAAAGAAACCTTCCTACCTAATATTTGAAGCACGCCGTGCTTCTTTTTTTAAATAAAGTATCACGTAGTTATCGTCGAATAACGAACTGGACAAAGAAAATGATAAAAACTTCAGCTTTCTCCAATCTCGAGGGGATAAAGTATTTTTATTAAGAAGAACAGAAGAACGAATCATTGTGCGCAAGCGGAACATTGTAATCCCATAAGAAAACCACGCACACACACACATATATATATATATATATATACATGATACAGAAGAACGAATCACAGAAAGAAAATTCAATGCAGCGCTTTTTGCTTAAAATGTCTTTCGCGCGAAACATTCGCGTGTATCGACCACGTGACAAATTGCGGAGATTTCTATAAGGAAGTTGATACACGGCGCCAGTGATCGGCAATCGGCAATGACTTAAGCGACTCCAAAGCAGGCTCGAGGAGGCAAAACCAAAGCGATTCTCGATGAAAGCGGTCGGTGAAACGAGGTCGAGGCACGATGTCCCGGGGCGGATCGATGCTAGGGGATAAATCGATTTGGGACACGGACGCGGTTTAATCGATTCCGTTTCTGGTCGCGTATCCTTTGGTCGCGCGCAGCCTCGTCGAATTCCGATCACGCGGCCGCGACCGCCACGCGTAAAAAAGCCTTTATGTGCGCGCCCAACCGCGGACAAACTTCACAAGAAGCCTACCACACCACGCGTCGTCCCACGAATTACAATTTACAATTGCCTGGCCACTTTGATGGTCGAACTGACGAGATTCGAAATGTCCACGAAAAAGCCTCGGAAAAATATTTCAACACTCGTAGAAACATTTCACGCATACATTACGCGTGTTACAAGAGACACGTTGGAATTTCGTTAACGTCGTTCGTTCAGCGAGCTATGGGGAAAAGTTGAAACCGATCGGAAAATTTGTATAGAAATTCAAAGATGCTTATCGCGAGTTAAAGTATCGGAACGACGAATTATTCGTTAAGTTAGTAAGCCAGGGTATTCAACGAGACCATCTTTGGTGGTAATTATACGTTTAAAAGCTATTCGTGCCGTGTGAGTCTCGTAATTTGCATATACATTTTCAGATCGGTTGCACATTTTACCAGCACGCTCACCATACTCGTATGATTTTAAGAAATTTCATACAGCACACGCGATATACTTGTAACGATTTCGTGTGATAAGCGATCGAGTATCTTTGTAAACCACTGTACGAGTAAACGAGGAAGAAATTCGAGAATGGAAAAATGCGCGAATTACACGTAACACACCAAAGTATAACGTGAAAATCCGAAGGATGGTTCTCGATCTATTTGATATACGAAAAAAATCCGTACTCGAGATCAGATAAAAGTATCAGATGTCGACTCGTTTCTCGTTTAGAGAAAATTTAAGCCGAAAAAAATGCACAAAATACACATAATACAGGAAAGTACGCATATCCGAGAGATACTTCTCTATCTGTTTAACGTACGAAACGAACCCGTGCTCGTGTTCCAGCGCTTCAGTTGCATTCGCAAAAATATGAATTTACGTAAATAGAACGTAGATGTTAATGGATTCGCAAGAAATCTAAGACAACGTAAACGCACCGAACGCACGCGATATACGAAACTGTACGACCAGCTATCCAACGCATACCGTATTCGTTATATCCAACGAATGGGACGAATCTTTCGTTGAAATCTGTCGCTTTAGTTACGTTCGTAAAGGCGTGACTACATAAACATCCGCGGTCCACTCGTAAGCACTGGAACAGACACAGCTATTACTGCGCGCGTTTGAAAATTCCATGGAACTCGAAAGAAGCCAAATTACACGGTAGTCCGACTGCCAGACACTCGTAAGTCCCACTCGAGGCACTCGAAGGTCTTGCAGAGAGCAACGCGGCGAAACGGAAGCTAAGCTGAATTAAAGAAGCTGCGCGTAAAAATTCTTCGGCTCGACAACGTGAAAACGGGTTCGTTAACATATTCGTTTCGAGCGTGGCAAATGGGATCGGTGGACGAGCGCGTCCGTTCCGCGACGTAAATCGCGCGAAATATCGACTCGTCGAATCGTCGAACAGCGGCGAATCGTAAAAACACGCGGTACGCTAGCGAATGCCCTCGAAAGCAGCTGCGCGCATCGCAAGGAATTCCATAAATTCGCGCGGCACCGTCGTACTTTTATCGATAGCGCGGATCTAAGTGGCGACGCGTAAAACGCTCGCATAATTGGACGAACGCGAACGTGCGAAATCGATGCCGGTAATTTAACCAGGACGATAAGTAGCGGCCTCTCAGCCACGGAATCTGGCCTCCTCGCGAAAAAAATGAAGACATCTTCCTGCGGAGGATGGGTATTTCGTCGGTGCTTGTAAGATATCGTTCCTCCAGAGCTCAACACGTTGGTTATCACGAGCGTATCGCATGTATTTCGCCCTGGGAGCCGCGATAGACCGAGGAATATCGCACCGTAACGTCTAATTTTCGCAAAATGTTCCGTTGTATTTTCCTGCGTTTTCTCTCTGACAATGTTATCCAAGCGTCGTTCGTAATTCATCTTATTTTGAACATTCCAGAAAATTGAAGCATAGGCAGTTTTTAGATACTCGCTGTTGGTATTCCACGTACAGAAATCTTATTGTTTCTCGCGTATTTCATACCTCGCGTGGGTAAAGAGTCGAACGTTTGAAAATTTTTGATGCAAACGCTAATAAAAAGCAAGCAGTTAAATTCGACCGTGTCGTCCGCTGAATCTTGTTGCATCGTCGATTGTTAAAAAAAAATGTGTTCAAATTGGAGAACACGGGACTTCTCGCGGAACTATTCGAATGATTGTTTCGTAGAATTTAAGCTTGCAAAGTATTACAGCGAGAGGTACATGCATATATTGCGCATTTGGCAGAGATTGTGTAAATTTTAACGCGTGACTAACGATCGAGATGCGGAGCTCCTCGATCCTCAAACAAGAATAAAAAATTGTTCGGAAAGTTGTATGGAGAAGTGCAGGGATAAAAATATCCAGAGGAAGTACATGTGGAAAAGCGAGAAGCCAGAAACCAAAGAAACGACCCCAACAAATCATTTCCCTGGCCGACGACAAATATCCAGCGTAATCCAATAAGGACGAGGTTTTCAACGACCCGTCGAAAGGCGTATGAAACTTTCCGTGCTCCGATAAATCAAGCACGCTCCTCCCTCGCGGACGCTCACGCTCGTATATACAGAGGGTTGAAGTACACGAGCACGAAAGTAAAAACGAAAATAGGAAGGAAAATAAAAAGGAGGATTAAAACACACGTCGAGTGGCAACGAGAAAGAAGCTTCGAGGGGGGAAGAGTCGAAGGAAGAGGAGAAGAAGAAGAAGAAGAAGAAGAAGAAGAAGAAGAAGAAGAAGAAGAAGAAGAAGACGACGACGAAGGAGAAGAGGGAGGAGGGTTGCGGACAAGAGGAAGAGGATCCCAGAAACAGGCGCGCAGGCTGCGAAGGAACGGGACAAGGAGGAACGAGCCCGCATGTGACATTCGAGACACTCGTCCGGCCTTTCTTCCTCGAACGCCCTTCGAAATCCGAAGGAAGAAGCGAGAGAGAGATAGAAAAAGGGAGATTGAATCGTCTCCATCTCGGGCCAGCTGCTGCACACCTCTTCTTCCCTCTCGCTTAATCCCTTTCCAGCGTTCGCTGCTCACGACGTCGACGACGACGACGACGACAACGACGAAGCACGGCTTTGGTCCTGTTCGTCCTTCGGCCCTGGCGTACCGTATTGTGGACTTTTCTCAAAGAGGACAAAAGGATTCGCTCGGCACGAATAGCGCCGTGCCCATCCAAAGCACGTGTGCTGGCTGCTGGCCAGTTAGGGGAAAATGCTGGTCAAAGGGACGCCGAAAGAGACCAATTAAACGTCCACGCCAGAGAATACAAGAGTTCCAGAGGGTTTGATGAGATTTTAGTAAATAAGTCGGAGAAAGGGATTGGTAAAGAGGCTGATGGCTGCCTTTGTAGACACTCCACGTCCACGACAAGAGTGTTTTCGGCTTCTGTGGGAACTCGCGATCAAATATTTTTGTTAGGTCTTGCCTACCTTTTTTCTCCTCTTAAGAATATTAGATAAACTAAACGTTTCCTCGGTTCGAGTGGATGATATCTCGGGGTTTGTCGTCCACTGAATTTTTCCTAAATTTCAAACTACGTCCCGATGATTCTTCGTCGGACCGTTATCGTCATCTTACTGGTATCATCGACGTATTTAAATCGAGCTGAGGAACGAACGCGAACGAAAAATGGATTTTATTGGTCGAAAGGACACGTAGTAAGAGTGGCAATATTTCTAGATTCATCGCCGATTGAGTTTTTATTTTGAATTTTATTGGTTCCACGTCGTAATGATACTTCGTCAAACCGTTGTCAAAATTTTATTAACATCGTCGACGTATGATATTTCAAGCAAGCTAGAGCATCGTGACGCAGTTATTTGTCTCGAAAATGGATTTTACTTGTCGAAGGGGCACGCGGAAAGAGCGATAATATTTCTAGATACGATCTTGATCATCAGTTGAATTTTCGTGCAATTTAATTCCACGTCGTAATGATTTTTCGTCAGAACGTTATCAGAATTCTGTTGAAATTATCGACGTATTTAAATCAAAGTAAAGAACGATCGTGATCGAAGGATAACGAGTTAGCCAGGTATTTCGCTTGAAAGTAGATTTTTACTTAGACACGCGACGAAAGAACGGATAATACGGTAATGGTCTTTCCGTAGTCAGATTAACAGCTGCAATTACAGCTTGTTCTTCGTTCTCTGACTCTCTATCCCTCTGGAGGCAAGGATCTCGCAGTTGCTCTTTGATCTTCGTACTTATCGCGGTTACATCGTTGGTGCGCTGGTTTACGCGTTTCACGTAAACACTCCGAGTAGCCGACGAGGGATTGTTATGGGAAAAAGTGGCTACCAAGTGATTCCCTTCTCGAAACCGGAAGTACCTCCAGTATCCTTTTTCTCGACGTATCGACGATCAGGCGGATTAACTTTAACGAGTAATAATAGTTTCACCTGTAATAATTGATCTTTCAGACGTTCAAAACATATACCTTGCTTTCGCCAATATTCTACTCGTTTTCTCCTAGCTAAACGTTTTTCTAACGTTTCCACTGTCTTTTTTCTTTTCTTTTTTTTTTTTAAACGTGGATTCTACGCGGATTGACAATGGAAGTTTGAAAGGAAGCTTTTATGCGATTATAAAATAAATAGAGAAAAAGGAAAGGGCTGGAAAAGACGGCAGAAACGCGGTAATTGGTCCGCTACGACGACGGCCCCATTAGGCATGTTTTTTCAGTCAGGGATAATATTTTGACGCGACGATCGTGCCACCCTATCCAAACAAGAATATTCGACGGTCAAGCGGCAGCAATAACATCTCATTTGCAAACAAGCGCTTTTCATGCTGGAAAAGCGTGTCGTTCGTCGTGTCGTTCCGCTTTCGAAAAATTTGACACCCTTTCCACGGCACCTGGAAACCAGAACGAAGAAAACCGAGGGTCTTCTCTCGCTGAGAATCTTAAATAACCACGAAGGTCTATTTGGTCGAAGAAGAAAAATCTCGCAAGATTTCCCGATGAATCTTTATTTTTTCATTTTTTCATACTCGCCTTCGGCAAACATAAATATTCCAAAATCTACGGCGTTTCTCCTGAACCGCGTAGTTTGTAAAAACGAAGAAAAGATGAAAGAAACGTTGTGATTAGCGGAAAGAAACACGAGCCATCTTTGAGACATCTCGAAACATCTCTAGAGTACCGTTCCGTCTTTTCAAAATTCCACGACTTCTAATATCTGAGAAATGCACGTTTATCTACGGCATACAGAGGCATATTAAGAGCCTGTCGGAAAAAGCAGAGAAAATAAATTCCATCTAGCTAGGAAATAACTGTCTGTCGGAGCATTAGCGAGAACTTCAAACGTTCGTCTAGAAACCGCCCGAAAAGCAAACAATTAACGCAGATACGAATCTCAGCGCGCTCTAAAACTCTATAAGCTCTTCTCTTAATATGTGGAAGCGTCTAATAGCTAAGAAGAGACTAATATTAGCTTCATATTTGTAGCTTATAAATCCATAGGTATACCGTGTTCTCATTTACGAGTCTGCTAGATATTTATATCGTTTTATAGCCACGAGATAAAATAAAGAAATTTGTCGATTTAACAAAACTTTAACGCGGTGTCAACTAAAAACAATCACCCCTATTATCTTAACGGAAATCAGGGGATCGATCAACTCGTGGTGTCGATTATTCTAATCGTAGCGGGAATTTACGACTCCCGTTGACTTGATATCTCGCGAACGCGTCTCCCCGCCAACGGTCGAAAATACAAATATCTTGTACAAGTTTCAACAATATATTCCGCACGTTTTGCTTACGACGAAATAACGAATGCGAATGGTTTGTTGAAATAAACGAAGCCTCGTTACAATACGTCGCTATCGACTGTTACCAAGGCGCCACGGTGGTCGCCCGTGACCACCAATAAGATAAACGGTCCATTGGGGAAGAACGTTGTCTTACATCGTCAATTTATTATTATTTTGCCATTATATGTGTTACGTCGCGTGAAACGGGCCGCGCGACGTCTCTAATTACCTGTCCGCCAAGGGTCCATACCGCTATGCAGACTCCCAATAAACCTAAGGACCCATCATAAACCTAGTCTTTTAGTTCACCTTTCGTTTCGATATTCATAACTAATTTCTATTACCTTAAAGGAATCGTTGTTCCTGTGTTATTGGTTTATGGACGGTCCCTGGAACAGTCCTTAGGTTTATTATGCGTTCGTACAAATTACGGAAAGGCGAATATTTTCCTAACGAGAAAGTCGGTTTTTCCCGTGAATAATGTTACTCCCGATCCACGTCGATCGGAGGTCCTCTTCGCCAATCGTCATTTATTAACACCGACTATAACCAATGGACATCGTGGATCGCTACCCTCATGTTCTAGCGACAATTGTAAACAACGAATCCACGTCCTTAGTTCAAAAGACACACCCACACCGAGCCTTCTTCCGTAATGCTACGAGAACGCACTGTTACTGTTCGTAAAATCCTCTTACAGTCAACATCTGACTTGTGCTCCTATCCTCCGAGCAGTCACCTCTAGATATCGTGTTAAGTTCGCAGTGTATTAAGTGTTGAAAAATATAAAATCTATAACCCTGTAAATCGCAGTGTTATACTCACTCAACTACCCCTATTCTCCTAACCGAAATCAGGGGATCGATCTATCTCGTGGTGTCGATTCTTGCAATCGTAACGGGAATTTACGCCTCCCGTTGACGCGTATTCTCGCGACCGCGTCTCCCCGCGAGTGGTCGAAAATACAATATGTTTTGAATAATAAAAATACTGCCGTGGCGCCCTGAGCGTAACATGTGATTTCGGCGTGGCAGTCAAAGTGTTAATATAAATACTCCATAAATTTACAATATAAATGCAAGTGTTCTATATAATATGAATTCTCTAAGATTATCGTAGTCATTTACGATTCCACGATACAATTCGAGGGCCAAATGTCGAACTATCTCTCGCAACGCAGATTTAACGCGACATAGTTGGATTTCGAAGCTTATTGGATCAACAACCAATTCGATATCGAGAATATTATGGACGCACCGTCGGTGAAACACCGGTATCGAGGTCCCTTCGATTCGAAAAAGAGCAGCAAAAGATAATTTAGCTGCGCGTGGTGCGGTTAACTCGGACGTATCGGATAAACTTGTCCCAACGGAGGACGTCTAAGCACTCGTGCCGCGCGCACCAGCCTCGGACTGCCCATAGGAACAACCTGTTGTTGGGCTCGCTCGCCCTTTCGTGTTTCTACAAACCTTGTTTCGAGATATTCGCACTGTTCCACGAGGACAGAACCGATCAATGGAACTAGGAAAGTCGTGAATTCGATAAACTTTCAACGAACGTGAGCAAAATTCTTAGCTGAATTATAGCTAGCATTTGGCTAAACGTTATCGATAGAACGATTAACGACGCGCTGCTTTCTTTCAACTATCGTGCGTTTCTATAGAAAAGCCTGTACGTGCTACCTCTTAGTCTTAGAGAGAATTCAATGTTCCGTTCGTTTAGACAGATAGCGTGAACGAAAGTAAAGAAACAAAACAATTAACTGACATTTATTGGCATTTGTATGTTTTTCTACAGACGCGACGTTGCGACGCCATCCGCAATTATTTTCCAATTATTTTGCGATATGTCATAATTAAAATCGCTTTCTAAAATTCTACGTCCTATCGGGGTCATAAAAGACCAGTGTGACATTCTAACGTTAAAACTCCTACACCCAACGAACGTCGAAATATCATTCCGACCTCGCTTTCCCTCAAAATATCCCACTGTTCTTTTATCCTAACAAAAACGCGATGGAAACGCGATAACAAAATGGAAAAAGAAGTGGAAAAAAAATGTAACAATTGGAAATAGTACTCACTTCCGGCCGCTGTCGAGGAACCTGTCGAACTCGACGGACATTTTGCAGCAGAGGGCCCGCCTGTTGTGCGAGGACGAGCACTTGGTGTTGATCATGTGGCCGTCTGCAATCAAACAGGGACACCAAGGTTCAGTGAGGGATAGTGGGCGATGTAATTAATTAAGAGGTTAATAATCATCCTCGTCGGTACAGAGGCTTAATTAATTCGGCTCGATCCTCGTCGCTCGTTTCTCTTCTCCTTCATCGGACGTGCTTTCGAGGGCACACCTCGATCATCGTGATACACGTCGTTCCACCTTCCAGCTACGGACGCTCCCACGATACGCGAGTATTTCAATTACGCTTCGCCAACAATACGCGACAATTAACCGTTCGAACCGCTCGCCGTAATTACACGGCCGCTTAATAATCGCGCAGAGGTCGACGAAGAGTAACTTGCAAGGATAAGATAAGAGAAAAAGGCGCAGGTTTTACAACGGGTTTCATCCTGGACCTCGGGTGATTAATACTTGGTAACAACAACGCTGATTCGATGATCGAACGCTTGCATAATAATCTGCTATCTATTAGTAGCTGCTCGTACTGCTAGCAAATCGACGAGTTACCGGTTGCAAGCTTCTTTTACACGGCTCTTTCGCGTCTACTTTCTTCTAAATTTTTTTTTGTAGATTTATCACAAATAGGATAATTAGCTTGACTCGTAGCTTGTACAATTTACGCGCGAAACGCGACGTTGTTGCTATCGCGAATTTATCAATACCGATGTAACTTCCGATTTGCGACTTGTAAAACTTCGTTGTGCTAATTAGACACGAAATGTAATAATTACGCGCGCGCGGGAAATTTCCAGTTACGAAACGTATCTCGCTTATTTGTTTCTTTTATTTACTTAAACGAGTTTCCCTTTTTCTTTCGTTTGTATCATATTTACACTTATTACTTACACGCGGTGACGCCAGGTGCATACAAACATTTGTGCGATATACGTATCGATGAATAAAGCACGAGTAGAAAATATAGAAAATATGAAAAGATATAAGTAAATATAAATGGACTGTATTTTGCATTGTATTATGTATATTGTGCCGTGTACGTAATTTTGGATATTCGTTCCAAATATCCAAAGATTCTTCCAATAGAACAAAATGGATCGTATGTAATTCAATAAAATAATATAAAAGAAAAAGCAACATTGTGCATCTGTTATTTCCTTGTGAAACGAAAGAAACTTTTGGGCCAACCTAACAGATCATACTCCGATAGTATTCGTCAAAATACCAACTTTTACGTACGTACGCAATCTGTAACAGTGATGTTCGACGAACTTATGTCAATTTCGACAATTTTCTCGTAGGAAATAAAAAAAAGTGAAAAGTATCCAAAAATATTTCCTCTTGGAAACGTCTTGGAAACTGAGAAGAATTCGGAGCAACGCGTCTTCACGTGTTCCCCTGCGGCGAAACTGACGCGTCAGTTGGCCGCGTGGGTGGACGCAGCCAACAACAGGGAGGATAATACCGGGCACGGAAGGACTTAAGGAGGAGGGGATGAGCACGCGAGCCCTCGGGCACCGTCCGACATTTGACCTCACCACGCGCTCTGCACCGGTTTGCACCTCCACCATGGGCCCCTTTCTACCTGCCTCGTGTAATCCACCCTTGTGTTCCTTCGTCCGCCGAGATTACCGCCATATTCACGAACCGGTGGAATTGGATCAGTGGAGCACAAAATTACGTTCCTCTTACCCCACCTTATTTCATATTTCTAGTGAAAATTTTTCATATTCGCGAAAATATAAAATACGTTACATGCGTTACGCGCGTAGTTTCGTATCTACTCCGCAACGCTTAAACAGCTTAGACGAAGCTCGTCGTTAATTTAGTGGCTCTGCAAATTGAACGCTCGCAAACTACGCGGACGAACATATTGGGAAAATAATACATTGACAAATTGGCGCTTTCAAAGACCTTTAAATCGTTGTAAAACAACGATATAAAATCAGTGGTTCGTGTGACAAAAGTTTACCTGTTGCTCCTCGCTGTTTATGGCTTTTTGCTCGGTTGATGCGAGTTCATGTTCGTACAAGAGGATCGCGAGAAACATTTGCTCCTAAGCACCGTGATAATGTTGCAAACTTGTGTCGATCGTGAGCCACGACAGCGTGTCACATAACCCGTGCCCCTGCTGTTTACGTCTTATTGTTAGACGCTGCTTATAGCTCAGCTCAGGTTCAGTTAATCAGCCGCTATTAAAATTTCGTTCGTGTAAACGAAGTTTGTGGAAACGGAGCTCCATTATTGTATTCCCATAACTCTTTCTCGCTTCTTGCGAGAGATTTAAGATTGTAAAATTGACGAGAGAAATATCATGCTTTTGTACTCGTGCTCGATGGAGGAATTCCGTTTAGAAGTTGGAATTAGTTTTCGTCAGAAGTTAAGACTTTCGCGCGTGGCCGAGATGTCGGGTCGAATGAAGGCGATCGATCGATCTGTCCCCTCGGAAACCGGTCGCGGAATCTGCTGCAAGGTGGAATCTGGTTCAGCCTGATCGACACGCGGCGCCGCTTCTCCTTCTTTGATCAACGCGTGATTATCTAACGACGAGACTGCAACATCGATCGAAGAAGTTGTCATCGTACGCCACTCTTTACCCTTCAAACGTCCGTTTCAAATCGCAGCAAGAAAATATCCAGATTCTTTGAGTCCCGATGAATTTCTTCAACGAAGATGAAGAAGATTCGTGCATCGACTCCAATACGTTCCACGATCGATAGAATTCTTCAAAACTGCGAAATAATTTCTTGAAAAATTCCCTCGACAGAGAAGACTCGAGTACATCGACTGCAAAATTTGTCATCGTCTTTGGACGACGCTTGGATCTTTGCATCTCCGTGAAATTCTACGAAATTCCAAAACTACTCTTTGAAATATTTCCTCGACAGAGAAGACTCGAGTACATCGACACCAAAATTGTTTATCGTGCAAAGATCTTCGTGAAATTCTGCGAAATTCCAACGCTACACTTTAACGTATTTCCTCGAGAAGGAGATTCGAGTACATCGATTCCAAAATTTGTCCCGACATCTTCGCCAACTTCTTCGAAACTACAAAACGTCTTCGTAACGAATCTCCGCGAGAAGATTCCGAAGATCGACTCGAAAATTTTTCGCGATCCTCGCTCGATTCTTCGAAATACCAACACAAAATGCTTTGATAAAGCTACTCGGAGAAGAATGGCAACTAAATTCCATTTCCATTGGATTCGATCGAATCCAGCAGGTGGTCGATCAACGCGAACCCTTTCCCCTTAAATCAGTCCGGGAGCGTCTCATGCCAGTCCAATTACGCCGGTTCGTCGGATTAATCCCGCGGCTTGCCAGATAACGATACACGCGTGTCGTCCACGATCCACAGCCATTAAAACATCGAACCCACGTTGAGTGGACAGTCGTTGCGAGGCGGTGTGTTTCGGTTGGCGACCATTAACCGGGGACGACGAGCGAACTTTTGAAATGATTGACGAGCACGGGTCCGCGAGCGAGCCAGCTCCTACACGCTCGTTCGTTCCGCGCCGGCAATTATCGCGTAAACGAGGCCAACCATTAAGCCCGGCCGTAATTATCCGTGCCTCGTATTACAACAGAAATAAACGCTCCTATTCGGTTCCTCTTTCTTTTTCTTTCTTCTTCGTTCTTTTCTATTTATCCGCTCCCTCGTTTATCCTTTCTCCTCCGCTACGTCTCTTTTCTCTCTCTCTCCTTTTTTTTTTTTTTTATACGTATGATACAACGAAATAAAACTATCTGACTACGTTTCGTACGATCCTTGATATATTAGGATACCAAGGTCGTACGAATAAAATTATAGTTTGGTTGGACAGAATGATGATAGGGATGATCGGCTAGGAGATCGACAAAGTCGAGCCTCGAGTTTAGTCGCTGCGAGAAGCGACTTTTTCGGGCTTAATTACTCGCTTAATTAATGAAAATTAAAGAAATTGCGCGACGAGAGACGGTAGCTTCGTAGGTTTTTTAATCTTTGTTATTACGTAGAATCAGGAAGTTTGTGCCTGTATTTTAATCGACATGTAGTTATCCCACGCGTTACTGTTTCACGTTGTTCCAAAATGTACAGGGACGAGCATCCCGTTGCTGGTTCCAAATTTTCTAATTGCTCTGAAGTTTCTATCGGCGTTGTTCCCAAGCTAAGCTTCTTAACCAGTTAGCTGTTACGACCTCTTTGAAATGCGTGTAAAAAATGTTTGGCAAAAAGTAAGCGACGACGAGTATACTCGTCGGGCACGGAGTATGCGTGACTCTTACGATATAGAATTAAGTTACAACGAAATAACCGTTTTACTTTTGGATTTTATTACTGACGGGGCTCGTCGTAACGCAAAATAGTGGCATTTCTTCGCGACGAGTATACCCGTCGAAAACACCTCACTGGTTAATTCACGCGCTCTAATGCAGCAAGTACGACACTGTATGAAAATCTTCACGCTCCACTGTTTCCTTCGAGAAGACACTAATCGCAGATTACCGTCAATTGCGTAACACAAAATTACACGAGCTGCAAATTTCTTACAAGTATACGTTTCTTTCGAGTTTCGCCTTCGCATCGCATAAAGAAACAAATAAGAAAATGAAAAATATGGCCAGTTACGTCGAGTGCAAAGGACTAAACATACTTTTCGGAGATATTCCCACCTATTTTTGAACTTTTCGATCGTGCTGTTAGTATCAATTGCCCTTTGCCCAGGTTTCCTCGCGTTTGTCCCGAGGAAGTAAACTGGGACGTTCGCTAAACACCGACCGAAACTCGAAAAATCACAAACGTGTGCCATTTCTACGTATCGTCGCACGAAGATCGAAGATCGAGCGGTGTTTTTCGCTCGTGGATTTTACTGGCTCGCAGACGTTTCCTCGAGTTCTGTACGTTCGAAAACGCAGTAATCAAATTCGAGGAACAGCAGGACGAAACAAGATCGACAAGTAAAACGCCAATGGGAAGGGTAGAAAGTAAACAAGTACGAAGTATACTCACTGGTCTGATTCTGAAAGTAGGGATCGTCCCGGTCGGTGAAGAACCAAGTCTGAAATCAGAAATAAAGAAAGGTTAAACCCAGAGTACTCGACGAACTGGTAAGAGCTACTTCTACGCCGGTTTTGACTAACGATCGACGTGTCGGTCACGTACGCAGACGCCATTGTTTACCGCGGCTAACACGCGCCACGTACCGATCATAAATTTCGATTTCTTCCGTTGCTTCGAGCTTGCTCCATCTACGTCCACCGAGCTCGATAAATCGCTCTCGCGTGTTTCATCCTCGATCGCCGCTGGGAAAATAAAATTCTTCTTTTTCCTTATTTTCTCTCCTTTTTTTTTTTTTATTTTTATAGGGACAAACAACAGATTAAGATAGTTGTCAACAGATTTTTATCTGTATTTAATCGTCAGTAAATTATACACATTCGTACGTAGTAAATTACGGACCGTTCATACATCTGTAATTACGGAGAATAAAATATCGTTGAATCGAAGCTAGTCGAACACGCTGCAATAAATTTCGTAGAATTACAGAGATTAATACAGTCACTATACGATGAATTGACACGCCTTTTCCATTAGACAATTTTTTTTCTCAGATCATACATTGGAAATTCATAGTGTATCAAGTTTTTGTTGCCCCGCACGAAAGTACTACCGAACGATACGGAATTTAATATGCTCGAACCTAATTAATTAGCACGTGCATGATATAACAAATACAACGACGCGTCTTCCTTACTTTCTTCAGCCACTCTACATCGTAAAGACATTAGAGAGAATTTTTACGTTGTTCGAAACCAATGTCTCTCTGCCGTTCCAATCTTTCAAAACGTCTAACAAAATTATAGTCTACTTATGGCTGTCTCTAAGTTATACAGCTTTCCGAAAATCCAAAAATCTACCAATCTTCTCCGTAAGAGTAGAAATCCAAAGAAGAGAAATTGCGGCTAAACGAGATTTTCATTCTATCGTTAATTTTTCCGTCTATTAGTCCATCCACTAATTACGTTGATCAATGCACGTTGATAATTTGTGAAAAAATTCCACGGGACAGTGACGCTGCGAACGAACAGCAGATCGAGAGAAAACACCTTAGGAATTAGTAGGTCTGGGTGGTTGGTCGGTGTCATCTGCATGAGAGTAGAGCGACGACGTTGAAGATTGGTGCAGTGCACGTGTTAAAGCAGTCGCCTATTTTTAGTTGGCGAGTTCCCTTCAGGAAGTGAGCGTCGACGGAACGGGGGGTAACGCTGCCGTACCAGACGTCACGAGCATTGTCTCGAGGATTTTCACGTGGCGGGACGCGCTTTCGAACCCGAGGAAACACGGATCCCTGCCACTTGTGCGCGGCAAAAGAGAAACAACGTGGGAGAAACGCTCGTTCCGATGTAATAGACGTCGGAAACGAGTAGAAAGTGGCCAACTCGTATCAAAGTGGCCTCTAAGCGTCCAAAAGAAACGCGATAAACGAATTGCAGCTGATTTCTTGCGACGTTTTTTCGGTCAAGCTATAGACAGACTTTAGTCTGTCGATAATACGAAAGAAATTTTGAATCTTAGCTGGAAGTTTATTTTTGTTCGTTTTATTCGTCGAATTACGGTACAGTCGGACGGTAAATATATTTCATCGTGGTCTTTGCAGAACTAATTCGAGAGACATAGACAGGAAATGAAATAATCTGGAAGATTGTTCGAGCTGTTTGAGAGATTTCGTTACTGAAGAGAGTGAACAGTTTTCGAAGGAAAACATTCGTAGAGTCGTGGATGGCGAGAAGTCCAACTATATTTCGATGTTTGTGAATTTTCGCTGAAAATTTTCATGATATACAGGGTGGCGTGATTAAATGGGATCACCTAGATATCTACCTCGTTTATTGTTGTATGAAAAGCTTCCCAGAACAAAGTTACGCCACTTGGAGCGTCTTTGGACGCAAATATCTTTTGCACGAAGAATTAAAAAAGCGCATAAATTTGTAGATATATAGAAATATAGAGTTCCATCTAAAAACGTAACAAGGATTCTGAAATACTCGTAAAAGAGAACGAACTTGAGAAAAAGTTCCTTCCACCGTTCGACTGGCGTAACTTTGTTACTGGGAAGATTCTTTAGATGACAATAAATAAAACAGATATTTGGATGATTCCATTTATCCAACCATGTGTAACGATCTAACACGATGACAGAAACGGGCATGATATAATTGCTGTTGAAAGAAATAAGAAGAAAGTATAGAATAAAATTTCTTAACGCTTAATTTTCGCACAAAGAATATAACTTAATAAACACGATGATGGAACCCCACTGGGGGTAACCATCCACATGCTATATTTTATTCACTAAGTTAAAATATTCTACCAAATGTCCTACTGGACAAATTGTAAAATTTTAAAATAAAATAAAACAAAAAAACTTAATTTTCGAGAAAAGCGAGTTTCAAAATTCGTCAAGTACGCTGGAACTTGGGTAATTCCCACCTAGGTATGAGCGAACGATCGGCAGGAAGTAATCGCACGCGTGAAAAGAAATAGAAAGTGCGAAACAAAATTTGTCCGTTTAAGGCTTCGTTTCGAAGAAAACGAAGTTTGAACGCGTTTAGCTCGGAATCGACCTGACGTACGCGCCTGATGAATTTTCAGATTTATTTTTCTCGGCGACGAAGCGTCCTATCGAAGAATTTTATTCCACGTTTTCCATTTATTATAAAAAATTGTATCCCGTATTTTCTTCGCGTTCTTCTATAAGAAATCGCTTTATTCGTTACTCGGCCGTATCCTATTTTCTAGTTTCTCGTGTATTCGTGCTTCGAATGACGAACGTATTTCGAGCGTGACAAATCGCTGTTTCTCCCGATTTTCCAAAACTTGAATAGCGGCTTAGCAAACAGCGGTTGTTGGATGGCTATCCATGGAACGTTATCTTACGACCGACGATAAGAATTGTCGCGACAAGACGGATGTCCTGTATAACCGACAATTAAACCGTGGCGAAGGGAGAGACGGAACAAACGCGGAGGAAGAGGAAAAAGAAAAAAAGAAAAAGGTGAGACGAATAAGCTCCCGAGTCAGCGTTCGCAGAAGGAACACGAATATCCGGCAAACAAGAGACATCGCACGCCAGGGAAAAAGAGGGACGAGAGACGCGATGACGTCAGTGGCACCGGCGTCGCGTTACATCGACGTAATTACGTTAATCCACGCACGTACGTCGCGGCTAAAACGGGCATCGTCGTTAAGCCGATATCTCCATTGCACTGGGACCCAATTCTCTCTCTCTCTCTCTATCTCTTTCTCTCTCTCTCTCTCTCTCTCTCTCTTGCTCGAGAATAATTTAAACGTTTTGGTTGCATTCTCCGTTTCCAACTCTATGGGCGACGCGACGTTAGGAATTAAATAGGCTGTTCTCGACTACAGCTAGGAGAGTACTCGCGTCCCGTTTTGTAATAAACTGGAAGATCGAGAAATCCGAGCTGTAAATCGTCTGGGAAGGAATATCACGAAGTATGTGGATCGAGATCAGTGGATCGTTTGAGAAAGTCCGAACTTAATCTACCTAATAACGATATAATACCTAATCTATAAACCTAGGAATTAGGTAGTCGAGAAACTAAATGTATAAATATACGAGTACACGTAGTGTGCGAAAGTGGGGACTCGAAAATCTGAATACTCGGATAGGCGAGTGTGTGTAAATGCTTTAAGTACGTACTCGAATGTAGTAACAGTGGAATATACCTGAGCTGTACGTGCGTTCCAAACTCTGAGAGGAATGAATATCGAACAGCTACAAACGCACAACACGCGCAAACACCAAACACGAAAATATTATTTCGATACTCTGAAAATATCGACGGACAAGTAAACTACAGCGTTTTCGATGCTCGACGTACCAACGCTCTGAAAAATCGTAACCGACGTCCGATTAATTTCAAGGAGAAGTCCTCGGTGATCGTCGATATAAAAAAAAAGAAAAAAAGGAGAAGAGAGACGGGAAGAAGAAATAAAATGAAAAGGAGAAATTAACTCGAGAGATACTCTGTATTTTACTCGCGTAAAATTACAGCGATGCGGTCGGTGAGCGTTTCCAGATAAATAAACGACGTAATTGATCAATTATCCGCTGACGTTTCAGAGGCGAAACGGCTGTTGTAAATTGAAGGGTTGCGATATAGGGCGAGTCACTGAAACTAATGACAAACGCTTCGACGGCCGATCGATCGCTATCCCCGGCAGAAATCCTCCTTCTCCGAATG
This sequence comes from Bombus breviceps, assembly GCA_014825925.1. Lineage (NCBI taxonomy): Eukaryota > Metazoa > Arthropoda > Insecta > Hymenoptera > Apidae > Bombus > Bombus breviceps. The sequence continues at coordinate 7,717,847 of CM026189.1, read as the reverse complement.
AAATCCTCCGACGAACACCTACAGCATGTTACTTAACAGCGAGCCAATCGAGCACGATGACTCTCGAATTGCAACACGTGAATCCCAGTCGGATACAAAGTGCAACACGAGCAATTTGTCGAAATCGAAAGTATCCCTGTAACACCGATACGATGGCAAATTCGAACGCTGTCATTCGAACGTTACGTCCATGCTTCTTTTACGGTTCTTCCGCCACCGTTAATAGTAACGTTTTTACCATCTATGCAAATGTATGTAATATCTATGCAAATACATTCGCGGTCTTGAGACTTTGCGATGTACAGCGACTCGCGAAAATAGCTGAACATTTAGCGTAGAAAATTATGGTATATAAATAATTGCGCGTTGTACGAAGCTCTTTGAAATTCCATTAGCACTGCGACGAGACACGATTACGGCGATTATACTGGTAATATTTGGAACCAATCTGGAAATGTATATAGAAGTTACGTTTATTACAAACATACACTTGATTATTAGTACAGTTGAAAATTAGTACAGGATATAAATAATGGTCTTCGATATAATTAATATGGAAAATCGTTGTGCTATATTCTGGCCTGCTGATATACCTAGTGAATAATCGACTGTCCAAATAGTTTGATGTTCGTGAAGAGTATGCTTGCAATAAATATTTTCTAATTTCCACGTCCATGAATTTCCAAATTCTCAGGTGTCGAACTTTGCCAATATAATCGCGACCACAATGTCTCGTAACAGCGTTGTTAATGAAATTTCAAAACGTTTCATACAATACGCACGATATATTCGTAGAAAGATTTCTATAAAAATATCCAAATATTTTCTTCGATTATCGTATTTAGTCGCGTAGACGTAAAAACTAGCAGCTGTAAAGACAGCAGCAACGTTAGCAACCCGAAGAGAAATTCATTTACATTTAGGACGAGCCTACTAGCAGGTCAACAATACAATCAGCCCTGGCAGTGGTCCGTTTTTCTACCTAACTCCCTTTTCTTCGTAAATCATTTCTCTCCTGAGAATTCGTAAAAGCGTGAAATGAAAGGAGCATCACCATATTTTCTAATATTCCTTCTTGCCTGCTCATAGACCATGCAACGTCGTTGGAAATAAGGATGGAATGTAAAACGAGAAAGCTGCTTTTGTTTCTGGAAGATCGCCGTAGGTACTTGCACATATTAACTCGATTTCGCACTGAGATCTTTGCCACCATCGAGTGCTTTTGCTAGAATATTTGTAAATATCCGAAGGTCTGGAATGTTGCTTATATTCTTATTTCTAAACTGCGAATTTTTGTTCAAATTCGCATCTCTATGAGGACAACTAAAAAGAATAGAACGTGGGCAGAGACTTCTTTCATCCGGTAAATATTATAACAAGCATCGTGCTTCCATGTATCCGGTGCATGGTGAATCAGTGAAAACTACCGTTTGAAATAACTCGTTGTCCATTGACTTTACGAAGCGAAATATATCGCGTTTAAGCGGTCTGCTGTGATATGATTACATTTAAATTTTTCAATAGTTTATATTTTTTGGGATATCAAGGTGACTGAGAGTTTTAACGACCACCGTACGTACCCTCTTTCTGACGTCAGTCGACTCAGCTGGATATTCTCTACGAAAAAGAATCAATATATTTATAGCGAAAAAATCTTTGATTTAGCAGATATTTTAATACTTCAATTTGTTGAATTTAACGTTTGAAAGAGAAAACAACGTAAAACGTAGGAATACCGCCTCGCGTCTTTGCTTCTCTTTCATTCGTTAAATTTGACAATTTAACATTAAAATAGCTGCTAAACCGATTGTTTTTCATTGGAATGTCCAGTTGGATCGACCAATGTTATAAAAAATATACGCTGACGCTATCGACGTCGCTGTAATATCTCAAAGAATACAAGATATCAAAAAATCAAAATGTACTCATCCGAAACATTTTTCGATAATAATTATTGGTATAATAATAATAATAATAATAATAATGGTAATTTTTATTGACTCAACTGTACATATTTGCACGTACGTTCTATGTGTTTTTGAACCTTGAAATTTCTTGTGAATGCATAAAAATGTACAGTCTCGTTTTCTCATATCCTGACCTATCCTATTTTATTATAGCGTAACCGAATACCGTACCAAAACACCCAACGTCCTTCGGCAAGTCGATAGTTACTACAATAATTAATCGCTTTCATCGACCACCCTTGACGAGGATACAACGATATATTGCCCCAAGACGTAATTCAATCAAATTTCTTTTACTCCGAATCCATTGAGCAAAACGAGCTAAGCTACGAGGCGCGCTTCAAAGAAGACCGACGACGAAGTAACGGGCAAATGTTACGTCGCCCCGAGAACACGAGTGCTCCGAAACGAGCTTTTAGGTCTCTGGATAATTCGTTCGAATGCGCGATTCCTGAGAATCTCGATTATTAGTCGACCCTCCGGCGACTTTTCTGGGCTGCTAGTTCCAGGAAGTGTCGCCGGTAGCGATGGGAGCGGAAGGCCGAGCAACAGGGGGGAAGTACAATGCATGCAATTAGTCGTGGCAAGATAATATCGCGAAAGTTGAGAGTTCCTAGACCTTCTTACCACCTACCTACACTTTTAAGCCGGCAATCCACCGATAAGCTACGCTACACTGTGTCGTGCTAAATTTTAAATTATTTGCTTCGATACGCACATACGTACATACAATGGCGGGCAAAGGTTCACGAAGCAAGAGATACAAAGTGACACTAGAATCTTGCAAAATGGATTTATATGTCGGAATTATAAGAGATTGGAATTTTGGGGCGTTCGACGAATCTTCGCTCGAACTGACCATCGTGATTATGTACTCTAGCTGATCGTTATTGCTACCGATGTGATGATTGCAAGAGGTTACCGGTAAAGACGGCAATTCGACAAAAGAGATGTCGATGACGATGAATCTAGGTTCGATAACGAATCCACGGCCACGGGAGACAAATCCGATGCCATACACGATCCGTACAAGCAACTCAATCGGCAATTCGTTCGGCGACTAGCTCACTCACCCCTAGTCCGAATGGAACTGCCCTTATATAGTCCTTTTTCCACCTCTCGGGTCAATCGTTGTTTCTAAGGAGAGCCGCACAATTACTTCGTACCTCTGTTATTACCCGTCCCTCCCGTGACCGCGGCTACGTTCGGCGACTCATTATGTCACCTCGGGCCCAAGCCCATCTTCATAAACCTTAGGTACCCATATAACTATTTCTTAGTTTATTGCTTAGTTGTAAAATCTGAATTAGGGTATTGGGTTTTTCCCAAACGTTTCCAAAGAAAAGCACCGATGTCCTTTCATCTCCGACATATATTTAACGAGAACAACGAACGAACGTGGTACGAAGGTTACTAAAATTCATAAACAAAACCTACCAAAGCTGTGCTATTAAATTAGCTGTAACTTAGCTTAGCTATCTCGTGGATCTTTAAGGAGGTTTTAGAGTCAACAAAGACCAGAAAGAGATGGACGAAGCGAATAAAACGGATGGACACACGGATTCGGAAGAGACGAATACGTAAAATTCGTTTGTTTCAAGAACATGAGCCGAATACACAAATAAAACGCTGTACACGGTACGTGGAAGTTGGTGGAGAACAAGAGACGCAGAAAGAAGGAAAGGGTAAAACGGAAATACAGAGAATCCCGTTCCCACGACGAGTGCTCATCAAGCTGAAAACCGCCGTGTATATGCTCGACCGAACAGTAACAAATCGCACACAGAGTGGCCTCTATTCTAAACAGTCATCCAGTCTAACGAATTGATACCTTCTTTTCGAGAATCAATTAATACTCTTCGCTGAAAACTGCTTCAACTATTGTCCGTTAACACATAGAGATAAAAATGAGCTATTACGTGGTAACGATTCAATTACAACGGTCGAGCAAAGTGTACATTCTGAAACTAATTGCTCAATGATTCGTTACCAATTAGATGATAAGAAAACGAATCGGATAGAACAAAATGCAAGACAAACTAAACTATCCACTGATAGGATAAATTAATATTAACAGGTGATTTTTTAAGACTGCAGTATTAGGTGTTGTACTTATAATCAGTGGTAGACTGGCCATCGAAGAGTTTGGGAAAATTCCCTGGACGGGCCGGTAGGAGACGCTCAACGACTAGAGTTTAATTAAGTAGAAATGAAAGGCCAATGATATCGGCAATCTCTTGGCAAAAATTTACAAGAGTCTACTGTTACGTCTGCATACAATATGCATACAATCGCATACACGTTTATAACTATTCGTTCATCAGCAGCACTCGTCTTTCTGAACACGCTATAAAATCTCATTGACTTACTTCGCATTTATAAATCTCTAAGAACGTTACGTTCTTCTATATTAACAAAAAGTAATTTCTACGCTTTTCACTTAGTTCTAAACATTTACACATTCTACGTGTATATATATTATGTATGTATATCTTTATCCATTTTCTACATACATATACGTACGTCGAGTGGCTGTGTGCATGTAGTAAGTATAGCGCAATAGAATCTTATAAGAACGTATTACACAATATGTAGCATTACTTACATCTAGTATTATGCCTAATCCACTATTGCAATCTTACAAAGTTACCGTAGAGATGAACTATAAAGATCTGATATACAACAATAAAGAGAATACAAATATCTCAACAGCGCAAACCACGGCTTATGAAAATATTCTATAGACGCGTAAAAGCATAGAGGCTTGGAAGGACTTGTCACGTACCTGATCCTTAGCGAATTGAAACCACGTGCTGATGATAGCTGGCAGACGAGAGTGGTGGTAATGCTTGGTAGTTTTCACGCTGATGAAAACATCGTCGAGGTTCGTGGTGAACGGTGCCATGGTCGCAGTCGCGATCGCAGGTGTCACCGAAGATTCCTCGTTGATCAGCATCCTCCTCGAAGCTGGCACTTCCACCAGTACGCTCCTACTGTTCACTTCCACCGTCATCTCGTCGACCCACTACGCGACAATGCCATACACACATATAAGTATAAAACCAACCGCGATACGCTCATAATGGATCGGTAATATTTTGTAAACACTGCACGCATAGAACAATAATCTGATCGAGAATTCTTGGAAAAGAAGCGAGCACGTGCACGCGAGCTCACGGAATGTTTACTCACACGACGTTCGCGACGAAACAAGTTCGAACTCGATTTACCGTTCGATTAACATAACTGGCTACCGAGAATAACGCTTCGAGAATAGAACAATTAACACGTCATTTGGAAGTGACATCTCTCTTTATTACTAAAGTCGATTAACCCCTTACCTTATGATCTTTTCTATTGATATAACAGTTGTATACAGTATTTGCACATAACCTTATTATCCAAAGAAACGCTTTTCTTTATCAGATTCAACGTTTCATTTTTATAGTATATCGAATCTTTATCGTCTTATAAAAGCATCTACTACCGAATGATACGAAATTTGGTATATTTGAAACTAATCAATTTTATATGTTGCACCGTACTTCATTTACTTCTATTTATTTATTTATCTATCTACCTTACTCTATCGCTTTTACTCTTCGTTCTCTTTTTCTTGCTCCATTCTCCGTTAATGCTACTCACCTATTAACTATGCACTTATTTTGTTTAATGTTGTACTAGAGGATTCTCACTCGTTGAATTAATAAAGTACTAATGTAATTACTAATGTGCAAATACTTTTCCTATCCACCGTATGTATTGCTATTAACTTTAATAATTCATTGATTTAACACACTAAAGCAGATTTACTGAAATATTATGTGCAATTTGTATTCACTAACCGACAGTGATAAAATAAATAACCGACAGAAATAAAGGGGTTAAAATTGAACTTTGGTAGTAGACGCCACGTCTTGTTATTCGACGTTGTAAAGCGAAGGATTAAGAATAATCGCTAAAGTATGTAAGACAAATTAAAACGTTTACCTGACGGGGTGCAACAGCCTGATAAAGAAGAATGGTAGCATAAGCAGTGGCGAGAACAAGTGCCAACGCCTGGAGACCTCGTCTAGTCGGCAGGCTACGGGGCATTTTAGCACTTCCGGTGCCGGCGTATCCCGCGCCAATCACCGACAATCGAGCCTGTGGCCCACCGCCACCGAATTTCACTGACCGTCCCTCTTCCTCGTGATTTTCACGTTTTTCTCGAACTCCAACGATCAACGGCAACCACCTTGCATCGTTCCCCTCCTTCTGCCGCGTGAAAAATACGCCAGTCATAACATACAAAAGTAATCACGTTCCCGCGCGTCACTCCCGTGTTACTCTTTCAAAATATCGAATAAATCGTTCGCTTTCGATAATCAAATCTAGCCTGCTCGTCGCACGAAACGATCGCGTCTGCGCATGACAATGAATCACGTGAACTGTAACTCGATTCACTGTAATACACGATCACGAATGTCCCATCGAAAGTTCCTTCTTGCCACTTTGAAAATTAACTGAAAGGATAACCTGCAAAATTTCGGTTATTCCGTTATATTTAATTGTCGATGACACCACCAATGTCATCGTTCCGTTTCGCGTTAATTTGTTGTTAATTCGGTCAACAATTTATGAAAATCGATTAAAACTTCGAAATCGATCTCTGTTTGAAGAATTATAGATTTCAATTGAACGATAATCTCGTGTTTCAAACAATTCGTCTTGCAAATCTATCATGAAAAACTATATAATACTTCTGTAAATTGATTATAATTGATCGCTTGCTTTTTTTTTTTTTGTATCGTTGTACTATAAATAATTTCAGGACAACCTGTAGAAGAGCGACGAGTGTTTGACAGTCAAGTGGTTGTCACACGGGAACGCTTTTGTGAAGCGGAGATATACGAAGAGTCACGAGGCGAACACGCACCAAAATGTAATACTGCACGGCGCGCGACAAGCCACCGACTGAACACATGGCCAGTCGTCGTGACTACGCTGTAAACATCGCCATAGCAGCCACTTGGCCGGCGTGGTGGGAGAGCGACCTGGAGAGTGGCACAATGTCTGGAACGAATGAGAAGGGGGACGCGTTTTAAATGGAGCACCGCCTCTTCGTTGTACGTTGATCCGATTAATAACTTAATAAATTTTTATATCGATTGGAAATCAACGAACAATAAATGAAATAAGCAATTGTAAAAATTATTACCCTACTTTACTTTCATTTTTTAATAAATAAACATTGTGTGTGAACTTTTGATTTATAACTTAACTTGTTTATACAATCTGCATTCTTGAATCCGAATCTTTTGTTTATAAAATACATTTTTTATACAGTTGTTTTATTTATCTGAATTGACTTTCGTTCATCGTTTCTTTCATATATCTTTTATATGTAGCGAAGATAAAGTATCAATTGCAAAATATTTGAAATATTATATACGTTATATAAATATGTTACTGCTATTTTGGATAAATTCATTCTAAAAAGTTCAGACGATGTGTGTTTACAGATGTAAAGTTATTAATATTAGTATCGCAGGTCAGGTGTAGATTCTTTCATAAAAGACTACTTATATTTTTGTATTACAATATTTAATTATTAAGATCGTCAATATTTACATTTGTACATGATTCAATGCACTTTACAGTATAAGAAAAAAAATTAAAACAGATAATCGTAAGTACTTCATCATGAGCGTCCATTCGATCTATAGTTACATCTCGTGATCACAAATCGATAAAAATCGTCCATTTCAACTTCAAACATACGATCATCTTTCACTTCGATAAATGTCTTTTGTATCATCAAATTAGGATTTGTTACAAATTTTCCCTCCATTTGTAAATCAATATTCCTAACTGCGATAGAAGATACATTTCTATCCCAATGATTCCAAGCGTCTTCTCCTTTGTTTTAAATAAATACATCTGACGCAATCATCATAATAGCTGCCACTTTGCACTCTTTAAAACCCAACTGTATGTGCGTTCATCGCACATCATTCACGTTGCTCTTCGACGTAAAAGAACTATACTATTGTACAACTTAATCGCAGGTCCGAGACGCAATCCCAATAGCGATATCAAATCCTCTTGAGTCAACATTAAAAATGCTTCGCCATCAATATTCTATAAACATCGAATACGAAATTAAATACAGTTTGTATATAATAAATTGTATTACATTTCTTCCTTTTTTTTTTTTTTTTTTTAAATACTTACGTGTTGCCTAAAGATATTTCCTATTTCTTTACAATTGGGAACGCTCTGTATAAATTTGATAACTTCTTCGTTCGACCATCTTCGAGGATTCGTGTTCTGTTTCGCTACTACCCTGTTTAAAGCATTGCTATGTTTCGCCCATATATGCGGCGAATCCGGTAACGGATTATATCCAGGATTGTAAACGGATTGATACAATTCTGTACGTAATTGTTTATCAGGCATATTTGCAGCATAGGGTATAGTAGTTAGCGACGAGTCACCGTATGAATTCGAAAGGGAATATAAAGGTTCTTCAGAAACCTGTCGTCTATAAAAGTATAAAAACATACAAGTTAGTTATAAATACATGTAACGTTTATAAATGCAAGAAATATAGTCATGAGTGAACCTTTTCTTTCTCTTTCTCAAAAGTTCGTCATCATCCGTTTGTCCGTCACTGTGATGATGTTTCGATTTACTAGACCTGTAAATTATGAATTACTCATATACACAGCAATTACAACAATGTATAATATAATACAGAATATTTGTATAGCTTACTTTTCCGAATTTTCTGATTTGTCATTCTTGTCGGAGAAATCTCCATCTTCTTGTTTAATGTCTTTCTCAGTCTTTATTAATCGTTCCTCCGAAAACAATGGCTTCTCCAATTTCTCAGACTTTTCCATTTTTATTTTGTCTGCTTTTTCTAATTTTGGTCTATCCTGTACATCATCTTCAAAGTCGCAAGTCTCGTGCTTCAGATTAAGCCTATCGGCTAATTGCCTAACTTTATGAAGATTCTGAGGTGAATACGGACATCCAGATGCAGAGTTATGCGTTGCATATTTAGGCCCTTTTACATGCCCTATTCCTTTACAGCCATACGTTCCACACTCGGGCCTGTCATTTAAGTTATCTGGAGCTAGAGACAGTAATACATATTTTATTTAGAGTAAGAATATAAAAACACGAGAGGTATACAAATATTTAAAAAATTTTTACTTAATGGTGGTTCCAAAGGATGACCCGTTTTCATACACCAACCCATGGGATGTATGTCAGGGGAATCGTCGTCGACCCAATAAGCATGATTTTCTGGCCATCCGTCAAATCGTATTTTTAGCCTGTAAAACAAAAATATATACATATACAAATAATTGTAATGCGCTCCACTTAATTTTAAGATAAAAATAAATATTTGTAAATTACATACATATGATCTTTTACGTCTTCAACTGTTCCTACCCTTATAAGTTGAGGCACGCGTTTATCAACCGCTTCTAATTTCATTCCACGCTTAAATCCGCAAGGTGGTCGTTGTTTAAAAGCTCTCGCTGGCGCGACCATGGAACGGCTTTCCCTGAGATACGCATCCCATGTGAAAGATTTAGGGTCTTTATAATCTGAAACAATAAATTCGCATTTTTACATGCATCGTTTTTTCCGGAAGAAGATACAAAAATATAAAAATCGAATACATATTATTTCGCTTACTATTTGGTGGCGTTAAACTATGACCATTATGATGACACCATCCCACTGGATGAATGTATGGAGAACTTGCATCCGCCCAATAATCATATACTTCATCCCAAGAATCAAAATGAACTAATATACGGGAATCCATTAGGCCTGCTATGCTTGCTACACAAACCAAAGAAGAATGCTTCCTATCTACCGCTTCTAATTTCATTCCTACGCGGAAACCAGTTGGACATACTGACTAAAATAGTAAAGTATATTGGTGAAGTTCATAAAATTAAAAAATAAATCGTTTGATTAAAAATTGATTGGCACTTACACTTTTATTTGAAAAAATATTTTTTGGCGTTGCAGTAGCTTTGCAAATTTTTAGATATGCGTTCCAATTAAAATTACTAGCTACGTAACCTTTCGGTGGGTCTAATCGATGTCCATTCTTTTCCGACCAGCCAACCGGGAAGATATCCATACTGTCTGCGTTTACCCAAAAATCGTAATTTTCTGCATATCCATCGAAATGCAAACGTATTCGATAACCTGGAATTATCCAAATAAATAAACTGAGTATGTTGTTATAGATTGAATATAAAAAGAAGAAAGTGAAATAACTTACCTACTACTTCAACAACCGTAAGAACACAATATCGTGACGGGTGTTCAGGATCTATTCCTTCTAATTTCATTCCAACTTTGAAATGATTTTTTGCGTACGGGAAGGGGTCTTTGAATAATTTAACGGGTGCTGCTTTTGCTTTACAATGTTCAAGATACTTAGACCATGAAAATCCGAGTTTCCCTGTCTGCCAAGGATACTGAATACAGAGACACATTTATAAGAAGTATGTTTCAATGATTGTAAAAGGAAAGTTTGGTCACAAGTACCTTCGATTCGGTGTTATCTCCTTGACTCTCTTCATCCATTCCTGTAATAGTATCCTTTGTATCCTCGTCTGTCTCAGATTTCACCTTCTCTTGTCCTTTGTCTTCGGATTTCTCTTCTATTTCTTTAGACTGTTGCTGTTCTTGAAGTAATCTTTTACGTTTCCGTTTCGCGCGTAGATCTCTGCCAATGAAATAAAAATAAACTTATAAAAAAGTACATATTTAATTAGATATTAGAAAACTTTATATCGAACAACATACTTCAAGTCTTTTTCTTTTCGCATCGGAGGCTGTTTCTTGGCTTCTATTATTTCCGTACATGATGGACCACACGATATCGGACTTTCAAATTCTGCAGCTAGTCCGTAACATCCACAGCCTTCACAATGGTACATTGTATCCGCCGAAACAGTCCTCGATTTTCTATCATCGGCTATAAAAATAAACTCGGTCACATTCGAAAGAAATCTTCCTCCACTCTTTGAAAGAAAATATGCATATTTGCATTGTTAATACTTACCTTTCTTTTCGTTGTTTATATTATTAACAGTTACAGAGGTAGACTTGGAAGAATTCTGTGTCGAACAAACATTCTCTTTGTCGCCAATGCAATCTTTACCTTGTTTGTTATTTTCGTCTTCATCTACTACTTCCATAATACCAAATTCATTCATACAAAACTATGAAATATAATAAATTTATTCGTTATTTTATTAAACCATGACATCAAAAATTAATTTTCTAATGTTATATGGTCATACCTTTAATGTACTTCCTGGAAGAGTACCAACACCGTCCTTCCAATCTAAAACTTTCGCCGCATCGAAATTGGAATCGTTATGTGTTGCATTTAAATGATCTTTCAAGTCTTCATGATTACTTATATTAATCTTAGTATCATTCTTATTGTCTGTTAATGATTCAATGCCACAGCTTGTGCGTGTTTTAATAATTTCGATTTTTATATCGTCATCGACATTAGTATTAGTAGTGAGTTTCACAGTTTTATCTTCACTAGGAACTACTTTAATTAATGTAATGTCATCATCATTTTGCACTTTCTTATCCTTATCTTGTTCTGATTCCGGACTGCTTAGTGCATAGCTTACATCAACTATACTCTCTTGAGCAGATTTTGGAAGATTTTGTTTTTTCATTCGTTTTTCACTCGATCCTCTTAATATATTGCTTATCGTCTTTTTTCGCTTCTCAGGCATACCGGCGTCGTCTTTTTTCGGAATAGGTGTAATAACTGCAGAATCTGGATTTTCTGTAATTTTTATGCTGTCCGTAGAATTATTATTTCCTTTATTTGCGTTTAGTAAACTCATTTTTGCAATAGGATGCAAAGGAGGTGGATGTGTAGCTGAATTTGTAGTTTTTGACTCCCGTAATACTATAATATAAAAAGAAGAGAATAGTTAATTCAAATTTAACAATACAATGAAGTACATTTTCAAGTATTTACCTGTAATAGTTCCTTTACTTTCTGTATTAATTTGGCCATTGTTAATTTTTAAATTAAACATACTGGATTTAGTAGGTCCACTTTGTTGGGGTATGCTGACTGGTAATAATAAATTAGCCATGTGTTTCGGAGGTTGACTTTGAGAACCTGTAGTAGTACTTGTCGAAGTTTGAGCTAACTGTGATATAACTGGTGCTATCACTAATTTTGGTTTAGCTATCTGAGTTGTAGTTAGAGCTCCTAATAAAAGATATGAAAAAGTGAATTAAGATTATATCAATAAAAAGTATCTTTTTTATTAGTCATAATTTTACTATGAAAATAAAATAGTCACCTGCTGGGATAACAACAGATTCCCTTGATTTATTTGGTTTAATAAGAGTCCCAAGATATGCAAAGGTGTGCTTGCCTGCTTGTGCATTGGTTTGATTTCCTTGAGAGGTACTTAAGGGCACTATCTGAGCAGTAGATGCATTGGACTTTCTAAGCAATATATGTTTCTGTCCTTGCGAAGTAGTTGTGGTACTGACAGTATTAATTGGCCGATGGATTACAATATGTTGTTTATTCTGAGAAGTAGTAACCTGACTTGGCCCTTGTATAAACACTTTGTTCTGTCCAGTAACAATCTGTAATTAAAACAAAATAAACCATTTATTGATGACATTAAGATAATTTACAAATCACCAAAAAATTGATTAAATAAACTTGACGTCTTAACATAATTTGTTCATGTGTCATTTGATTATTAAAAATTGTCGAATTTTGTGTCACTCCTTACATATTTACAAATTTGTGTCTTTAAGAAATATTTGAAATATTTTTGATGTACTATGATAAAATATCTGAATGGTTATAAAAGTAATGTTTAATGTAATTTATACTTTTCTACTTGTTATCCATTACAGCAAGTATATTGAACAGATCTATATTTATTATAAAAGTGTACACTATTCACTGTTATCACCTATACATGGAGTCTAATAGGATTTCACACTGTACATGTGTATATTCCATATTCACTTACATATGAAATAATAAAATTATAGTTAACAGTACATTCTTAAAGTACCACAACTATACTGGATCATTTTATATAATTATAGGTTACTCTGACCTATATACTATAACTATACACTTTATTGTACTATACAGTATAATATATTATTCTACTTATGTAAGATTATAAAATTATGAATATTAAAAATATATTCAAATTTTATTATAAAATTTTTTGATGTTATATTATATTTAATATGAAGAGAAAATAATATTCTGTCCTGAAAACTCAAGCTATCTCATTCAAGATAAGGATATTAACAAATTACCTGATTATTGACTGGATTGATAATAGCAGCCAATTGAGTAGCATTAGGTGAAACCAAAGTCTGATTTGTGGTTGTTGGTGGAGCCGAACGTAATTTACTTTGTTGAATGTATAATAAAGGCATAACGGGTGTTGTTGGATCATCTGACTGTGGAATCTCCGTGCTACTATTCTCATCTACATCATCTACTACTATTTCTTCTTCCATTCTGTTGAAAAAACATAATGCAATATATTTTTAGAAATTGTATAAAGAGACTCACTTTGTACATTTAACGATTCAAATCATCATAAGAATATTCAAGAACATCAATCAACATCATATTTTCAGAAAATTCTGTTTACTTATTTATATTATATTATGACACAAATATATAAGAACATAACTAAAAGATTAAAAGATAAAAGCAACTTAAATGATCTAATCATTTAAATCTTATCTATACTTAAAAAAATTGACTTTTGAAAGTTGTTATAAAAAAGAAACGCTTGAATAGGCAAAATGATAACAAAACATCATTTTATTAAAAAATGAATTAATATATAAAGAATATCGTACGATGAATGGAATGAAAAATAATAGACAAGTGAAAGTATTTTGTAATTCTACAAACCTAACAGTGTATAATATAATATCTCCTATCACCAAGTAGAACTGTTACTAGTTACATAATTTGCAAATAACCGCAATTTTTGGACACACAAAGTTTAATAACTAATGCAATGGTATCCCGGATAGCCATAACTGGGCGTTAAGAGAATCACTAACACGATTTGAAACACGCGCCGAACAAATATCGTTCAGTGTAGTTACGTTATTAATTTTCACGCTTTCAAATGCATCAGTTGGCCAACAATTTATTCCATACATTCTATGGAACACCAGAAATCCTCGAGAGCTAAAAGTTTCAACAGTTACACCACAGATATTTTTATTGAAGCACTTTTACAAACCTTTCAACGCGCATCACGAATTACTTGAAGAATACAACGCGCCCGCACGCACACTGTTCACTGAAATAAGGGGATGGAACAAACTATATAAAACTGATCATTTCTTCCGGGATTCACAGGGATTCTCAGGGTAACGCAAACAATTAACTCGACATAAACGAAGAACGAACCAAGTTGAAATTCCAGTGAATTTTAAGCGATTAAATTCACATATTTTTTAAGCGTTCGAGCCTTCATTCTGCGTACGCTACAGCTATATCCTCATAGGTTCTAACTGTAGTAGCGACGGCGCAACAGGCCGCTTCCTATTGGTTAATCGGAGTTACACTGAAGAACAAGTTCACAATCTCGACCAATCGTAACATTCTCGATACACTATTAACCGCATCGAATATACAGATTTTTCCCAAGTATGAGTAATTTTGAAATCATTCAAGGATCATGCACTGTTGATCGATAACTATATGCCACGTAACAAAGTCCTTTTTAATTTAATCTACTGCCTTTTCGCGGGCAGACTTTTCTCGCCTGCATCCTTTCACGAATCTCCCGCGCAAACATCAACCCAAAAAAAAGTAAAACCAATTCGCGTTCCGCTGATCAATGCGAGCTAAAGCAAGCTAAATTTTTTTTAAAAGGCGAGTCACATACTTGTCACTATTTAATAGATTAACGCATTGGATTTTGAAAATTGAAATTCACCAAGGTATCGGTAATTTAATCAGAATATTTGATACGAAATGTATCCGACTCACACATGCTTTAAGTGTAGTTGTACGTGTTAAATTTTATTATTTTATTTTCATAGTTGTTGATTTTAACCAATGGCAGAGAGTTGTCGCGTGACGTCGTATTGTTATCGTGGTTGGATTGGTTAAACGTAGCAGTACGTGTAATCGGTGAAAAGGATTCTGCCTTTGAAACAGTAATTTCCGACGAGCTCTTGATAAAATTATTAAATTTGACGATCAATATTTTCTACTGTACCATACGCGAAAATATCATTTATATTAAGCTCATAGAAAATGATAATTGATATATTCATTTCGCACACTAAGCAAATACTCAAGTTTCGATTTCGATATACTTCTGCATTAACCTCTAAAATATAAAAGCTAACATTTTTAATGCTCGATATATATTATTGCTCTGTATAATGAATTTACAACTATCAGATTATAATTACAGTACTGGAATTTCATAAATTTACGTCTGAAAGAGATAAAAATTTGTAATAAAATATTGTTAGCATCAAATTTATCAAAGTTTTTAATAATGTATAAACTTGATATAAATTACTAATAACGATAATAATACGACATAAATACGATTTATAAATATCTTTTAAATTTTGTAAAAAGCAGTATAAAGTAGATAATCCTGAATGAAAACAGATTTTTTTTTTAATTATACGACGTTAAGATTACGAATAGCTTTGTTATTTTATGAGCAATAACAGTAGAATATGTATATTTTAATAAAGTACGAGATATTTAATCAACGAGGCATCGAGGTTATTAAAAAAGTTTTCAAAGATACGAAGAAAACAAAACTAATTCATTATTTTTACTTTATCGGTATAAATTGATCTTATGAATATGTAGATATAATCACTATCAAAGCTCCAAGTCATAATATTTTAAGTATATTTCTATATGAGTGAACGTAAGTTGAAAAAGAATATAAGTAAAGATTATTATGATAATCGCAGTAATATGTATTAAAAAGTTTGTACACGTTACATTCATTCATAAATACTTTACAACTTTTTTCAAGTACACCAATGCAAAAAGTTACGGGAAGCTTTATAGGTATACTTACTAGGATAAGTGAATGTTGGTCTAACGAATTATGTGCGATAATTTTAAGGATATAATCTATCGAACGTCGATCGTGAGAAAAAAATTACTTGACTAACAAACAACTGAATATTTAATGTTATCACTGTCATATTTTACACGCGAACAGCACATTGTAAACATAAGAAATTATATGATAATAAACTCACGTTTTAAAGTTGTCAGTCGCCATCATATGCGAAGAGACGATATCATTCTAACTGCGCATGCGCATCGACCCATGTTGCTTCTGCTGTAAAGGCTCATTCACATTTGTACACATAAAATAGAATAAGATAAAAATGTTTAACTGTTTCAGAAATATGTATTTAATAGCATGTAATAAAAATTTTTTGGCTATCGCCTTTCAAACGTCAAAGTAAATTTATTTTACAAATACAATCTTTTTTCTACGAACAAAATACAACTCGTGTACAATTAATCCGCAAATATATAAAGCAACGAATGATCGTAATTATTCTTTCGTTTATTTTCATACAAAAGTTATATTAAAAGTTAAAAAATTGTTTCCACTTTCAGTTTTGCAAAATAATATTTCAAGTTCTTCGCATCAACCAAATCAAAGTAAAAGTAATTTATATTTTTGGCCCCGTAAAACAAGAATTAAACATTACGCTCTTCGGTATCGATCGAAATAAAAAATAGAAGTAGGTAGTATATAACAAATTTAATGGAATTGTCGACTACATTGGAACGCTTATTTCCTGCTGCGCGTCCGTAATGACAGAGTCTCCCTATTTTTAACGCAGTAACTATAAAATTTCCATACGTTATGCATACATTCATCGTACATTTAATTCGCTACAGTAAATTCATTATCACATATTCGAAGAACCGTATGGAAGTATAACGATTGAAAAGCGCTCGGTTTAGCGAAGCTTAAGAATCACTTGATTATAAATATGCGCGAATCTATATGTATATGTAAGTATAGATTCATTTACGCATATAAATGTACATACATATTTATTTGTACGTATTTGAGAAACATATGTCAAAGAGTGCGTAAACGCTTGCGCTCGATGTTGCACGCCAGTGGTGTCCAAGCTGAGTTTCGGAGCTTCGAGAGTCTTTTCTCACTCGAGTTTCGTTACCATGGTACAGAAACGCTGGCTAATACCGTGCTATAGACCCGCGCCCAATACAAACACTTCCCGCGTATTGTTTTCTGTTTGAAGAGAGAGCTAGAAGAAGAGGGAAATCTCATCGGAGATCTCTCTCTAAACCCTCTTTGTCTTATAGGGATGATGGCAGGAGGGGAAATGGAAGCCGTGTAAGGGGCACGGTAGTATACACAGATCTAGCAACTCCTGTAACGGGAACAAAGCTCTTAGTGAATTTAATGAACGTCAGTTTGTCCACTAAGGAGTAAGGTGCTTCAAGTCAGGAGTGTGACTTGTACACCTTACCATGTTCTGTATTTTACTTTAGTGTATAAACTTTATTGGTATATTCAATAGGTAAAAATAAGACTAAAATGTCATATAGTAAAAAATCTATAAATGCTTTATTAAAAAATTATAACAAAAATATGTATGTCAATAATCTTCCTCTAACGTGTTGATATATGTATAACGTACATGTTTACTGTTCTTAGGCATGATTCTACCAGATTCTACTGTACGAGGATAAACGTACGCTATGAAGAAGTAAGAGAAAATCGTTATGAAATTCAGTTTATAGTAAATTCAATAGCACATCGATATTAACTTTGCATTAATAAAGGCGAATGATACCTCGAAATGTATGCATAAGTATGTATCGTTTTACGTTTCATATTTTTGTTATAACGTTTTAATAAAACATTTATGAACTTTTTGTTACATGATATTTTAGTCCTATTTCTACCCATAGAACACATTGGCAAAGATTGCATACTAAACTGCGGGACACCCAGTGTATTGCTTTCATTAACCTCTAGATCGTAGCGCTCCAGCGACCGATTTGTAAACCACACCTTATGACATTACGAACCTTACCCTCGCCACGAGAGTTGCCATATCTGTGAATACAACCGTGGTAAGGGGCCCCACCCGTGGTGACGGCACTGTCATACGCTTCGAAAAGGCCGATTAACACGCATACGCGTTTTGAAGGAAAAGGTAAAAAAACGGATAGAAAAAGTATTTTGTGCGATCGAGAAAATATTCGGAAAGATAATAAGGAGCAGGATGATGCTCGTAATTGATCGAATTTTATTCCGTGAAACTTGTCCGTGGATGTGTAACTTGTTATAGAATAGTTGGAAACGTGCAATGGCGTAGAGACAGTTCGTGTTTTGTTCTATCAGCTGATGGACTTGATGGATTGTTGTATTTACCAAAACAGAAGACATAAGCAGTAAATCCAATCTCTTGTAAAATATGTTACGATGCGTGATACTGTGTGCATTATAATAAGCTAACTCGAGGCACTGAAAGATTTTTTTTCCGACTTAGCATCGACTCCATTATTCACTGTCATTGAGCATAGTGTTTTCATCTGGTAAGGGAACGTTTTGACGAGAACACTGCGAAAATTTTACGTGCATTTCTCTTAAATTTGTAGTATCGATATTTATTTTATACAAATACGTAATTTATTATTTAATTTATCTTATTATTATTGAATACGACTTTCTGCTTTGTAAGATTTAAATATGTACTTTATTTGGTTTTGTATGTATATATGTGCAACGCACTTTGACGTAATCCTATCATGTTATATTTTGACACGTAAAAGTAGACACACACATTTACTATCGTATTCATAATAAAATAATATATTTGGTATTGGAGTTTCATTCTTATCAGATGGATATATATTTTGATAGATTTTTATATATCACATTATCCATATTTATATGAACCTTAATGATTGTAAATAATATACTATACTTTGACCTGGTAAGTTATTTTTAAAGTCAAACAACAATACAGTGTTGCGATTATTATATCCATATAAATCTACTTTGCCTTTAGAAGTACTCCAATAAAAGTTGTCAATATAGTAACAAAATAATAACTATTATATAAGCAGCAACAAAAATATAATTATATTTAAAGTACGTTCTTTTAATATGTTTATATAAGTGCAAAAATATTTAAAAATACAATAAATATTTAATTAACATATTGAATCTTTGTTGCAGAGATCTTTTGTAAATTTGTAACAATGGGGGCAGCTGTAAGCAGCGGACAAAATAACGATGAATTAGTTGATAACTTAATGAAATCTGGATATATAAGAACAAGAAAAGTGGAACAAGTATTTAGAGCTATTGATAGAGCAGACTATGTTTTACCATCTCATAGAGAAAGAGCTTACAATGATCTTGCTTGGAAACATGGTAACATTCATTTATCTGCACCATGTATATATAGCGAGGTGATGGAAAGTCTTTCATTGGAACCAGGATTGAGCTTTTTAAATCTTGGATCAGGAACTGGTTATCTCAGTACAATGGCAGGACTCATATTGAGTAAGAACACTGCTGCTTTACTAGATCAATATAGAATATTCGTGATATCTTTGTGCCTTTCTTAGACCAACATGGAACAAATCATGGCATTGAGTTGCATGAAGATTGTTTAAATTATGCGTACGAGCGACTAGAAGAATTTAAGCAGAAGTCATTAGCACTGGATGAATTTGATTTTTGTGAACCAGTTTTTATACAAGGTGATGCATAAAGAATTTACTTATATATGACTCCTGTGAGAACAGAAAAGAGTCATGTAACTATACATTTAACAGGGAATTGTCTGAATGTTGCACCCGGTAGGCAGTATGACAGAGTATATTGTGGTGCAGCATGTCCTGAAAATTACGAAGGATTTATTAAACAATTTGTATGTGTCGGAGGTATTCTCGTAATGCCGTTTAAAGATCATTTGCTACGTGTACTCAGAATAGATGAAGATACTTGGTTACACTTTAAAATGCTTCCCGTATCGTTCGCAACGTTAGTCGTGCCTACTACTTCAGAGCAAACGTTATTCCACTTACGTATGTATATTTATGATTATTTTAAAACAAGATAAAAAATGTACTATTTGTAAATCATTTTACATTATTATTTGTGTGTATTGCAGCTGAATGCGCTCCATTATCTTTACAAGAACTATGCAGAGGTAAGATTAGGTGCTGTTTGCGGACAAATGTATGGAAGGAACACGAAGATCTGGAAACGAAAAAAGTAATTCTATTAGAACGACGAAGATTTAGTCCTCCACAGCAAACCTTAACAAGATTCGTGATTCCTGTGATGGGAGAATCTGATGAATCGGTGTCGGATGAATCAGCGTCAGATGAAGATGATGAATTTACGAGAAGGGTATGCGTGTTGCTCAGTGTAGACACTGATCCTAGAGATCTGTACACAACTTCTCAAGTACGGGCTGTTGTACTGTGTAATATGAACGAAAGCCAGAATTGGCAAGTAGTAAACAGTAATGGTAACGTTGACTGGAATAATCAGAATTCTGAAAATTCTTCGGATAGTAATAAGTCCGTTTCGCGGACAGAAGAATCAAACAATGTACAGACTACTTCCAATTCGACAGAAGCAAAACCTGAGAATAAAGCAGAGGTACAGAATTTCACCAATGTCAGCGAAACCTATTTGAATTTACTCAAACATACTGAAACGTTGTTGAATATAAGTGAAAGTGACAGCGAAACAGAACAGGACGAGACTCTTGTTCAGCGTAAAAAGATGGCTAAACGGGAGAAAACGGACAGCGGTATCGTAGAAGACGTAAACTTAAGCAACGGAGATAATAGCCCTAGATCGAATACCAGTCAGTCAGACTCAGAACCTGTCGATCCTCCGGACATGGCGGAACCGATGGACATCGATCCTTCCAATAGCCCCCGCGACCAAGAAATAATAGTTGCCCGTTACGTGAACAGTAATGATTTTTCTACGTATATGAAAGAGAAAATACATGAGTTACCATTGCCTTTCTCATCAAAGTTGTACCTAAATTATAATCGTAAGCTGTAATATAAGTACATTACATACACGAATCATATTAATCTAATTTAAATAAATAAATATATGTATATATATATACACACACATACAGATAACTTGATTTCGCGCAATAGTTTACATGGAATAATCACTGATGTTACTTTCTACATCTTTCTTTGCTTTTCTTTCTCTCAAACCGAGACCTAACAAGTCCTTGAACCAAAGAGTGCATGATACAGAAATCCATACTGTCTTTTATTTAAATCAGCATTACAATTATCTATTCCTATCTTATCTCTTATTTACCTCATTGTGAATTGGTAGTCATCTCATTGCACAAATAATTACGCAACAAAATAAAAGTGAATATCATCGTAAGTAATCACCAATATTTTTTAAAGTATTTCACATGCACATATCCATCGATATTTACATAAATATAATCCTACTACTTCTTTTTCCCCAGAGATCTTAATGCACACACATACATGCACAGAATTCTTGAACCTTCTGAAAGAACAATCCGATTCCCGAACATGAACAGTTCCTTTGCCTATGTTCCTGTTGTTCTTTCTACAATCTACAGTCATGCAATCCAACAACAAATATGAATACAAACTTTCCTACGTCCATCAGGGGTTGTCAGCAACCCTGTGAAGCAGTCGACAATAAGAGCACGAATGGTTGAACGAGGGATGCACTGAGGGTGCGCGTGGAGAGATCACTTGTGCGGAAGGGGCTAACGCCCAGCTGCCCGGCAGATCGCGGGTTCGTACGTTCGTGATAACATTCTCGACCGTCAGCAGACTCCTGATCCTATTGGTAATCGCCCTGGAGGAAACAGATAAGATCGATCAGAATGTTTCGGCGTTCTTCGACCACTTACCCCTCCTATATTACTCTTCGTATCGTTCAACTAGGATAATTTCAATTAGTACAAATTTTTTTTACCTTTGTAGATTGTTTTGTGCGGTGAATTATTGATACGTATGATATCATGTCTGTGTGTCCCTTCAAATTTATGGATACTAGCAGCGAACGATACGAGCCGAGAGTGAGGACAATTTTTGAGTGTTGTATGAAAACGAAATGTGATTGTGTAATGGTACGATCGAATAAGGAACTAGTGCATTTTGAATATTGGTGAGGAGAACTGGGTTTCTTTGTATCCTCGATGTAAGTAGAGGGATGTTGTTCATTTGATAAACGGCTCTCTTGTTTCCATTGTTTCCATACATCAAAGATACTTATTGCTCCTATTATATGCATTCAACGAGCAATTAACAGCAAGCTTCACAGCTCCATGAACATCAATTTTTCTCGGTTTTGGAGCCTCTCAGACATGCTTTATTGTTTTCTTGAATGCTTCTTTATAGACAGGATATGGAATGAAGACGAAAGTTATTCGTTTTAATGCCAGTGTCAAAAATACAATAAACCTTCAATGAAAGAACGCTGTCGAAATTTTGTCAGATTCGTTATAAACAGAGATTCATTGATTAAATTCAAAATACTTTCTCCTTAGATGCATTCCTCGAAGATGAAGTCCATGGTGATCAGCTTCTCCTTTCTATTTCACTTGACCTTAATCGGCGGAGGTTCGACGACGACCGAGGTGTCGTGCGGTAATCGGTTGACAGCACCGAGAGGAGTGATCCAGACCCCAAATTTTCCCCGGTCTTTTCCGGTGCCCATTAAGTGTCGCTGGGTGATCGATGTTTCCGATATTCCAGCGACTAACAGCTCCATCGTCGTCTATTTAACGCAGGTGTACGTGTATAAGGGACTCAGTTTCACCGAGTACGCGTACTACGAATCAGAGAGTATGAATTTTGGCGCCAGTCTGATAAAAGAGATCACCGAGGGCAACGTGTTCGAATACAAATTGTTTAGAACGTTCAGACCGTTTCTCGTCATCGAGTTCGAGCTCGATCGACTCGAGGGCAATCACGTACGAGTTTTAAACAATTTGCTGGACGTGTACGGGTTCAATGTCACGTATCAGATGACCGAAGACGTGCCAAATTCGGAATGCTGCTCCGTCCAGCATTGCTCCTACTCCGGGAATTGCCTCGCGTCTGGAGACTATACGTGAGTTTCTCAACTTTTCTCTTCCGTTTTTGGTCTTACCTCCTTGATGTATCGGGAAGATCTAAAAACGATCTACTTTATTATACATCGCATGACGCATAATTCGTTTCACTGTACAATCTGTAAATAATGTATAGTATTGTAGTACTTTTTTTTAAATGATATTTTATTACGATAAGTTTCTTAATATTTTTTCTGAATTTTTACGATAAAACTGTCCACTATTCCTTATACAATGTGTTTTTAATTCCTTAGTATTTGCTATTTATGTCTCTTATAAGATATTGTATAAGAGCAAATAGTATACTCACGACGAATGAACATCTTCAGATACAAACACTGGGCAGTTTACTTTCGAAGAGCGAGTAGATCCATTGTATCTATCCCCAATGGCCTTCTCGACAGCTATTAAAACGCGTATTATGCCGCCTCAAACAGGTCCCCCTCTGGAACCCAATTGAGTTGTTTTATCATCTGCTAGGATCGTCCTGTTTGTTCTCATATAAGTTCGAACGAATGCTTCTGTATTGGGCGAATTATCTCTTCGTGAAACACGTGTTTAGAGCTTCGCAAACGACCAGTCTATGGACAATTTTTCATTTCGTAGAACTTTTCGAGTTAGAAAAAAAAGTAAACAAATGATCACGAATATCTTATCTTTCCGTTTCCATATTTTGGAACAGATTTCTTTTTTTAGTAAATTTAAATATAGAAACAAGCATATCAAATAATGAAAGAGGACCTGGATTTTCCTCGTGATCGTTTATCGCACGAAATAATTTCGGAAAGTTCCAACACAAAAGACAAACAGAGCAGTAAGGTAATTCCGGACGATATCATATCAGCTCATGAATCATTAATGAAACTCGTGTCCCTATTAATTTACCTTCTATTCCTGGATGTGTGTGTCCTCGATCTGTTACGTGTGCACAAATAACACGGTCCGCCGTTATTTGCTCGCAGGAGCTTCTGGTGCGATTGTTTCGAGGGTTTCAGCGGGAAGAATTGTAACCAAGGGCCCCTCTGCTTCGACGACAGGAGGAATCCTACTTGCCAAAATGAGGGCACTTGCAAGTACGAAGATTGTTTATTCAAATTTATCGCTGCAAAGAAATCGGATAGTACAATCCAAAATACGAAATTCAAAGGAAGCGTGGATTAAAGAAATTTTAGCTAATAGCGAAAATGTTTGCGCTACATTGGTCAAAGCAATCTTAGCGACGCACAGCCATTTCACTGGTGACGTGAAACCGCGCTTCTCTCTTGAAGTATCAAACCAAGTAGAAGAAGATCAATCGCGTAGATAGATCAATAAGCTACCCGGCGTCGTTGACCCTTCTAAATTGAAAAAGCGAACTTTCCCGATTTGTTACAAAGGGAACTTCTTCCTCTTCTGCGAATAAGTGTCAAGGCACAAATGACGAAGTCGTTACGAACTGTTCCAGGCAAATTGGAGCAGAAGCAATGACCTGCGAATGCGCCAATGGCTACGTCGGCCGTAACTGTGAGATTCACCTTTTGGATACCGTGGATGGTGGTAGGGTTTGCCCTAATATTAGCCGTAGCATGTACAACGACTACGAAAATTGTTCTCAAACCATCGTATTTATTATATCGTTTGCATACTAATTAATTAAATTAAAGTAGTAGCGGTACTTTTGTATGATTACAAAAATTTGTTACTACGGAAACGAAATGCATAGAATTTGATAAAAAAAAAAAGGTTCATTTGCATTTAATACGCATTTGATATATGCATAATGTAGGTTGATGAGCCCAGTTAATTAATTGATATAAAGCTTAAGAGGTCTACCGTATTCGCTGTACACACCCGCGGATAACATTCCCATGACTCATGTTTCGCGCTGAGACCGCGCCGCGTGAGTCATATGCGAGCGTAAATACACACGAGGCCGATGCTTGTTCGCAGAATGCGGGCTCGAGAATTGCATAATACAATGCCCTTACGACAAAGAGGAGCAGCAACCATGCGTTTGTAGAAATGGCACCAAAATCTACAACAGTAAGTTCGTTTCATTCTTCGCCACCTGTGTACATTTTCCTGAGACTGATCGCTCTTGGGAAATGAAATAATCCGTGGAAACGCTTGCAGATCGATCGAGATACGAGTGCAGAATCAAATTGTCGAACGTGACATCCCTGAAAACTGGACTGATTACTCAACACGGCAGCGTAGAGTCCTACGTCGGCAAACAGGTGAGTGAAGAATATCTGAGAAAGTAGTACAGAGCTCCTAAGGAATTTATCGAGTTTACTCGAATCAGAGAGTTATCCACTCGTGCGCCAGAAAAAAATCTTTTCCTTCTTCATAAGTTTCATCCGATCGGTTTTCTCAATAATTAGCGCCGTAACACTGTTTCTTCTCTTTCGCCTCCGCTTCTCCCTTTCCCGGAAATAAGAATCGACTTTCCTTCTGTCTCTGCTTTAAGAAACAGGCAAAGTAAACGAAACATCGTATTATACTGTATCAGATAAATAATCATATTACAAATAGCGATGATTGAACATTAATCTGTGCGTACAAAACAAACGTAAGTATACATAAGATGAAGCACATGTGCAAGTCACGCAGCAGGCAATGCTCGCTATGATCACGTTTATCGCGACGTTTCATAATCTTCTTAGCATTTTGCATAAATCAGACCCATGGCGTTATTGTCACCGCATGACGAACGAATATATGTACGTTTCACGTGTAACTGTAGCAATATGATTATATACATATAAACGTGACTGCCAACAGTAATAGCGAGTCAAAGATAGATACACCGAGTTTCGACGTATTATATAATCGTTTATTCGTTATCCGCAGAACTCCCAAACGTTGCAACTGTCGTAACCGTAATTCTCTCTCTGTACATTCTCTGGCAACCGGTAACGTCTCCGAAGTTTCAGACGTTTCTTCAAATCCTCCGTCAGACCGTGTCTTCCTGGATCTCCCAGATAAATCCTCGTCCCATTGTCGCGCGCTTTTTCCAGCCACGGAATTAAAGTGGCGGCAATTTCTGCGTCGTACAGCATATCTCCAATGAAAATAACGTCAATTGTCTTTTCGGGCAATTCATATAACAGGTTTTGATGAGACACTTTGACATTCACGCGGTTCAGAATAGCGTTCATGGAAATAGCTGTGCAGGCAACTGAAATTACACAAAACAAATATCGAGATGGTAAAATGTTTACATAAACATGTTTATAATCGGAAATAATAAGATGAATCTTACGAGCAGTATCTTTTATACCCGTTTAACGAGAACATATCGAGATTACGTAAAATTCCAGGCATGTGCTAATCTTCGAACAAGCGATATTACGTAAAAGTAGCAACGCTTTGATTTCCATCAGCGACTGTTCCATTGATGCTTTTGAACGGAGCAGTCGCCAATTTAGCAACGATAATCCATTTCGATGATATCACTCGAATGAAACATGTCGATCAAACAATTACTATAAGTACGCTGATAGATACGAAAGCATTACGTGTCTGCGAATCTTGGATAAGATAAAAGAAATCGCCGAGCCGATATCAAGACGCAGCAAGTGTGTAGAGTACTTAAAGAAGATCGATCGGTTAATGTAACATTAATCTACCGTTGTCAAGTGCGACCTCTAAGGTCGAGTGCAGCCGAGGATACTCGCGACTATAGATTCGCCT
Organism: Bombus breviceps; assembly: GCA_014825925.1. Taxonomy (NCBI): domain Eukaryota; kingdom Metazoa; phylum Arthropoda; class Insecta; order Hymenoptera; family Apidae; genus Bombus; species Bombus breviceps. The sequence continues at coordinate 7,690,983 of CM026189.1, read as the reverse complement.
AAACAATTGGATTACAAGTTCACGACTCGATGCAAGTACGTCGAAAGTTTCGAACGTTCTTTCTCTTCCATTCCAGTCTCTCGTTAAAAATTGATCTGCTCCGATTGCACAATTTTTCTCCTTCTGTCTGTAGAAGTACGATATCACTCAGCTTGTTAGCATAATTTTCCAGGCCTATGAGATGTTAATGGAAATATCGCGTTAATAGATACATATTACAATGTGATATCGATGAGTCAGCAACATTCGATTGGCGCACGAGGGGGCGATTAAAATGCAACGGACGTAGAACCCAGAAATGGAAAACCTTTCACTGACGTACGAACAGAACCAGACCCTTCGCGCTCGTACCTCCGTGATATGGGGAATACCGTGTGGTGTGACCCACATGTTTGATTTTCCTCGTAACCATTCAGAACACGGTTCCCGATTTCTGATACCGCTACGAAAAGAGAAATATAGTCATTCAATATTCAATAAAACCTCGTTCAAGTTCGAATACTTCGAATGATCGAATACTAAAGTTACCGATGGAAATTTCATTCTCACGAAATAAGTTGAATTCCCAGTATCGCCTAATGTAACGTAAATACCGGTAGTTACTTTATTATCGATTCGTATTCTCCAAGTACGACACGTGAGAAACACGCTGATGCAATTAAGGGAAAACGTGATCACAGGTCGGAATATTATCGCCACATCGATTCTTCGAAGTTTCTTTAATTTATTCGATACACCGTTAAGGTTACCTAGTCCTTTCTTGAAAATAAAAAAATCATTGACCCCGTTTTAAACACAAATATTTCCCATATAAAAGTTAAAGTTGTACATGTGCGTGGCCTTGGACTGACCTTGACATTTACATTCATCCAAGGAGTTCTACATTCTTTCAATATCACTCCTATCGATACTATGCATATTTTTTATACGTTATTCTACAACTTGTACTTTTGCTTATTACGTCTTTGCATCCACCGCAGCATTCAACCGCTTCCTTCTGCAATTTATTTGCCAGTGAGAAAGCCTCTCCATTCCTGGTATAAATTATTCATAGCGGCTATATTAGTAACACGAGTGCGTGCAACTTTGCATCGACCGTTTAGAAATCTGGCATCCGAATCCAGACGTTGCTACGTTGCTTTCTGGCTACCCGAGCAGGTGCACAAGTGACGTCAATTCTACCAGCGTCTTTTCGTTTTTTCTGTTTCTACAGGGTATTTCCATCGACTCGCTCGACTCGTTCTGTCGAGCGCAATGCACTCGGTTCTTCCCCATGTAGATAGTAAATTTCCTTTGCTCGTGTAAATATTCCAAACTGCTTCAACGTTTCCCAATGATAATGATAATAATTCCCCGGTAAGCGGAATGTCTGTGAACAGTACCGTCTAACGACGATTGTATTTTAATGCTGCTGATCGCGAACGAGGAAACGTATGAAACGTAAAACGAGTCGCGCATTCCTTCTCACGAGACACTCGTACATAACAACGCGATTTTATCTGCTCCTCTCGTTTTAAATAACGATGGACTTCCAAGCGACTAAGAAATTTACATTATCGCTTCTTAATCGTTATTTTCCAATTCGCAATTTCCTCTCTGGCAAATTCATTGACGTTCGATGGAAAATACAGAATATTAATGATATACATTCTTCATGTGCATTGAATCGTACGCGCGACTATCGTATGTGAAATTGTACGAACCTCTATCGATATCGTTGGCAACAACCCTGTCGGCGCCAACGAGCTTCGCAGCGATAGCGGTGGCACCACATCCAGCTCCAACATCCAAAATTTCCTTCGAGGATTCAAAAAGTCTTCTTCCTTCGTCCAGTACAAATCTAGCGAGAGCCTGTCCACCTGGCCAATAAATCGACCAAAAAGGTTCCAAGAAAACGCTTCTCTTTATCCCTTTCCACTCCGAAATTCTTTCGTACTGCGTGTGGTATAAATTACAGTTGGGAGTTAAAAGAAATAGTTGGATCTCTGGCGTCATATGGCTCCTAACAATCTCAGTATGCTCAAAAATGGCACGCACTACTTCCGAATCACATTCAACGATTCCGTCACAGAATTCCTCGATGCCGATGCCCGTCAAATTTTTGGAAATCGTTCTTTTAAAAGATTCGTAAAAAGATACTATTTTCTCGATCATCCGGCAGTCTAAACAGACAAACGATATATATATATTTTTTTTTCATTGGACAGTGTTACTCGACGAGATTCTAATAATATCTCGCACTTTTGTTTACTCATTTAATGTAAAAACGCTTCAGAGAATCTTAGGAAACGATAAAACATTACATTTCCAGAACGATAACGAAAATTACGATCTTATCGCTCGTAACGAGAAATACTCGTTCTTTCTTTTTTTCTTTTTCTTTTCTTCAGAACCGATAAGATCGCGTCGATTAAAAAACTCGACGCCAGCTTGAAACTTTAGTTGCGAAAATTGTGCTGTTGATTACACCACATTTTGAAAACAAAAGCCTTCGATCAGCGAGATTCCTAAATTCCTCTGTCGTAATAATTTCCAATACCTTCGATCCGAATTTAATATTCAACTCTGAATTGAGATATATGAAATAAGAAGAAATTGGAAGCTTGGAAAGTTCGGTGATTGACGATCCCGCAAGGTCACCGTTTCATTCATTATTTCGAAAGTAAACCGAACCAAAGCACGTACTATCTTGGAACGTACCGAATCGAGCGTTTGTCTTCTTTTTCCATGCCTGCATAACACGTGACATTTTAATAAAATCCTAATCGGCCTTACGCATGATCCACGCAGTGAACGTTCTCAATATTTATACGAGCAGTCCGCGATCGGTTAATTCTTAGTGGATATATCCGAGCTGCGTATATACCAAGAATCGACCTCTTTTCGAAGCTGTAGCCTGCGATTTCTTGCCCAAGAGGTTCGGAATTCCCGGCGGATCGATTGCGCATGCGCGTTCCCGAGGTAGCTGACCGATCGTTTCTTCAATCCATATTCTGCAAAAATAAAAAAGAGAAATCGCACAATTAATAAAAAGGTTTAAAAGCTTGCCAAATTCAAGATAGGCAAAACCTTTCCAATTTCGAAAATAGCAAATTCATCTGTCACTGATCATTATGAAACGGTTATAACCAGTTGATTACATAACGCATCAATTTTTCAGCTTGCTGAAATTAGAATTGTTACGTAGGTGCGATGTAATTTTAGCGCGCTCGTGTTTTCTTTTTTTTTTTTCTTTTCTTTTTTACGGAATACAACGGTATGAAAAGCGATTGGAGATAAATGAGAACGATATAATACGTACATGAATGGGACAAAGAAAGCGAAAGGAGCAATGTACGGGAGTGAGAAACAGATAGAATAGGGGACAGACCAAAACAGATGCGAGGTATCGACTTTTTGAAATTCCCCTCGGAAATCCGCGATGTTCAGGTAGATTTCCACTTGGATTATCAGCAAATCTGTCGAATTGCAAGGCTGATGAAACCAGAGATACAAGATTCAACCCGTTTGCATCATGCACGATGATAGAAGCACGTGCTATTGACCTGAGACGTCCTGTCGAGGAAAATGGATGCGAAACTTGTTAAACAAATTTTTCATGGTATCTATCGTATCCAGTGGCCGTGTACGATAACAAACATGTTTGCTTTTATGTCGCTTCGAATATGAAGAGTCGTCACTGGAAAGTTAATACATACGTACTTGACGAGGTTACGCCACTATGCATACGGAAAAAACGCCATCTCATTCACCAGTTAAGATTTTCATTCCAGAGTTAAAATTCTTTGCTGTTCCATCCTTGTCTCGATCGTGTGCAATACAGGCAAACGATATTTCTCGCGAACAGAGATCGTAAACGAAGTCCCTGACCCGGATATTATTTTAATATGACGCCTAAACTTTGCATTTGTAACTAAAATTATTATTTATCATAACTAATTTCGTAGCTACTTTCGTATACATCGTACGCAATTTTCCTCTTTCACCAATTACAAGGAGCATTACGTTACAATGTTCGCGATTTAATTTAATAATTATACGGCAACACGATGCATTCTGCTAGATCAAATCTATAAGTACGTTGTGAAATTTGTCAGGAATATATAACAATTTTAGAAAAATTGATAACGAAAATTTGTCCTTAAAATTCCAATTGCAAATAAATCATTGCCACATGTTAATTGATATGATAACGTTCCACGCCCGTATTCTCGCAGCGAGAAGGTTTTAACTTATAAATAAAATTATCATTGAGCTTTCGTTAGCTTTGCCCTTCGAGGTATTTCGTTTCCTGGTAAAAGCTGTCGCAGCCAATTCTTGGATAAAAAGCTTCGTTCTGTGTACACAGACTCGACACGGCTTATCTGGAATACCCGTTGATATATAGCACAGATGGCGGTGGGGGTAAGATCGTTATAAAAGCGGCGCGTATCGGCTATCGAGGTCATTCGTGTTGAAACCTCGGTCGAGTTACAGTGTCGGTACACGTAATTTTCACGGAAGCGATCGTGAAAGTCTTTCACCGTTGCATAAGATTGTATCGAGAAGACGACTCGTGCGTGCCGACGTACAGGTTCCCAGTATTGATCAGTGAATCAGTGGATCACCGACGAAAGTGTACGCTACGTCTTATAAACTGGCTATCAAAAACGAGAAAATTCCAACGTTCAGTGAAGTGTGCAAACGAGTAGCGCCAGGAAACGGCAAACCGAAAAGCAATCAGAAACAGATACTCAGAGATATGACGCGTTGCCAAAACTTACGCTGTACGAAACAATCCTACGCATCATCTACGATGACTGACAGGTATAAATTTTCATCTTTCACGCTCGTTACGTTTTTAGATGACGGGTGATGTTAGTCGATCTCGCGATTAATTCGACCACGTTACGATGGAATGCGTCGCAACTTTATCGAGAAACTATCGACTTTGCGAAACTATCGATTACGATTCTTGCGCGTTATGCCCAATTGTTACATTTTTTAATAATGAAAGGTTATATTCAGAAAGTAGACATTAAAGTAACGTATTTCAGAAATTAACGTTTGATCTGTTGTTGCAAGCTTCCCTCGGTGTCGTCGAATTTTCGTTGATTAAAAAATTGACAAAATAGCGCGAATCTCGGTGCACTAACCTCGATCGATTTTCAGTGGCAGTTTATCATGGATCGAACAGAAAGAAATGCCAAGATGTCCTAAAAGCACAATAACTTGCGGTATGCTACCGACGTTAAGAGCCTTGGCATCCAAGGAATGCGAGAACAGCCAGGGTACTATCTGCCTCGTGCCGTTCGACGCTAATATGGATTCCGCCAGTCATCTACAGATAATACTATTGGAAGCGTATTGCCGCGAGACGGGAATCAAGGTGTTGAGAGTATCCAGAGAGAGGATACGGGATCATCTGTGCCCTGGAAGCGGCGATTTATCCTGCGTTCTCATCTCCAACGACGATCCATATTTCTTAGATACTCCGGAGTGAATTTAAAACATGTTAATCTATCAAGAACGAGTTCTTTCTCGACTGGATACAGTCACACAATCGTACGAAGCTCTGAACCTTCAAGAAGAGTCGTTGGATGTTAGGAAGATGACACAAATATAGCAACTTCAGCACTGGAACTTTGAAACACAGATGGAGCTTATTAAACAACTTTTTGCGTTCGTGTGTCATGATTTGCAAAAACCAACGCTTGAAGCCGAATAGAGCGGCATTGATAGCAGACAAGATTAGCGTTCTAGAGATAAGATGGAAATTATTGTATTTCTGGGTACATCTCGATCACGATGAACGGTTCCAATCGCGATATTCGCCCGGAAAAATAGGCGATACAAAACTAAGTATCGCGCGGATTGTGCGAACATACAACATGTATATGTATGTACATGTTCGTACATGTGTATATACGAACAGCCTTGTTGCCATACAATTATCGAACATAGCAAGAGGACGAAGAATATAATTATTTTGTAATCGTTGGATTTTGGAAGAATATGTTGTTACAAAACTCAATGATTATTTTCCGATAATACATAAAGATGTTATCAAAGAAAGCATTTGTTTTTATTTATTCCTGTAATTTCTTGTTCGATATCCCCTCGAAATGATCGACCGACGTTTTTTAATACGTTGCAATTTCTTCGCAGCTTGCAAAGTATTTAAGGAATTCTAATATCTCGTCCATGGAGGATTTACAAATCCTGAGCGTGACGTGAGTAGGTACATTAAGCAATAAAGAGTTCAGTTACGTTTCTATCGAGACCGTAAATGAAAAGAAGGACATATTGTACAAAGATATGAAGGACACATTTTACTATAGATTATTCTTAGATAGTAAAGCAAAAGTATTTAGATGTAATAAAAGATTATGTAAAAAGATAAAAACAGTCAAAATAGCTTCTCATGGTTTGCGCGTCCATTATGCAGACCCACGTCGGAAATCACTTTCCATTTTTTTGGAAACTCCGAGGATGGAGACAAAATTCGAGAGTCCCTCAACAAATTGGTCCAACGTCGACGGCTCAGCGAGATATCTCTCGAATCGACTCACTTTACCTTTCAACAAAAGCCTGCGCTTAAATTGCAGGTACGTGTCATTGATCCTGTTAGAGTACTCGTCAAGAGATTTCAATTATCTCGATCAACGCCTTTTCCAGAGTCTCAGGTTGAATCAAGGAAATGAACACGAAATTCACCCTGGAGATCAATTCGTTCTGTCTTGCGCTGCTCAAGGCAGTTATAACATAAATTTCACGTGGTACAAGGACAATATGCTGGTGAACATGAACAAAGCCACCAGGTGAAAAAATAAGAGTTATTATCAAAGTTTATATCATCCATGATATAAACCTTTTAAAGTCGCTTCTTGCTGTAAATAGAAAGTATATAATCGGTAGATGATCAGAAGCTAGATCATAGGGTAACTAGATAAACCGATGGAAATATACTCTACAGTGACCTTGAACGATCATTTAATTTTTTATCAGACTATAGCTAGCGTCTAGACAAGCTGATAGACAGAGTAGCTTTCATTGTTTAGGGAAATCTGGTATAGACATCTTCCCAACGATGGTTCTGATTTACACACATCCATATTAACCATCGAGAAAGCGACTTTACTTGATGCGGGTCAATACACTTGTCAAATAGTCGATTGGGGCGTGCAGCAATGTAAGAGTATTTACGTAGATGTGAAAGATGAACCGGATGTAAAAGTGATGCCAATGAGCGCTACTATAGACAAGGTGATCTTGAAACTTCCTATGAACTTAAATAATTGAAACGGTGTTTGATTAAACTGATTGATATTTCTCTAAACCGGTCTTTTCTGCAGGGAACCAATATACAATTAACGTGTATGACACCCAACGTGCCCAATATCGGAATAGGATTCGGCTGGACGAAAAACAAAGCTCTGTTGAAGCTAGAACTTGGTAGCGAGGTCTGGGAAGATTTATTTCCTACCGGAAGTATATTAAAAATTACAAACGCGCAGGTATTCACTAAATAAAGAATGCATCCTTAAAATTGGTTATCAAAGCTTTAAGTTCCTTGCATGTTTATCGTGTTATATTTTCAGAAATCTGCGATATATACCTGTAACGTGGCAGACAAGTCCATGTCGGTTCGCGTGGAAGTCGTGAATCGAACATTAATACCAATTTGCTTGAGGGGGAAATCCTGGGGATTAATTTGGCCAGATACTGCTCCTGGGTCTGAAGCATTGTTAGAATGTCCTCGACATTTTGTAGGCAAGAAAGTCTCCAGACTGTGCTCGATGAAAGATGCCACCACTCCTGAATGGCAAACTCCGGATTTTTCTCTTTGTTTGTTCGAACCATTAGTTTCACGTTATAACAAATTTAAAAGCTTGACATTAGGATATCAAAACACGTCTGGTTCTGGAACGATCTTTATCTTCTGGAAAATTCTACAATCGCGTAGCTTGCCTCTCTATCCTGGCGAAGGTGATCGTATCCTAAGTATCTTGGCGGAAATAGAACGTTATCAGCATATTGTTAATCCATACGATTTACATGTCTCTATAGAGGCTTTGATACAGATAATTAGTCGAATACTAGACGACAAAAATTCAATCTTAAGCCAACAGGTATAGAAATTTAATCAAATTGACGAATAAGAGAAATACATAATGTTTATAATTTACAGAAAGTTCTATTGCTTCTTCAAATAACTCAACGAAGCCTGGTGCATTGGTGTAAGGTGGCTACTCATCCTTACAAACACTTACCTCTTTCTTCATTAGTGGTAGACGTTCAAGAATTACAACAACATAACGGAGATAGTATTACCCATTCTCTTCAAATCCCTATAGATGAATCCATGTAATTAATATTTGTTAAATGACATTCTTTTTATGTAATTATATCATTTGTTTCGCTTATCATTTAATAGGTACCCAAATTGGTACGACGACAAAACGACAGTACGATTATGGAAAAAACGACAACGTGGTGTAAAGTCCAATAACACTCTACATGGAATAGTAATTGTTTATAAGAATATGTCTCATTTTCTTCCAGCCACGTATGTCAAGGAACTGGAGTAAGCAATAGCAATCCTACATTTAACGTTTTAACGTTTTAACTGTTTAATTTAAATGCTTTTTATTCGCAGCGATGGCACAGATCTGGAGTTTCGTATTAATTCTCGAGTCGTCACAGTGGCAGTACCTGCCTTCAATTTGGATAAACATAATAAGATTTGGGTAGACCTACAGCTAAAACACATAGAGAATCAGTCGAGTTCATGGAATGTGTCTTGCGGCCTTATGGATGTTATAGGTTCCTGGGATCTTGATAGCTGTATCGCAAATATTTCGCCAAGTGATGCCACAACGCATTGTCTCTGCCCTAGTAGCGGAACTTTCGCAGTTTTTTTAACGGCACGTGCTGTAAGGGTAAGTTCGAACAAGTTATAAATATTTTATTTCGAATTGCGAAATAGCTCAAAAGAAAAAAAGAATATTTCAATGCAGGTAGTATTTGCAAAAAAGGAACAAACCACATTTATCGTGATATTTGGATGTGGTAGCTGTTTGGCACAGTGTCTTATATCTTCTTTGATCCTCGGAACCTTTTGGTGGAAAAATCGTAATTGGTTAAACTTTTTAAAGCTTCAGTGTTGCGGTGCTTTGGTTGGAGCAATGGCTGTTTTCATTTATGCCGTGTATAGTCACTTACCAGAGGTATTTCGAGTATGTGTATGTTGACTTCAGAAACTTTTTGTGATAATAATTATTTTATTTTAGAGTTCCTATGCGATCGTAGCGATAACTTTAGAAGCTTTCCTCTTAATTGGTATGTCAGCGCCTATATCGGAAGCTCTCATCATTTATGCTGGTCTAACTCAAGTTCGATCCAGTCAACATTTTCAACCTACTGTCATAGCAGTGATTACTGGTTAGGAGAATTATATTAAAAATCAATTAAAATTTAATATAGATTTTTATCACTTTTTTTTTCATTTTTGTCTAATGTAGGTGTCCCTATCTTGGCTGTGTTAAGTACTGAACTTACACACAAAAGCACTGGTTGGAGGCATGAGTCATGGTGGTTAATTTTTGGCAGCGGCGTTTATAATATTTTCGTTACTTGCGCAACGATGATGTTTCTTATATTTGTGCTATTGTATTTGGGAATCTTGCACAAGGCTCACGCTCTTGTCGAGGAGAATGTTATGAAAAAGGAAGCAATAGAGGCCAGGTATAATCGGTTAAATCATACGATCAAAAATCGTACGAATTAAAAGATAATTGTACGATGAAAAATTGAAACCACTTTTTCTTCAGACTACGAATGCTTCATCGAGCTGCCATAGTTATTTGCGGTGTCATTGCGATGGAAGCCTCCTCCATCTTTTATATAAACTCTACCTCTATCATCTTTCATTACATATTCGCTTCTCTTTCTTCTGCTTTGGTAAGTCTAACTAGTAATTTGAAACAATTAAAAATCTAATATCTAACGATGACACGCATAAATTTAGGGCTTTGTTATAATGATAATCTATATCGTGAATGGCGAATTAACTACCGTCGATGTAATCTTAAGAAAACTAAAGTGGAAACAAGATGCAGAAGAGGATATAACATCCGAGCCAATCAAAGGTAATTTATGAAAATTATATCAACAGATAATAATAAGCATAAAAATAAATCAATTGAATGTATCTTCTTACCAGTGTGTTCAAAGAGCGGCGCCGAAGTGGAAAACGATACTGCTCCGCCGTCGTCATCCTTAAGTATCGGTGAACCGTATTTGGAAGCTCGCGGGGTTGCAGCGGGTAGTATAGACATGCGCGAGTTCATAAACGAGTCCTCATCTTCATATTCGAAACCTTCCGTCCCTGTCACCAGCAGATTCCTGCCAGAGATACGCATCGATCACTCGGACGATATAAACCTGGAAAATTATAGCACTAGTCCACGAAAGTATCAAGAAGCTGTTGTATTCGATACCGTGTTTTCCCCGCGATCATTGCACTGCATGAACGAGGCGTCATATGGCGCCAGCGAGTGCTGCAGTTTCCGGGAATTTGGTAAATATAGGGAGTCTCAAGGACAAATCTTCATCGCACACAATCCCTCGCCAGAGAGCTCAGCCAAAGTTCTGTGTAGCGCTGACGTCGAATCGCGCTTAAGCGCAATGCCAGATGTAACCTTGGCCGTGAAAAACGACGTGGAATTATTGTCAGCAACGGAACTAAAGAGCAGAGACCATGTGAATGTCATTCCTGACATTGCTAATACTACGGAACGTAAACAACCTGATGGGGAAGAGAAGGCACCTGAAATCGTGATCACAAACTGCGAGGCTACAACGAGTGGTATGCTCGATCGTATTGCACATGATCTTGACTATCTGCTGAATCGTACCCATTCCGCGGATGGAACATAAATCTGACTATAATATAAAAGAAATCGGTTCACCGCTCAAGATTGTTAGGAAGCATACCCTCACCATAATGTTTAATGGATAGCTATGTCATTTATGGTGTTTAATAATGTGCTTAGATGAGGTAAATAGGAATTATTTTAAGAAAATTGGCTCACGAACACGTTGTAGTTCGATGCTGTTCAGAGTAAATTTGGTAATGATTTCATTTTTATTATTATAGTATAAAATTGTTGAATACATAATAATTTATTATATATGAGAAATATGTATTATTAGATATCTAAGACAACATAGGGAAAGAGACAAATTTTATGACTGAACAGCACCATTGTAACTAAATGCAAAAGTTAATCTTCTTTCAATTTATTGTTTGATTACGAAATTCACATAAGTATAGAATTGGAAAAATTTGAGCTGTAACATGCGATTTTAACAAACATGCAAATTTAAGTGAATAAAAATAAACAACGGTACTTTTTAAAAAAAGTTATTATTATCCTCATGTATAATGATATTTAACTTAATGCTTTTAACGCGTAACAAAGACCTAGCATTATCAGAGTATTACATTACGCTTAGAGTATGTTAAACTAAACGAAATTGGAAGATACAATCTGTCCCTCCCCCTGTCTTTCTCTGTTTTATGAACATTCATACTCTGTTTCATCTTGTTACATGTAGTCTCTAGAAAAGAATATCGTTTATAAAAAAAGAAAACTTTTTGTAAAGACATTTCTTCATTACATTCCATCCATTAGATAGTGTTTTACATTAAAGATGTGTTCACATCTCGTGTTTCTCTTTCTGCTACACGAATAAATTTTTATAGAACAGACTATTTCAAACTCCGTGTTTTCCCTCTGTACTTCCATTTTTTTTTTCTTTTTGTCGATATAAATTTAAATATAAACGTATAAATAGGAAAGTAAAAAGATTGAGATTAATCGGGAAGAGCGACATAAAAGGAGCGACAAGTTTTGATGAACAAAAACAAATTTTAGGCAGTGAAATTCCGAGTTATAGTATTTATTTATCACTGTCATCGTACAGCCCTTTTCGATAATATCCACGATTCAGTCGTCGCACTTTATTTTTTTCTCTTTTTTTTTTATAATTTGAATTATAAAGCTATACATTCAATTTTTACCTCAATAATCTACTTACATACTTAAGATCAAAGTTTATGTTGTTGGTAATAGTTGTTACTTTATTTATTGTTTCTTCGTTTTGCCTCTTTACCGCTAGTAATGGTTAGTCGTTTGCTTAGTGAAATGCGTCACTGAAAATTTCATTTCTTTTCCTTCATTTATCAAGGTATGAAATCGGAGCAGTATTTCTTGGCCAAGCATGTGTTATAAATGCAAAAAGACATAATAAGGTCGGTGTTAGTTTGTTAGCACTCGAATATACCTATATGACTAGTTTTCTGTGTCAACAGATTTTCTTAAAAATATAAATTATTTACAAGGATTTCAGCTAATTTTATCGAGATTTAATAACCTTGGTTTAATCACATCAATAATACCGAAGTATAGAAGGGCCGTGGCTGTGTCCGATTTTTATTAAAGAAAGAAAGAGAAAAGAACGAAGATAAATTACAAAAAGATTGTATTTAGTCGACCGTAGTATTACGTTCTACTCTATGAACGTTATACGCGCTACTATCATTTTCTTATTTTTATCTTTTCAAACAAATCAAGATATCAATTTTTGTTTTTTATTTCATTCTAATGAGCGAAAGAAACAAGATTCGTATGAGTCGGGACAAACCACAATACACATCGAATATCGAAGCGAAACAAGTGCGGTGCTCATAATCGTTTTTATTTTTATTATTTTCGCATTGCTGTACGATCGAGTTATGCTTCCGTATCTAATAATTATACCGTTTTCTCCTCATCTTGTTTTTCAGTTAATCTGTGTTAACTTGTATATACAAAATAAGTTTCTATGATACATCTTGGTCACTTTACGATAGAGAGTTCTTTTTTTTTTTTTTTTTGCTTCATTTATTATTTCAAATAATTCGTTCCGTTTGTCGACGAATTTAAACATTCGCTAGTAAAATGCCCTTTATTATTTCAGCCTAGTAACAGGTTATTACGATTATTCGTGATAACTAGTTACAATTCTGTACTTGCTACATATTCGCGTTTTTTTCTTTTAGAGCTGTACAGTCAACTGAAGTAGTATAGCGCGTCCTTGACATTTGTTTGATTAAAATTTATCCAATATGTAAATATCCTACCTCTTTCGAAACTATCTTATGACTTAATGAAAAAAAAAAGGAGAGAATATATCGATCATTCGATTAAATTATATTTTTTTATATATCGAACATACGAAACAGTTTGTAAATAAAATATGTTCGAATCTACCGCGTTAACATTTTTTAGCCTAAAGCTTTAGCCACGGCACCCTTTTTCTTTTTTTTTTTTACTTTTTTTATTTTTTTCTGTTTTCTTTTAATCATTTAATTCCATTCTTTCTTCCTGTTTACTTAAATATAAAAATACATAGCCAGTCTATACATAGAGCGTGCAAAGTGGCACAGTGAACTGAGTTACCAGATATCCTGGATAGTTAACTACCGCTCTCGGCATTCAACGGTGGTTCCATTTCATCGTGACTTCTGTTCGTGTTACTCGACACAGGGAAACCTGAGGTTTTTGGCAGCGGGTTAGTTATTACACTATCACTATGAGATGTTGTCGCGTTGTACATAGAATTATCAAAGTGTTGCAAGCATTGAAATTCTGGGCCAGGCAGCAATAAAGTAGTTTGGGTGGGAAGATTTGTTAATGACACCATCCCTGGTGTCATCATTTGCTTATTAAAACAACTCCTTAATGCCTCTTCGATTAAATTTGCTATTTTATCACGATCATTCTATAACAAATAGTAATTTTGAAATTGTGTTGTGCCCCTTTTTTAAAATATTTAATAAAATAAATACCTCATTAATAAATCCAAAATGTACAAGCTCCTGCGCAAGAAGCATTGAAGTATCTAATTGACTCACAGGACATGTCAATTGCCTATTCATTTTGTCATCCATTCGTAATAATATTGTCATCTATAAAATACACCAGCGTAAAAAAACACAAACTAGACTTGACAGTTGACGTTAGGTAACTCATCACATTGTGCTATATCACTCACAAGTAATTCACAACTTTCTTCTCTAGGCTTAACGTTACACATCATATTAACTACTCTTCGAGACTCCACGTCCACCGGTTCGGGTGTGACAGATTTCACCGATTCAGTAACCTCGGGCGATATCGCCCGAGGTCGAACGGGTGGTGGTAATTTCGCCATAAATGCTGTCAAGGGATATATACCATATCTGTCGATCCAAATAATTTATGTGATTGAAGAATAGATATAAGGTTAAAAACGCAATCATTTCGATACATTTGCCGTAAAACTATTTAATATACTTACTTTACATCTTCGACGAACTTTTCTAACTTCTCTGTAACAGGAATATCACTTAACCGAATCTGCTGCGGTGGTCGACCTTGATATTTAATTTCTGCGACTACCGTATCAGGACCGTAGAGCCTTTGCAAAACTTCGTCTGTTATCGTTTCTGAAATATTAGCTGAAAAAGTTGTGAAAATTAATAGATTTCTAAGAAATCCCATTTAACGTTCTATTTCTACTGGACTAACCGCTGTTACATTATATAACTTTTTATTATAAAAAATATAATACCTATAATTAGAACACATGATAAATTCTGAAATACAAGACAATATAGAAATTAGATAATGACGATATTAGTAAACTTACTGGCTGAATTAACCAAAGCATGAGCAGCAAGTAATTTTAATGAATGCACTTCAAATAAGACAGGATGAAAAAGGAGCTCTCTTGCACTTGGTCTACTGAGTGGGTCTACTTGAAGACATTTTCGAATGAAATCTTTCTGCTGGGCATCATCTAACGATTCTATAGTTTTTCGAACGTTATCCTCGGTCACGATCGTACCGGTATCACCGTTACCCTGAATTTCCAATGCAGCCATTTCCAGAGCACACATTCCGAATGAATAAATATCAATGGCAGGGGTTACAGAGTCTGAAAAACACAGCAAGGTATATTGCAACAACATGTATAATAACACATAATATATAAAGAGAATATCAATAATCTGATACACTTACTTCCATATTCAGGCGCTACAAAGTGCATATTTTTCATGTTTGCTCTACATGTTTTAACATGATGATGAATCGCATCGGGAGCCACTGTAATGATAAGAAGAACATATGGTTATTTCTAAGAAAATATATTTCAAATAGGCACTCACAAAATATGTATATTTGTATGAAAGTATTTAACAAGCAATGAGTTAAAAAACTTTCTTTGCGAGGTAGCAGGAATTCTTTGTATTTATTTGCCCAAAAATAGACAAAAAAAAAAAAAAGAAAAGGAAAAAAACAAATACAGTCACAGCAACGTAACTATCTTTTTACCTTTTCGAATACCCGCCACCTCCATGATAACAAGTGGATTAATGAACCGCTAGAAAAATTGTGTTGTAACTGAAAAATTATCCTACAAGTAACTTGAGCCCTCATACAGTTAATAATTCTCGCATATACATACGTATGTACGAAAGAGCCTCTGAGGGGGGTCAAACATAGTGCATAGAAGCAAGATAAATGAAACGCAAGCAATCAGCAAGAAAGTAATTTACACAGTTTGTTCTTGGATAATTTATATTCCAAAAAGAGGCACTTTCGTTGAGCATGATGAAATTCTATTTTACATTTTTAAGGACCAAAACGGAATTCGTATAATTTGTTTTGTTTGTGAATAAAGATACAACAAAAATTAGAGCACAATGAAAAATGCGTGCGCTAGATAATGATCACAGAAGGACTAAGAGACATCTTAGGCCCTTTGCCCTTCTTTGTTATTATAACCCAAGAGATGAAGAAGTGCAATGTAATGATATGAAGGATATTAAAATCAAATAAATTTTGAATATTTTATATGAACCACTCTACCAATAATCAAGATGTAGATATATGTATATATACGTATACACATACATACATATATATATACATAAATAGGAATGTTTACCTCAATATGCCTAAATTACTTAGCTGGCAATAGTCGATGATTATCTGCCAAATGCATTTTCTTCAAATTCACCATCTTTTCACAATTTACACCAGAACCGAAGAATCGTCGTTATCAGTTGATTTTATCCTCTGGATGGACGAAAGTACGATTGTACTTCCTCTCTCTTCGAAGACTTTGCTGTGTTTTTTTCATTATCTAGATTAGCCTATTTGCTACAATTAAAAACGAGGACTCAAGTTACTCCTAATATGTAAACAGTACTTTATACACAATCTTTCTAACAGATTTATTTTACTAATAGATAGGATAAAAAAGGAAATAAGCGAGCGAGTAAAGGAAAAGGGTAAATCACATCACAATATAAACGCAGTAACAACAATAATGTGGAATGATTCTGAATGAATAAATCTAATTAAAATAGAAAGTTGTTAAGAACATTCGGTAGAGATAATATCCCACTTTTTTCACATATATTTAACATTAAAGCTTATTTAAAGAATAATCTTTTTCATATCGTTAATCTTACTATAAAATCCAATTAGGATAATGTTAAATTTATAGCATGGAGTAAAACTTTCTTCACAATATATAACTATATCACACATTCTTTCACACATAATTATGCCTTATGATAAAACATTTGGATATCAGTGTATATTGTTTACAGATCGTTTAGTTTAATTATTAAATAACACGCGATATTATAAATTACGATATTATAAATTGAGTAACTGTATAAAACTTATTTATTACTGTCGATTGACTTATCGCGTACGAGTACCGAGGAGGCAATCACAGTGATGGCAATATACGTACTTTATGTGTTTGTACCCCATGTAAGAATGAAATAAATATCAATTAGCTCACAGTTGTTATTTCAACATCAGTGGTTGGTCGATTTTATATATATATATATATATTTTATAATAATCCTATATTGTGATTTATAGTTTTCATCCATGAATATTATGAGAAACAAAACTATAAGCCTCTCATATAGTCCTGTGAATGAAAAAGGGGAAGTGCCTTGCAAACTCTTATTCCAATATATGTTAAATAGTTTCATTTAGGGATAAGTGCTCTCTTGAATACCTATGAGCAACTATATAATATCTTGTACTTGCTAGCAGAGTGTTTCACTGTACAAAGTACAGAAACATTAAGACTGTGCTTTTTGGACACAAAATATGTCTCATAGAATAGAATTTTCTTTCTGTTTTGTTAAATAATTACTTACCTGAACCAATTTTTACAAGCCCATTATGTTGAATAAATATAGTGTCACAAGTAAGATTTCCATGAATAATGGGAGGTGAACAGGAATGCAAATAACTGAAAAATTCAAAGACATTAATGCACATAACAGAAATATATACATATATAAATAAATAAGCATTATTATTTAAGAAATAATATATATAAAGAATCATGTGTTACCTCAATGCAGAAAGTATTTGAGTACACCAACGCTTCCATGCTTGTAAGGGTAATTTTTTCACATTGCGTTTTGTTCTTTTTAGGAACTGTTTTAAAGACCCAGAGGACATATACTCCGTTATAAATATAACCTAATAAATAATAAATAACATCATAATTAATATTCAAGCCGATTTAAACTTCAACTCCTTTCTTTCATAACATACCCGAGGTTTATCATTATGGGTATCTGTCCAATACCTATGAAATTTAACAATATTAGGATGTTCCAACTGTGTAAGATTTTCAAATACAAGTTGTATCTTTTCTTCTTGTGCTTTGAAGTTCTTCCTTTCAGAAAATTGCACCTCATTCCAAACAACTTCAACTCCTTCCTCAGTATCCATTGCCAAATAGGCACAGTCGATTCCTGGTACATCACGTTGTTCCACCTAAATAGAAAATAATATTATTTACAAAAATACTTTATTTCATTCATGTATGATTACTTATGAAACATAAACTAATTACACAAATACATAAAGTTAGTTTATTTACAAGTTTCATTTACAAATATATATTAATATCTATGTACAACATACAAAAATTATACAAAGAAAAACAAAAACAGGCTATTAACAAATTACATTTGAAGAGTCTATGGTTATGAAGTGACAGAATATATTACTGCAATCATCCATTTTAAGTTACTTAAGCGTAACTCAAACAATTTCATGCCTGATGTCATTACATCAATGTGACCTTGCAAAGAATTTAAGGAGGGGAGATAGCTCATTCAATATTTACGACAATGGGCTATATTCAAATAAAATATATTGAGTGATAAATCCTCTATTTATGTTACATCATTTTGATTGAACAGTTTTAATAGAAAAGGCACATAAACCAAAAGAGATAGCCTATTTTTCTCTAAATAGACATACCTCCATTTCAGTAACTTCGTTTTCACTGCCTCTGGCTGCTCCAAAGGTAGAGCCTTCGGCTAACGTGGACTTGGAACCTACATATACCTAACATAAAATAATGGTTATTGAACATCAAACAGATAAAACATCTCCATTGCTTTTTATTCAATGTTATTTATGTTTTACAAAAGAATATTCAGTCTTTAAATAGAACAATAAAGCGGATTTGCAAATACACCTGGTTAATGATCCAACTATGCTGATTTGTTTCTAGAATGAAAATAGAAAGTACCACAGATACTGAAAGCTTAGTGACAAGAAATTGTTGAAAATCAGTTTACACTTACAAATTCAAAAACATTTAATGTTTACATAAATTTTGAAGAAACTAGTTTGCCAAGCTTGAAGATATTTTTGTATAATACATTTCAAGCAATATATTTAGTAATTTTATGACATAATGAGCTAATTTTATGATATATGTATACATGTATAATGCATGTATAATATATATATATATATATATATATATATATATTAAACACAATTATACAATAAATTAAACACAATTTGGCTTTAGCTTACTTTTTCCAGCCACGAATGAAACAAGTACTAAGCTAGATTATAAGAAAAATAGCTTATAGCTGTTAGATTTTTAGTTTCCTTTGAAGGAATATTTAATAATATCTTTTTGTTACCTACCATATTAATATATGAAGTCTCAAAATATATTGCTATATTACACAGAGAAGAATTGCATAAACTACATCCATATCTCACTGTTTACTCTGACTTGTATACAAACGTCCCAATAGTCTAACCAAATTGGAATCAATGTCGAGACAAAATGTATCACAAGAGACTTCCTTCGTCACATTTCTCATATAGAGATAATACAATTATGGTTCCAACAAGAACATATATAGACCAAATATGTTTGAAACCATATTAATCAGAACAAAATCCCAACCAAGTAAATAAACAAAATGTAAACAAGATGTAAACACATAGATGTGAGTATATTATAAAAAGATGAATCGTACCTCTTCCCGACGTTTGAGCCACCGCCCGCAGGGGCTCTCCTCCAGGATTTCACTCTCATCTTCCGAATCTTCACCACTTTCCCGCGGTGACTTGTGCTCTGGGTCCGTGCTGGAGCGACTCCCGGGCATCACACACGCGATTAGTTGAAGGAGCAGCACCGAACAGAGCACAACGCGGCCAAATTCATCGGTGGTAATTCCAAGGATTTACCTCAATATCGCATCTGTTCCGCCGCTAGTGTGCACTGTCGATGATACGCACCTAAATGTTACAGGAGAGAACAGAGCCTCTCGGTGCTGTAATACACCTTTAGCACTCACAATGACACATGCAGCGCGACAACCCGAATTGCAAGGAAAGCTACGATATTTCTGATCTTACGCAGTCACGCGCACGGATCGACGCTTTTCGGTTTCCCTTAGGACTTAGCCGGTGTATCGGTACATCGCGAGGGCCATTCGTGAATCACACTGTCAAAATAAAACCTCTGTTATGAGCAAAATAGCTTCGATCTGACACACACTCTAGTATTCATTTTCGCTCTGTCTTCGGTCACGTTCGCCCAGTATGGCGATTAGCGTGTACCGCACCCTTTTCGGTGCCAGTAACAGCGACATCTGTCAATCGTCGCCTCGACAACCAATTTTCTGATCTCGTTCAAGATAATTTCCAGATAACATTTACCGAATTACGTGTTCAAATTTCAAGGTACATGTGTTCTTCTATGTTGACACATAGTTCGTGGACATGCTATTCCTACGCGATATGAATAGGAAATAGGAAACAAAACATTGAATTGCTTTGGGGTTATAAAAGCATGATTTGAGATTTACTTAAATATGATGAATGTCTTGAACTAAACGAACAGTGACTTTCAGTCGTAAAATTAGACTTTGAATAGTATTTTGCATTGGAATCATTTGTCGTACTTTATAATGTGACGCACGCATGTCTACTGCGTGATTATTGTTTATTTGTTAAATGATTCTATTTATAACCTAATAGGTGCAATTAACACAATGACATCTATAAAAACATTACCTTTATTAGAGGGCACAAAATTAATCGTCCTTGATGAAGGTGCGTAAACAAAATACTTCATAAAAACTATAGTTTATTTTAGATGTGCAGTAGAATTCCATTTATTGAATGAAATTATAATTAGTATTAGATTAATATATATAATATACGTAAACTCTTATCGTATGAACTGTTCTATTTGATTTGTTTATATGGGGTTCATATAACCGTAGTTAAACAGATATTGTACATGTATGTATATATGTGTATATATTTCAGGAGTGAATGCGATGTATGTTAGAAAATTGGTCACAGGATGGATACAAGTATTGAAAGAAAAAGATTCTAATTGTATTTTCAATCTGTTGTTATTCTCCAATCCAAAATCTTCATACCAATGTGAATATTTTGCATCAAATAATGTAAATATCTTTGATTATTATACAGTTAATATTAATAATGGATTTGATATAAGTGCTATAAGTGATAAGGATTTTTATAATCTAAAACATATCTTAAAAACTATAGACACAAAATCTACAGTGGTCATTGATTGCTTGACATCATTAATCTTATTTGTCGGCCTATCAAGGGCTATGTGGTTTTTACAAAAGTTAAGCAAAGATGTGTCACAAGTGATTTGTATTTATAGACGAGATTTTGTACAAGATAAAGTATCTTACATTGAAACATTAGGAAGTACATATGTAAAGATACAAAAATTTTCTGATATGATAGCAAATAACAATACTAATTATATAGTAGAGTTTATGCATCGCAAAGTAGGTGGGGGAATTTTAAAACAACAGGAAATAGTAAGCCAAAATAATACATCTTATGAAATTGAGTCAAAGAAGCTTGAACAAAGTAAAAAGTCACATCCAGTATATGAAAACCCTAAATTAAAAATTGAGTCTTCGTTCAGAATAGAAATAAATGAAAATGAAATGAAACAGAGAAAAGAAGTAGTGTTACCATACATGGCTAATACAAATACAACAAATACATCTAGAATTCACTATCATCCAGAGGATATAGATGATTTTGACGAGGAAGATCCAGATGATGATTTATGTTTCTAAACATAATGTATAAAATATTACATTAGAAAAGATAATGGTAATATTCCGAGCAAAGATATTTATTTTACATTCATTTTACATTTTGTCACACGCATAATATATAATATTTTGTTGATATAATAAAATTGTTTATTAACGTAACGTTTTTTTAAATTATTAACAATAAACCTCATAACGATTCTGTAAAAAAAATACAGATATTCTAAAGTACTGTTTCACATTAAAAAGTCAATACTGCATACAATACTAATATTTAAAAATAGGATATTAAATATTACTATTCATCTTTGGCATTTAATTCAATTAATTACCATATTGTTATTGTATTACTTTGTTTTGCAGCATTTTGATCAGACAATGAAACATATATATGAGATTCGTAACTAGATAACAAAGAAAGTATAGCCAGATACAAATAAAGTTCTGTACAATAAATTCCAGACAATAATTTCATAATTTGATAAAATAAAAAAGTTTTATATATAAGTTCAAATAAATATCGAAATATTTTAAATAATACATTAAATACAAAGATATTCCAATTAAAAAAAAATTAATATTCAATAATATATTTAATCAGAACTGCAAAAACAGTCCTTTTATAAGACTTGATATAAGACTTGAGATATTACAATTAACCATTAAAAGTATAAAGTAAGTTTTGATCACAAAAATGATAAGTGCCGTCGATATGCTGCAAAACCCTACTTTCTAATAAGCTACGACCGTATTGAACAGCTTCTTCTCTAGTTTGTGCAACATTTGCTTCGAGCAACCAATTAACTAAATCAGTTCCAGTAAAGACACCTTTGTACATCTTTAATAAGCGTCTACGACATATAGCTATACGAGCACGACATTCAGCCAAATGGCAACGATTAAACTGGTCCCTAATAGCTCTCACTTCAGGGCTTAATGTATCTTCAGGGGGAAGTCGCAGTTCTTTCTCTATAAATGCAAAATATATTGTGCATTTGAATTATGAAACTTTTTAAATATAAGAATATAATAAAATGTATATAAGAATATAGCAATACCAGTGCGCCATTTACGACACATTTTCTGCAGCCAACATCCTAATTTACCAAGACCAGTATCTAATCCAAAAATGGCAAATACGATTAATGACTGGCCAAAATTTAAGGCAACATCCAAAAATGCTAATTCTGCGTAAATTCCAGTCAACTGTTCCATTAATAATGTTCCGATTGATATGGATAGGCCCTAAAATAATTAAATTATAAATTATAAAAAATAGTAAATTATAATCTTGTAATCATTTTCAAGTATTCTGTCATATACTTACAATGAACATGGAACATAGAAGTAAAATAACAAATACAAGATGTCGTAAAAACTGAGGATCATTTCTTTCATTCTCAATGTCTATATATAATTCGCAATCATCAATTTCGTTATTGTTGCTGCTACATGTACCATTTGGACAACCATGTGTATATTCACAACCGATGCTAACAATATCAAAATATTAATTAAAACAAAATTTTATTAACTTTATTTTTTTATACAATTTACTTACATTGGAGGATGAGAATTTGAAGAAATCAGATCTTCAACATCTACTATGCGTCTTTCGTCATTATTAGTATCATTATTGGAATTTTCGGTATTATTCGTTAAATTAGAATAAGATGCTGAAATGTTACGACGCTGGTAGCTCTGCTGTAAGACTAAGCAGCCCATTGTTACTGTAAAAAAGATGCGATAATAAAGAATATTATTGTTTTAAATAATAAAGAATATTATGTTTTATTTCGTGCATCGTATATTACATACCTACCAATAAAACAGAATGTTAATATAGAAGTAGAAATTGCAGCTTGAACTGTACCAAGTTGAAAATTTGGATTTCTGAACTCAAGTTCAGACTCCCTTGGAGATATAGTGCTACACATTATAACTGCTATTAAAAGTGGAATTCTGAAATATATTATTGATATGATATATGAGTATATTATTAGTCATTTTCTTTCTTTTCGATATTATATATAAAAAAAGAGGTATTCATCATACCCCCATCCAATAGGGTAGAACCATCTTTGAATATTGCAAACAAACTCCAGAGAACGGGAACTTAAGTATAATAAAGTTGCAGCTATTGCTACAGTCCACATACGACTTGCATATACTCCCACAGTAATTAAAATAAACTGGATATACCTATAATAAATCATGGTCAAAATAACACAAGAATTAAATTAAAAAATCAAAGTAAATAGTGGAATAAATTACCATAAAATAGAACCAGTATTATCAGGTTCGAGTTTGGTCCATATTATAACACCTATAGCTGTAACTAGCTAAAATCATAATTATTGTATAAATTCCAACTATAACTGGCATAAATTCTAAATTAATACAATTTAATACAAACCTGTGCAATTACTATACAAAGTGTACATTTATGAGTGACGCATTTATATTTTTTTCTTCTTAATCCAATTAGACAAATAATTAACCATGTGCAAACTGTTATTGAAGCAATGCTTACATCAAAAGAAAATATATTCAGTTGGTATGCATAATTTTTCGGACTAACTCCAGTCGAAACAGCATCGATTAATTTTGCTGATACAAACATTAGTGGAGCAGATAAGAAAGTACAAGCAACCATTGCTGATGCAATTAAATCAATTTCAATATTATATCGAAGAGTGAAAATAAATAAGGCTGGTGCTGTAGGAATAGTTCCATACAGAAATCCATAAGTACTTAGATCTTGAGTATCTGTAGCATTCTCGCCAGCATTTAAGAAAATAATAGATTCTCTTATGACCAAAGGAAGTACCAGCAATTTTATTGATATCAATATACCTGGTATTACAAGAGCTGTGCCCTTCAATTTGTGTACTTTTCCAACCATCATTAATCCCAACAACAAAAGAGCACTTGCAGAAAAAGCATTACCAAATACATCAAGCACAGTTGCTAATATATCAGGTACTAAATGACCGAAGACAAGATTACCAAGAATACCAAGAACAGTCATAACAAGTACTGGGTTTAGTGCAATTCCTTTTACAATAGAACAAACCATGTCTCTATAACTTCTATGATTTTCACCAGAACGTTTACCAATTTCTAATAATACAAAACCAATTGGATTTAAAATAGCCAATGATATAGGTGCCATTAAGTATAAATAAGCTGCATATTCAGGATGTGTTTGTTCATATAGTGCTTGAACTATAAAAATATGTTATTTTTAGTATATAGATTACTTTAAACTATATTAAGAATGATTTTTAATTTACTTACTCATAGGATATCCAATAGCAAAATCATTACTCTGCGTGGTAAATATTGCAAAAAGTGCAGCACAACCTGGATTTGATGGTCTTTTAATAACAAGAGATATACCAAGAACAACAAGAAATACACAACTTTTAGCTATCAATATAGCAAGAAGAAATTTCCAGTTTACTAGACTAAAATCAAGCTTTGCCAGTGACATAAAAATTAAAGAAGGTAGAGCAAACGTTCCTACAAAAGTATTTAGCCCATTTCCTTCTATTTTAGTGATAACGTCAAATCTTCCTGCAATATATCTAAAAAAACAAGCAATTTATTTATATACATCTTAAAAATCATACGATAAAAATTTAAAGATTAAATAGTTACAAAAAATTCACCCGCATAATATGATAGCAAAACACTGTATCAGAGCAAGATATAAATTATCTATTGGTTCAACTCTCATTGTTGAAATCTGAGTCTCTTCCAATAGAGACATGACTAATGCTGCTTTTTAAATTCCTGGAAATATAGAATAATTTAATTTAGATGTACACGTGAAAAATGTCAAAAAGAAATGAAAAAAGATAAATTACTTTTTAGCATATATATATTTATATTATAGTTGTTTTTAATACAGATATTGTCATCTTTCTAACATAACATTGTTATTGTCGCAAGAAGGGCATGTACACAAAAAAATATTATGTAGCATTAACCCCATATCAACTTCATCTCTATTCACACTATATTATTTCTTTCACTGACTGAAATAAAAATATTTTAAATGTACTTCTAGAATAATGATACCCATATGTTCATAAATATCAAGTTACTAAACATTACAAAGAAATAAAGAAACTAAAAGATTTATTGTGTTAGAGTACTAAAAACAACAGTAAATCGTAGTCTACAATATAACAATACAATCTGAAAAATATATAAATTTTCGCTCACGCAAAAATATTAACATCCAATCACATTCAATATTTATGATATCCTTCGTTTATAATATAAAGCCAAAAGTATGTATGAAAAACAAGTAGAAAACTCTTCAGAGATATAATGAAAGATCAGTGTTGTTTAATACAATAAAAATATATTATGCAAGTTCATATCGACAAAACATTTATAATACTCTATATGCAATACGTGTATAGGCAATTTTTAATCTCATGAACCCGAATACAGCATCGATATCTTTCGCTAAATCATGTGATTGGCTCACTTATATCACGTGCTTCGAACAAAACATCGGACTCGTTGCACGAAAATGTTTGATTTCAAATTTCAAATTATAGTTCTAAAATACGGGAATTTTATTTGTATCTATAACGTTATGCTGTTAAGTAAATGTATTCAAAAATGTATTCAAAATTAACATAGATATTATAAAATTGTACAATCATAAATATAATCGTTATATAAATCGTAATCGTCATTTAGTTTTATTATTTATCACTGTATACGCATTAATGAATTTAAGTTTGATAAATTTTGATAAAACAAAAATCCTGATATCTTTTATCAATATTCAAGAACGAAAATTCATTAATTGATAGCAAAATCATGTGCGCCTGATATAAATTAGAAAACAGATACATACCATGTTACGTCTAATCAGTAGAAAATGTAATTCTCATATTTCATATAATACTCGTAATTATATATTACGTATCTAGAAAATTCTAAGCGTCTAGAAAATACACATAATTTGCGCAAATTCCCCAATAACGAAACGCAAAATAAATGTGATAAGAAAATAGCCTTGTGTCAGTTCTATGTCGAAATATTTCTAGTTGGTTGCATCAATTAAATGATGCAGTATTGTCGGTACAGAATTACGACTAATAGGTTATCGTTAAATTATTGGAAAAAAAATATATACATATCTATTTTTATATATACATAAACATATATATACTATATAATTGTAATAGATTTCGAACTTAAATAATATATAATAGACATTATCTTAAAAAAATGCAACAAATAATTGCGATTTTACAAATCTCAATTAAATAACAAATAAATAAAACAAGCAAAAATATTTATTTTAATTGATGTTAATCCTAGAAGATTAGTTTATTTCTTTTTTTATTGATATTTGTATTAGTATGTTGAACTTGCTTTTATACAGCAATGCAGTGTTTAAATTGCCAGTGAAATATGTATATCTTTACGTCACTGACCTCCATGAATCATACATTCTTATAATATTGCGCAATAAAACTGTTCTACCATAAACAGAAACAGAAATGTTTGATAAATATTTCTCAAATCGATGTATTTATTCATTGTCTATCGATTAAAAGATTAACAGAAATCTGATATTTTTTCTTATATATATATATATACACGCAAGTATGTACATGTATAGCTTCTTTGCTTAGTTACGGAAATTCAACATTTTCCAAATCATGATTGAGAAAACAATAACATTCAATATAAAAATATTGTAATATTTATGATATATTATGTTAATAAAAATGTGATATAATTGTATAACTTTTGCGTACGATGTATGCAACAGCTTTCTATAAGCTTGGAATTGGAAATGAAAAAACGAAGTCGCTGTCGAACAGATTGTGCCAATAAAGCAGTTGGTTTATTTCCAATTTTCTCGAATAAATAATATAACTGCGTAGTAATTTTGCTTCATCGAAACAGACATCGGATCACATTATAATCACGTGGTCGATAGATAGCGTATCTAATATGACTATGTATTAATTTGTCTACGTGTATGTGTACAGATTTCGTGTATTCGCGTGTATGTGATCAAATACAGATCTATATACGTGTGTATTCGCATACTGCCTTCATGTGACGTCAGCTGATTCACCGAAACAGCGTTTGCCTTTCCTACATTATATCAGTTCCATCGCGATAAGAATTCCACGCAAAAAGAAAGATCGGTACTTGGAAATACCGGTTCAAGGTCATTTGAAAAAAATATGTTATATATATGTACACACACATACACACGTGCGCGCGCGCACGCTCGCACACACACGAGACAAACAAAAGGTGAGATCAATCCTTGACTCTGTTCATTTGGTCCTTTTCTTTCTTAGAAATCCTACTAATTATGTTATGTTATGTAGCGTTCCGTAAAATATAATAGTGTTTTATCATAATGTTCAAGTCAAGCGGAGCTGACGTAAGGCTTCGATAGCTGAATAATTGGAAATGGGTATAATTTTCAGAAGCATAATATTGTCTGGCCAATCATATCAGAGATGAATTTCCCTGTGACTAATCTCATCCTCTTTTGTTTTATGCGTTAATATTCAACATTTTGAAAATTTGTTAAACTCATGGAATGTATAATTTGAGGATCTGCGCAAACTTTGAATAATTACAATAACAATATGGAAACACGTTTATCGGATGTATAAAATGCAATCGGATGTAACACGAGAATCGGAAGTAACGTAAGATGGTATCGTTTAATTGCTAAACAAAAAAAATCAGTTTTCTGATTTGTTTATAATAAGAAAGAAAACACGCAACTGCGTCTTCTAAACTTTACACGGATAGCGATCACGTGGTGAATTATCAAAGACTTGTAAGAGAGGGAAGAGGGAGACGGGAAACCTGAACGTATATAATCTTCAGCACACATTCCACCACCCAGTTCTGCTTCGACTTCGGACGTGTGAATTGTGTCAAGCTTCCGAGGAGGGAAAGTTTTTGTTTGTTTGGTGCGCTCATTGTATGGGTAAGTTTTGTGGTTTATTTTGACCTCCCTTTCTTTTCTCTTTGCTTATTGAGAGTTCTAAATCGAAAGATGTAATTACTGTTTATTTTATAAAATAAAATGATTAACTGGTAGAAAATAATTCATGTATGCATACTTGAAACATCTTGTGTGCCCTAGTTCAGGAGGGAAATGCCTTTCACCTACCAACATTACATGTTTGTAACCTAAGTCAGTGTATTTAATGACGTAATAAATTACAAACAAGGTATTATTTTGGTATAAATAATATATCACGTAAGCCACAAATTACAGGATGCGAAAAAAATGTAAACATCAATGTTTTGGCATCAATGAAATTTATGCCTGCCACATCGTTATTTTTAGAATATACCTGAAATTTTTCTTTTTGAAATTACAAGAAAAAAGTATCGAATAAATGTATATTTTTTCGCTCTTACGTAATTATTTTGATTGTACTAATTAATCTGTTTTGAATCAACTTGAAGCATATTACATACTTAAAAGTTGAATATATTCACATATTTTCTTTAATAAATATTCAGTGCTTTGTTACCATTAATAATATCTTTTTTCGAAGTTATTAAGTGAAAATTAGTGTACTAGCGCGAACGGTAACACTGTGACGAAAGTCGTAGTAGACACGTGGCATGCTACATATCTATTTGGTCGTGTATTGATTCACCATGCGTATATACTGTCGCCATGTTGGATACTAAGCCAACGACAACTCCGATCCGCTTCTCTGCATTTATTTCGCAAATTTTATCATACGGCATTGTACTAATTCGTGTGCTTAAATAGCAATGGACATATGGTAAATATATTTATCAATAGAAATAGTAATTACATCAAGCAAATCATAACTTGTATTGATTGAGAAGGGTAGTTTTACACTTATGACGTGCAACGCAAATACCATACTTTTTATACATTTTAATTTTTAATTATCTTTCGTTCGAAATGACAAATTATTTGTATGAAGTTTTGAATAACATGACTATTGAAAAAACAAATGCTTACTGTTACTATATGAATAATTTTAAGAAGCTATATTTACAGAGCGAGAGAAGAGTATAAAACACGGAGAGAGCCCTGTAGAGCCAATAAGCAGCTGCAGGGATGAGCATGGCTTTGTGCCAACAGTGGGCCGTTGGGGAAGTGAATGGCCGAGTTGACTCGAGACGGCAGAGATATGGTGCCAGCCACAGGGGCAGGCACGCGGGCCCTGGATCAGAGGTGTGCCGCTACCCCTGCCGGTATGGGCCCATTACGAGGCACCAGCCTTGACCGTACTAACGGTCGAACAATATGAGGAACTAGCAGGCAGCGTTGAATTAGAAACGCAACACTTATTGCGTGAGCATCGCTATGACACCATTGGCAATTTCCTTAAGTAATTGTCATAACATACCTTTTTTCATAAGTTCTTGCTTATACACTATTATTGAAAAACTTTATTTTATAATTAACAGATTTTATAAGGACTATATTGCAAGTGGTGAAACCGTACTGGAGAGATTTTATCACAAATATCAACCACTTATAACACGTGAACATCATACCTGTGTGGGTTTGGGATTTGAATTGCTATACCGTTTAAGATGTTTGAATAAACGATTTCCTGGTATAGCAGGTGGCCTCTACTTAGTATCCTGTGAAGAGGTATTATTTGTGATTCACAAACAGTTGAATTA
The DNA here is from genome assembly GCA_014825925.1 of Bombus breviceps. NCBI lineage: Eukaryota > Metazoa > Arthropoda > Insecta > Hymenoptera > Apidae > Bombus > Bombus breviceps. The sequence goes on along the minus strand of CM026189.1, from coordinate 7,660,796 downwards.
TTTTATTTTTATTTAATATATAATTCAAGATTCTATGAATTTCTTTTTTTTCTTACAGACGATCGATAATATTGCTAATTATGTTGGTGGACCACCCGCTGCAGATAGCGGAGAAAAGGAACATGTATTAGTATGTCTGAAAATCGAAATTGGTGGACGAAAAGGAGTTATGCTCCTTGATCCTGGATATCATGTAGCTCGAGTAATTACTGTGATGGAGGATAAGTTATACCCACATACGGGCTGGTTTATTCAATCTGATGAGCCAGATTGTAAAAAAGAGTACAATTACTTTCTATGCACTAACGATCCTGATTACATTGAATGGCATGAGAGAAAAACTCGATCTGGTACCTTAGAGAGAACACAAGTTGCCCTTATATACGTGGCAAGGCCTTATTTAACTGCCATCGATGTTACTGAACGCAGAAATTTAGTTTATAACTTCAGGAGCCTTCTTGCAAGAGATACTAAAGGTCATGTTACAGCTGGTATATATTTTCCTGTTGTGCTAGATATAAACAATGCACAAACCTTTTCAATTTTTTATCAAACTAACAATGGCAAAAAACGAATTAAAATGGCATTTAACAAATTCTGCAGTTCACCGAACGTACGTTTTACATTTATATACAGATTAATGTTAAACGATTGTAAATAATTAATTTTAAATTACCTTATTCAGATAAATCCTGGTGCCGAAGAAAAAGAAGTCATTGCTGAATGTGCTCGGCAATTAGGTCTCTCGCAAGTTACCCTAGAGGATCTATTATGTACTCTTGCTACAGTTATGAGTGACTCAGCCTTCGTGGCTCAACTCCTGGCTATTAATTCAAGAATCAACACTTTAGCAGAGGACAATTAACAGAAGTCAATCTGCCCTGTGTGGTGCAGACAATATATAATGTATCATTTTTTTTGCCAGCTTTCCTCTTACGTTCTTTTTATTTTGTTGATGGTTATCTTAATAGCTTTACTATGTACTACAGATATTAATTTTATTCTGATTATAAAATAGGGTATAATATTTTTTAATGAACTTTGATAAAACTTATGTATTTAACGCATTGTTGTTAACAGTTCGATGAAAATATTAATGTATGTATTAATAATTTTTGAAGATTGTTTTCAAAATTTAATAATAGTATATATTTACACCATTCTTTATTATTGCTTATATAAATATTTAATCGTAGGTCGTTTTGAAGTTTTAGGAACTTGAATGCTTTCATTGAAACAATACTAAGTAAAATTAGTTTCCTGCTTATGTTTTAAAAAACAAAAATCGTAAAAAATGTGGTGGTATTAGGGATGACTTATATTCAATCTCTCTGTTAGTATAAAGGTGGATTAAGTTATACTAAATCTATAATTTTTATTTCAATAAACAGAGACCAGAATCATTACATTCAATTGTACATTTATTGATAAATATACTACCCCAAAATATGTTCATTTTTACTTGAAATTGAGAATGTACTAACATATTTTTAAATTCGAATATTCTTAATATCAAAAATGTAATTAAAACTTAAATGTTATTTTAACATAGTTTTTTTCTTCAGACAAAAAATCTCACAAAGATCAAATATATTAAAACCTAAAAAATAACACCTTAGTAACATTCCAACTACAAACAAAACATATTTCTGTTCATAAGCCAAATTTTATGAGAAATGATCAATACTTTTTTTTATATTATTCGAAATAAACCTACATATTTTCTAACATTCTTACTCTCATACTTTTCATACATTGATATATATTATTTCGTAGAATTTCTACACATATGTTATTCATTCATAAAGATTCTAAGAATCAGTAAGTCTACATGTAAAATGGAAAATAACTGCAGCATAACTTCGGTAAAGTACTTATTATATGACCTAAAAAATAGCTTTTTTATTTTTATTTGCAGAAAAATCTTTAAGAAATTACGATTCACTTAAATCTATAAGAACATGATATAAGAAATTATTTGTAAAACATTTTTAGACCTAATATAATATTATTAAATGATACGAATTTTACCGAAGTTCTGCAGTAGCATCGGTAATAGTTTGAATGATTGATCTACACATTACTATCTGATACAACATGACACTTTTTCCAAACTTCATCGTCCGGTATATGTTTGCGTTTTCGGTTTCCTACTACATTCGTAGTTGTTGCTGACGTAAAATTAGTATCTTGAATATTTGTGGAAGAACTCGAACTGTAAAGATGAGAATGTTAAACCATAGTATGTCTTTAGGTATGATTAATATTAAACATGAGAATGTGAGAATATATCCATGTAATTAGTCCATGTGTAAATATCCTTTTTAAGTATTTTTGTAAAAAAGGGAATGATTGATGAACTTTTACTTTCCCAAGAATTAACTAGCATGGCATTGGAGAAACATATCCAAACAATTACAATAAAATTTTTAATTGAAATATCAGAACATAAATGTTAAGTGAAACGCAACGTACTTACGTTGCATAAGTGTCACCACTGTGTACTATGCTTTTACTTTATTAATATTTGCGGCTGTACCTGCAATACACAATATATGGTATATTTTATACCAATGTTGTTTGTTGTATTACAGATAACAAAATAAGTAATGGACTATAAACAAATGTAATAATGGATAATTTATAATATTTCATAACCTGATATAGAAATAAAAAATACTTTTAAAGTGAAGGTTTATACCTCTGCCTTGAAATACAATTAAAGTTGAAAAGATACATATTATTTATACAATAATCATGCAATATATATGATAAATTAGAAACATATATGATATATGGTACATCTTTGCTATTGCTTGTAACTACCACATGCTATAAACTACACAATAATTATTTTATAGATAAAAAATATCATTTTTTTCGATATATTTTATTATTGACTTTATTATACAAATACATGGACATTTATTCTAAATAAATGGAAACTAGCTTTAAGGCATGAGCATAAAACCAATTGTTTATGTACCATAATAATATTAATACATACATTACTTAAATACTTGTGTATTTGAATATATATGGAATTATAGACCTTTGATACACCTGTATATAGATACTATATACATAATACTATATCCATATGTTGAAAGCATACATTTTTCAAATGAAGAATAAAATGTTTCTCTTTGATATACATATGTATAATAAACATAAACTCTAAAAAAGAAACTGAACTTACCTTAATTTGGAAATGGGGTTGTATGTTCTAAATGAAGGTGGCGGTCTTAGACTACATCTAGGAGAAGGTGTCCATCTTGAAGAATTAGAATATTGACTATGAAAGCATATAATAAGCAAATCAATAATGCACAAACAAATAAGATGAAGTAACAAAATAAGAAAATGTTCAAAACTTAATAACATTTTAGTTTTCATTTGACAAAAAAAATCAAGTGCAACATTTTATATATTTTATTGATACATTATTTTGTATTAAACTCAATGATTTTACATTACTATAAAATACTTTTAATGAGAATCAAAACTATAAAATATATTGCAGCTAATTTATCGCTATAATGGTATGTATAAATCAATAAATAGTGTTATTCATTGTATATCCACGTAACAGTAGTATAATAATATAAAAACAAATAATATAAAGAACTAAAAATATAAATATCACAAAATGTCTACAATGTAATATGTTACACATATCTTCTTGCTCATGCTAAATTGAAACTAAATAGAAGAGATAAAAATTAAAGCTTAAATGTTTTTATTTGTATGTTCAATACAGAATTTTGGCATGGAATGCACAAAGTAAGACAGAAGTGACATGGTATGATGTAATCCTGTTTCTCCCTTCACTTCTTTTTACTGGTTCGTCTTTTGGATTTCTTATGCACACTGCATAAATTTGAGTTTGTCAATAACAAGTATTATACATGTAATATTGCTATGCATGCACACACATATGCACATTTCTATACTCATATTGAACATGCATACAATTATATTTACATCTTGATACTACATTATTTTATAAAAATACTAACATTTTATAAAAAAAAAGGTGTATCAAAAATTAATTGTAAAAATATGTTAAAAAGAATTCAAGTAGATATTTGTGCTTTTTTCTTTTTCATTTCTTTGTGCAAGTCATTGCATATAAAGGAAATATTGTTCACAAGATATATCACGCACATGCTAAAATAAATTTAATTAACTAACCTTCCTGATGCATCAGGTAAAGCCAACTGCCTATGATCAGATCGGTTTTGACGACCATGGCTACTGTAATGAGAACTGCCACCATGGTAACGACGGACACGTGACTCCCATTCATTATTAAAACTCTCTGCTTCTTCTGTAAAACAAAATTTATATGTTTTTACTTTATGCATGAAAAAAATAAAAATATAAATACAAAATTTGCGTAAAAACCTTCATCAAGATTAATAAATTCTTGACGTTCTTCCTGTTCACCACTGCGTAGATTATGTTCTCTCTCTAAGATATGTGCTCTATCTCCAATATGATGTTCAATAGCCATCTTTTTTGTTCCAGTACGAGAATCACAGACTGTTGTTTTTGTTTCTTTCACACCACCAGGAGCAGTTCTTGTGGACATAGTTGCTTGATACACCTGCGGTTGACCATTACCAGCAAAAGTCATTACAGATTTCGAAGTGAATGAATGACAATTTCCACTCTGCGCCATATTATCCTAAAACATATTTCTTATATTACTATTTCTTGCAAATACTTTTTAGTCTATAAATGAGAAAAAAAATAAAAGAAATTAACATACAAAGTCTGAAAACACATTGCCTATATTAAATGATGGCATTGGTGGAAATCCAAATGGTAATATCTGAAGATCATTCTGATGACCCGCGCTCCTATGGGTACCATTTGCAATAGCGTTGTGGCTAGGATTACTCAGCATACCAAATGGATCATGAAGCAAAGAAGCCATCACGTCATTCATGTTCCTCATAGATTGCATATGAGGTCTATAGAAAACATACAGCAACAAAAACTGTATAATGTACTTTATCTGTTTACATCTATCTCCAAGCATATTAAAATTAATTAATATAAACCATGCTGCTAATTACATAAAAAACAATAATTATGTAATATATTAAATAACAGAAAAAATGAAAACTCCATCTGAAGATTAAAATAAATGCTTCTGCCTAGTTATATCTTAATTAGATTTAAAAAAGTGAATTTTGTTGCTAACATGCATAGTTAGCAACAATTTTTTTTAGAAATACATAGAATTTTATTGTTGGATTCGATCCAACAATACTTTTCCGCAAATTCGTACAACGAAATTAATAAAATATTCTTTTAATAATAATTATAATAAAATAGATAGAAAAAATATTCAATGCGAATATTTTTTATTTCTACACAAAACCAGACTAATAAAAATTATTCTAACTCACCCAAAAACAGGATCATCGTTGAGATCACCCATCAATGATCCGAAAAAGGCCATTTTGAAAAACAGTTAAATGGGTACTATTTGTGAAAAAAATTACGATCAATAATTGAAAATAGAATAACACGAACACTTAAAATGGATGAAACGAAGAAAATTTTCGTGAGAAATTTCGCCAGAAAGATTTTCTAGAAACTTCTGGAAACAGAAATGTGAAGTGAAATGTCTAGTACTATCAGACACCACTGCACGGCCGAAAATTAACCGTACAACGAATAGTATACAGTATAATATACAGCAAATGGATCTAACTGTACATTTATACACCCATACTTACATAGTTTCGGTGTTATGACTCGTTTGCATGAACCGTATTGTTTAGCTAATTTTAGCCAATACACTGTACTATACTGCTATTGGATATCTCATTTCTAAAATTTCGAAGTCAATTTAATTTCGAACTTCTGAATTATTTTTTTAAATTAATTATAAATTTACTGCCTCAAATATTTTCTTGTATAATGATAAAAAACTGAAAGATTATTCTTTGATTAAAATGTATTAAAGAAAATTGATTGTTCTTATTCTATGAGTTTATATAATATGTAACGATTTAAGGTCGATTTTCACTATAGATATATAATATTTAATATATAACAGGAGTAGGGAATTGTTTGCTTATAAAAGTTAACAAGTCTAGAAGAAAATAATTAAACGCGTATAATTTGTAAATTCCATAGTTGTTATAATATTTAAAGAATAAAGTATGAGCTGAATGTATTCAAATGTATTTTGTTAAAAAGAAATTCTTCAACTATGTTGTTGGCTTTAAGGTGAAAGGAATATTTAAGAGAGCGCCACATGTAAATTGATGAAAACACGTCATCGTTACATTTAACAGTACACAAGTAGAGGAATGAAATTTTTCCTCAAACGCAAATTTTAAATGTCAACATCTGTGTGAAAATTATTCCTTTCGCGTAATTAGGCATTTTTCATGACACAAAAAAATGTACTTAAAAAACGTAACAATTGTTAAAGCATTATGGAGATCATTCTAACCTAATTTACCTTCCTTGAATGATTAATATGTAAGTAAATTATATATATATATTTTATAAATCTTTTATTATAGAAATTGATAAAAAGTTTTTCTCAATTAAAGAATCTATATATATATATATATATATATTATATACATATATATATATTATATATAAAATATATATAAAAGTTCGTTTTTGTATTACATAAGACTGTTTTATTATTAAGAAAAAAATATAAATATTATATTATATTTTTTATTATTATAAATACCATTTTCATTTGCATATTTTATTTGTAGCGTAATATAAAGTATGATGTCCAATGGAATTTGGATCTCTACTGAAGAAGTTGGAGGAAAATCAATGTCAAAGAATGCAAATTGTTCACCCATAACATCTTCAACATTGAATTCTCCACTTATGAAGTTGTCTTCATATTTCTTAGCTGTTCGACCATGGTCATTAAGTGCTTCATTAATGCCAACACTTCTTGGATCTGCATTAGCATATCGATTAACAAGTATAGCAAGTTTTAGCTGGATATCTTTGATTCTAACAGTATATACAGTTTTTTGTGTACATGGGGCTGGTAATGTAGTAAATACTTATTTTGATTACATAAAAGGAGTTGATAGCCGGAAAAGTGATGACAGGATATTGGTAGATCAACTTTTATCAAAGGATGAACTAGTTTCACTAGGTGCAATATTATATACAGCAGGGTGTTTGGGTTTTGTTCTATTAACAACTATATCTCCTGCAAGAATGGAACATCTTGCACTTGTGTATTTTGGAGGTTTATCCTCTTCATTTCTTTATACAGGAGGAATAGGATTTAAATACATTGCATTAGGTGATGTCCTTATCTTAGTTATATTTGGTCCGATTTCAGTTTTGTTTGCATTCATGGCTCAAACTGGTTATATCGAACTAGGTACAATATACTATGCTATACCTCTTGCATTAAATACAGAGGCTATTCTACATAGTAACAATACCCGAGACTTAGAAAGTGATAAAAAGGCAGGCATAGTGACATTAGCTATTTTAATAGGTCATACCGTATCTCATGTTTTGTACGCTTTTTTATTATTCACACCATATGTAACTCTGGTAGTGCTTGCATTAAGGTATTCTATATGGTTTTTATTACCAGTAACTACTTTACCAACTGCCTTCAAGATAGAAAAACAATTCAGAAACCCTCATATGATTCAGAGTGTACCCAAGCAAACAGCTAAATTAAATATGTTTCTGGGCATTTTATATGTCATTGCTTGCTTACTTGTGAATCCCCTTCCCTATCTGTAACATACATATGATTTGGTATCATTATCCAGAAAAGAACTTAAATGTGCAAATAATTGTATGAGCAGCTGTTAGTGTAATCTTATATAAGTTACAAATGTTGCTTTCACCACTTTACATTGTTATTAACTCTTAATTACATGGTCAAGTGATGCATTATGAAATGCATTTTTTAGTATATTAATAATATTTGTAATACAATAAAGATTTGAAAATAATTTTCTAACAACACAAAGGTCTTGAATATGTACAAAGAAATTACACAGTTAAAAATTTGAATTTCTATTTGTAATTTTTCCATTGTGTGTAATTAACATATTTTCGCACTTAAAATAAGTGTAAAAGATGAATTTATGAATATATATAATTATTTAAATATGTTTATAATAATTTATTTTAAGTAATTTATCTTTTTTATTAAACTAAGTAATATTATTTATAAAAAACCGATATGCATATCTTTTGTAATCTCAAGGATATAAGAATCTCGAGAATAGAAATCTACACGTACATTGAAGTTTTTACATTTTATAAATTGATAAATTTACGAGATAAGACAATAAATTTTTACGATATTTTGATAACGTACTAATAGAATATTATTTCGTCGTTTCGTATTGATATATAGATTTGTAATACAACAATTATTGTAAATTATCGACGTGACAGTGTTTATAATTACTTTATTGTTCTCTTCCTATTTTAAAGTGCAGGATGCAAATAGATCGAAATGTCTACGTACTACGAAAAACCAAAGTAATAAAATTAAAATTAATTTCACTCGTTCGTCAAAGATAAAAACAATATATTGTACTTCTAAATATAAAATATAAGATACAACTTATAAACGATTAAACCACTATAATACATTAGAATTAATTTTATCATATGTATAAATTAATCACAACTATTTATGAAAGTAGATCCATGGTAATATCTCATGTTTCTATCATATATTTATGTAAACAACGCAATCTCAACGAGAATAAGATATATAAAATACGAGTATTAAAGAAAAAAGATAAGTTTTTATGGCAATAATTTAATAAATCATTGTGTATCAATTATTTTTCCTTTGTTTCCTATTTAAAACAAATCATTTCCCGTACGTTTTAATAATTTCGAAATATACATAAATGCAACAAAACGTTATGGAATTTTTATTATTAAAACATAAGTAATTTATAACTTTATATATGTTGCGTGTTTTTCATGTTTTTTTCTCTTCAAAATATAAGTTGATATAAACATGATTATCGATCTTAATCGATATATTGAAAAGTATAGTTTCGATTATCGATAGAACAAACATAGAGAGAGATCGTTAAAACATTATAACATTAAAACATACAAAAATTTATTTCAACATTTAGTATAAAATTGTACACTTAATAAGTCACTTTTTATAAAAAAAAAATCAAAATGCACAAATATCAAACGCTCCTTGATCCGATTGTGGTATGTCCGTATGACAAAAGTCACTCTATCGCAAAATCTCGTCTTCCAAAGCACATTATCAAATGTGAAAAAGTAAGTGTGTATTATAAACACATTGATCTTTTAATAATTCCAAACAATAAACAATCTTCGTGAAATATTCTTAAAATATAGTTATGTAAATATATGAAAAATTCTTATAATATAATTATGTAAATACATTTAATCTTTAAAATAGCAATATCCTGAACATTATAAACTCATGTGTCCATATAATGCATCCCACCGATTGTCTAAAAAAGAATTCGAGGAACATATCACTACCTGTCCCACACGTAATATATTGGAATCAGAAATATATTCAGGTCTTTTTTTTATTTTTATATTTTATTTCTAACATTTTTTATACTTTTTAAAATAAAATATCAAAATATATTGTTTCATAGAAATAAGAAAACATGGTGCAACAAATTTTGTACCTCCAGATCTTTCAAGTACAATAGATTGTAATGAAAATTGGGACATAGATATTAATAACAATTCCATTACCATAACTGAAGAAGAATATTCTGTGGGCAATAACATTGATTCAAAGTAATAATGATATTTCTGTTTTTATTCAATATTGATTTGTTACTTATTTATTACCTTTTTATATGTTTATAAGGGCTCATTGTGACTCTCCACGATATAAATTGAAAAAAAGAAGCGCAGATGATATATTCATAAGAGCACCACGTGGTTTCTCTGAAGCCATGTTAAAAGAAGGGAGTGAAAACTATTGTATAGAGGACTCAGAATCAGTAGTTAGTTCAATGGGAATTGGCAGAGGAAAGATTACATTGAACACTGATAAGTTGAAAAAAATTGGACTAGGAAGGGGAGCAAATGAAGACTCTTGTATAGAGGACTCAGAATCAGTAGTTAGTTCAATGGGAATTGGCAGAGGAAAAATTACATTGAACACTGATAAGTTAAAAAAAATTGGACTAGGAAGGGGAGCAAATGAAGACTCTTGTATAGAGGACTCAGAATCAGTAGTTAGTTCAATGGGAATTGGCAGAGGAAAGATTACATTGAACACTGATAAGTTGAAAAAAATTGGATTAGGAAGGGGAGCAAATGAAGACTCTTGTATAGAGGACTCAGAATCAGTAGTTAGTTCAATGGGAATTGGCAGAGGAAAGATTACATTGAACACTGATAAGTTGAAAAAAATTGGACTAAGCAGGGGAAGACCAATGAACAATGTTTCATAAGTGTAATTTCGCTTTATAAATAATAGTCAACAAAGATATATATATATATATATTCATATTTTTTTTAATTTAAATAAAATAATCCAGTATTATCTAAATATTATATTTTTATATATAATTTACAATATGTAATTTGTCACTTACATATCTTATACTTAAATATTTGTTTAATTTCATTTCTCGTTTATTTTAAAAATTTACATTATTTAAGATATTTACAAATATAGCGTAAATGATTTCTTAATTATCAAGTACAATTAATTCTCCTATAAAAAAGAATATTTTAAAAGTATATAAAAGAAAAAAGTAGAATATTTAAATTACTTGCAAAATAACATTACAATTGCAGTGGCAGTTGATTCATGTTCATTATTTAAGTTTCTCATCTTTTCCATATTGTAAAATTTATGAATTTTAAATGTAATTAAAATGTAGTTACACATTAATCATAATACATAAAATGGGAATATAACGAATAATATATTTTCTACTTATTTTCTACTTATTAATTTAGTATAGATTATACTTTTATGTTATTTAACACTGTCTTTAACAATACAAGATACTTTTTATGTTTTGTATTTACAATTAATAAAATTTGTTTTTAAATTGTCTTCAACATTATTTAATGATAAATTTATGTAATATCAGCAATTGATAATGAAGTATGAAAATATAATTATATAAATGCGATTTGTAAAAAGAAGCTTTACTTGATGTGAAAATAGTGAACTATAAACATATTTTTTGAAAATCAGCATTGCTTTTCTTAAGTTTTCAAAATGTTACAAATCTTTAGCTATTTTCAGTAAATGCAATTCATTTCCAGAATTGTAAAGCAAAAATACATATTTTGTCTTGAAATAACGAGATATTCAGATTTTTAATGAAGAAAGCATAATTACAAATAAAAATTTTTTTTAAATCTTTGTGAATACTTTACATTGTAGAAACAAAAAATATTTTATTGGATGGAATTGTTTCGAATAACGTATTACTATATACACAGATACAGATCTTTACTCATGAAATTTATTGAAGGAATACGCATGATACATTTACCATGTACATCTTTAAAAAGAATCATAATCGCTGCAAATTATCTTTCTCCATCATGCAATACGTGTTAACGTTTAAAAAGAGACTTTTATAACAACTTTTTAAATATTTTGTATAAATCATTTACATAAATTTTGCATCAAATAATGTTTTTTTTTTATATCCGTTCATAAATTACCAAATTTCAAATGAAAGGGTTTAAATAATTAACCTTTCCTGTTTCTACTCTTCTTAACTTACTATTCTTATAATCGATCATATGTTGTAATTTTTCATTCGCAGTCTCGTATATTTAAAACGTACAAAGGAACAAGTGCTAAGTTTGTAAATAAGATTTTAATTTCTCTGGATACTGATGTTATCAGCCAGCAATTATTTACAAGTTTTTTAAAAGTATCTGTTCTTTCTTTAAGAGTAATGTGCAGGCGGTTACCTAGCTGCAGTCTGTTTAACGTTTTAATGTATTAAAACTGTAAATTTATTGAGTGCAATATTTGCACATTAGCGAGATCATTGCACTGTATTCATTTACCACAGAGTGATACATCTATGGGCTGGTACAACATATCATGTAGTAATATTAACTACACAATATTGTGATGCTTCCATAAAATGATTATTGTATTAGGATCACAATTTATATTTTTGTCGATTTTTTCTTTTGTTGTTTCCACATTGATATTCTTTTCTCCAAATCGGGCACTAGGAATACGGAATAATTAATCACCAAATATTCTTTTTCTATTAGAAAAAAGAAAGTGATTTCATTTACTCACTTGGTGTAAGCATATCTTCGCTGAGAGGTTGTCGACTGAAAGGATCTGTAGCACTATTGAGAAGATGTCTAATGATAACTGCTTTATCCATAACTATACCAGACGGAAGTTTAACAGGTTCTTCCATGAGTGTGTCCATAAGTGGGTCTCGAAATTCTTCCGGTGCGTCACCATAATCTGCATCGCGCGCACGATTATCCCTTGCTATATCTGCAGCACGTTCCGCAAGCGCTACAAATCTTTCTATCTCTATGATAGATTTGATTACTGATCTTTCTAACTTGTTTGCGGCATCAATAAATAGCTCCATGCAGAATGAACGCTGCAATAATAGCATTCATTAGAACAACATTTTTCCATTATTCACTTCATGTATTAATACCATCATAAACTTACTTCATCGGCAGCCAAAGCAGCGGCAAAAATTTCGCAATCAAGATGTAGATATATGTCGACCAATTGACTTAATAAAGCTCTTGGTTCCCATCCATATTTTTGTGGTATCCTTACTTTTAAGTTTTTACATTTAGGGCCACATAATTGTTGTAGATTAAAATTTAACATGGCACATAATCTTCCAACTAACTCTGGCCGTAAAAATGGTTCTGTAATATCATCTGTTAAATATTGAAACATAGCAACAGTTTCCTTGGCCAAAGTGAGATAAGATCTGGCTTGTCTCTCATCTGCAGCCAATTGTTTCATCCGCGAATGTTGTTGTTCACGGGATAACGCTGACCATGCTTTTAGATCTGACATTAGTTCTTGAATTTCATGAATACGCTTTAACGATTCCAAACTTTCATCAAGTAAAAATGTGGTGTCGTTCATTAACATGTTAATAAATTTCACAAATTGATTCCCATTATTGCTTTCATCAATGATCGACTTGCGATGGACTGGACTATCCCACATAGATTTCAGTATTAAACTAATGTGATAACGAATCGAAAATTTATCATAAAATTCTGAACTAGAGCCGGTCGTTTCGACATCAGTGTAAAATTTCATCAAATATGATGCTAATAACGTTTTTGATATAGGATGTGCCATTACTTGATCGTGGAGCGATTCAGTCCGTCCCTAAAATGAAAATTTATTAAATATTGTTCAAGAAAATATATAATTACGATCTTTTTTTTATTTACCTGAACGTTGGGATTTATTACAAATATTACTTCAATAATTTTCGCTATTAAATACGGATTTCGTATACAATGTGGAGTACATACTACTACAAGTAACCATGTAATGAGTGAATTATCCATGTTGTTTATTATCACACCAGGGCAAAATCTATGAAAGATAGAAGATAATAATAATATAGTATACAAATTATTGTGACATCTTGATATTAGACAATACAAAACAGTACTTACTGAAGAGTAAATAGTATAAATTCTGCGATATCTTCGACATACCATTCTGGTAATGCTGTAAACTTTTGTGGAACCTCTTGAGGCAAAGGCAGTTCGGGAATAGGATTTCCTGGTGAAGTTTGTGTCAATAAACTTAGCAGAATCTCTGCTACAGAAATGTAAAAGTGCAAGCACCTTCTCAATAAAACAGGATCAATTAATCCAGCATCTGTGTATACTTTAGATTTGCCAAGATGTTTCAATTGTTCCTTACAACGTTCTATCAATTCTTTATTACGGCTAGCGAAAGGGCTGTCTTTCCATTGCGGTTCGGTAGCTTGTAGATCATCGAGCATTTTTTGCACATCACGTAAAGTCCTCAGCTTTCTCTGGTATTTCTGTAAAGCCGGTAACAACGCTATGTGGTGACAATGTAGAGTAAGGAACCAACATTGTGTTGGAAACTTTGGCTCGACCCACTTGTGTGTCCTTTCTAAATGTTTTAACCAATCGGCAACTTCTTGGCACGTAAGTTTCAACCTTGTATCATTCTTTATTTCAATAAAACTTGCTGGATGAAACGGATACAATGGATCTACCGTATCCAGTTTAATTTTTACAGAAAGCTTTTGTAACACCGACAAGAGATTCAGCATAAATCCGTCTCCGGCAAGAGAGAATTCTTCTGTTTGTATTTGAGCACGTTTTTCATTGTAACGTAATAATGTTGCTAAGTATGTTAACATAGCTTCACGGCAGTTACTACTCGCGAGTATCGCATGAAATATCTTATGGAGTGATGTTCTGATACTTTCTAATTCTTGTTGTAACGTTAAAGTTATCGATTTATTGACGAACAGATTACCACTGAGGAATGTTTCAGCCATATCCAATTGATCCTCTGCGAACACAGAAACCGACAAGAACGGTCCAAGGAGAGACGTTGTTGTTATTTCTTTACCAGCGGCCGACGTCATAATGTCAGGCAAAAATTGAATTTGATGAACGATTAAACGACAGATTGGTCGTACATTACTACTCGGTCCACAACAAATTTCTATTAACTCTTCTAATGCTTCAATCGGTCTTCGATGCGTATTCCTAATTAAACTGGCTTGCTGCATCGAAAGATACAAGCCTTGTAAGAGTGGTGTAAAAATTTTATTACATACTGCTGCATTTGTGTGCGTTCTCGCAACAAGCTCGTGTAAATAACCACGAGGTAAACTTTGCGAAAGTACTGGGTACAGAAGAGGTGTCATGGATAACGGGTATGTGGTTGAAGACTGAGAAATACCAACTAGGCCTTGTAGTACAAGACTGGAATACTGAACACACTGTGCCCTTAGAACAGCTAGTACATCAGACAGCGGTGGTGTACTCGATTTCTGTTCATAGAAAATTTAGTATTACATCATTTGGCAAGGCATGTATTATGGTTGAAAATTAATGTCAACTATACCTTTGGGTGATTTCGTTCTTCAATCGCAACTCTTGAATAGCAGTCTAGTAAATAAATGAGACTTTTAGGTTGCGACGACTTACAACAAATATCACAACGGCAAAATGTTGTGACCGGACTTTGTAATGGACTTGTTTGACTATTTGGACTATCTTCCCTATCCGAGGAGGTGTCTATATTAATTTCTTTTAAAGGATCCTCATCCCTCATAAACATGCATAAAACCTCCATTAATGCTTGATTTATAATCTCTGTGGCATCAACAAGTTTTGTTGATAATGCATATGCTGCTGTTTGTGGTAAAAATATACAACCCTCTGCTGGTTCTTTCCACGATATGCGTAGTACACGTGATATAACTGCATGTATTTGTTCTGTAGTTACCTCTGTACTGGAACTTGTAGTCTAAAAAGTAAATGAATATAATAACAGTAATATTTTGTATACATTAACCAAAAAGTATATACATATATATATGCTTACACGTGATCTTGGTTTTAATTCTTTTCTATCAGGCTCTTCAACTTCCATATTTTCAATCCCTGAATCTATATCAATACCAGAACTGCTACATTGCTTATTATTACTTTCTTCTATCTCCATTGGTACTCCAGGATTTTGAAATTGTTGTTGTTTTAGTGGTGATATTATTTGTTCCGTAAATGTTTTAGATGGACCTGGTGTATTTGGAGAAACTGGATCATTACTGTGATTTGAATTGACTGTTGAACTGAAGCTGTCTAAGCCCGCTAAACGAGCCATACGTCTTCTTCTTACCTACAATTTAAATATATGTTAATTATTTCATATCTAATATTATTTTCATTTTTCTACAAGATAATTTCTTAACAATCCATAGATGACATAATTCCAATAAAAATTTTGTTTTATAATAACTTTCCACATTGAAAATACTATTTAATAGGACACAAAAAGAGATGACATAATAATCAGAACTACATAAGATCTAGACAAAGACTTGCTATATTTATATCAAGAACAAAGACTATAAACAATAACAATAAAAAATAAAAAGAATAATCTTATATATGTATAATATATATATTTCATTTTTAAATAAATTTGTTTATATTAAAAATAATATCTCATACATATCTTAAAACAATGAAACACACGATTTTTGTTTACATTGCTAAAGAAAGTAATTAAACGTTGTAGTTGATGACAAAGAGAATCACTCTAAAAAATTGTATTATTACAATGGAAAAATCAGTTTTTATTTATTATGTTATATAATTATCTTAACACAATACCATAAGTAGAATAACGACTATTTAGCAATTATTGTCTCGTCGATGAGACCATTCTTTATCCTGTTATTCTTTCCTATTCCCTGGTAAACGGCCCTGTCATATTCCCTTTCATGTAACGAAAATAGTGAAAAAAGGGCAAGTATAAAGCGAAAGGAATGGTAACAACAAAACGGACTTACGGACGCTATTGAATAACGATTGGAAACGGTGCAATGGTACTCACTTCCTCTTGGCTTAACTCGCTCATGGCGATTTCTTTATTTTTTCTTTTGATCTCTCTAACCTCTGACACGATCAACTGTGATCCCCACGGTCGCTGGTATTATAAAAATTCTATAGAAAAATTGTATTCGCTTGTTCAGAGAATCGTGAACGAGATACGTCAAAAATTTGGACAGCCACTCCACATCTGTTTGCGTTTGGACGTGAAAGCAGCAATTCTACACTGCGTTACGGATAATCACTGTTAAGCTGCGTCGATTCTTCAAAACAGCTGAGCAACTAATATACGATAGAACGCTCTCTCGCATTGATAATGGTAACTACAGTTTCGTCAACACAGTTTTGCCGGTTGCGCAGTAGACCATTACCGAGAATCGAGAGAAATTCATCATTGTAGTAGTAAAATGATCAGCAACTACACTACAGACTGACTAAACAACTTGTGATGTTATAGCACAAACCAGATATGTATACAGGACAGACCTAACACTTTATGGAACTTTGTGTCACATGTTCTAGAATATCGATCGTGCAAAAAAATCACAGGTTTTGTTATGCCCTCTACGATTTACGACGGTAAGTGTAGGAACCATATTCAGTTCAACCACCGAACTTGGTAACCTATCTCCCTGTTGGCAAAGTCAACAGGAATAAAAAAAATTTTATTTGTTATATTCTCATATAAATATTCACATATATAGTATGAGACAATAATCTTTATCATCTTCGATATCTTTCTTATCTTTAAAGATACGGAAAAGCACAAATGATAATATGACGATAATAATCTTTTTGAAGATGAAGAATTTTTTTTAATGACTAATATAATTTTATATTCTAATAAAATAGACTACGATAAAGTTATTATAGAAAACGTATTCTTTTAAAAATTGAATTGTCAATTTAACATTTAATTTAAGCTTAGGCTAAAAGTGTACATAAGAAATTGAATTATAAATGTTATAGAATACTTTGGACAATCTTACCAAAACTTTAGGGCTTTAAAGAGGATTTTTATTACCTCTTAAATCGCGTATTCCTATTGGTTGTCAATATCATTTATATGTATGGCTGTGAACTTCTAGCAAATTTGCTAATTCGTACCACTGCTGTACATTTGTGTTGTACATATCTTTTTCTACTTTTAAGATAGGCTTAAAATAGGATTCTCTTAAGATTAGATAATAGTAGATTAGACAAATAATGTGTTATTTGTACATAGGACAAATGATCTTATCTAATATCAAATCTAGACAAAAGAATGTTGATCTGAATGGTTATTTCTAATAGACCCAACACAATTATAAAAACAAGCATACGTAAATACATGTTAAATTGCAATTAAACTTCCCAGAAAATACATATACATAATATTTAATAATTCGTACAAAAATGAATACAGAAGAAATTATTGATTTCACGGATATAGGTAAATATTAATGCTACAATATGTTTGTGCAACTGAGTTCACCAACTATTATTGCCATTTTCTTGACTTGATATTGTAGATAAATTTATTTGTCATTATTTGCTGTGAATCAAGTTGTGTTGTAAAACAATATGTTACCATATTTACATATAAATTACGTATATCATTAGAAAATATTTTCCACTAACAATTTACGTAATATTTTATAATTAGTAATTGTATTAATTTATCTTTATTTTGATATATTGTAGAACATTTTTGTGGATTTTATTTTTGTACAAGAGCCATAAATTATTTCACTAAAATATTCATTTCATCTTAAAACTTTCATTTCAGTTTATAAGTTTACTAAACAAAGATTAATAGCACTAACTTTTTTATAAATATTTATGTTTTATAGAACCAGATATTCAATCTCTAATAAAGAAGAGTATAGCTGCTCGTGAGTACTCTTATTCACCCTATAGTAAGTTTAAAGTCGGAGCTGGAGTGCTTTGTACCGATGGGACTATTTTCACAGGGTGCAATGTAGAAAATGCATCTTATCCTGTAGGGACATGTGCTGAAAGAACAGCTATTGTTAAAGCAGTGTCAGAAGGAAAAAGAAAATTTAAAGTCCTAGCAGTTGTAGCTAATAAAGTGAACAATATTTTTACCACACCATGTGGCTTTTGTAGACAAGCTATCGCAGAGTTTGGTGATATACCAATTTATTTAGCAGAACCTCTAATGAAGGATGTGTTAAAAACTTCGCTAAGTAACCTACTACCTTGTGCCTTTGGGTTGGGAAACGCAGAAACATTACAATAAATTCTTTATAAAAGAAGGCTAAACCACACACCAATGTCTAAAACGTCATTTAGTATTTCTTTAAAATCATAGTTCATTTTTATATCAATTGATATACTAAGATATTGTTCTGTCCCATAATAAAAATGTGCAAACATTGTGTACATTGTATAAACTTATCAATAACAAAGTTAGTATATGAACAGTATGATTAAACAATTCAGATATCAGTTCCTATACAAATTTCAATAAATACAAAGACAATCCTTAAGAAAAAAATATTGTTACTATAATCTTATTCCTGAGTAGATCTTTTCATGTTTACATAAAAATTGATTATCATACGGTTTCTAAAGAGTGTTTTTTCTAATGTACATTGTACTTTATAAGCAGGAATAACATGAGTATTATATACAATCAATATAATAATATAGCTTATATATGTACAATATGCTCTAATAGTACGATACTACATTTAATTATTTCTTAATAATAAAAAATGCAAAAACAGGAACGAGACTGCACATCATACACATTAAGGTCCTCATCTACGAAAATTCATATTTACCAGAAGGGACACCTGTAAATTAAATATGATTTCATTAACATATAACAATACATTATATTATATAATTAATAAATAATTATAAAATTATATTTAATATTTATATGTAATATATTGTAAATAAAGTAATAAAAAAATACCATCCAATGTAACATTGACACAAATTCTCGTTATTAGTAGCTTGCTGAATTAAAAGATCAACTTGGCGTTGGACACTCAGTGTTTCTTCGTGAGAGAAATCACGTCCAGTTAATTTATCCCTTACTCTTGTTATGATGGTAAGAGCTTTTTTGTTCAGTGCTTCTGGTTGATTAGTATCACCTACAGTAATAATAAGTCCAATTTATTTTTTCACATATTTTATTATTTACATGTAAATTTTTAATTATGATTATTCTTTCTGTTTGATAGACTAAAAAAACTTGAATTTTATCAAGATAAATAATTTACCTCCATTTTCAACGCTACATGGTACTCCTTTCTTTGGTAATGTGGCGGTAAGAGAATCTAATACATCGCTATGCTCTTGATTACTACTGGCACTCATTCCTTGAGCATCAGATCTTTTACCTTTTAATGCGGCATTGTCCATCAACCGCCAGTTTAACAAAGGATCATAAACAAACGCTTCTAGCACTGCCATCAAACTATCCTTGTTACGATGTAACACTGACATTACTGATTCACAAGTTCTTCTGTACGTGCCTTCGATTCCCGTTACTTCCATTGCATTGATTAACATTCTTGTTAGCCGAAACGGAATTTTCTCGGGAAACTTCTCACGAGTCATGGCTACTTCGAAGCAATCTCCGAAGTCAATGTGCAATATTTTCCCACTTAAACGATCCAACATCAAATTAGATGGATGCCGATCACCAAGGCCAAGAATATATCCTACTATAGACATTACAGCGAGAGAACGAGTATAATTTGTTCTACGATCAAACCATACTTCACTTGACGGTGATTTTAACCAAAGAAGCCGTGACAAATCATCACCATGTGTATGCTCAAGGGCATGTTCGAACACTTCAACCTTTTGCATGAGCATAAGATGATCATAACCCGGTGCCATCTGTAAATCAACTTGTAATTAAATTAACTAAAACAGGATAACATATATGTAATATTATGTACTTACTCTTAACATTATCTTATGTTCTATGTTTAGTAGTATTTTCTTTTTTTCTCTGTAATCTCTAATTAATGTATGTAATGTATCACAATGTGGTACCCAACCAATCAGACCACTATTTGTGGATAGTGGAATTACAGCATACCTCTGAATATAAAGTCTAGTTAATAAAATTCTACATTGTGAAATAATATTATAGGCTTTTCAATATTTTGATATACTTACTTGGATAGTAAGATTTCTTCTAAAGGTATCTGGATCATGCAACAGGAGGGTATTGACTAGACCAAATAATTGCATTACTCGTTCATCCTGTCTGAGATCTTCGTGTCCTTTCAAAAGGAACATGTAATCTTTACCATTGCTACCTACAAACGTTAAATATTTAAAATGTTTAATGTGTTCAATGATTAATTACATATTAAATTAACTAATGAAATTCAAAGATAGCTGACCTTTTATACATAATTTTCGCGGTCGCTGTTTGCTTGTTATCACTTGCATGGAACTATGTATACTTGCTATCCTAACTATTGGTTGTCCAGGACTATAGCTGCCTGGCACGGCCAATTCTAAATCCCTACAAAGAAGTAATTTTGGACTGACATACTGAAGTTCTAAACTAGTTAGCTGCGGTAACTGACGAGATATCCTTCTAAAAACGTGATAATATAAATCCCAAGCTTGATTCAAATCACGGACATTGCGCGAAGCTTTATATCTGCGACACCATTCTTGTGCCTCCATTAAATCTCTGCCGTAAGCTTGATTAAAAGATGTTTCTTTTAAAGTCTGTGGGCCTCTCTCTAACATTGCATGTAGGGGCTCTAACGTATCAAACATTCCCCGAACGTTTCTTTCACCGAAATATAATCTGCTAGCTTCTTCCAGCCCTTCATGCCACAATTCATGCCAGAGAATCGCGACTCTGATTAATTCATCACTAGCCATCATTGCTTGTTGCACCAGAGTCGGGCTATGTTCGCACATACTTTTAAGAATTTTATTGGCGGCGGTCTTTCTGGCATGACTGGCGCTTTTCGACGCTACAGTCAAAGGATAGACCAAGGCTTGAGGATGTGTTTTTCCAATATCTATCAAGAGATGATGTATACATCTACCAACTAAAGCTCTGGGTGTATCTATTCTTGCTATAAGTTGCGGAATTACTTGTAGCCAAGTATTGATTTCGATTAAACGGATACCTTCGACGATAGCTTCATACACTTCTGGCCACTGACCATAATCAAACCATAAGGTCAACAAACGAAGTGTATCTTGCAAAGAATTACCATGAGAAAGATTAATAGATCTGAAGAACCCTTCAACTGCTGGCACAGTAAATTGAGATATGTACTGTGAACTAGAAAGATTACCGCGAATTCCGTTTCCTGGAATGTTCTCATTATTCGAATCGCCTTGTTGATGTTTATAAAATAAAACCGTTTCAAAGTTAGTATATGCAAAAGCATGCCATGCTTTGTACCAAGTAGGATCGTGTTCTGTAGCTGCAGCATAATAAGATAGCACCGCCGGAATAGAATGTTCATTTATGCCCTGCAAAGCTTCCAACCATTCTCCAAGCTTCAAATAACATCTAGCAAGTAATCGTTTTCTTACTTCTTGTTGTTTCTCATCTTCTTGATTTACCACCGACACAGTTGTCGGTTGTAAAGACATCTGCACAAATCTTTGCAACTGATTGTACGCTTCTTCACGTTTATTTGCCACCCACATGTGCTTACAATAAGCGAATGTCACTTGAGGATGAGTGGTTGGTAATGGCTGATCAGGAGTTAACGAAGGATCTGTTCCAAGCAACATAACTAATGTTTTATGACATAACATTAAACTGCCACTTTTCCTGCAAAGACTAGCGTATTTCAACCATGTATACATATCATCCTGAGGTGAAACTACCAGCGTGTGAACCTGTATAATCTTTTGCCAGTCTTCAACTATTCTCTGCCCACCTTGAAGCCTTTCCCACCACATGGATTTAATAGTGGACCTTCTTTCTGGGACCAATTTAAATTGTATTACTTCCTCTAGTTCTGCTAACTTCTGGACCTCCACCATGGCATTATAAGCTCTCTGATAACTTTCACCAGCCATGGCAGTCAATTCTGTGTCTAATAAATCTCTAGCACTATCAATTAGCTGATGAGCAATATCGTATTGTTCATCATGAATTGCTAAAACAGCTCTATAAAAGGCGCCATCTTGAGTATCCTTTGGTATCAAGGAGACATATTTTTCCATACTTTCCCACTGATTTAAACCCCATGCTGCAGCCGCTGCCATTCTAGCCATTCTCTGCTTGGTTTCGTCGCTTTGATGTGACCACTGTTTCGTAGCGACATCGTGCAATTGTCCCCATTCCCCAAGAGCTTCTAAACAACGCATTTCACCTAGAGTTGACTCTACATCCGTAGAGTTGCTTTCTAATCTTTCCCTGTACAATTGTAAAGCTTTATCCCAATTATGCAATTTTTCATACCAACGAATTTGCACTTTTAAGTCTTGTTGATTATTTTGATTCATAACATATTCCAGTAAACCTTCTGCAGCTTCTTTTTGTTGAAGTTTGTTATTGATAGAAATTAAAGATTCAAAAACATTGCTATTTCTGCTTTTGTGAAACTCGTCTTCTTTATAATGTAATGCCTTTGCATAAGCTCTACAGTGCATTGCTCTTTCACCCAAAATTTTATTGTCCAAAGGTAATGGCCCCTTATCACAATGTTCCATGAATTCTGCTAGGTTTAAGATCGTCTGTGTTATCTCTGGAAGATCAGGAACCATTAATGCTTGTTGTAAAGTTTGTATAAGCTCCGCTTTGTATGTGTCGTCTAATTCAGTCCAACAGGAAACGAAAGCCGCATTAAATAAGTCTCTGGGTAATTGAGAATAGGTTTGTGCAAGAGCCCAACATGATCTTAATGCAGGTGATGGTGATTCTTTGAGCAAACCTATCGACAAACTTCTTAGCCATTCCAGCCAATCGTCCTTTGAAACTCTTCTCGTTGCAGTCCAAGCTTTTTGAAGATTCGAGGCGGATACATGTAATCTTTTAATCGTAGTCGTGTCAGACGGTGTCAAAGATAAGTCACGATTTTTGTTTCTTGCATGTCGATGTCTCATTAAGAGATAATCTTCGCCGTCAGCAACGGTAGTCTCTGTCAAAATTTTATCAATTAGAACATCGTAACGAGAATTAACAATTTTATGCTTCGTCATAACTTTCTGTACTAATAAGATAAAGATCTGATATTTTTTCCCTAATTGTATCACTAACGCGCATAATGTGTCCATCGCCGTATTTCGTAGCTCTGGACACTGATCCAAAGTCCGTACCAAAGGATGCACAATTCTAGATGCAAAATCTGTGAAATCCAATGTATCTGCTAAATGATCAACAGTTTCAAGCGCCACTTTGTTCACAGTTATTGGGCAATCAGTGGCATGGAATAATTTTACAATTGGTGGTAAAACTAGATGAAGATAATTGTCTAGATTATTTCCAAATTTTTGGAGTGCTTGAAGAAGCTTTACTGTGACCCATCTATCCTTACTTGTGTCATGCGTTAAAACTCTTAATATTTGTGGCATCAATTGAGGCAAGTAAATTTTAAATTCTGCACCTAATGCTACAGCAATATGTTCAACTAAAAGTATCAACGTGCTCTGTAATGGACTATTCACAGTCCAAAATTCTTTAATTAAATTAAATATATCGTCTAAATAATTTCTAATATGCTGCTTCACAATGGCAATAAGGACGGCCAGTTGTTGAAACAGGAACTCTCGAAAGTTAACATCTGCTGTACGAACCACATTAAGGAAGCTCGGCATCACTTGAGAGATATATGGAACACATTTAATACCTAAACTTTTAAATATAAAGGTTACAGCTTGAACCACCATAGTATGGTGCTGCGATAACGTCGGATCACGGATAATTCTCATAAGCGTTGCAATTGCGATAGCTGGATAATATTCTTCTAAAGTTGATGAGGACATATTCACTAACATTTCGCTAGTAGTTAAATCTTGTGTGTTTTCATTTTCACTTTTAGTATCAGCCATAGAAGTGAGAGTATCCAATTGAGAGTCAATCTGACCAAGATTCATCTTATGTTTATATGGATCCAAAGCACCTAATAATCCAAGAACTCTTATAGTTTCTCTTCTAATAATTAATTGTTGCTCTGTTTTTAAGAAATTTATCAATACATCTAGTAATGAAGGATATTGCATATATGGTTTAACAACATGTCCTGTGCTTCCGACTAGTTGACCAAGAACCCATAAAGCAACTCCCCTTTTTTCTGGAGAACTTGCGTCGACTAGCATCTCCAGTAATATACAGAGGAGCTCAGGCATCCATTGTTGCATTTCAGCACCATTAACTTCCGCTAGATCACCAATAGCGCGTAGTATAGCTAGAATCACACCAGGATTCGATTCAGGTTCCTTTAACTTTGGGACAAGGACTTTCAGGATGGGTTCCATGTATGGTCGAATAAGTCTTGGTGCACTGACGACCAGATGATCCAACATTCGTGCAGCTTGCTCCTTGTTACGACCCATACCTGAGTGTTCTAATTCTGTTAAAAATTGAATAAGTGTTTTACGAAGAGAGGGCATAACGTATGCTGGATTCATCGTGCTTAATCGTCCGATTGTGCGGATTGCTAATTCTCTTATTTCGAACATTTCATCATTCATCGCAATAAATAACGCAGAAAGATTTTCTGCTTGTGCCAAATGAATATCAAATGAGTCATCTAGTGAAGCTAAAACCCAGAGTCTTACATCAGGATCTGTGTCTGTTATGCCCACAACTAACAATTTTCCAAGAACAGTAGAGACAGTATTAGTTACTGTTGGTCCAGGTTGATTTAACGCTAATCGTAACAATCGTGAACATGTTCTTACAGCCTCTAATCGAACTTCTGCTTGTTCAGACGTAAGGAAATGGTCGGCACATCGCCTTACAAACTGTAAAAGTGGATTGCCATCAAAATTAAAGGTTCCAAGAGTCTTCAATGCTAAAACTGTAGATGGAATATCCACTTCAGTGGGAGGTCCAGAGATAGGGCTAGTTGCAGTCCATGGTGCACCAGGATGTCTTAAAGGTTTCTGCATCAAAACTTGAGATAACATTCGTAAAAGTCCTTGAGATATATCAGGTTTCAATGATGGTACACTGTGAGCTAGTTCTCTGAGAGATGTTGTAAGAATGGGACTTAATCCAGTCTGTAACATAGATTCTAACAGATCT
This sequence comes from Bombus breviceps, assembly GCA_014825925.1. Lineage (NCBI taxonomy): Eukaryota > Metazoa > Arthropoda > Insecta > Hymenoptera > Apidae > Bombus > Bombus breviceps. The sequence goes on along the minus strand of CM026189.1, from coordinate 7,634,974 downwards.
CTCACATCTGCAGCTATTACTTGTTTTACCGCATGTCCGAGTAAAGTAATACAAACGAATACTGCAGGTTCCAAAGATGCTCCACGTTTTTTAGTAGATGTTTCCTTAGAAGGTAACAAATTCTTGATCACTTCCATAATTTTTGAAAGATAGGGATTTATCGAATCTTCTACCGCAACTGCTATAAGTCCAATTGTAGTAAATGCGGCATATCGATCTTTCTCTCTACTACGTAAAGTCATTAGAAGATACGTTAATGATTCTCTCAAGTGATCTTTCGTAAATTTTTCTTTATTAAATGCTGCAAGCCTAGGTAACAACATCATAAGAGCATGTTGGATATGTGGACTTCTAGACATTCTCTGATTCATTACATCATTATAAATATCATCTAATCTTTCTTGCATTAAACAACGACATACTGCAGATTCATGTGCTGGATATAATGTTTGTTGAGAATTAGTAGAATTTTGAGAAGAACTAGACCACTTGGACACTATCGTTGTTTTTAATCGCGGCATCAACGATAATATATCGTTTTCATTTTGTTGGGTAGAACAATTAAGTCGTTCCATTAACGTTTCATAATTTCTCTCCCACTGAATGTTACTACATCTTAGCAATTCATTCAATACCAGCAGTGAACCATGTATTCTATCATCTCTATTTACTCCTCTTTCTCTGGTATACACTTCTTCAAATCCTGACACTATTTCATCATAACATTGCTTGTACCATTGTGACTTGTGCATTTGTTTTGCTGTTTCTCTCTGTGCAGTGACAACTAAAGCAGCCCTCAATGCTTCAACAGCGCCTTCTCTTATTACAGGTTTTGGATCACGTATTGCATTAAATATGAGTTCAAAAAATGGTGTCACTTGTTGAAAAAAGTATGTAGGCATAGAAACAGCAAGTTCTCTTAAAACAAGGACAGCAGCATGTCTTTTACCTTCGTGTCTATCACCACCAAGCCATTCAAAGGCACGCTTTACTTCAAATTCTACATATTCTGCTGTATAAGTACCAGAAACTAATGCTAGTTTACCAACTGTTTTCGCAGCTAACTCCATAACACCCACATCATTAGAAGGTAATAAGTTCCTTAAATAATTTGCAAATCTTATAGTTCTTGTGTTAATATTCCCTACATCAGCTCCAATAAGGCAAACTATGGCTAAGATCCCACCCTTTTTTTCATTTACATCTGATCCAGATACCATCTCAAATATGTGATGATTAAATTCATCCATAAAAGCTGTAATTTCTTCCTGTGATGCTTCGCGTAGTTCTGTTTTAACATAGAGACACAGGTCTCTAGCTGCCTTGTTACGTATTTCTTCATTCCTGGATTTAAGTCTCTGAACAAATTGTTGTACAAGTGTACTCGACATTGTTCAAAATTTACAGATGCCACTTCTACGATAGTACTTTTATAAATATTCTCGTAATGATATCTAAAAAGATGACATTTTTAAACATTGAAAGAGGTTAAGAGGAAATGTAAAGTAGTGTTATCTCTCATATACCTATTTGACATCACACGAATTTTGCGTTATGATGAACCATTTTCATGATTGTTATGACTCCTTTAAATTTCTTGATGATTAAAGTTTTCAATGTGTTTTCAATCACATTATTACAGTACGTCTGTCATATATATTCTTCATGTTTTGATGCACACCAATTACAAGTGAAATAAATTACGAATGAAAATCTGTGTGTCGTGTACACACAAATAACTAAATTAGTTCAATGCCATTAATTCAGTGAATTTGTGGTAAATATAGAAAAACAATGAGATAGTGCGCCTTTCGTAAGAATTATCTTAAGTTTATAACCTCTACATTGGTTAATATGGGATACTCAACTAAATTGTGCGCTTTAGGACATTTCCCCCACTCCTCTTGATATAAGACGCATTTACGTTATCTATTATTTCTAATTTAAACATAGTTTACAATCTTAAAACTACATAGAAATATAAAAAAAGTACAAACTAATTCATAAATTATTCAATATATTTTTTAACAAAAATAAATATTTCAAATATTAAATCAACAATATTGAATTCATGTCAATTTTAACTCTATTTTCTTATATCTGTCATACAGCTAATGTAAATCATTCTATAAAGTATTTATTAATCATATATTCCAAAAGTTAGTTCATTTCGTTTTAAGATTCCTGACCTTAAATTAAAGTTGTAATTTTTTAATTTTCTAAAACAAAACTTTAAAGTTCTATTTTTATTAAATACATAATATATATCAGCATATAAATTTTATATTTATTTATATCTTCTATATTGACTACACATATATGAACATATATATACATAATATGTATATTAGAACATATGCATGAGTATGTTCATACCGTTCATACGATGAGAAATAAATAAATACACTAAAATCAACCACACAAAATGTTCTTTCACATCAAATTTACACACGATTCATTCATTGTCTATCAAGTCACGTGATTACAGGAGTATTTTTTCAATGTACAGCTGATTTTAAATTGATTATGAAATTAAAACAAATTGTCAATTAATAATTATTAACATCAAACTAAAGTTTTATAAATATGTATTGAAAACTATTTCAAATATAGTTTTTGATATTAATATATTATAATATATTCAATTTACCTATTGTTCACTCTGAAAGTGTTATAACATTCATCAACCTTACATCATTAACGATGAAACACAAGTTTTAATGACTTTCCATTTTGTGAATTGCTTAGTTGATAAACGTACTAAAAAACATGGCACTCGTTTGGAGGTTATTTACAAGAAGCATTTCTTCACAAAGAATAAAATTTCGCAAATCAATGATCACACATAAACAGTTATTTTATACGTGCTTAACGCCATCAATCAGATTTAGTAGAAAGAACCCTATATTTTCAATTTTAAGATGTCACACAACGAATGCTATAAAAACCAAAAGTTTAAACTCTACAGTACGATTTACCACAAAAAAAAGAAAAACGTCAGAACTAAAAAATTTAATTGCCCTAGCAGTACCTGAGAAATGGAGGTTATTTGGTGCTATTACCTTTTTATTAATTTCATCTACTATAACAATGGTAGTACCATTTTCTTTAGGAAAATTAATTGATATTATTTATGCAAGTGACAAAGAAGATACGAAGAAAAACCTTAATCAATTGTGCATTATTTTGTTTGGAGTATTTGTTATTGGAGCTCTATGCAATTTCTGTAGAATATATTTAATGTCTACTACTGGACATAGGATTACGCAGTCTTTAAGAAAACAATTGTATGCTGCCATTCTTCGACAAGAAATAGCAGTTTTTGATAAATGTAATACGGGAGAATTTGTTGGTCGACTGTCTGGTATAACTTTTAACTTTTTAAAAATTCTTTTATATATGTATCAATCTTTTATATTCTTAATTAATTTCAGAAGATACACAACTTGTTAGCCAAGCATTAACAAATAACATATCAGATGGATTACGTTCTACTTTTATGAGTATTTGTGGGATATCAATGATGCTTTATGCCTCACCTAAATTGGCCATAATTGGTCTAACTATCGTGCCACCAGTTGCAGGTTTAGCCATAGTATGTGGTCGCTATTTAAAGAAGATTTCTAAAGACATGCAAAATAATTTAGCAGAACTAAATACAATTGCTGAAGAGAGAATTAGCAATATAAGAACAGTAAAAGTATTTTCAAAAGAAATAAATGAATCCAATTATTATAATTCCCAGCTAGACAATGTGCTTAAAATTTGTTATAAGGAAAGTTTATGCAGAGGGATATTTTTTGGATTAACTGGTTTTTCTGGAAATGTGATTATCCTGTCTGTTTTATATTATGGTGGGGCTATGGTTTCTGATTCCTCTCTTACAGTTGGAAGCTTAAGCGCATTCTTAATATATGCAGTGTATGTTGCAATATCTTTAAATGGCTTATCTTCATTTTATAGTGGATTAAATAAAGCATTAGGCGCAAATATGCGTTTAACTGAATTGATTGAAAGAGAGCCAACAATACCAATTCAAGGTGGTAAAATTCTGGAAAAGCAGTTATCCGGTGATATTGAATTCCAAAATGTCAATTTTGCTTATCCTACAAGAAGAAATACATGGGTTTTGAAAAATTTCAGTTTGAAAATCCCACCATGTATGGTAATTGCTATCGTTGGAGCATCAGGTTCTGGAAAATCTACAATAGCTTCACTCTTATTGAGACTTTATGATCCCAATTTAGGATCTATACTTTTAGACAAACATGATCTTCAATCTCTTAACCCAGCATGGGTAAGATCACAGATCAGTATAGTTTCTCAGGAACCTATTCTCTTTAGTGGTACAATAAGAGAGAACATATTATATGGAACAATAGATTCAGTAAAACATGATGTAGAAGAAGTTGCAAAATATGCACACGTTTTAGAATTTACAAAAAATATGCCAGATGGTTTAGATACAGTAGTTGGAGAACGGGGTATTACTCTTAGTGGTGGACAAAGGCAAAGAGTTGCTATTGCTAGAGCTTTAATAAAGGTAAGAGCATTACTGAGATAAAAATCGTCCAATAAAAACTAGTAATTCAGAATTACTTATACTTAGGAGCCCAAAATCTTAATCTTGGATGAAGCTACAAGTGCATTAGATGCGGAGAGTGAACATTATGTGCAGAAAGCTTTAGAAAAAGCTGTTCAAGGACGGACAGTTCTAACCATAGCTCACAGATTAAGTACAATAAAAAGTGCAGATAAAGTCATTGTTTTGAAAGAAGGACAAGTAACGGAAGCAGGAACTTATAAAGAACTTGTGAGCTTAAAGGACAGTTATTTTCATAAGTTAGTTCAACATCAAACCTTTGCTTAATTTCTGGGTTTTAATAAAAATCATCAATACTTAATGATTAATGTGTTCAGTAAACCAGAAATACTAAGAAATACTTAATAATATATAGAAATAATGTATAAAGGTTATTGAAAATAGCATCTGTAATAAATGATTAATAAATTTATTAATTTAATTTCTGAAATACAATGTTTTATTCCGTAATTATGGTTTTTAAATATTCATAACTTTTATCTATATCATGTTCTATTTCTTATGAAATTTTAAAACCATATTTTGTGTATATATAAATCATTTTCACAAAGAGTGAAAAAAAATTTCACCAAAGACAAATTAAACATTTTAGAAATGAGACCTGATACATGTTTATATGGTGTGCTTAAATAATTTATAAAACACAAACAATTACTACATCAAGCTGTGATTTAATACAAAATCACAAAATTATATATATCGTTTTTAATCTAAGGAGTAAGGCAGGTATTGTAAATAATTACTATTTGGTAATAATTTTTAATATATTTTCTATAAAATAATGTACACTGCTATTTTAAGTTATATCAATGTCTTATATCATTGATCTATATTGTATTTAAATTAATATATTGTTATTATAATTATTTTTAAGATGAACTATCTCTAGACTTGTGTCTGCATAAAAATATTCAATAAAAACATATGACCAGAAGCAAATTGTTGTTGTAATTAAACTAGGCTGATTATTAAATTACACAAGCCAGTTTAATATAATCTCCATTTTAACAGAAAAGAGAATATTGCCATATTCGTATTATTTGACAATTATTCAACTATTACATTTCTAGGAAAACACAGCAAGACATAAAGAGAGCAGTATCATTCATCTCTCCAACTAGAAAAGACAAACATTTTATTCTTACTATGTTTTACCCTTTTCCATATAGGAGATGTGTATAATAAAGGCATCTTTTTTTTATCAATTTCAACTTGAATCGTTAAATGGAATCTATGGTTTGATCTCATCTATGCTTAATACAATTGATCAGTCATCTTTATAGAAATATGTCTAATAAGTATTAATTTCAGAGACCCAGTGCATCTTTTATGTTGAGAATTATTTCTCAATTAATAAAATTTTGAGACATCTTTTTACGTAAGATCAGCAATTGATTTAGTCCACAATGATTGGATTTATGATCCCTATTTGCCAGCAAAATATATTGCAAAGCACCAAAATGTATGTTTAAAATGTTTCTTTGTTTATATCACATGTTATATTTGTTACAAGCCATGTAAAAATTTCATATGCTTCAGTTACAAACACAGCCATATTCTAAGTAGAAACTTTATCTGCATAAATTTACTGTTAAGCTTGTTTATAAATTAATTTGAGATAAAATCCAAACCATGGTCAAAACTGGTCATTAATATTATAATGTTCTGGAAATAGGTAGTGTTTTGCTTTCTACAGGAGCTTAGAAATTCATATGAACACATCTCTGTACAATTCCAAAATTTACCTGATTTAATGGTAATTATAAAGTTAATGAAATGGTAAAGAACATATAATTAGAGAATTTCTTGCAAATCTTACAATATCTCTTTATACGACTTATGTATTAAATCACTTAAGAGAAGTCATATATAAATCATGTTTGAACTACAATAAAAAATTTTCTAATGTAAACAATCGTTTTTTCAGTATTTGTTCTTCTTTATGTTTCCTGTTATAATAAAAATCAAATATTAAAAATAAGTGAATAGAATCTTCTTCTTACACGTTATTAACTTCTAGATGATTGTACTGCTTCTTGCTCCATGGGTTCATCATCCTGTTGAAATACGGATAATGTTTCTTCTTCATCTACTTCCATTAGTTCTACTGCTTCCTGTCCTTTTTTACTCATGACATTTTCTATTACTGTGTCACTACCCTCTATTTTATTTCTGATAGAAGTGATATTATTACCTTGTAATTGCGCTAAATTACTATTTTCAATAGACATTTTTTCTTTGTGTTCTGATTGACATGTTATCGTAGGATTTTGATTTTCTGATTCTTCTGTTATTTCAACAATTGGTGAGATATCTTCCTTTACATTAATACATTCTGAGTCTCTTGGTTCTTCAACAATAGGAATTGGATCAGGTACTATGGACTTCATCACTCTCATCTTGTTCTCATCTTCTACAGTTTCTGTGATAGTTAAATTATCTTTTTCCTGGTTACAATTAAAATTTTTTATTGTGTTAGCTTTAGAACATGGTTCTTCCACTAAAGGTTTTGAATCTTTTATTAATTCTGCTTCTTTACTTTGTTCCTTTAGATTCTCTACATCTACAGACATATCTTCTGATGTATTTATAGTTTCTTCTGTATTTACACTATCGGTAGATAAAATTAAATTATTTGTAGACTGTTCTGAATTATTTGTTGTAGATGTACTTCCCATATTGTTACTTTTTAAAGTTAGTGATTCCTTATTTGAACCAGATGTATTGATAATTGATTGAATGTTTCCTACTTCCGTACCTAACTTTATCGTGCTTTCCAAATTTTCATTAGTATTTAAAAGATTTTCAACAACTGGATTAACCAATTCTTTGTTGTCCAATACCGTTTTGATTTCAACATCTGACTTAACCAATATATCATTACTTTTACTTGATCCTTCTTGTACATGTATCGATATTGTCTCCATCTCTGTCTTTTCATTCACTTTAGAATTATCTACATAAAACTTCGATGATTTATTCTCATTTGAACTGAAATCCTTAGTCTGAAAAGTAGTTTGCAATTTCCTTGAGGAGTCTACAGAATCTCCTCCTTCATTTTCTAACTCTAAGCTAGGCTGAGAACTGGTATCCTCGTTCATAATTGCTTCTGAAACATCACTAATAATTCCAGAAGTTTCAGGAACAATGGTTGACAAGTTTTGCATCGTAGGTCCAATCTGTGAATCCTGTGTTTGTGCTTGAGAATTCAAATTGGACACACCAGAAAATTCTGAAGTAGTTGGTATGGAATTAGATACCACAACGTCAGACTTAGAAGATGTTGATTCTACTTTCTCATGTGAAGGTTTTTGGAAACCAAATACGTGTTTTATTATGTCATTGGTTGGTACAACAGTATGTAACAAAGGTGTTTCATTTTCAACAGTGTGCACACTAATTGTAACTGTGGAAGGACAATCTTTTTCCCAATATTCCATCTCTACATCTTGAGGAGGCTGTGTTACAGATGCATCTTCATCTACAGATCCATTAACCATACCATCACCATTCTCGTTCCTTCTAGATAGTGGTCCAGGTTCTCTAGTGGAAACAACCAAAATATTCTTCTCAATGGCTCTCATGAACTTGTCAACCCTGTTGTACTCCTTACGAGGTACTGTTAATAGCTCACAAATTCGTTGAATAGTAAATGGGGCGTTTGCAAATGATTCCAAACGTTCGAGGAGATTGCTTTTCATTGTGTCATAATTGAAATGTTCGACATTCGGACACGGTGCTAAGTCAAGTGTCGGACAACTTTCGTAAAATTCAGTCATCACGCGTGTGAGTTTCTCCCTGAACAATGTTTTGATCAGCGACCACTGATAAACAGGATCACCGGTTTTCGCAACCCAACATAAATAATCCTCGAGCTCTCGAGGTATCTCACTCGGACGCACTTTCTGAAATTCGTCAAGTGCTTGCAATACCTCCTCTAAATTATCCATCTTCGCCTCCTGCGCTAGCCTCTCCGCCTTCTTTTGGTCGCTAAATTATTTCTGTCGACAACTTTCGTCGGATTGGTAAAAATCTATGGTAAAACTTTACGCAAGAAGCAATGAAAAACGCAAACACACCGGGTACTAAATAGCAACAATGAAGGGCAAGGGACGAAGCAGTGCTACCAATACCTTAAAAACATGTCAACGTTGACAGCGTTTGGTTAGTTTTCATTTATCATATTATTTTTTCAACTAATAGAACAATTTACGATTTTTACATTTAATATCGGATTTACGGAATCTATCTCGATTTCTTTATATGTTTGGAATGATACGATATTGTCATATAAAGTATATTTCACATAAAATTTACATCAATAAAGGATAAAATATACATATATATATATATATATATATACCTCTTTTCTTATTATAAATACTTCATATATATATATGTTTAAAAATAATATCTGCCAATTGGATAAAAACAAAATGATAATAATTATAAATAATATAAGTAATATAAAAGATAAATATGACATTTAAATTTCATATTCAAGTCGTGTTATTAGTAATACATGCAGTTAATAGTATGTTAATAACCTAAGGATTTACAATTATTTTTTAAAATTATTATATTTAATAACAATAAACGATCAAATAGATTCATATTCATTTACAAAATAAAAATATTGGAAAAAATATATATAGGTTTCAAATTGCTAAATATTATATATGTATATATATATAGGATTTATTTCAACATTACCTTAAGATTTTGAACATTAAGATTGTATAATATGTAAATGTACAAAATACCATAATCATAGAATAAAACAATATATATTATTTAATTTCTGTTTTGTAATACATTATTCTCTTAATAGTCATATAATAAACAAATAAGGTTATTTTTAAAAATTTGCGTATTTGAAAGTTTCGAGAATCCCGCTGTTATGTTAATCTAGTTCAAAACTGAAGTTCTCTGTAAAATCGATTTTATCAACACATGGGATTTTTCAGATGTTAGTAATAATTGATTAAATAATACATAATACTTCTTTCAAATACACAATTGATGGATTAATTAATAATTGCACATAATATATACAATACAAACTTATTTTAAAAATAAACAGAATCTTTTTTACAAATTAACTACTTACAGAACCTAATTCAATGGGTCTTATATTATGAAACAAATAAAATATTCCTATTCACTTAACTATGATAGTATTTAATAGAAAAATTAGGAAAATAAAATTTATGGAAAATGCGATTTTTTACTAGACATTATTCCACATTATTGAAGTATATTGTAAGATAAGAATGAAAACATATATCTAAATTAGATTTCAATATATAAAATAATATTTCTTAAATAATTTACATATTATTATAATTGTATCTTCAAAAGTTTTCTGAAACAACTCTATAGCTTTTTGTACACTAATTAAATCATATTATAAATTATAAAATGATAACAGAGCTATTTGCATAATATTTTCAACTAAAAAAACGTAATATTTCAACTAAAAATATGTATATGTTGCGTATAAGACATTTTATAATATTAAAATCTATACAATACATATGTTTAGTAAATGTGCACAATCTTAGAAGGTCGGTGGTCAATTAAATTGTAATGTACATTACACTATGGAAAGCATTTTCACAGATGACAAACTTATGTATATATATATATATATATATTAAAGACTTTGTATAGATTAAAGACTTAATAACGATCATAATTTCACCCTACACAATTTTGTTATTTATAACTATCCAATCAATCTAGTGTTAATAATGAATTCATTAAGTCAAATTGATATTACAATTAACTTGTTCTCTAATATTTTTCTTTCCATAAACTTTCGATAATTTAAACATCAACCACCATCTTCTTATGAATATCTGTATTACCAACAACCTGAAATCACATATAACAAATATTTTATATAATTAGCCTGTCTAGAATCATCCAAAAGTTTTTACTTACAGAACAAAATTCTTCAAAACTGATTTTGCCATCTTCATCTTTGTCAGCAAATAATATTGTTTTATCAACAATTTGTTGAAGTTGAGTATCCTTTAAGTTATTGCCTACCATCATTTTCAATACTTGGAATAATTCTCCATTGCTTATAAAACCATCGTTATCCATATCATAAATTCTAAATGCAAATCTTAATTTGCTTTCTTTATCTCCCTGATAAAAAAGAATAAAAGTATTGTTAGATGCTCCATTTATATTTATTGTTATCTTGTAATAAAATTTATATATACCTTAACACTGAATTGAGAAACACCATGAATAAATTCCTTAAAATCTACTTCTCCATTGCCATCTGCATCAAATATATCTATAACACGTTGCACTAAAGGATTCTGTTGTAATTCTGGCAATGACATAAACTCATCAATACTTAAAGCACCACTATTATCTAAATCTAACTTCCGAAATCGTTTTCCTAATCTTCTAATTTCATCAGCATCAACTAAAAAAAGAATATTATTATGTTAAAAGGTAATGAAAGAACCATAAAACTAATGTTTTTTATTAATAGCATTAGATGTATGCATATGTATGTATGTGTATACCAACAAATATGGTGGTTAATACTTCACAAGTGCTATGTTTAGTCGAAGCAGTTGGAGATAAAAATAAATCAGAAGCAATATGTAAATGAAAAGTGATTTAAATAAAAAGAAATTATTTTTAACATAATCTCATATAAAATTTTTATCAAATATTATTCGAAATAATTTCATAATATAATATTAACTATTAGAAAAGTATATAAAGTGTTTATTTTGAACGAATATACTTGAAACAATGATGGGTTATTTCAAGATATCAAAAATAATGTTTCATACTGACTTACAATTAGAACATAGTTCCATAGGCAGCGAGCTTTCATTACCCTAAAAGGAAAATATGTAAAGTAAATACACAGTATGTTAAAAAGAAGTTTATTTATAGGATTTTAAAGATAATAATCACATAATATTTTCCTTAACGAAAACAATCATAAAATCAATTACGCGTAGTATAATATACTGCTTAACTATTTACACGAATACAAATAAGCTCAAACATTTAACATGCTTAATTACCATTGTGATACTCGAGCCGGTTGATTTCTGTCAAAAAAATTACCACAAAATGTCAAAATCGATTAGCAAAAACTACTTTATGATAGATGACCAGTAGAAAGCATGAGATAGGTATAGAAGAGAAAGTTTAACGAAATACGTATATAGCCTATACAAGCATGAACATACAAAATCTATAGTCTGTCCAACGAGATGAAGCACTTCGCTGCCATAGCAACAAAATTTTGTTTATGTTTACTGCCTCGTCTCGTTGGATAGGCTTTATAGATATTCTTTGAAAATCATAATTTTTTTATTTCAAGTTGAATTTATTATAATATATTTTAAATATATTTTATTTATAATATATTTTAAAAGTAATTTCTTCATTATAAATTTCTCTATTGAAATTAATTTGGGAAATATTACGTGTTGCAATCAAATTTTTTGCGATTTTCGCACTGTAGATGTCACTTTAATCTATCAATTCTTTTTAAATCAAAAATGTCAGTTGAAAGGTGCAGAAGATGTTAAAAAATTTCTTATGAAGATATATTGGTTATTTTACTAAGAAGTGTTATTTTATTAAAAAATTCAATTCAAATATTATATACTACATAAATAACTATTGTGTCCCAAAGGTAATATGAAATTACTTCAATATATAAATTTATACAACATAATAGATGTATAATAAAACTTTTTTCCTCTAAAATATCTCAAAATTTTTTAGAAAGTCTATAATTTGTAATATTATGGCTCAAATGGAAGTATTTCAATGTCCATCCAATGTTCCATCTGAGTATAAGGAAATTGTTTTAGATACATTATGTAAAATGGAAGACCATGTTGAAACTAGAGGATCAAGGTATGGTGAAGAGAAATTTTAATTTTAAGCAATTTTAATTTTATTATGAATATAAAATATTGTTTCATAGATATCAATGGAATTTAGATGATTTTGAAATCGGTGCACCTTTAGGCAGAGGTAAATTTGGCCGTGTTTACTTGGCTAGAGAGAAAAGTACACATTATATGGTAGCATTGAAAACTTTATACAAAGTGGAATTAATGAAAGGACGTGTAGAAAAACAAGTAATGCGTGAAATTGAAATTCAAACACATTTAAGGTAAACTTATTATCTTATGCATTTTTTAATTTTTTGTTCATAAATAAAAATATATTGTAAGAATATTTTTTAGGCATCCTAATATTTTGCAAATGTTAACGTATTTTCATGATCATAAGCGCATTTATCTTGTATTAGAGTTTGCTGCTCGAGGAGAATTATATAAGGAATTAAAGAGACAACCAAATGAAAGATTTAATGAACACTTGTATGTATTTTTTAAATTAATTTATAATTTATGATTAATTAATTTATATATTTACTTTTAACTGTCATTATTATTCTTCAGATCTGCTAAGTATACTTATCAAGTAGCGGATGCTTTAGAATACTGTCATAGAAATAATGTAATTCATAGAGATATAAAACCAGAAAATTTATTACTTACATATGAAGGTAATGTAAAATTGGCAGACTTTGGATGGTCTGTCCATGCACCATCATCTAAGTAAGTATATTTATAATTATAATTAATAATTACAACAGTAGTAAAGGAACATTTACTATCAATAACAATAACTGCAGGAGGAATACATTATGTGGAACATTAGATTACTTACCTCCAGAAATGGTAACAGGACAAACATATGATATATATGTCGATCATTGGTGTTTAGGTATTCTCTGTTATGAATTTCTTGTGGGTAAACCACCTTTTCTTAGTGATTCACAGCAAGAAACTTACGTGAAAATAAAAACAATAAACATACAGTGGCCAGAACAAATTACATCAGGAGCCAAAGATTTGATATCAAGGGTAATTCTTGTATATGTTTGCTGTAATTCTTTATTTAAACAAATCATCATTTTTATATTAATTACAGTTAATTAAACGGAGAAGCTCGGAAAGAATCTCTATGGCTGCTGTAAAAAGACATTTTTGGATAATAAAATATAAAGACTTACATTAGTTTTAAAGGAATAACAAAAATTATTTGAAATATATCTTTTATTACAAGACAATTATTAATGAAATATAAAGACTTACATTAGTTTTAAAGGAATAACAAAAATTATTTGAAATATATTTTTTATTATAAGACAATTATTATTAAGATAATATATATTTTTTACATTGGTATATAAAATTATTTCAATACTAATATACTTTTTATGGCCAATTTAAATTAATCCCTGTTACATCTAATGCGACTATATCGATTTCAACATTAAGAATGTCACATAAACTTGGTTTAGTTCGACCAAAATCTCCATGCACAAATTCTTTTACATATGTTCCAGCTTGTGTTTTGATATCTAATACAAAAAACATACTAGCATCCTCAGTAGTAAGATCCAAATTTTTTAATTCCTGAGGCTCAACCCAACGAGCTCTCATTTCATATATTAATCGTTCTCTGGGACTTAAAGGTCGTCTATGCAATACCCTCACTGGTGTCTTTTGTATTATTTTCACACATTTCAAATCATTTAATTTTTCAAGAGATAACACGTTCTTAGACGCATTACGACAAACACAAAGTGCTCGGTAAAATTTTGTTTTAACATTTTCGCCTTCTTTTAACCTTTTCAAGTCATATTTGGATAAAACTTTTAAGTTTGACGTGATTTGTACTTGCTTTGAGGACTGATTAATTTTATTGACTAAATTTGATAGTAACTCTTCTGTTATTTTGGTCATTCGAGGATTAATTAATTCAACGGCAAATGGCCTTCCCGAATATATATTCCTAACATCCACATCTTCTCTTCCAGATGATAAAAATTTAATAGCTATATATGAAAAGCGGGTATTGAATTTTGACTGAAATATTGTTAATTACACTATTAAAAGTTTTAGAATACCCAACTTACATTGAGCTTTTGTTACTTCAGCAATAGGATTACACAATATGTCCTGAACAGATGTTTGCATCTTTTTCTCTCCATTTATGAACCATGGAGTTTGACTAAGTTCTCTTGATAATTTATTATACCGCCCTGAAGTTATAATACATTTAATAATTTATATTATAATTATACTTTTAATAAGGAATATTACCTCCTACAAAAATACTTGAATGTGAACATATGATATTTTCTACATTAATGCTATCTGATGTATCAAATGACACAGCTTTAAAGTATTGAAAAAACTCTTTGTCTATTATTTTGGTCATTAGAGCCTCTATACTTTTTCGGCTAAATCTGTTCTCGTTATATTTTCTTTTCCATTTATTCCCTGTGTTATTTGTTCCTTTACACAATAATCTAAGACAAAAAATATTTTATTGTAATTGAAATAACATATTTCTAGAAATAAAATAATTCTAAACTTACAATGTTTCACATTCTTTCTCGTTAAATTTATATGTTAGAATAATTTCAATCAGAAATGGAGAAGGTGTCACTGAATCCACTTGTTTTTTAATAGCCAATTCTAATTTCGGAGTCATTATCCATTTCCAAACATCTTTAACACTTTGCAGTTTGACTTTAAAATCAAGCAATGCATCTTCTGAAAGATTAAGTTGGGTGGCACATTGTATATGCAAAAAACGTTCTCTGACACTGATGCATACTGGTATTGTTAATGCACATATAAATGTTCCACTATCATAATTTTGTTTATCTACTTCAACTTGAATCTGTTTGTAAAATTATTTGAAATTTATATCAAATGTCTATATACATTTTAAAACAGATGCTTTAACATACTTTTCTAATAACTTCTTCTTGTGTCTTATTTTGTAGAATTCCTAAACAGGTTATGCACGGTACCTCATCGTTAAAAGAGATATCTTCTGTTTTAATATACCCAGCCTATAAAAGAATTTAATATTGAATCAAAAATTAAAAATTACAGTAATTAAAACATACATCTTTTGCATATTTAATAGGATCTTTGTAACAATCTAGCGTACGCCACCCAACAAAACGAAAACAACATCTTAAGCAACAATTTTGCAGTTGCAAAAAATTAAAAATACGTTTTTCACTTTCCGTAGCGTTCATTTTAAAAAAAATTCTGTAACATAGTATTTCAACGTTAAAAGAATATCAATTAAAATAAAAGTTTTTAATCATCATGTTTACGTTAACCTGCTGAGAATATAATCCCACACATTTCTAAATATTTAAATAAAAGTTTATATGCAGATTACATTTAAATCATATTATCTTATCTTCAATTATTGGCAATTAGTCTGTTGAAGTGAAAAAACTGAAGTATCTATAACGTAAAATTATTAAATGCAAAAACAACACGATGTTTCGTACGGATTGAACACATCTTTCTTATTGACTTTGCTAAAAAATATGATGGACGGTTACAATGTCATCTATTACTAGTGTAAATAGTTATAAGTTTTAGGTTTTATTCTGTTGCAACTGGTACCTGATTAATTTGTAGATATAGTAACGTAGCATTTAACATCATGCCTATTTTAAGGAAAAAATCTAACAAAAAAGTAAATGCGGAAAATGGCAACGACAATTTGTTTGGAGGTTAATTATTGTTTTACTAATTATTTTAAAAAATTCCTCGATTGACACATTATTAAAGGTATGTGTATATCGACGAAATAATGCTTTATTTTTTCGTGACAGATATAACCATTGATGACTTTGCAAATTCATCACGGACACACACAAGATTTAAAAAGGCAGTGATAAATGTCTCCTCTGAAGGTTACCTTGTTAATACATTTCAATTAACTTTGTGTTATACCATTTCTGTCTAATATAAGAAATTCCACTTATTTATTTGTATCATTGAATGAATAGTCTATAATAAATCTTTTCATCCAATTCTATCTGTACAGTGAGGGAAGCAGCAACAGAGGAAAAAACTTTCTGGAGCAAAATGAATGAAAGTTATCAAGGTAATCTGGGTGATTTGAATAAGTCGAAGAAAAATACTAAAGGTAGATACTTTTGGAAATAATCAGTTGTGAAGTTCCATATTTCCATCTTCCATTTTTAGCTCTCAATTAAACTTAAATTGATCTTACTTTATAGGTGCATTAACAAATCAAAGAAGAAACAGAAAGACGAATTCCTTTGAGAGCACTACAGAAGAAGAAGAAGGTAAAATAAACAGAAACTATGAAACGGTAAAATTCAAGAAGAATTCCTGAAATAAAGGACATATTATATTTTTACATTATTTAGGTGTAGATTATCCATTGGATGTATGGTTTATTATATCTGAATACATTAGTCCAGAGGCTGTGGGAAAATTTGCTCAAATATGTAGAAGTTCTCATCATGTGGTAACAACAGGAAAATTTTGGTTTCATTTGTACAAGACGTAAGTTTTCCTTTATGTAAGAACATAATAATCTAGAATTATGATAATACATAAGAGTACTAAATAAAGCATAATATAGTTACTATAGGTTTGTTCCTGATTTACCAGAGCGTCTACAACCACAATGTATGGTCCGTACACACGGACTCCGTGCTTGTGTCATCAGAACATTACATTACAGTTATTTTCCCTTGAAGAAAGAAGTTGATAATGTGTCCTATTTAAGACAAGATCAGCCACATTCACTTGTTAAAAGACAGTGCTGTCTCATGTGGCATAAGGTATGCAACATAGAATCATACGCAATATTACTATTGAATCATTTAGTAAAATTAATTAATCATAAATTACTTATTGATTTTTTTTTTAGGAAAGGAAAAAGCTATGGTATTTCTATTTCAAATTAAAAGAGTTGCCAAGAGCTAATAATAATTCATTAAAACTGAAAACGAAGATCAATGGTAAAAAGACAGATTTTCTTGAAATGTTAGAGGATGTAGCTGTGAATTTGGAAGAGGGCTGCAAGATACTCAGGGTATTCATTTTACTATGAGACAATTATCTCTAATGCATAATGCATTGTTACGGTAAATAGCAATTTATGCAATATTGTACAATTTATAGGTAACTTGTTTAAAATATAGTATGTTGCCACCAGTAATTGGCTTGATTTTGCAATCAGTATTGATGACTTTGATGCCCGGTTGTAAGAATCATCGATTACAACTCGGATTTGGAACGTCTGATGTCCCTAATACATTAACAAATCAAGTTATTTTAAATGATGTTGTTAGCTATCAAATTCTAGATTGGTGGCATCCGACTTATCCCCACCAAGATTCAATAACTACTATTGAATTACCACAAAGTGATTCTTGGGATCAGAGCTTATTATAAGAAAAATTCCATATTTCATAATCGAGCAGCTAGATCATAAGTACGACTGTAATATAAATACTTCTATGTAAATAATACATTAAATGTCTGTTAAATTTAAAGATTTGAATACTTATTCTTCAAAATTTCATGAGTCGAAAAATGGAAAAAAAAGGATAAGAAAAATGTTAAATAATATACAGACAAAACTACATATATTAATATTGTGTTATTACAACTAATAAATAAATGACATAAAATAAGAGAGTTTAAATTAGTTTATTTAAAAATTAAAGAAATAGAGAAAAAAGCAATATTATCTTCTGATTGCGGTTTCAACAGCATGTAGCAATTCTTTCATATAAAGCACATTTGAAATTGAAATCTGCATCTCTGTAATCTGAAATATGATTTATATGTATAATGAAACAATTTTTACATGGTGAAAAATGAATTATTTGACAATAGATTTTACCATATTAGCATAAGCTTGTACATCAACTTGTAACTGAATTCGTATTTTTTCATCATCGCTGATTCCTTGAACTTCGGAAGTAAGGGACCCCGTGGATTTGTCGCGTATTTTTTTCAATCTTCTTAAACTTTCTTCAGTTTTTTGCACTGAAGTTAATACGTCTGTTACAGAAGCTAGATAACTGCAACAATTCAATATAACAAAATTTTACAAATGTTATAATTATCAATAACAACTATTTCTTTTTTCCTTACTGTTCAGTTAACTCAGAAAGGGCCAATTCCAACCAATAATTAACATTATCTGGTATTATCTTTTTGTAATCTGCATGAAAATTTAGGAGGAGCACAAGAGTATTTTTTACATAAGAGCATGGTTTTGTTGGTACATCCCTTTTTGTTCGTCTAAATAATCTTGGAATATCACTGACTTGTTTCAAATGTGTTACACATTGTTTCAATAATTCATCCACTATTTCTTTTGTAATTTGTGGCCAAATTGTTTTTAAATTCTTTATCGTTTCATCTAGAGAATCTACGAAAAAAACATATCATAGGTAATGATATAGAAAATTTGAATAAGAATATAATATTAATATTTTTCTTGTTGTAACCTTTTAGCAGCGTCAATATCCTTGGACTTTCTTGTTTAAATTTCGATCGAGCTATTTCCAAAAGAAATGGAAGTATATTTGCGAATTTTTCTACATCCTTATACAAACAAATTAGGAAGTTAAGTTTTGTGGAATGTTCTACTTTGTTTAAGTTGCTTATTTCATTTTCTATCGGCCATACCTTTACATAAAAAAAAATTAGGATTTTTAATTATTCAAGTATCATATATTATATTATTTTTTAAATTAAATATACTTCTTTAAGCACTGTTTGAATCCATATTCGATATCTGGCACATATCTGAAGACTGAATTTCCAAAATCTATGAAACAGTTGATGCAGATATACATTATTATCCCAGATCGTTTGTAGATTTTCCCATATAATACAAGTTGCATAAAGAGAAAAATCATCTTGTGTAAGGGATTCCAATGTTCCTTTTATAGATGCTGGTGATATTGATTCAGTTAAAACTGTCTCAATTCCACTAGCTATTTCTTGAAATTTAATTTGAAAATATACTGGTAAATTCCACTTTTTCAAAAAGTTTTTATATTGTGAATTCTTTTGTAATGCAATTAAAGATTCGGGTGTAATACATTCAGCTTCCAATTTTTCTAAAAACTCCAGGGTTGCTACATATCTCTGAAATTATGAAATGTTATATACTATATTACTATAGTATAACTTTACTTACTTACTGAATGGAATAATATTGGATCTCCAGGAGCAAAGATGTATTTTATATATTGCTCAATTTTTTCTTCTACATCAATCCAAAAACTGTTCACCAAAAAGTTGAAACCTTTCACAGAAAGTCTGTAAAAAAAGATTTAGAAATATTTCTGTACAATGACATATATAATTTGGCTTTAATAAAATGCATACCTATTTGGATATAATGTAATGTCTAATAATTGTTTAAGTTCTACATTTAAAATGTTCAATAACCTATTGTATATATTTTGTAGACCTAGTAAATCAGTTTTCAAGTTTTCCGTATTAATTACGTTATGAATCAATGGACCAACAATCTCTTTCCTCACTAAATCTTCTGCATCACTTATTTTATCAAGTGTAACATAAATTCCTAAGCAACGAATTAATAAAAAAGAATTTTTTTCTTGTATACTTGCCAAGAAAAATTCATTGAGGCGTGTCATATAAGACTGTTCAAGTTCTTCAGCTCCCTATTACAATATAACATTTCTGTCATTAATAAGAATAGTAAATCTATGTTCAATTTTTTAAAGATATGCGTACTTTTTGGTTTTCATTGATAATGTTCAGTTTGCACCTAGACATATGAAATCCTAATTGATTAAATTCTGCAGCAGCTTGTTCTAAAATATCTATTTTAACAGGACTTTCAAGGAATGTGTTTAAAGACAATATAGTTGAAAGTTTATTCAAAGACTTATAAATATGCTGTAAGCTGAATACACTTCGCTTGTACTCTCGTGTTTTCTTATTTTCGTTCATATTATGAGTAATTGCTGTAACTTCGTCATCCAGGATCTGCTGTACTTGCTATCATAAAAAATATATTACTAATAACATTTAAAATTTAGTATTTTATTAATTAAATATATTTTCTCATTGAATTTACCATTACTTCTTCCCTTAATTGTCCTAAAGGTGTTTGTAAATCACTTATAGCCTTATCCAAACCAATCATATTACTTGATAAATTTACAAAATCTGTATAATCTCGATTGATTAAATCAATCATAGCAGACCTTAACAATTTTAAATATATTCCAAGATCATCACGCATTGTTTCTAATTTTGTGCTTTTTCTGTGTTCTTGGAGAAAGGTATCGACATTGAAATTTTCCTAGAAATTGTTAATACAAAAGGTATCATAATAAATTGCATTTCTACATTAAAACACATTTTAATATTGACTTACTTGAATAAAATCAACTTCAGAAAAACATAAATCATTTGGAGCTTTTGGTAAATTAATATTTTCCTTCGACATAGTAATAGATTTCTTTACCATTAACCTTTTTTTTATAAGGAATTAATTGCTCCTATTATTTAATCATACAAATTAATATATACATTCATAACTTTTCATTAAAATATAAAATATGTTATCACAGAGTCCATCCATAGTTAATTTACTTAATAAAATTTGACAATTAACACCAGTTGATAAGTCATTAAAAAAATGTTTCAGACAGCATAAGAATGTGAAGTCAAAAATTTTTTGCAACAACTTTTGTATGTGAATTAATTCAAAACATAACACATATACATAGTACATGAATATATTATCGATAATTACAAGATGAATTTAAAAATTGTTCTTAGAGTATCTAACGTATTGAAAAATTATCAAGTATGCTTTCTTTAATGACATTGAAATACAATGGTTTTTTACCTAACTTGACGCATGTATATGTACATATGTATAAATCCCAACGCACGCACGCGTACAATACAATACAGTTAAACGAATAGGACGGAGAGCAATTCATATTCGTGACTAACAGTAAATAATCTACATTTATATTGATGAGAAATTAGTGCCGTAAAACAAAATCTAACAAAAGGGAATTTATAGTGTTTTGTTCGATGTTCATTTACGAAAGACTTTCATAAAAAAATACTAGGGTATTTTCGAAGATAGAATAGCTGTGAAGCCATCACCAAGGAACTTGACAAGTTTTACTACTTTTAGTGAAATTTATTTTCAAAATGGCAGCTACGAGAAGATTGCAAAAGGTAAATCAAAGTTTCTGTCAACGAGGAACGATAGTACATTGAATATGTGAAAAACATTGCAAAATACAATATCGATATTTCAACAGACTCGTCATGTACATGTTTAACAGGATTAATTTTCATAGTATCTTCTAAATGATGTCGAAGTTTCCCATGATGATATAGAATATTGGATACTTCCAATATTATTTGTTAATATTTATCCTCAAAGTGCTTAAAATTTTCTCTGATGATATGGATCAGAATTTTCATTATTCGTTCAAAGAATGTATTTTTTATTATTATAGTTTTTAGTAATAATTTCGATGATAACCATTGTATCACTTTTAGGAACTTGGTGATTTAAGAGCTTCGGCAATGAAAAATTTTACAAATATTCAAGTAGATGAGTCGAATATTCTCACTTGGCAAGGTCTCATACTACCGGTATGTTTTGATGTATCATTCTATTTTAGAAATATAATCTAATCTAATCTAACCTAACCTAATCCTATTTGTAAAGACAACTATAGTTAGATATACGCAATGCTGTACTACAATTTGATTTTGGAAACATTGGAATGATTGTATATGTCGTTTTCAAAATTTAATCGGTAACATAATGATACAAGTTCTAATTATATCTGACATATATCTTTTTTGTTATTTTTCTTTTAGAAATGCTTGTCATTCTTACTTCTTAAAATGTTTTAGGATAATCCACCATATAATAAAGGAGCATTTCGCATTGAAATAAACTTTCCCGCAGAGTATCCTTTTAAGCCTCCAAAGATAAACTTTAAAACAAAAATATATCATCCAAATGTGGATGAGAAAGGGCAAGTGTGCTTACCAATTATAAGTGCTGAAAACTGGAAACCAGCTACAAAGACAGACCAAGGTTAAATTTTCTTTGCATTGTTTTCTTGTTGCAATATAAAAGAATAAGTAATACATAATTGATTTACAGTTGTACAAGCTCTGATAGCATTAGTAAATGATCCTGAACCAGAGCATCCTTTAAGGGCAGATCTTGCAGAAGAATTTTTAAAGGATAGAAAAAAGTTTTTAAAAAATGCGGAAGAGTTCACAAAAAAGCATGCAGAAAAAAGGCGGGAATCGTCATCTTCTAATGAATAACCACGAGTGACCAATTTTACTCACCATGATGCCTGCCACTCGTCAGCTAATTTAATTCAAACCACGATAGACTTCTCTGTTACATGAAAAGCAAGTTGAATAAGATACATGTGTACAGTATTGGTTAACTACTGACAATGATATTAATATGTGCAAATTGTAATGTTTATAAAGTGGATAAACAAATTTTTCAGAGCAAAGTAAAAATATAATAAACTAACTGTATGATATTGTATACAATTTGTATTTTGAAGTTGTTATATGGATATGCGATCCATATGATTTTAAGAAGCATAAAAAACATCACCTGCTCTTTTTTCTGTTGAAAGCAAAGCAATTATAGTTCATTGTGACAAATATGACATTATAGAGTAATGTATTTACCTTCAATGTTAAGAAATTACAAACATGTTAATTCTTCAAATTATGGATAAATTTTGATTCAGATCAATCAAATCCACAAACATTAAATAATTATTACAAATGTACATAAAATATTTGTAATTGTTAAATTGATCGTATTGGTACTGTAATTGTGTTTCGATTTTAAGTTTGATTGAGAGTACTTTTCTTAATGTTATTTTGAGAATATAATTTTATCTTCTAATACAAAAGGTTAATTCGTAACTTGATCTTTCACTTCCATTTACAATTGAATTACTTTCCGTGTATATCTACCTTTTATAGTAATATTACTCTATTAAACAGTGAAAAATTAAATTAATATCTTCATTATTTTGTTATTTTATGTGGCATATGACACTGTATAATAATTCAACTGTAAATTCTGAAATATCAATATTAGCATTTAAACAATTTTAAATATCTTACCTCACTGATTACATGCGTATATAATAAAGAGATACTATTGTATTTAACGCATTCGTGACGTGATCCATTACACATAACATGTGCGGTATCAACGGATTACATCATCGTGACATGCGTTAATTTGACAAGAAATGTTAGAAAGTGGAATAAAAAGGGATTGGACAGAATTAATATGATGTTCTTGTATTTAAAATGTGTTAAAACTAAGGAATGCTTTTACAGGGTTTTATTTTTTATTCAGTTTGCGTAAGAAAAGGTAAAACCTTTTGTTTAAATATTAAAACTCTATATTAATAAATAAAGATATAAATGAAAATAAAAATATGATGCATTTCACATGTTTTTCATTTGCCCACACACGAGCTCATGGTAATACAGTTTTTAATCATAATCTTTTTTTTCATTCCTTTATTAAGTTCTTCGTCTTTTATATAAGCTCATGCGCGCACTCTTTTTTTAATTCCATTAGTAAACTCCGCATCTGTTACAAATTCGTAGATTCCACTTTTGGCATACTATAATAAATATTCTGCGATTTAACGAAGAATTGGATTAATTTAATTGTAATAAAATAATTGTTGAGCTAGGTGGAAGAGGTGGATCTTGTAGAGACCTCCCAAATGTTTTACTTTTTTTATTGTGATTTATTCTAGATTTTAACTGATTTAATAAAAAATTAGAATTTGTTGGAGATAAACGAGGGACGTAATAAAATTTTAGAAGGATATGAAAAATGATTAAAATAAAGTAATTAAACACTGAAAATGAGGCAATTATATTCTTAGATATACATTCACATTGTTTATGTACACATATAATAGATAATCACGAATGTAAATGAAATCATTCTTTAACATTAACGGTTTAATAAAATATATGCTATATTGTAAGTTGTTTTTGGTAATAGATATATTTATAGGTTTACACGCATAAAAAGTCACTGAATCACGATACATAGAATGGTTGAATCAATTTTAATGATTGTAACTCACTATCCATTTATTACTAACAAATTTGTGTATATAATGTATATTCAAGTAAATCCTATTAAATTTAAATTACAATTTTCTATTACAAAAAGTATTTTTATATATTCAGCTAAATCAATCACTTACAACTCAAATATAATGAAATGAGCTCAGGGAAGAGGATATCAAGAATTTTACAGAATTTATTTATAAAACTTGATTTTATACTTGGAAGTATATATTATAATTCATTCAATTATCTTTATGTCAACCTTTTCCACCAAACTAGCCAATTATCAAATACGTGTAACTATTCTCCTTAAATTTCGAGGCAATCAACATCAATTTATTTCAATATACTTTATAAAATTACTGATCTTTTTCTTGATGAAATTATACTTTAAATTTTAGGTTTTGAATTAACAGAATTAAAATTAACACGTAGTACTATATATATAATAACTATATTCAAAATAAAGAGATGATATCAAAATTTGTCAAAGCCTAAAACATAAAATACGAATTGATTTATGCGAATAATTATCATAACTTAATGGAATGTTGAATCAGTAATCTGTCCGAGTTGTATACGGTTGTGATGTGGAATGCCTCGTTCGTGATCATCTTAATTATGTTCGTATAAGAACACTAGAAACGATAATAATTTTGATGAACGAGTCAATGAAAAACTGATGATATAACGTACAAGTCGATAAAATATAATGAGACAATAAAAAAATGTTTGAAATAGACATTATTATAGTTTACTTACATGTTTGTACAGATCCAACATTTAAATTCGAACATTAAGCAACGTATGTATACACCTTTCTGTAATTGAATCGATTAAAACAATGTTAAAAATAATAATAGTTATAATAGAGAATTAATAATAAAATATAAGATACTAGATAACTGTTATACAAACCTATCTTCTGGCGTGCGTGCCAAATATTCACGTTCGATTAAACCTTCAATACGTTTTTTAATTATTACAGGCGACGGCAAAAATCGACCTCTTAATTGTTCTGTTACTTCTGTTACAAGTATATTATGCTAAAAAAAAAAAGAAGATAAAATATGGAATAAAAGAGCGTAAAACATTGGAATAATTATAAACTACAATGTAATTAATAGTGATACTACATACAGGCATACGCTTCCTGTCTTTCATAATACGAACGATAGCTGCTTCTATCTCGTGCTTTCTATCTTCATCTACTTTGTTACGAGTTTCTCTTCTTTCAGGTTCTGATTCGCCTTTGGCAGCTACTGTTTGAATCTTCACTCTGAAATATTATTAAATAAGTTAACAACTACCGATTATGATATATTTTAATGCAATTTTAATGTAAGGATACCTGTGTAATTTACTGGTAAAACTGTCATTGACACAAAAATAGTGCGATGGTTCTATTTCCTTTGTACGAGGATGTTTTAATAACACTCTTTGTGTAGCTTTACCCATCGCGAGAGATTGTAATGCTCTAACCAAGTCTCTCTCTGGAATATCGGTTTCACCTTGAATTTCCTACGCAACGTTTCATGTATTGTATAGATAATTGTGAAACATTAGGAGTCTGATGTAGAACAAATAAAACATAAACACTACTATCCACACTGACCTCATATGTCAATTTTTCTCTTTTGTTGAAGAGCATTAAGACACACATTTGATAAGTTGATACTTGGATTATGTGTTTCCTCGTGTTTCCACAACTGCTACTACGTTGGCTTAAAATACTACCATTAGTGGATATTCCACTACCATACAAGCTACCACTTCCATTACCAATAGAACTTGAAGACGATGGTGTATCTAAACCACCGCAACTATTTTCTTCCCTTCGTGGCCCGTGAAATACAGCATTCAAATCCGCAGAACCTAAAGGGATTATATTAATCTACTTCAGTGGTTCAAATAAGAGACAGTAAGAGAAAAGATAGAATGATGCTAGTTAACTGACCTAATTGTGGTTGCAACGTCAACTGTCGACCACTGTGTTTAGCAAGATAAAAACGTCGGAAAGCATCAAAAGCATCTCTTGGGGCAGCTGGCATGCTACACTTCGGAGTGGCGGATTGCGTCGGCCAAAAGCCTGTTGTTAAAACTCTTACACTTATATCCACTCCATATAAATTTGTCTGTAATATGAAAAGTGAAAAATTAATTATTTATAAAACTATTATAAGTATTTTGTATGTAGCTTACATTAGATGTAAGGACGTGATCTTTAAATTCATCCATAATAGTGTTACTGACTGTTATATCTTTAAACATTCCTTCCAATTTTGATGTGAATTGACACCCACATTCAGTCTAGAATATTATTTATTAAAAATGTATTGATATTATATTGTGAATACCAGTAATAATAAGTTGAACAGAAGCAGGGATGTTACCTTAAGTTTGGATATCATGTTTTTTTCGCTGTCGTCGGAGACAGATTTATTTAAGAGAAGGCGTTTAGCTAAATGCTGTTTATAATATCGCTCAAATACGTCTTTTTCCTGAAGAAATCTAAATAAAACCATAGTTTTATCCAAGATACCCTCAATTTCCTGTTCTGTCATCTAAAATGTATTATAGCAAACATTAACGTTATTTACGCTTACATTATTAATGATCAGAAGTTAAAGTGCAAGATATAAAGCTTGTATCTCATTTGTACAAAACGATCCTTTGTAGAATGATGGAAAAAAAGTATTTATTAAAATTTCACGGTATTACCTACCATGAGTACCTATTTATAGAAATACAGTTAACATAACTAACCCCTTTAACACCTTTTTTCAGCTTGTCATCAATGAAAAGTGAAAGATATTCTGGACTCTTTGTATTTAAATTAAGAAAATATTCGAAGTCAGACGCTATCATTTGTTTATAGTTCTTATCATTGTTAAACGAATAATGAAGAAAATGATCAAAACGGTCTTTTAAATCCAGCAAATTCTGAATGAAAAGAACGGCATTCGTTGTCGATTCGTGTTCTTCTTGAACCATGGCACGCCCTTGTTCTTTAAGAAATTGAGAAACACAATCGCACACTGTACGCAAACCATCCGAAACTCTTGAAAATAATTTGTACATGCAACCGAGATCTTCGGTTTTCTGATTTTTGAGCATGTGTACTACACCACTATTTTCCATCTATAAATAAAAAAAGTAAATTGTTCTTATTTGTCACTTTATACGATAACACAATATATTGTATCAATAGAACGATATTTATACCTCGACAATAGTTTTCATATGAATTTTAATTAGTTCTTCTTCTACGACTTCGACTATTCGCGGTTCAGTAGATTCATCTAAATAATGTTTTGCTCTTTCTGATTCTTCACAAATTCTAGCTTCAACCTTTTTTATATATACTGATGCACTATTTTCTGCCAAAAATTTTTGAGATTCCATCTAAATAAAAAACAGAAGAATGATATTACATAATATTAAATTAAATGATGTTAAAAAATATAAAGAAATTGTCGTACTCTATAAAATTCAGCACTTTGTTGTAAAAAAGGCCTTTCAAAATCTTCTTCATAAACTTGACGACTGTTAATGCCAAGTAACATTAACATTTGACATGCATTTTTTATTGCAATACGATCTACAACTTCTCCCCTTCTTTCTCTTGCTACCATACCTAGTAAAGTTTCTCGTAAATGATCTCTAACACATCCATATCTGACCACCTAAAAATGATATAATTTGTTATCAATAAATCTCTAATTACTTCAGAAGCTGTTGAACTAAGTAACAAACAATTACCTGATCTCTAAATATGATAAGTCCCAAATTATACACATTGTCCACATCATGTTGTTGCACATATACTCTGTCCATATACATTAAAATATCTCTGATCATCACCATAGATGTCTGGTGATCGTTCCAAGCTTGATTTAATGTTTGAAGAAAATTATTGTGAAGAGATCTTAATACATCTTCTCTAACTTTATTCTCTAAATGATGTGTTACAACTTCCTTTAAACCTGTGTACAAACGTTCCCCATATTTGTGAAGAACCATAGTATAAGCATTTCGATAAAGTTCTTCAAAACTAAGCCCTGAATTATTTTTCTTCTGAATTTCTTGAATAGCATTTTTCAATAAAGCCCAAATACTTTCTACATACTTTTCATCCATAGTTGTCTAAAAACAAAGCGATAGATGCAATATTAATTTGATAATTGCAAGTCAAAATAAATAATGTCTGAGAATTAGAACTTAATGAAAAATTAAAAACAGGACAAATAGAACAGATATATTAATTTTACTAAAAAAACTCAATAGGGTACATCAAATTATATAACATAATTTTTAACATTAATGATCACAACCAAAATATATATGTATTATATATATTATTGAGATACTTTATGTTAATTGTTTGCATCTTTTCTTTAGTATTCTATATATTTTAATATAAAGTCAGAATGATTCTTTCATGAATCATTTTTAGAATACCTTTATCGTATAAAAAAATGTAATATTAAATAAATAACTATGTTTAAGTCATAAATATTGTATCATTGCTTGTATAAATACAAGTTTTATGCTTTATTGTTTCATTAGATAGAAATGAAAAAGTGACAAACAAATAATATTTTCTAATTAAGTACATACAATATAAACTATAACCACAAAGGGACATATAAATATTTGACATGATAACATAAGTATCAAAGTATTGTTTAAGTAATTTTTAGTATCATATTGATTAACACAGAATTTAAGTGATATAACTTTACAATCACAAATTTAGTGAATAATAATCACAGTTCCAAACTTTAATGACAGATTAAACTAAAATTCATTAATAAACATGATAACATTGAAATATTTACATTTCATTGCTTTTTTCATTTGCCACTATAGCAACTGCCAATACATTCATCTCTATAATAAAATGTACAATATTACAATGCATAATTCTTAAGAGAAGAAATGTATTGTTACACATTGAAATACAAAATGATAATATTGCAAAGAGAATCAATTGATAAAAACGCAATGACATTTCTAAATATGAATTATTACAATTTTTTATAAGTTGACATGTAATTTAAAAGAACAGGTTACCAAAATATACATGTATATACATAAACTAGAACAACGTGCGCTTATTAGTTTATATATAGAACTGAAAAATAAAAATATAAAGGGAAAGAAAAAGGAAAAAACAAAACGCGAGAGCGAATAAATATTAAAGAAGAGAAAACGAACGAAAACTAAAAAAATAAAAACAAACGAAGTTACCACTCACCGGGAAAGCACGTATGCGCATTTTGCTTTCTTTCTTAAGCATAGCACTGCTCTTCATCATGTCGAATTTCTAGCTGGACGAGGATTCTTTTTAGAAATGCTCTCTTCCCGATGCTACGATAACGTTACACCGTGTGTACATTGACACCAGTTAAATGTAGAGAGCATTCACTTCTTGTACAAGGTAGGAATAGCCGACGATCGGCTATCGTATGAAAATACGATCACTCATCCACGTTCACGTTGTGTAGGAGAACCGAAAATTGTGTTGTTATCGTGGACATTTAAGTAAAAGAAAAGAAAAATATACGCGATGTGTCGTGGAAGAGGGGGTTGAGAAAAACGAGAGATTCAGAGAAAGACAGAAAAGAGAGAGGGGGATGGAGAAGAGTAAAGAATGCTCTCTTTTTTTTCACCCGGCAGGTGAAAATAGGGGATAAAATACTTAAGGGTTGAAGAGTAGAAAAAAGGAAAGAAGGCGAAGGCGAGAGAGAGGAAAATATAGATAAGGAGGTTGAACAAAGGTGAAACGGAAGGAAAAGAAAGAAAAGGAAAAAGAATTCACGCACTCCTGTCACGAAGACGATGAATCTGTCAGATCTCAATAATACACACGAATTTTCGCTGGTTTTTTTTTACCACGTTAACGTGATTGTTGGTACGTTCTCAGCGTCTCTCGAGGCATAGTGAATTTAGATTGTGAAAACTTGAGTTTTCATCCTATGGTCCGATATAGGGTACACAATATATCAGTCACAACGATATGCTCCATGCACATGAATCACGAACACTGTTGTCACTATAGATTCGCCCATTACGAATTTCATTATTCTACCAGCGTAGAAAAAAGGCTATCGTGTTTTACCGTTTTATGTCGTACGGTTATACGTGTCGTTTTATCTTCGAATTTCCCAGATTTAATAATTACATGTAGGACAAAGAATATTTACAATTTTATTTGTTTAATAAGTTTGGAAGCTACTCGCGATTACAAGTGGCTCACTTCAGATTGATAATGTTATACTTTTGAATTTGTTTCTTAAGTAGACCAATCACGTTATTTTTAATACTTATATATTGAATTTATATGTATATATAAATCAGGATTTAAATACAATTTTATTTGACAATATTAAGTTATTGGAATAATTCGACAAACCAATGAAGATTCGATATTTTAAGACGCTTTACATGAACTATTTTATGCGAACGCCTGCCTCTCCACTTGTAAACCTAACTACTTGTTATCGTAGTTTAAGAATCTAGAATTATGCTGATAACATAAGAAGTCTTCTTAAAAAAAAACTGTTGCAGAAAAATCTAGTATACAGTATTTTTTAAAACACGATAATCATTTATAATTTCTCATTATTTTATCGAAGATAGACTGTTTAATTTATTGTTCAAAAATAATTTCAGTCAGCATAGAATATAATAGTAAGTGCTTTTATACCAACACGTACTTAATATGATGTATTTGCGAGTATTATTTGTATTGACCTTGTATCTATCATTGTATATACTTACAAAATGCAAATCTGAAAGTAGAGTTGCTAATCATTGATGTTTAATGGATTTTTGTCTTAGATCTATTTAAAAATAGTCACAGAATAATTTATGTACATTCATACAATAGAAATCATATTAATTCTAAAAATGTTTACTTTGATTGTTAATGAACCTTAAACGTTTAACAAAACAAAGTTTCTTCTAAGATGATTGCTTATTTTAAGCTTTAGAGATTAATAATATTTTCTTTCGAAAATATATGATTTACGTATAAACATGCTTGAAAAAGGAGCATAATTGTTGCATTTAAATTTTCGAACGTAAACATTATTTACCTACTACAGTACAAACTCCAAAGATAATAAAGAAACATAGATAAGGAGTATCATTAATATGATAAGAGATCATATGCTATTAATGTAAAATTTCATTAGTACTGATTCAATCAATCTTAAATTCATTACATTTATTCAGTTATTTGACATTTTAATATATAACAAATAGAAATTGTCACGTTTAAATACTGTGACAGTTTAATATACAGCATAACCTACACAAATACAAGAGATCTAAGGGATACATTTGGAACAAATAAAAAATATGGATAAGTTTTGATTTTCATTGTTATCGAACCCTATCAGGAAGATTTGTTGTAAGTTGTATAAAGTTCATGCGAATAGTAAAAATACGAAAGTGATTAAGTGATAAGGCTGCCATGTTTTTGCCCCACCGTTTTATTAGAGCAAACGTGCAATTTATAAGAAGCGTAGCTTATATCGGATCGGGTAGTAACTTTACTGCTTTCTCAGGAATATTATCGCCAAAAATTTGTCAGCCGTTTGATAATCCAGCACTTCTATTCACTAAGACATTTAGCGTTTCCTCTGGAATAATGACGAAGATAAAGGTAAGCAATCAGTAAAACTATGTAGCTGACATCTGTTAACCTTTATATATACCTATACATAAATATTTTTTTTCGTATAATACCTACCTTTCCTATATGAATCTTAATTAATTCCGATAACATTTTCGGTATTCTAATAGTTATTTTACTTTATTTTATCTATTCCAAGAAAGAAATCTTTTTTATGCGATAAATAAATACATATAATAATTTTTTTGCATAATTAATTTTGCATTGTCACAAGCATCCTATTTTTTTGTAGGCTGGACCTGTTGTTGATATCTTGGGTGATGAAATGACAAGAGTCATTTGGGATTCTATTAAAGAGAAACTCATTTTACCATTCTTAGATATTGAACTACATACCTATGACTTAGGTATTGAAAATCGGGATGCTACTAATGATAGGGTGACTGTAGAATGCGCAGAAGCTATTAAAAAGTATAATGTAGGAATCAAATGTGCTACTATTACTCCAGATGAAAACAGAGTAAAAGAATTTAACTTGAAAGAGATGTGGAAAAGCCCAAATGGTACTATCAGAAATATCTTAGGTGGCACAGTCTTCCGCGAACCTATTTTGTGTAAAAACATACCAAAACTAGTACAAGGTTGGACTCAACCAATTATCATTGGTAGACATGCTCATGGAGATCAGTATAAAGCTGTTGATTTTGTGGTACCTGGCCCAGGTAAACTTGAAATCACATGGACTGGAGATAATGGGAAAAAAATTTCACATACAGTTCATAGCTTTAAGGGATCTGGAATTGCACAAGCTCAATATAATACAGATGAAAGTATTGTAGCTTTTGCTCACAGTTCTTTCCAATATGCTCTGTCAAGAAGCTACCCCTTGTATCTTTCCACAAAGAATACCATTCTTAAACAATACGATGGCAGATTTAAAAATATTTTTCAAGAAATATATAATAAAGAATACAAAGATAAATTTGAAGCCAAGAAACTTTGGTATGAACATCGCCTGATAGATGATATGGTAGCATATACAATGAAGAGTGAAGGTGGTTTTATATGGGCTTGTAAAAATTATGATGGAGATGTTCAATCTGATTCTGTAGCACAAGGTTATGGATCTCTGGGTCTGATGACTTCAGTTTTAATTTGTCCAGATGGACGCACAGTAGAAGCAGAAGCTGCTCATGGTACAGTTACAAGACATTATCGTCAGTACCAACAGGGAAAGGAAACTTCAACAAATCCTATTGCTTCCATATTTGCATGGACAAAAGGTTTACTCCAACGTGCAAAGCTGGATAATAATCAAGATCTTAAAAAATTTGCAGAAACATTAGAATCTGTCTGTATTAATACCATTGAATCAGGTTTTATGACAAAGGACCTTGCAATTTGCATTAAAGGCATGAGTAATGTTACTAGATCTGATTACTTAGAAACATTTGAATTTATGAATAAGTTAGCAGAAAATTTGCAGAAGCAATTAAAATGACTGCAATATCCAAATCAAATATCAAAGTATTAACTTTACATGGGAA
Source organism: Bombus breviceps (assembly GCA_014825925.1). Taxonomy (NCBI): domain Eukaryota; kingdom Metazoa; phylum Arthropoda; class Insecta; order Hymenoptera; family Apidae; genus Bombus; species Bombus breviceps. The sequence continues at coordinate 7,601,128 of CM026189.1, read as the reverse complement.
AAATATTATTACTGGTTATGGGGAAAAGAGTTACATCTATTTATATGTTAGATTACAAAGATGGAACATAATGATATGAATAAAAGTAAGATTAATATATTGTAATTGTGATTTTTTATAGAAATATATTCATTAATTTCAGTTTTTTTCTATTATATATGTATATTTAAATCTACATTTAAATATTTTTATACAAATTTTAATTTTAAACGAAATCAAATTGTTTTTCTTCACACTGTCTCTTATGATACCAAACCCTTTATCAAAATACCTAAATCATTATTATTTGAATACATACTTCATATCATAGTTAATATCACATAAGCATTTTTAATTATATAATTTTTACATAACATTAAACTATTAGACATAAATAACAAAGGTAATAACGTTTTATAGCAAAATATCAATTAAATAATACAAAAAATTTAGTACACTCTTCTTTTAACCTCTAAGATAAGATGTATATATTCTTCTCTTTTCTACCCTCTCACTCTTATATGCGCATATGTATATAGTGTTATTAAGGTATTATCATTATTATTTTTAATTTTACTAATTATCAACTGATTATATCGAAACGTCTTACCTTATGCAACAGAGACCTTAATAAATTTATATCCTTTAAAGATATAAATAATGAAATTAACTATATTTAATAAATGAAAAACAAATAACTTAATGATATATATATATATATATATGTATATATGCTACATATATAAATGATCAAAGACAATCTTACTGATTTTTAAGCATTAAGAATATTTACAATGAATAATTTCAATATTATATACTTACTAAATACAGTTCTTTAATATTGCATAATCGATAAAAGGAAAGATAGCAAATCGTTTAAATTTTGCAAATTATGTAACTTTTGATAATATGATTTTTGTAATACTTTTGTATCTTTATTGACAAATTACTATACAATAGAACAGTATAAAAAGTACAAAATCAATATTATTTCAACCTTCACATATGTACTTACACGACAAAGAAATAATTAAAAAAAAAGAAATCTAAAATGGCGCTATGCATATACATCTACTATTTGATTACTTTGAGTTAACTTTCTTTTATATTAAATGTAATAACATTTTTGTTATTTTGTTTATTATAATTATACTATTTTATAGAAACTTTTTCATACAAAATTCGATGAACATTAATTTTTTCTATCTCATAAAAAAAGGAAAGGTACTTAAAGAAACAAAAAAGAAGGGGTTATAAAGTTTTCGTTTAAAAGGTATAAGTCTGCAATGCGTATAATGCATAACAATACATTTTTTTATCGAAGAGTAGATACATATATACTTTTTTTTTAACCTTAGAAAGAGAAAGAAACAATTTAGAAGTTCTTTTTCTGGAAACTCAATATATATTTGAATAAGAAAAAATGTTGAATATTGTGTGAATAAAATAAAATATCGAAAATTGTGTTTTATAATAAAATAAAGATACTAAATAAATTATTAAATCTGCATAAAAATTATTGAAACTCGTAGATAATTTTCCAACGATGTGGTTTTCTATTTATCGACTAATACTACAAGCTTTTAATGATATAACGGAATTCGTAAAACAATACAAACAGAGATAACAATACGACATCGACAAAGTTTAAGTAATTGCTATCCTACATTAAGTGTTAGAAAAATAAATTATAATTATATGCTTTGATTATCATTTCAATAAGAAACATCTTCAAGAAAATGACGGTATTTGAAAGCATTCGTATCTTAATCTCTTATTCATTATATGTACTTCTATACTTTCATTACTATGGTACTCATTTTTTACCTATACACAAAAAAGTTAAAGATAAAAAACTTAAGAATGATAACTATACAATCTTCTCGCATAAGATAAGTACATGTCATGAATACAGTTTTCCTACAAAGTATTATAACTAGCTTGCGAATATTTATGGAAATTCATATATTTATGAACATGACTAAAAAAGCTAGATATACACAAAAATTTATTTCACCTACTAAATAATATAACGAGTACATAATATTTTTTGAATATTTCATATATATTTTCTAATTATCTGCATCTTTAAATGTCTTAAAAATGCATAAAACTCCGCAGTCTAATTATAGTACGAAGTAGCGGAAGTAATATTGTTTTTCAAAGTAAAGTCCAATGAATTCGCATTATTCTCAATACGGAGGCATTTTTAAGTGATGAGATAACTTGTTTCCACTACTTAACGAGTTAAACCATCGTCATCATCGGCTCCATTCTCTTCTCCTGCAGTTGTATCGAGGGCTGCAGGAGAAACCAGCCGGAGGAAGTGGGAGGAGTGTGTGGATACCAGAATCAGAATCGGAATTGCAGATGGCGCCTGACCTGCGCCACTTCGCCTCGCCATCGTTCTGTCCGAGTTGGTGAAAGAGGAGGGAGGGGCTGGTTTTCTCTCGTAGTCTTTCTACGATTCATCCTCTGTTCCGTCGGCTACTGGTTAGCGCCGATGACGAGGTATTCGAAGATAAATCGCGGTACCCGAGATAAATCGAGCTAACCGTGTCGAGAGGAGAAAGGAAGGAAAAGGAGGGAGGAAACAAAGGTTCCAACGAGCGTATCCGATTTTTTTTTCAAGCGTTAAATTAAATCGTAAAAGCAATCGTGATGTTAAAACCCGGTGCTCGTGGTTGGCTGCGTATATCGATTGATACGTGATCGTGGATTTATTGGCATATCTATTTACAACCGTCGCTCAATCAGAAGATAACCTGCTTCAAGTGAATTAACTGCTCGAGGTTTGTTTTTTAGTCAACAAGATCGAGTATTTAATTTCCTTCTTATTTTCCTTGGTTTTTTTTCGTTTACGATATGCACACGCTCCGAACGGTACCTACTAAAATCGTCGTTCGTCTGTAAACCGGAAATTGCTTGGAGAAACGGAAATCGGACACGCGTTTCGGAAAACTGATCTCCTTTCTCTTATATTCGCGCATTATTGCATTGGCAATACTTTTTTTTATCGTTTATTGCTTATATACTTTATTATGAGGAAAAAATGATAAAAAGGATCTTCATATAAATTATGATAAAAGGAAGAAACTGTACGCATAAAAATATGTTACGTTCTAGCTGTACGTTGACTCGTTGCGCGATTGACTATTGTATCACATAAACCGGATGTCAAGAGTAGGAAAAACGAGTTATTGAAAATAATTATACGCAAGATTCTGAAATGAATAGTAATTGTTGTAAATTAAAAAAGAAGTCAATTTACTTTTATTGTAACATATATTTAAGATATATTCGTAACAATCGTAATGTGAAGACTTTATAATTTGTAAGTATACTATTAATTTCAAGCAACTGTGTTAAACAAAAATCTATATAATATAGTAATATGTATGTCGAATCTGATAATCGGTAAACTTTCTGTTTTTTAGAAAAACTTAACTTTTCGCTTAAATTGAATGTTAACGATCTTAAAAAATATATAAACTGGAATACAATAAAATATAACCGCGATGTTGTTATATGAACTATTAATGAGGTTACAAGATTCTATTGTTATTTTGATAATTCTGTAGAAACTGATGTATAAAAAATCGGGTAAAGTTCGATCGAATTGTATCGTTTTATCCTTGAAATTTAGTACGGGAAGTGATCTCAAAGAGGTAGGATTTCTTCGTGGGAATGTTCGAACGCGCTCCTCGTCAGCAGTTTTACTAGGAAAGAAAAAATGGCGCCCATAGCCTCTAGATCGCGCGACCACCGAGTAATGCTGTACTCGTACTTCCGTAACGTGTACCAGCGCACAGTTCCCTATTAGAATTCCATAGATTGTTTACCGAGATTTCGAAGTACTTTTTATTCGACGAAAATTATGCCTGAGATGAGGATCGTATACCGAATCCGTAATTTATAATTGTGAGCAAAGCCATTTTTAAAAAATCACTCGTGAGAGATGTACACGCGATAAAAGTGGCTTGTCATTGATGTCATCGGGAAGAAGACAGACGTGTAGAACGATGAAAAAGTGAATGTTGTATTCCTTTTATCCTGATACTGTGATTCAGAGAATCGAATAGAAATAAAAGGGTATCTCGATGCGCGATAGGGAGACTATAGAACAGACGTGGGACAGAATAAATCTTGTCCAAGATGTCAGGAAGGCTACCCCGTCTGCGTGCACTTCGTCCACGACCCCAGCAATTTAAAACGGAGTCACATAAGGAAGGTAACCTTAAAGAGAATCATCAGGGAGTCGTGATGAAGGAGCACGAGTTGCAAAGCGACACCGAAGACATTTCGTACAGTGTCAAAGACGATGTCCCAATAAAAAACAATTCAAAGCACGAACACGAGGAGCTCGATTGTTCGGGGTCTTCACAAAATTACGAATGTAAAACATGCAAACCACCAAAACCTCTATCAAGTCTTAAGGCGTATCTCGATCATCTGAAAAAGGAGCACAAACAAAAGGTATATTATTTTTAATTGAATTACATCAATTACTTATGTTGTAAAAAATGTTCAAGTATTACTTCATTGAATGAAAATTTAATTCGTGACTTTTTATATATTTTTTAAATAAAAAATGGAATCAATATTATTTTGAGGGAGCAATAAATTATGTAGTTTTAAAAGTAAAATATATCTATGTAGTGCATTATTAATAAAATGCTATTGGAGTACCAAATACGATTTTTCTTATATTTCAAAAAATAATATTTATATATTTAGGATACTTTTAATAAAATGATAACTTTTAGGGGAAATTCATACGTGACACTGGAAATCGATGTTCTATGTGTTCATATGTTGCATTAAATTCAAGAGATCTTGAAACTCATCAGAGAGTACATCATTTAAAGAGAAGGTTTTTCCGATGTGCTAAGTGCTCTTATGTAACACATGTACGTGCTCGTTATACAAAGCATGTGAAATATCATTCCATGCCAATGATCAAATGTGATGCTTGTGATTTTCGTACGCCATATAAGGTTAATAGAAGCTTTACTAAATTTATCAAATTAGAATTTTTTTGTTAGATGAAGTATCAACAGATAATGTTTTCTTGTAGTGGAATTTAGATAGGCACACTAGAAATCATGGAGGAGGAGGGGCTTTTCAATGTCGTGCTTGTAATTTTACAGCTGATATTAGACAAAGTTTAACAGTACATGAAACTAATCATCATGAACCTCCTGTGGGTCAAACAAATCGTAAATCTAGCACACCTTTTGAACGAAAACCAAGAAATAGCCCTAAACGTTACAATCAGGTAATATAATAACTTATTTCTTAAGTAATAATTAATATAAATAATAGATAACTGAAAATATATTAAAAATAAATCAATTTCAGGTGGGTGCAAGTGATTTTCGGGAATCACTACATATATCTACAGGTACAACAGTTTCAATAAGTCCTGGAGATTCATACATTTCTGATCAATCCATGGAAGATAAGAGAAGTGCAATTGCTAATGCAGAATGTATAGCATTGAAGTGCGAAGAAAAAGGTTGCCAATTCATTACTGCATGGGATTCTGAAATGCAACGACACCTGGCAGAATGTCATGCTCCAATTACACCAAATAAATCCAGAAAACCACTGCCAATGTTAATTCCTCTAAGTCCTACTAAGCTAAATAGTATTAACTCCAGTGGACCTTCAACAACGTTGTTAAAAGTTCCACGTGTTAGAGTAAGACCGGAACTGGCGCAAATTGCAAGAGACACGGAACTGGCAAAATTATATGGAAACAAAGAAGTTAGTTATTTTTTCTTTTTATTAAATGTTGTCTATATCTAATTGATTATTTTTATGATGTTTTAATAATACAATTAAATTTTTCACAGGTCAGCAACTTAAAGAAGGATGCGAATAACGCGGCCGATTTATTTGAAAAAAAAAATGCGTCGTTCTTTGATAAGCTTAAGGAAAAGCTTACAACGACAGCGTCAATTAATAATGGAGTACCGGAGGTAGCTGTAAGTACTACGAACGATTTGAAATGCTGGTGTACTTTTAAAGCTAGTAGCATGGAAGAGCTGGCTTGTCACAAACAAATACACCACACTGCTCTAAGTGTATCCGTGGGCACAACGCGTTGCCCGAAGTGCAGGAGACGTTGCAAAAGTTCGACTGATCTACAAGTGCATATGCAGTGTTGTCACTCGACAAGCAACGATACGTCAATACACAATAGCTTAGAAAAATTATCAAATTGTTCAGAACTCCGTGTGACCTCGTATCGCGGTGAATATGCATTCCCAGCGCAAACGGATTGGGACGTTAATCTCAGCGGACTGAATTCCTCTGGATCATCGGTATGGTGTTTTATAGAAATAATAATATTTACTTAATGCGTGCACATGAACAATATGGACATACGCACACAAACAAACAAACAAATAATAATAATAATAGTAATAATAATAATAATCGTGAAAAAATTGCAATACGAGAGTCAACAGATCTGACTATTTTTTTCTTTAATTTGTGTAAATTATGTTTTGAAATATGTTGATTGCAAGCATCCCGTACGGCCATTAGAATAATATATTTAAAGTTAGCTTAAAAACTATCAATTTTTGTTCTTCAAAGTATGCAATGCTATTATAAGTATTTTTGTAATTACATTAATGACAATGTTTTTTCTTTTTTTTTATTTATATTTTATATATTTTTTTGTTATTAAGAATGTGCTTTAAATGTTACTTACGGCAGTCGAGACCATAGACAGTTGTGTTCCCGAATGTGTTAACACTTAATTTTGATAAAGGTAGTCAAATCTTTTGTCAGGTTGAAGGTTCTTCGACGCATCCAAGTGGCCGATGGGTATACAAATGCCCGGATTGTCCATTTTGGGCATCCACCGCAAGTCGTTTTCATGTTCATATTGTCGGTCATTTAAATCGGAAGCCATTCGAGTGTTCCCTATGCGCGTATCGCTCTAACTGGCGGTGGGACATCACAAAACATATTAAACTTAAAGCAGCTAAAGATCCAGTTCATATGACTGCCAGGGTACTTATGAGGGATGAAACAGGTCGACGGAATTATTCCAAATATAACAAATATCTTGCACAGGTGAAAGCATAAATTTCACTTACATTTAAACAATTCTTTTATTAGTAAAGAAAAAGGTGCTTGTCGATTTTCATAGGCGCACTGATTTTTTTTATGGTTTCTCTCAAAATTACTCTATGGTAAATTTGTTTATCCATGACAAGCATGTGTGATGATCCTTATGAATAATGAGAAAAGCTGAATTACATATTTTTTTAAAGAAACAAAGAAGATAATGAAACACTCAAAATGTATTAGCTGTATCAAAGCGCTTGGACACTTGATTGGTGTTATGATGTTAATCTGATTGCAATTACAAGCATATTCTTAGTAATCAAAACCGACATGATAACATTGAAAATGTTCCATACCTCTAAAAGTGACTTTTCATTTTATATGGAACTTCATTTTTTAATAATATAAAAGAAATTTTCAGTGTGCCGAGTAGTTGTTTTTCTGCTGAATAATAAGTTGTTTTTCGTCGTGCAGCAGTGTATCGCTTATGACAAACAATTCTATATTGTACGTAAACTTTTCATCTCTTTCTTAGGTCGAGCAACAATCGTGGGATGATCAAAACATGGAGGAACGTAGCGTGGAAGAAACGAATTCTGACGAACCGCCAACTAAGTTATTCGTAATGAATAGCAACGAATATCGGCAAACATCGGATCTCTCGTCTTCTCCTATTTCGATCGTGTCTCCGAATGAAGGAAACCATAATCTTAACACCATTAACATCGGATTGAAACCACCACCGCTTCTTAAAGCTGCTGCGAGAAATCGGGGACAGTCTTTACTTAAAAGCAATTTGATTTCCTCTCATTCACTATCAAGTGGATCATCATCAGCGACGATCGCAGAAGAAAATAAACGTACAATGTGGAAATGCAAACGTTGCAATTTTCGACATTGTAGTAGAGAAATTGTTTCTATGCATGTTAAATCTCACAGTGAGCCAGCTGACCAACGTCATGGAGAAGAAAAAGTATGAATATTTGTAGTTGTTTTGTTCATTTAGTTTTTTTTGTTATTAGACACATAATATATTCGTAATATATATTTGTTTACAGAATGTATTTGGTTGTGGAGATTGTCCATTTTCCGCATCTGATGCAGCAACGTTATCGATGCATAGAGTTCATCATCGTCCAAATTTGGATGCTATTTTTAAATGTTATTTATGTCCATATTATGTCAGCACAAAAGTGTATGTATTTATATAATGCTATTATCATTAAATTTATAATATTCTTGGAAGATATTTATTTGTTTTATCCTTACAGAGAGCTTTTGGATCATGTCAGACTTCATGGAGAGGAGCTCGCCGTTGTCCACCAACAGAGTATGGAGTACAATTTCCCTACCAAGTCTAAAGCACATCGAACTTCAAACACTGATAATAGTAAGTTAAATAAATTCTTTTTAGCATTAATATGATTAAAAATAGTTCAATACAAAGATTTTTATTCAAGCGTTAATTGGATACTTAAACATCATCATTTCAGGTATTAATCGCACGAAACAAGAGAAGTCTGTAGAGCAAGTGATTCATATCACAACGCAGAGCAACGTGACTTGTTTCACTAATGTTTCGAAGAATTCCGGAGCGCCACCGCCATTGCTTCTTGATACACGAGCACTGCCTGAAGCTCCATTAGTATGGGTTTCCCGACCAGATGGTACACTAGCGAAAATGTTAAAATGTCGTCACTGCCCTTTTGTATCTTCGCGACGAGCAGAAGTCCGAGATCATGAAACCATGCACCTCGATACTCCTAGTAATGGTCCTGTGGTCGCTTGTACAGATTGTAGTTTCACTTGCACACGGCGAGAAGTCATGGTTGCACACACAGATATGCATTCCGGATCTTTAGGCACTGTTCATTGTTTGGTAGATGATTCAAGGCCAGATTCGCAGCAATTAAGCGATTTGGCTGCGCTTCTCGGCTTTACTCATTCTCCGGTATTAGGTTCGGAACCTGATCTACGAGACTTAAGACTTGTGCATTGTTGTAGCAAATGTCCAGCGCGATTCCTTTGCGAAAAGGAATTAAGAATACATTTAAGATATCATTCTACAGAACTAGCTTATTCTTGCCAATGGTGTTCTTATGCTGCTCGACAACCGGCTCATCTTTTAGCCCATCAGAAGGCACATTCTACAGAGTATCAAGAGCGCACCAAATATTTGTTATCTTTGTACGGCCAATCACAGCGATATCCGCCCCCTACCACAGCTTGTGTCGAAGCAAATAATCAAGATTCAAATAATTCTACACCTACCGTCGCATGGATTGTAGTCGAAGTTACAGAAAGTTCCAACAACGGGTTTAATAGTAGCATGAGCAACACAAATCAACGAACTGGGAATCAAGTATTTACTTGTGCAAAATGTCCGGCTCGTTATTTCAAATTGGATGCTCTAGAATATCATATGACCTTGCATGGATCAAACAATAGATTTAAATGCACTGAGTGTGACTATTCGTCGAAGACGGCTCAGAATTTAGTGAAACATCAGGTAGTTCATAGACGTCAAAACGAAGCGAGCGATGTAACTTCAAATCTGTCGCCTCCTCCCGACCCACAGTTTGGACTTTTTATGCGTGGGAATCCTAACTTTGTATATCCTGGTTATTTAAGAAACGGCCGATTAAAAGAAAAGCGATATAAATGCCATAAATGTCCTTCTGCCTTTGAGAAACGAGAACAATACAGAGTTCATCTAACTCTGCACGGTGCGAAACAAAGATATCGCTGCGATACGTGCGACTATTCTGTAAAATATTACGCTAATTATATTCAACATCTAAAGAAACATCAGGCAAATGCAGAGGCGCAAGCTTCACGTAGACAATTTGAGGACGATACAATTACCATTGATAGCGATAATATTTCCGATAATATAGGTTCCATTTCACGTTCAGGAAAGACGCTTAAATCACCCAATAATTCAGCTTCAATCATGACTACAAATGGTATATCAGTGTTAAATTTTGGTGGAGCACAGACCTCGAATCAAGATAAGCAGTCCTTAATGTTGCTGCAAAAGAAAGGGATACTTCTATCTTCTAACGACGAAGTGGAGACATTACGTTGTCAAAGCTGTCCGTTTTCTACGTGTGACAAAGACATGATGGATGCTCATAAGCGTCGACATGGCATTGAAAGAATGACACCGTCTTGTCCTCATTGCGATTATATACCGCGAAAAGATGAGAATGTCGGCGAACATATTAGATTGCATTTTACAAGACTTTATAAACCAGAATCCTATCTTATTATAGAATTATTAACATTGACAATGAAAAAGATATCTTCGAACGGAAAGGAAGAGAAACAAAAGGCTGCCGAATTACTTTTTAAAGAATACGCGGATGGAAGATTTTTTCCTTTTACCGATACCAATTCCTTTGGGAGTCCTCCTACTGTGAGCAGTTACAAAGAAAAAGTCATAGTCGATCCAAATACAGGAGAAACGAAACATTTAACTGTTTAGAAAAAATTAAAATTGTCAAAATAATTGCATATTGTACATTTCTCTGTATATAACAAATATGGTGCATTTTAAATGTTTATGAATATTTTCTAAATTTACTGATTCAACAAACTATAAAGGAATAATGGAGAAAAAACTGTTACGTTCCAAATAGTAGGTTATAGAAATTTGCATGAAGAAATGAACATAGTTGGGCTTGTAGTATTGCTATATGTACAGAAAGAAATTTCGATCAATAATAATATCTGTAATTGCTACTGTATTTCTTATAAATGAACGCGATCATGATTATAATGATTAAAATGAGTATTTTTCAGCGTCATGCTTAACAAATAGGAAACAATGCCATACTTTGTTCATGTATTAAACATTTTCTCACATGCATATAGTTTAATTTTATTGTATATAATATCCACATCCATGAATCTTGTATAATACAACAATAAACGAATGCTATATACATGTATAGATTTACGTTCACGTGTTTTCTAATACCTCCTAAGTTTTGGCAGAGTTTCTCTTGTTAATTTTTTTTCCAATTATAATCTCGATAATGTTCGAATACATAGGAATTGTTTCATGGAATATATGGCAATACGTTTTTTAAAAAACTTTGTGCTTTTAATCATTGCATTTACTAAAACATTTTTTTTCAATCATTTCTTTCTATTCTTTTTAAGATTTTTAATAGAAAGAAAGAATATTTTCGAAAAGGTATTACAAAATTTGATAAAGGATAGATTCTCGATTTGTGCATGTAAATCTTCCGAGTAGGTGGAGCTGCGCATGAAGGTATCATCCGGTGCTAGCCTTGGATCCCGAGTCGTAAGGAAACGGGATCAATAAAATCCTCAAGTTTCGCGCATGACGGAATTTATTTTGTGAATTTCTTAAGGTTATGAGATGAATCCATGATATAAAACCGTGTAGCACCAAATGCAAATAAGTAAACAATATAATAGACTTAGTTAAATGCGGAACAATGTTCGAAGGTGCCATAGCGGCGTTCTTGAATCGGCTTTTGGGGAAGTATATTGAGGATTTAGATACCGAACAGTTCAACGTTGGTATCTTTTCTGGCGATACTTGCCTTACCGATCTTAAATTAAAACCTGAAGCTCTGGTAAGCAAATTTTTCTCTTATAAAATAATAAAATGTATGAAAGTAATTAATATCTTTTGGTTTATAGTATCAATTTGGTCTGCCTATTAAAGTGGAAATTGGTCTAATAGGAAGGATTGTTTTAAAGATACCATGGTCTGGATTATTTTCTCAGCCAATTATTCTTTGTATTGAGGTAAACAAATTAGTAACAAATTCTTCCTTATTTGTGGTATTTTTTAGTTAATATCAAAAAGCATTCAGATACAATATGTTAACTCTGCTTAAAGGATATTTATATAGTGGCTGTGCCTGTTGCTTATGGTCCATATGATGCAGAAGTACAAAAGAAGTTGATAAGGGCAGAAAAAAAGAAAATATTAGAAGATTTAAAGGAAGATGAAGCATTCAAAACAGGTAATTCATATATGTATGATAAAGTGTGTGCACTAATTTCTTCTACAATTAATTTTAGAATTATTTAATAATTTGCTGGCATCTGTGACAAAAAGTTTCCAAATTAGTATAAATAATGTACATATTAGATATGAAGAAAAGCTAAATGGATCTCTATGTGCTTGTGGTATCTGTATTCAAAGTATATCAGTTATGACTACAAATAGGTAAATATTTAATTTTCTGTTATTATTTCCTCAGTATCTATATGTATTCATGTTAAATTGTAGTAAGTGGAAACCTGGTGTTTGTGCTAGTAATTTGAGTACAATTTACCAATTAATAAGGGCAGAATCCTTAAGCATATATATGGATCATGACACAGAATCTGCTCTTACAAGCACACAATGCGATTGGAATATGTTCAGTCTTCTAGCATGGAAAAGTACAATGCACAGAGCTTTACAAACCTTTGGCATGAAGAACAAAGAGTTCCAATTTTGTAAGTTTACAGTTTTATTTGTAAACGTAACTTTGTGTTTAAATATAAGTAAGGAAACTAACAATGTTATGTTGTAGTACTAAAACCATTCACTGCAAAGATAAAAGTAATTATACATAAAGGTAATGAGACACAAACATCTCGCATGTTGGTTGATATTGTCCTTCATGATGTGGCAATGCAAGTTTCCAAAGTGCAATATATTACTTTTTGTCATCTTTATAATTCGTTGTCACGTGCGATAATCAATAAGTACGTATATTGATTGTCATTTTTTTGTTAACTTTATTCATCGTTATGTTATTTCAGACCATATATAAAATATCGTCCAAACGATAATGTAAAGGAAAATCCAACAGCTTGGTGGAAGTATGCTTACAATTCCATTTTAGATTACAATATAAGACCTTATACATGGTCAAGGGTCAGTGAGCACAGGAAAAACTACAGGAAGTATAAAGAAGCATGCTTGCAGAACTTGTTGCGACCAAATGATACAGAACTAAAACTGGATTTACAAAAATATGAAGATTGTCTGACTATTTTAAATATGGTAATAGCTAGAGAGCATGCTAAGCAGGAATTGAAAAATAAAACGATTGAAGAGAAACATCAAAGTATGAATACCAGTATTTCATTACAAAATGTAGTAGAAAACACAACATTGATTAAAGAAGTACAAAATAATGATACACAAGAACAACAAATTAAAGCATCATTGCATCATATTACTAATGATTCAGGAAGGAACATAAAACTGGAAAAACTACCCCAACCAATAGGTACAATAGAATTTGTCTCAAATTCATAATCAAAATAAATACATATATGATAAAGGCAACTTTTTATATTCTGTTTCAGATTATAAATTCAATTTTACTTTAGCAAACTGTTGTTTGAGTCTTTTAAGCTATAATAGAGAAATTCTTGTTGTGACTGTAACTCAGCTCTTAACGAGTGTTGAAATACGTCCTCTGATGTCTGCTTTCAAAGTGTCTGCCCGAGCTGAGAGTTTTGTAATTGAAGGCGTTTCTGCAGAAGGTGACCTAGTGCCATTAATCACGGTCGACAATGTTTTGACAGGTATCAGAATTTACTTTATTAGGAATTAGAATTTACCACTAATTTTATCATTACTCATTTTTACAGGGAATGTATCAACTAACTTCTTGGCAGTAGATTTTGAAAAGAACGGGGAAAACGTGGATCCAACTTTCGACGTTTCTATAAAGCTGGAAGCTATAGAAGTGACTTATTATCATGTAATATTATTTTTATAAGATAAATGTATTTAGGAATGTTAATTCATCCATTCAATATTAATTCATCAGCATCATAAAAAAATGATACCTTATTAAATTTTAGCATGCCATGATAGAAATTATTCAATTTTTCAAACTTAATAATTCGGATATGCAAACAACAATTTTGTGGGCGTATAAATTGTACGAATATACAAAAAGAAATTATCTGGTTTTGGTAGATAATATTGTTTCTCAAACGCTTCGGATTAGTTTCAAAGTAGACATTAAAGGACCATACATCATATTTCCTGAACAAGGATCGATACAGAAGTACGTATAATGCGGAACATTAATAAATTCTTAACCGTTTATGTCCCAGTGGTCATTGAAAAAACAGGGTCGAAAAATCTTGAACAGCGCGATAGCACTTGTCTTAATCGATTGCGAAGAGAGCCAAGCGGTATAATAGTGCTCGTCATATTTGTTACTTTATGAAATACATCTATATCATTATATATGCGTACTATCAATTTACAAGCTTTGTTCAATAAAAATTATTGAGAGGATAACAATAAAATACAAAATACCGTCAGTCGACCATAGCGTTCAAATATACTGGGACTTTTCGACACAAAATCTAAACAGCATGATCGCGCTGCTTGGGACTCAAACGGTTAAGCTTGTTTGGGTCTGGAAGTAACACAAAGGAATTTTAGAGGCGGACATATCCTTGTCATGGATTTTGGTAATATGAGTTTGTCTAACGAACTACAGTCTACAAACTTGCAACTTGAAGATGCAACACTCATGGAATTGGAAGAATTACTTTACGACAGAATACATATTGAATTTTCTGGAGCACAAATACTATTTTGTCATTCAGGTACTAGTTTTTTTTTTTAAATCCATTTTTTCAAATCTTAGTACATTTATCTCAAATACTCTTTATTTTATTATAGGAGATGATTGGAGGTCAGCTAGAAAAAAGAAGGATTCTGAGTATCATTTTTTACCAAAGATACAAGCAACTACGACTATTTCATGTAGTATAAAACCAGAATACCATCAGTTACCAAGGTATCTCCTAATCTTTTTGGATGTATTTAGATCAGATTTATTGTAATTATAACTTATTATTTTTTAGAATTAAAATTAATGTGTCCATTTCGAGTGTAAAATTTAATTTATCAGAAAATAAAATACGACTAATTGCTCATTTCTTGAACTTATTACTATTGGCGTATCAACAGAATGTAGAGAAGTACAGGGGCAATATGAAACAATATGCTTGTAAAGAAAACTTCAACAAAATTTTCATATCGATGAAAGACCTTAAAAATGTGCAACGTAGCGTATGTCTGTCATCGATTGAAATGATACAAAATAAAATCACGCATGTGTCTAAGGAACTTTTGACGAATCATGTTCAAAAACTCGATAGGTAACGAAGTAAGATTAAATACTAATGTACAAAATGTATTCTTCAATATTTTGATAAAATGCAATTATTTTATTACAAACAAACTATATATAAAAATTCTTTCTTTCATATCACAGAAGTGTTGTGTCTTCTGAGGTCAGTGAAGAAGACTTGGAATTACTATCAAAGACAATAAGTTTGTCTGGATTTGATGACAACGTATCTCCATATAATCACATCAATTTCCTGTTGAGATTTGCTATTGGAGAGGTTCTATATATATTGATCTTTCTCACTAGACTTTATTTATCTTTTAAAATATCAATTTTGTAATATATTCAATGATATTTTCAAATGTTTAGCTATCAGTTCATTTGGGAATTATTCATTATGGAAGAGAAGAACCTTACTTGAATTTAAGATTGCATGGGTTGTATTGCGAAACCGCGATAATGGAGTATGGACCTGCTGTACAATTTGGTGTAGGATCTATTCTTTTAGTAGACAAAACAAATGCTGGAGTAACTGGATCATACTTAGAATTACTATCTACTAAAGAGCCGCACGAAGTTTTTATTATATCGTATCGTAAGGTACTGTAATTTGTGCGATGAAATTAAGTCCTTTTTGTTTACTTCATATTTTCCTACTAATATATTTTGTAGGTCAAATCGAACTGTCCTGATTTCAAATCCCACTTCAAAAGTATTGAACGATCTCTTGTCGTAAATATATTGAACATTAATATAAATCTCCACAGACCTGCAGTATTGAAAATACGAGAATACTGGTATAATTTAGCTAAGTATGTATTAATATCTTTATTATTAAATATTTAATAAGAAAAAATCTGAATAATAGATATTTTTTTAGCATTTTTGAAAACAATAATCTTCTCGACTTCGCGGAGAGTATATGCTACAAAATTGCACATTGGAAAACGAAAGAAGACGATCCACCTATCCCACCTGGTAAAGAATAATAAAATTATTATAAATTCATTGTCTATAATCTTAATATTTTATCTTTTTTTAGGTGCTATTAAATTGAATTATTCTGCTCGACTAAGCGCTCTAGTGGTAAGATTTTGCGATAAGGATTTAGATTTAATAGAAATACAGGTCTTGGGATTGGAAAACGATTGCATTTACAATGCTAATGAAAGAATGGTATTGCGTGTACATCTTAGACATCTATCGATTGAAGATTTGAGTGAGGATACACTTTATTCTAAAGTAAACATCAAATTTATGAGACATATTATTACATATAATTTCGCGTATTCTTAATTTTAAATATTTCTTTATAAGATTTTAACTACAGAAGAGGATAAGGTTTTTGATTTAAAATATGTGAGACATATGCCAAGATTATACACATGTTCGGACATCGATACAAAGCAAGATGATGTAATGTCGGATGGAACATTTAAGCTTTCCATTGGAAGAATGAATTGTGTACTTATTTGCAAAATTCTGTATGATTTGAAGGTATACATTTCATATTTATATACCATTATTATATTATAACAATAATGATAAAGTTTTGTTCATTCTCACAGTATTTTTTAGCACCATTTACTTCTACGTATGTCTTGCAATTTAAGAAATGCTTAGTTGAGAAACTCATGAATGGGATTGGAGAATTCAAAAAAAGTGCAACAAAATTGCATATATTTATCGATATTCAAGGTCCCATATTTTTGTTGCCACAGCGTAAAGAAGTTCCAAGTCTGCTGGTATTAAATACAGGTGCACTATCAGTTGAAAATTTCTTCAAAAAGAGTGATCACTCTACTCAAAGTGTTAAAATACCCAGCAGTGACTCAAACCAATTAATAATTGATAATATTCTAGTAAAATTAAATAATATGACTGTGTCCAGGGCAATTATGACACTCAGTCGTGATCTAGAAATCCAAGTAAGATTTAATGTTTGAAAAAGTATTTTTTTAAGAACTAAATAATATTTAAGTGATTTAATCAAATGATGAATTGATAGGAACCAATTGTCGAACCGGTACATATTCGTTTTGATATTAAAAGAAAAACAGAATATCGCAGTGCAATGGAATTTCAAACATATGGGTTATTTAATATACAAGGTTCTATGGATTTTGCATATATTAATTTGAGCCAAAGAGATTTAAAGTCTAGTATACTAGTGTGGAAAGACAACGTATCCAAAATTATTTTATTCAAAGATACATACTATAACGAAACGCAATCTGCAATGACGAGCCAATTAAAAAAAATTAGTAATGAAGAAGCAATGGTAAAGAAATTGGAAGATTTTCTCACACATAATGAAAATTCTGTATGTGAAATTAATACCAAACTAAGCCTAGAAGGGTTGCAGTTAAATTTGTTTTTAGATTCAGAGGAGGTAATTTATCACTTAATTTTATTTTAATTTGTTTATTCTACCACATACGATCTATATCTATTTTCAATTTATTTCAGGTATTAAGTTCACCCGTTCGTGATTTGAATCACGGCTTATGTAGACTAATATTCGGAGAGATAATTAATACATATGCGTTTTACAGTGATAAAAGTTTGAAGATGAAATTATCTCTTCAAAGTTGTCTTTTGCAAGACACTCGAAAAGATTCTCAGACTATCAGAAAGTTCGTATATTTATACTCTTTCTATTTGGTATATTTTTAATGTAGTTAAATAACATTTTCACTTTGGATTGAAGGATAATTCAATCGCCAGCAAAACAAATAGGAATACAACCTGAATCTTGTATATCCATTTCAATGTCTCCTATTGTTGATGTTACGTATACTCGTACGCCAGCTGGAGAAAAATGTTACGATGCACTTATTCAGGAAGTAAGAATAAATTTATCTGTACCATTCGTAATGCACCTGACTCGGTATATTATGGATTCTTTCCCGGGTGATCAAGTTGATGAAGGAATTATTAATCATGGATATGAAAATAATACTTCTACGACAGTAAGTAGTTGAATATTTTCTTTAAGCTATTATATATAAGTTACTTTATATATAAGTAGATAATTAATTTAATAATACTTGCAACACATATTTGTATCAAATCAAGAACAGAGATGTTACTACTACAGAAAGAAATAAATTAAAATACGCTCAATATTTTACAGAAGAACCAGGTATTTACACATATTTATTAGAGTTGAATGTTTTTATTAGTATTTTTCAATTTATATAATAATTATAGAGTGAAAGAGCAAATAGTTTATTTACAATTATTTAAACATTAATATTTTATATAATTTAGATGCTACGGTATCTGTAAGGATACACAAGCCTGAGATTTTGCTTTTCGGAGATTTGAAAGCAAACAATGCACATATGATTTTATTACAAGCAGAAATGTCGATCGAGAGTAGTAGACATAGCTGCTCATCATCGATCGTTTATACGTTAACTGACGTACGTGCCAAATCAAAGAAACAAGGGAATTACTCGCACCATATTCCCTTCTGGTTATTATGTCCCTGTGATATTGAAATTTGTAGAAAAGAAGAAGCACCTGAATTCAATGTCAATTATATTGTCGCAGTGAATAAAATTGATGTTCATGTCTCCGCAGAAATTATACATACATTTATCAATGCAAGTATTATAACATAGATTATAATATTTTTTATTCTCATAAAGTTTAATAACTATAAAATTGTATATACAATTGTATTTAGATATTGAATGAAGCTACAAGCTTTATAGATAGTATCAATGTGAAACTAGAAGACAGATTCGCAAATCAAGATTTTAACATGCACACTAATTTGTGGACACCAAAGAAAATTTCGAACGTACCATATAAAAAATTGCATGATGGTAAGTTTTATTGTACAAACGAATTTCTGTAGGATTAAAATAATTCTTATAGATTGTATTTTACAGATGATTCACATCTAATCTATGAATGTAACAATCGAGTGGTAACTTTTAATTTGAAACCATTAATACTATGTTTACTATTAGAGATAGAATATGCAATGGAACGATTTTCTGTTATAAAAATGGAGAGTACAATTACAATTTCTATTAATGATTGGTTCAATGATTTTAATCTAGAATCAAATGTAAAAATTCATGCATTCTGTTATAATATGGATTACAAAAATTGGGAACCTCTGATTGATTTGTGCTCAGAAGATGATATGAATTACAAACCATGGGAATTTACAATAAAGGTAAGTTTTGTAACATATGAGTGTAATAAATTTTTATGTTTTATATTCTTTACTGTGTGTGTAGATGCGTCATGGTGAAGCATTCATGATAAATTCAAATTCAACCGATTCATACCAGCATATAAAACAGGATGCATCAAAAGTCAAGAAAAAGAGCTTTAGAAATATCGATCAGGATGTTACAGATATGGTTTTTATAACTCCAGACCATTTAAATGTAGCAAAATCAAGTGGTACTTAAGACTAAATTCTTTATTCACATAATTAAGATTAATAAATACATTATTAAATATGTTTTCATTATAGAGACAGAAATGTATTCGACATATGAAGAAGACTCTGATACAGATGACGAAGAAGGACAGAAAAAGTTAACTAGAACTTCTAATTATTTGTTTAATAGTAATAGTAGTGGGGATGAGGATAGTGATAGTGATGACACCAGTACAAACGAAGATGAAGGATTAGAATTGACACCGGAGTGCAATGTGGATTCTTGTAAGGATTCATTATAACAATTATTACAATTAATCATCACAAATTTGTTATTATAATAGGTTTTTAATCACCAGTTGGACCGCTCGGCCGCGAATCAATAAAATCAAACGATACAGCGGTATACATTATCGTATCAACGGAAGAAAAGCTCAATGTAGTAATTACGCCAAATTTAATTATTGTGGTAGATATTATAATGAACGCATTTAAACAAGCCACTAGTGGAATACCGATGGTACCCACTAGTATGAAAAAATTAAATCTTCAAAACGATATTGGTCATGAGAGCCGAATAGAGCTTCTTGTTCCAGACGAAGTCAGTACATTTATCTCAATTAATACATTATTTTTAAAACAGATGATTTTTACGACTACTTCTTTCATCATAGAATAACGAAAACGCAACTCGAATTGTTGTCAGTCAAGATTACCATGATATTAGTCCATCCGCAAGTATTCCTAGCAGTCCAGAAGCAGAGCCTCATTCTGGACTTACAAGTCCGCAACTAGTTGACAATGAAATGGATTTTGCTGATCCTGACACATATTTACAGAATCATTCAATACCAATGCAGGAAATATTTGAGAAAGATTCTTCAATCAGTATATACAAAACAATTACTGGAGAAGTTTTACGAATCATTTTTAAAGGTATTCTTAAATGCAAATATATTATCAATGAAGTATCTTTATCTTTTCTTATCATAATCGTAGGATTTGAGGATGTACTGGTATACTGTCCTAAAAGGCAGGGGTGTAACTTAATTCCACTCCGACCTATCAGACACGATGTGCGCTATCACTTGATCATAGAAGCTACTATTAATAATTACTTATATCGTACAATTACTGTACGATCACCTTTATTGGTAAGATATATAATTTTTTACTTGTTTCATTATGATTTTATTTTAGGAGTATTTTCATTTTAGTTTCGCAATGAAACTTCATACGCATTGGGTCTTTATTACAAGAAGTCATTGTTGGATAAATTGGGACTCACATGTATTGGTAAACCTACAAATCCTTTTGATGACAATATCAGGATGACAATCATCGAACCTGATTCCACTTATAGCATTCCTTTATACATAGCCTATCATTTCCCTATATATATACTGCCTGCTTATTTAGAGTAAGTAGAAAATAAATGCAGTAAGGGCGTTACTTGACATTACAAGATAAATCTTGTTTCAGAAAATATCAGGTAAGCGAGGAGGGAATTTACTGGAAAGAACTAAGTGCAACAATAAATGTGATTAAGGATATATGTTGCAAAATGAAAGATGATGAAAGTAATTCTGTATTTTACGTCAAAGTTTCTTGTAATGAAATTCCAGTAATCGCGAGATCAAGTTGTCACGTACCGAATTATTTGATAAACATTTATCCTCCTTTTATTTTCAACAATCAACTACCATTCGTTATAGATGTTTATATACCTGCTATTAATTACGAAGTAAAAATTGAACCAGGGGAAAGAATAAACATGCACTCGTTAAGTTGTAATATTGATGTCCAATTTACTTTTAAGGTATGTATATTATATAAATATCGTATTATATAATAATATATATCGTATATTAATATAACAAAGCGTTCAATTGGTCTAAGTTGTTTGTAATTTTTTCTGGCATCAAAGATCCAAAATTATTTGGGTGCATATTGGACTGGAACGACAAAACTGAACACGAACTTGGGGAAGAAATTTGTTGTTATGAACGCTGACAGCGAGCTAGAATCGGCAAAACCATTTTTATTATGTATAGAATTGTGTAAAATTACAAGTTGGCATATTGTTATCCAATCTCAATATTGGATGATAAATAAATCCGGACTACCTTTATACATTCAGGTAATCAACTTGTTTCAAAGTGCAACTATAATATATACGTACTTTATATGTAATAATTTAATACTCTCAGGAATGCTACTCCCATATAATTAACGAGATACCAGAAGAAGAACTGATGGTGTTTTCTCAGAAGAATAATAGAAAGACTACAGTCAGATTGAGAGCTCATCAGTCAGAATGGTCTTTGCCTTTTGGATTGGAAGGAATTACTTCCATGTCTTTGATTGTGTGCAAAGATATAGAAAGAGGAAGAAAGTACAGAATTCTAACAGAGATTGAAAGTTCTCGTCTTTCCCCTAACTTCACGAAGATTATCACGTTTCTTCCATGTTTCTATATTACTAACAAGATGAAAAGAACCATTAGATTTATGGAGGAAAATGATCAAGCAGATTTGTGGAATGATCTTCTTTCTGGACAAAGTCTACCATTTTGGCCGGTTACGGAATCAATGAAGATGAGAATAAAGTGGAGAAACAGTCAATTGGTATCGCAACACTTCGGTATTACACATGTGGGAAAAACTGTATTAAGAATGGATAATGGAGTGAGTATTTGAATACATAATTATATACAAAATTATATATATAGAAAGATTTCAATTACTATAAATGATATACTCGTTTATGTATAGTCAGCAGTTAGTGTAGAAATCAAAGGTGGTATTAATTCTCCATATCATGTTACATTCCAAAAATACATGGCGGGTGATATACCTTTAAGGATAGACAACTTTTGTGATGATTTATTTTTAAAAATTAGTCAGTGTAATTTGGGTCAAGTAGTTCTGATAAATCCATTCCAAAGCCTATTATATACATGGGACGATCCCACCAAGTCCAGAGAACTTGTTTGGAATGTGTACAATAATAAAAAAACTGGATACACTGCAAGATTTGAAAGGGTAAAATATAATTTATATCTTGTTACAAAATGTAATACAATATGTGATGATTCTTTCATTTTTAGGATGGTTATGGACAAGAAATTGTACCACTTGTAATCGTTGACAACTCTAACAGCAGAGTATCCTCTACTTCTTCAATTAAATCTCAAAACAATAAATTAACTTGGTTGGAAAGTAAATCTGGAAGTTTTAATAACGAAAGCAATGATTGCGACAATGATATAAAGTCACCAATGTTGAAAAATGCACAGGAAAATAAAACGGTAGTTTATTGGGTCAGTTACATGGAAGGAAATCAAAGAATCTTGTTATTCACTCAACAGGAAACAGTTTTCTTAAAAGCGAAGAGTATAGTCGATCCTGAACCTAGTAAAAAGGAGGTATTTCTTTCTTTTGCTGGTATCGGAATCAGTATTGTGAGTATATATATATTAATGAATTAAAGTGGCAGAAAAGATATTTCTTATTAGATAATCAATTTAACATGATTATAGATAACAAAATCTAATGAGAATCTAAAAGAACTAGTGTATGCTAACATAACAGATTCTGCAGCTCATTGGGAACTTTATTTTGACAAGAGATGGAAGAGTTTATCTTTAGAACTGAGTGCTTGGATAGAGAGCAAATATGTAAATTCTTGTAAAAAAGCACAGCTAGAAAATTTCATTGATGTAAGTACATTCTCCAAATTATCAATTTAAGTGTAACACTTCAAGTATAAATAATAAACTTTCAGGTTGATCTTGTAAAAATGCACATGACCAAACCATTCTTTGGAAAGTTAAGAAGGACCTATTCTCCAGGAATTTGGTTGCATTGCAGGAAGTCTATGTCACTCACTTATTTACAAGGCTATGTTCATAGGATACAGGTATGTACTATCATCATATCATCTTCAATTAATGTTACTTAGTTATATTACTGAATTGGCTATTTCAGGTGGATAATCAAATTCGTAATACTACGTTCCCAGTGATTTTGTATTCAAATTTGCAAAAGAGTATCATTAAATATGCAGGCAATCATAAATTGAAGCACTGTATAGAATTTACATGCTTGAAACAAAGGAAACTAAATTACAACGTTTACAAGTACGTAATTCTTGCTAATACTTTATCAATTGTATGCATATAATCAAATGTATTTTGTAGGAGTATTTGTGTCATAGTTAGAGAATTTGATCTGAATTTACAAGAGGGCTTTCTCCTTTCTCTGATCGATTTAATTCCTAAAAAACCAGAAACTAAGTATTCTATTGCAGCAAAACTAAGAAAGGATGTTTCCACCATTCATATCTTGCCTTCCAATAAAGCTAACAATGTAAATATATATACTTCTCATCATTAATATATTAACATAACTACAATTTATAATAACACATAAATTGCAGAAGACAACTATTAAAAGGAATAATGTGATAGAACATATGTATATTTCTCCAATCTTAATACGCTTAATATTGTTGGCTGATACAGAAAGACCTAACATTTATAACAGTAGTGATATAGCAGATTATAAGAATATTGTTCGATTTATTTTTGAATATTCTGAGAAGGGAGGGTCTGAAAAACACGCTGAATTTCGGTACGAAAATATTTAACATAAAAACATATATAACATACTTATATTCTGCTAATTCTGTATATGTATCTTTCTTTGGATTTTAGGCTTCCATATTATGAAAGGAACTTTATCGCAATTAACACTAAAGAAATTCTGTTTGATCTATCACGATCTTACATGGCCCAAACTATGCAACAATTTCATGTTTTGATTCGTTCCACTACAGTCTTAGGAAATCAATGTGGCTACAACTTTAGATCACCAGGCGACAATTTTTATGAATCTAATACAGTAAGTATGAACTGAAAATGTTCTGAAGGAAGCAATTTTTTATGCTAAGTATTATACACGTCGAATCTTTCAGTTGATTTTATGTGGAGACGAAATAGCAGAAAAATTAAGTTACGAAGTGGCGTGTCAATTGGGCTATGCTACCCCTGACACCACAGCCTCTAATTTTAACATTGAGCCTCGTATTGTTAAGGTATGTTAAATACAACTGAAGAAATATTAATTGCTTAATATTAAGGTAAACAATAGATACCACTTTTTATTTTAGATGAAGGAACCTTGTATTCAAAATAAAGATGTTCCTCCCTTGAATCTTTCAATTCGTACTTCGTTTGCTACAGAAATTGAACTAGAAACCTGCAGCTTAGTAACTGCCTTTATTAGCAGTGAGTAAAAAGCATTTTATCTTATTAATTTATAAGAACTTTAACTGCATAATAACATTTGCAGGTATTCATCAAGAAGAATTGAAATATTTCTTCAAAACTTTGGGGAAGAAAACGTCGATATTTTTTAATACTGAAAGTTCCTCTTTAAAAGCTTATTCAAAAGTAATAGCGGATATTATAAAAAGGTAGTGTTGATAAAGTGTTGTACATAAGTTGAATTTACATTTGAACTATGCATTTCAGGGCACAAGAAATAGGTCATAAGTTCATATCTCGTATACGTTTACCACGCTATATCAATCCTTACAAGGTAACGTATAAATTTATTAAAATATTATTTATGAATAGAAATTCGATTAAAATAAATTCAACCCTTTTTCTTTCACCTTTTATTAGGGAGTTGAAATATTTTCAATGCATAAGGCAAAAGGAATGCATCTTCTAAGTGTAATTAATAAGAATCCAGGTATTGAAACAGACACATATTGGGCACATACTATCTTATCAAACGATGGAAAACATATAGCTCTTGTTTCATTACAGTATGTACATGAAAGTTAATTTTTTTACTCCTAAATCGTTAACTTTTCTTTTCAATTTGTATTTCGTTTATAGGCGATTATATTTTATTGAAAAAGGTTGTACCTGGGGATCCTTAAACGTAAAATGGACTTTAGAGACTCATCAATTACTATCACCTCCAACAGTAGTTAACAATAAACTTATCTTGCATGTAAACAAGGTACTTGTTTACTATATACATAGTATAAATTCATCGCTTATTCCTATTTGAGGATATAAATGTAATGAATTTATCTTACCTGCAGAATGAAGGTACTTTGTCACCCATGGTAGATTGGTACCTGGAGAGCGAAGCAACAGACATTCTGGAGTGGCTGTGCCAGAAAATAAATATAGCGATGATCTTGAACATGGAGAATAGTATATGTTCAAAGCAAGTTGTATAATTGGAATCCAAGCTATAAAAAAAAAGATAATTATATATTTAAGATAGTCAGGCACAATAAATTCTCTAACAAACGCAATACTTCCTCGTGTTTATATTGAAAACCTATATCTAAAAGCAACATTATTTTCCTACAAGTACAATGGTTTTTTCTCATACTCAACTTTCATATAGTTTAGAAATTCTCTATGTAATATCGCGAAATTTAAGATAATCATATACATACATATTTTCATACTCTCATCGTTAGTTCCCATAGATCACGGTTTCGTATATCAGAGAGTCAGACATATCTACATATTATAGTCATTTGGATAAAGTACGTCTAGTTTATTTCATAATTTATTTACAAAAAGTCTTAGTAAATTACACTTACAGGCATCTCCACTCGAACTAAAGTAAATAATTTAAGAACTACACGTATTTAGATATCTATAGAGTAGGATACTTTGGGGTCAGGGAGAAGCTGGGATTAGGGAAAGTGTTCTGTTTTAATGTGTTTACCTCATCATCGTTATTCTTCTTCTATTCTCCTTTTTTCCTCCTTTCTCCTCACCTGTTTATTCCTCAAACAAAGTCGAATCTAAATCGTTTTCATTTTTCCCGTTTTTGTTTTCTTTTATTTTACACATGCTACCCTTATGAGAACCGAAACACCGTTCATTTTTATGTATGAAATCCGTTTCTACGAAATGAGAAAAGGAAGTACCGACATAGAAGGTGTGCGACGATGAAATCGAATGTAAGTTATCGTTCATTTCGGCGGACATTAAAAATGAGAATGGTTTTTTCTCGTTCTTTTCTTTCCGTTACATTAGATAAATGTATATGCAAGAACCGTCGAAATATGTGCAAAAAGCTGACAATGGGGGGAATAGTACTTGTTAGTTTTTCTCTCTGTTTACAATAACATGCGCTTTGAAAAGCATAAAAGTTTCATGATTATAAATACGTCCCATCGGAATCACTTGAATGGCACGATCGAGAGCTTAGATCCGAAAATTCTATGTTTCTTACCCTTTTCCGGATATATTTCGTTTCAGTACATGATTGAAAACTTTCTCTCTCCGTCTCCCTCCCTCCCTCTATCATTCGCTCCCTTTCACTCACTTTCAGTCTTACACTTCGTATCTTTTTCTTTTTTCCGAAGATGTTATTATTACTACAATGTTGTTTCTCTTCGATTTCTTCCTTTATCACTTAGTACGTGTTGAAATTTGATCACAACGGCATTTAATTATACGTACGTTTATCCCAAAAAAGAAAAAAAAACAGAAAAACCGCATAAATATTGTTTCTTCAAAGAATTTTCCTCTACTTTGCAAAGTAGAAAAGTGCAAAAAAAACAAAATAGAATGAATTAGAAATAAAAAATAAAACAAAGCACTCAAAAAAAAAAAGGAAAAAATAATGTATGAAATACTATCTCGATAATTTCCATCAGAGTGGGATAGCATTCTCTGTAAGGTACGTAAATATGTAAAGCTGCCACTTGTCTATCGTTTAATATTTTGCTCTCGATCTTTATCCGTTCTTTTTATGTGTAAGCTTGTATATATACATATAATTATTATATATATAGTTATACATATAAATATATATAATTATATATATTTGTATATATGTACATATACAATGTGTATACAGCAATTTTTTTGTTTTGACAGACACTATTCCCCACCCCTTTTTCTACCAGCACCCCCATCCTTCGTGCATACAACCAAGACATTCATTCGCGCTCTTACCATCATTATATAACATACAAACTTTTCCTTGATGCACACGAGGATCACAAACACGCGAAGAGATGTATGAAATCGCGCGCGTGCAATCTATTCCTTCTTCGATTTTCTTCTTGCTGTCGTACTTTACATGCACACGTATTCAAAAGACGAATCGATTTAAGTTGTCTCGTCTCCATCTATATTTTTCTAATTTCTTATTTGTTCTTTCCCTTTGTTTCTTTTTTCATCCTTTTTATCAACTCATACACACACGCATACATAGGTTGTCATCCATGTCTCATTCAAACAATAGTCCTCTCTCTCTCTTTTTCCTAACAGCAAAATGATCACACGCTATTTTTCAACGCTTCTCTCAACTTCTTTTTTTATTTTTATTTTTTTTTTTGTGTTTTGTCTCTCTTCTATCATTCGTGCTTTCGTTCATTCTTTCACGAACTAATCCTCATTTACATTCATTCATTAATCGGTCTTTCTTTGCCCATGCTCTCGCCCTCTCAGTCCTTCACTTTCTCTCTTTTCTAGCAATGTCTTTCTTCAGTTCTAGTTCTGCCTGTGCTTCTAAAGTCGAGACTCTCGGTGGCCTGCTTTTCTCTCATATTTTCTTTTTTGTCTGCAAGGGAGACCACCGTGGGCGTTCGCGCCGAGTTGCATCATCTTTCATTATTTCATTTTTTCCTTTGTGTAATCATCATCACACGGCGCGGCGCAATTCGAAATAAGATTCAATGGAAGTGTGTGTTATCTACAAAATATCTTAATTACTCGCTAATTACAGCACAAAACATGCAAATATAAAAATTTGCATTATATTATCGTTAATATTTATATATATAATCGTCACCCGATATTATCGCTCCACATCGCACCATTTTAGGTTCGTCAAAACAGACTTCTTTTTTTGTTAGTTTCAATCGTCTCATTTTTTCTTTTTATATATATATTATTATGCTGCTAAACGTTTGTTTCATTTCTCTCATCTTTCTAACATCTTTGTTTCATTTTTTTTTCCTTTTTACTCCCTCCCTGTCGTCCCTCTATCACTACACCCCATTTAATATCTTCACGAGTTCTCTCATTATTTCCGTTTCTCGGCTTTTCTCTGTTCACAGTTTAGTCTGTCCTCTCGCGAAATTTTCTTTCTTCTTCATTAACTATGAAATATCTTACACTATCGATATTATCCCAATTCATCAAGTAGGAAAGGTATACTCGACGTGCGTTGACGCAAATATCGTCGCAGTATACCTTAACTCACTAACACCGATAATTAACTTTCTTACTTCTCTGGTTTTTTTGTTATTCGATATAAAACTACAACCACATGGCGTTATATATTATATCGACACTTTGTTCCTTCTCTACGCACTCTATATCCCGCGTTTCCTTTCTTTTCGTCGCTGTTCTCTCTATATAATTCTTCATTTCACTCGCACTCCATTTAACTACCTTTCTAACAAATTTTCGCTCTCTATCTCGCTCTCATATTCCCTAAAATGAATAGCAGCAACAGCAGCTTTTTTTCTCTACAAGCTGTCTCTTTCTCGTATCTTTTGTTTGGAAACAAAAACTGATCGTCATCATCACTTTTTGCACAAAAGGGGCTAAACAAACAAACACCCGCGGATCAACCAAGAACAAAAATGAAGAAAAATATACCATCCATTAGTAAAAGAAAGTTACGTGCCCCTGGAACACTGGAACAATACACGAGCAACGATTGCAGCCACTTGCTGATCTAAAATTTGACTCATCACCAAGGCGAGTAATCGTGATTCGTGCTGTAATAACAGAGTTCTGTTATCAGGATGCCTGGCGAGGTTCAGCAGCGTACCAGCAGCACGTCGCAGCATGTCCAAACTGGTGCCCATTGACTCAGGATTATCACGCAGTGCAGCCAATCCATGTTGATTTGCAACCCCCAATGCGCTTGATTCTGCCTGTTCGATAAACGCCACCAATAGGGCCACGCAAGGTGTCTGCAAAGCGATCGTACGAGCCACACCACTGTCTGCTGCAGATAAAAAGTGAAGCAAGTTCACGCCGAACTCGCGCAACACTTGCTCTTCACTTCGGCAGAGTAGCCTGGTCAATACCGAGCAAAGTCTCTGAAGTCTTGAGTACGGGGGTGTAGCAACTACCAGATCCACATTGCATTCCGTCACGCAAAGCTTGCACAAAGCCTCCAGTGCTAATCGTTGCGGTGATAAAGAAGAATTCGGGCCAACAGTGGGGAAAGGGTCTTGTCCATGAGCAGCAGGACACACCGCCCAATGCAGAAGACCATCCAACACCGGTCGAGATATTTCTTCTGGGTGTTGACTTAGATCCATGTGACCGGCTATGTTTGCTGCCATAACCAGCACGTTTTCTCTGATGTGATGCAAAAAATCCCACCACCATTCGCTCTCTCCTTGTAAGCTGCTGCAAGAGTCTGCGAAATCTGCGTCCTCTTCGCGATCGTAGTTTCGTGTCTTCTGCGTCCTTACCGGATGTTCGTGATGCAGTAACAATAACTTACCAAGAAGACTCAGAAACGTTACATTCTTGGCGAATTCAGCCTCGTTGCCCGGGATAAATGTGAGATTCCTTAGAATTGTGGACAAACAGACGCAACGTCGAGCCAGGTTGTCTTGCGTCTCCGTAACAAGGTACAAACTCGCTTCGTCCCTCGAGTAACTCTCATCCTCGTAGTCACTTATTCGTCTTCTTTTTAACGTGCCAGCTGGATCTTTTATGTTTAATCTTGGTCCCTCCTTATTATCATCTTTCATTACTGATTCTTGTTCCTCGTTCTCCACTTTGATCTCAATTTTCTCCACTTCGGCGTTACTTGTCATGTCGTTCAAACCGTTTTGTGTCGGCACAGCCTCCTCTTCGGATTTCGGTATGTCTGCAAAGTGTTCGCCCATATTGTTATTCACCTTTGTCTCGGTGTCACACTCTTTCTTGAACCCGTCGTTCTTTTTCTCAAATAGTTCTCTCGTAAGATCGTTCATCTCAACCGGTTCTTTCTTAATCCTCGACAAAACATCACTCAAAGTTTTTGTCTTCTTCTTCTTGTCTAGCTGTTTCTTCTCATTCGTTTCTTTTGGTTTCTCCCCGGGTTCAGTTGTCTTTTGAGAGAACTCTGATGCTTCGAGTGTACCAGAATCTGCTTTGGTTTCGTCTTTCATGTCTGTACACTCTACTTCCTTCTGCAGCAAAGGCGGTTTTTCATCTCGAAGAAGGCGGGCAAATGGTACTGATCCTATTTCAGATTGAAAACACGTCACTATATACTTAGTGGTATTATTATCGACTTGCCAGGGTTCAGTTTCTGATTCACAGTCTTGATGATCCCAAGACCTCCTTGTGTCTAGAACAAACAAATCGTCGTCCCTTGGAACGATTTTTACTGGACGACCACGTCTCGACAGAAACGTGTAATTTGCTGATGAAAGTAATTTCGTTCGATCTTCAGGATCAATGGGACGTGTTACGGCACCGAGATCGACTTCGGGACCATCTGCTGATTGATTCCAATTTCGATCATCTTCGTTTACTGGTGATTCGAACATATCGGACAAAGAACGTGAGAAATGTTCCAACAAAACATCCAACAGCCCAGGTAAGTGTGCCAGCCCGAAATAACTTACCTGTAGAATTCATTTCGTTATCGTTTAGTATTTACGTTTATTCATTATTGTGTGTGAAGATATTAAAATATATCAAATGAAACTTACAGAAGAGTCATCGAATAGTAAGATATTTAATACGTCAAGAGCCCAACAGCTTTCGGCTAATAAGCCTGACCTCAGGGCCATCATAATACGCCAAGCTTCTATCGGTGCTACATCGGCACGTGTAAGTTTCCGCCGTTTATACAGAAGTGGTGTCATCGCTTCCACACTATCGGGAGGGAATGTCATTTCTCTTTTCGATGTTGGTTGCTGGCTAATCATGGGATTTATACCAAGCTGATTCTGTGAACCAATATCGACTTATGAACAAAGGATATACAACAAAAATAAAAAATACTGATTAATGCAACAACAGCAGAAAATAAAAAATGATTAAAAAAATAAGACTAGATGATTAAAAACATACTAGCTACAAAATAAATTACCTGATGATTTCCAGGTGTAGGATAAAGAGGGGACGGTTGATTTGTATAACGATGATCCCACGGTGGAGGAGCGTGAGCTATAGCATTCAATGTCGGCTGAGGTGTAGTTCTATTTGGTTGCTGGCTACCCCACTGTTGACTATTAGGAAGTACTGACGAAGGTGTAGAAGAAGCAGACTGTGGTGTTTGCTGTTGAGGTTGTGGTTGTTGTTGCTGTACCTGGGGTTGTGGTGGTTGAGATGGATACTGAACTCTATTATTTCCACTATTACTATTGTACTGATTAGTTGTATTTGGCCATCCTGTAAATAAGGATATCTCGTATAACGTGTTTATTCGTGTATTTTAATGCGCTTAGCTATCGCATCGATATTAAAATGCATTTACCTGGGTAGGCTGGTCGTTGTTGATTATATTGCGGATACTGTTGGTCTTTGGCAAAATCTGGGTGACGTCTAGGTGGATTTGGACCTGGCGGTGGCGGTGGCATATTCTTATTCGCACTTGCACCACCTGAGTATATCTGTGTTCCCCCAGGAGCTCCATATCCACCCTTTAATATTAACCATAATATTTGATTTGATTTATAATAATAATAACAATAAATATTTATTATAATATACTATGGTAAAATGAAAATTAAAAATAGAAATGTAAGAACAAGAATAGGAGATAGAATATATAATATCACCTGTTCCGGTCGATAATAATCTTGAGGGCAAGAATAAGACGAAGCAGCAGAAGGCTGTGAAGGTGAAGAAGGTTGGCTCGTTGCCGTTTGTTGCGGTACAGTAGGTGGATGTGCTTGAGGCGCAGATGGATAGCTATTACTTCTTGCATTAGGTGGTGTACCCGCCGAATAATTTGCTGGCTGTTGACTACTACTATATCTATTGTATATATCTTGTCCGCTAGCATTGTTCGGCGGCATATTTCCTCCAGGATATCCTCTGTAAGAGTCCTGAAAGTTATACTCCATTCTTCTGTTAAATAAATGGTTCGAAATGAGTTTAATCTCTAACCTATCAACGTCTGGTACATAAGGTGAATAATGTGATCGCGGTGAGTAAGGTTGATTAAATTCTCCCTGTTGTGACAGCGTGTTTGCTTGCGACCGGTTGTACTGATCTTGAGGGTAGTTTTGGTAGGAACCTGTATTCTGGTAACTGCCTTGTTGTATGCCTGTTTGAATGCAAAATCAGATTGTTTCAAAAGTATATCAAGAAAAAAATTCGAATAATGTTATTACAAATACAACAAAGAGAAGATAGTAAGGCAAAATGTCGTGTGAGAATATTGAAAATAAACGTAGAAAAAATAAGTTTAGTTGTATGTTGTGAAAGGAGACAAGGGTGAGAGAAGTACCTGAGGCTCGTAGCGGACCAGGGTGGGGCGTTGCGTTCGACTTGCGAAAAAGGCGTCCCACGCCGTCGTCGAACGGATTCGTGCTATTCTGCCCGCCCTGGTTCAAACCACCTACCAGAACATATTCTCTCAACCGCAATTCCTTTCACATGCTTGGTAAAGTGTTTATTATATCGAACACTTTTCCAAATCGTTCATTATCAAGATTTTATATATTCAATATAAAATGTTCCAACATATCCGAAATTGAAAAATAGAAAAGAATTTCTTACCTTGATGTGGAGAAGGTGCACTACTCTGACTAGGTGGTCTTGGAGGAGGAGGTGTATACTCTGACGAGGGTCCTCCGGGTGTACCACCGGTATAACCACTCTGATAACTTCCATAACCATCCATGGAAGCATTACTTGATCCAGCAGCAGGGAAGGAATCTTGTGAATTGGAAGATCCTAAAGATACAAAGTTAATGTTAAATTAATTAAAGATAAAAAAGACAGTCTTTAATATTATCAGTTTTTAATATTATCAACAGTTACCTGGTGAGGGTACGGAGGCAGTTCCCTTTGATGGTTTCTTTTTTGAACCAGCTTCAACTTGGTTTATGATAGGCTGAGGATCGACACCTCCACGGTCGAAATGACATTCATACGCTAACAAATGCTTGGTATAGTGTTTCCTTAGTGTGTACGCTGCACTGCTACTTGCACCAATGCCCAATAATCCAGCTATATCTTTCCACGTTTTATTTTTGGTCACCTATAGAAAATTAAAGTCAATTTTTTCATCAGTATTTGCCCGATTTTTTGTTTTAGCAGAGAATCCAAACAGACAAAAATCTGCATCTTGAAAACGCAAAATAAAAACAAAAAAATATATGGAAAAAAATATTACGGCGACTAATCTAAAAAGAAATCAAGTAACGCGATCTTTCTTTCTGTATATACAAATACCTCGATTCCTGATCATGCAAGTATGAAAAATGAAACGAATAGACAAGAGTACAATCGAAACGAATTACCGTTATTACATTGATATTAAAAGTTTATTCTTCGCTGAATATTAGAATAATTCCATATAGCACCAAGGTTTGTAGATCAGGGCGTTTTCCATACGCGTCGAACGACTACTTTAAGAAAAGACGAGTTAAGCTTCTTTTTTCTTCATAATTTTATAAACAGTATACAAGAAAAGAAAAAATACTATGTAGCAAAAAATATAATATAAATCATGCACACTTCAGCGCACACAGAAACAAAGCATATTTTACAATTGTATACGTCAAATATATAAACAAATACTGTCGGTGTAATTGAAAATGCCAACAACAGAAACAAAAACTCGGATAGCTTTGGCCGAGTCATTGATGTTTTTTCTTTTGGCATATATCAAAACGTGTATACACAATATTGAAACGAACAAAAATATAAAACACATAGAATTATGAAAAAAACTACTATAAAGACACCGAGGGCTAGATGGAACTACACTGCACCTTGCATACCTCCATGAAGCCCCCCCTCTCTTTCACGTAGAGGTATAGCCGAAATAGGTCGAGGGGGTTCTTGGAGATGGTAGGACAGCTAGTAATAGGTGTTCTTCGTTCTTCCATAAAGTTAACTAATTTATCCAACCATGTTCGTCGTTCCATTGTATCATCCATTTCATACAGCTTTGCTAAACTGTCTGGTTTCTGGAATTATCATTATGAAACCTGTTAATTTCCTCTGAACTGAATGATTGTCATGATTTTTCTTGAACACTTTGATGTACTATTCTTTGTAAAGGTATTTGTTAATTTACAATGTCATTTAATTGCTTATAATAACTAACAATTATATATTTTTGAGTAAAATAAGTGATGACACAAGCGATAGATCTTTCATGCAAAAAGTACTGTTTTATAAAAACACTATTTGAAATGATAGTAAAATAAAAAAAGAGATATCATGCAATTACATAAACTAAAATAATGTAATGTTTTTAAAATATTAAAAGATGTAGAGAATAAGCGGAAGCTACAACTTTCTTAGAACATGTCATTTCTTGTTATCCAAAAATTTATATTTTTGCTTAGTTAGTATTGGAGATTATGATGTAAATACGCGTCTGTACGAAATATAACTGTTGTATAACAATTTTTGGTAGTTACACACTGCTTGATAATGAAAATAAAACAATAGTACATGGATATTTCTATAAAAATACAACATTAAAATAGAGAAAGTTCAAATAATTACATTTGCTAAGCAAATATCAAGATGTCTAGATCAAACAAAGTACAAAACATTCAGTGTGTATAGTATGTTGTGCAACAGTATGATAAATACTTATAGTGAATGAACAGTAACCTTAGGTCTGTACGGGTCTTGAGGCACATGACTGTTAAATACCTGTAAAATATATAAAATATTGAAAAGTCAAAGAAAACCATAGCATAAAAACACATTATCCCTGATCATATATCATTCTTAAAATTTTCATGTAAAAACATTAAAACATGCAATATAAAGATACAGATATACATACGAAAGTAGTAACCACTATGTCAGATTCTTAAGAATCATATAACGAAACGAAATACATACAGGACTAGCAGGAGTACGTGGCCAACCAGGGCTGTTCATATCAGGATATTCTTCATGTATCGAGTTAATACTCGCAGCACCAGGTGATGGAACTGTACTCTGTGGTGTAGTTGGATGGCTATGATATCCTCCCATCATATCCTTCCGTACCTTTGGTGGAAATGTTGGATCTTCTCCAGAAGCTATATTAAAATAAAATGATGCATTTTTCACAAATAAGATGAATGTTAAAGAATTTTTAACATTTTGTACTAACCAGCTGATGCGTTTGACAACGTCGACTGTTGGGAACCTTCATCTAAGGATGTACCATCAGGACCAGTTGTTATTACAGATGTAACAGTGCCACTTGAAGTGGAAGTAACATTTATAACTGATGTACCTATATGATCAACCAGTATTTTTAATCTTCCATCTGTTAAGTGAATTACCCAAAACGAAATACACGGTAAATGAAAAATGGATATACCTGAAGCAGTGGTAGTTATGCCACTATCATTAGAAGTTTCAGTAGTAAGATCTGCAGAACTATGGCTAGTTGGTGTTGGTGTTGAAGCGGGATGTGAATTGGGTGTAGTACTTGGTGGAGGCATTGGACTTCCTTCGTGATTGAGAGGTGGTGTAGCCGCAGGAGTATGCAAATGTGGTACAGCTGAGCTGGTTGGTGGTGGCTGACTACTAACGTGATTAGGGGATGGAGGTGGAGGACCCATTGAACTTGCTGGTGGACCCATATTACCAATCACGGCTACTCCAGGGGCACCTGGTGGTACCATACCTGTTGTACCACTACCTCCATAAACCTGAGGTGGTCCTGGACTAGGTGGCATCCCTGGTGGTACACTATTAAATCCCATTTTATGCTGCAAAAAGGACAGTACATTGATTTTGTGTAAATAATATAAAATTCTTACTTTCTTAAAAAATACACTTGACTTACTGTATATGGAGGATATTGCACCAAATTATTGGGCCTATTAGAAGCTTGATACTGATTGTTGGGTGGTGGTTGTGAATTAGCTGGTGATGGATATCCCTGTGGAAATTGTACATGTGGACGGGGAGGTGGATAGGGACCTTGCCCATGATAACCCCCAGGCTGACCTGCAGCCGTTCCACCAGCTGCATATCCCATACCACCACCCATTGGGTTTATTCCACCAAGGCTTGTAGAACCAGGTCCTGGTTGAACAACACCAGGACCAGTGTTATTCATTTTATAGCTATGCATGTGTGGCGAAGGACCCAATGGCTGCTGGTATGCTCCTAAAAGCATAAGTTTATATGTTATATTTTATACATACACAATATAAAAGACAAGTATACACAGTATAAAAGACAAAGTATAAACAAAAGTTTTACATCTTTCATTTACCTTGAGTTGTCATAGGAGAATGACTCATTCGTGCTGGTCCACTACCATCTGACTGGCTACTTGACGGGCGTGGAGGCATCTGAACGTTTTGTTGACCTACAAAAAGCAAGAGTACAAAATTTTATTCAAAAAACTAAGGAATTAATTAAAGTAATACTTCAGTAAAATATGAACCGGAAATATACAAACCAACAGCAGGGGACATCGAGCGTGAACCTGTAGATCCTGTAGGAGAAGGGGTTGGTCTCATCCCCTGTGAATTTGGTGTTCCAGGACAAGCAGGTCCATTCGAACTATCGTTACTATTTTGTCCAGATAGTTCCTAAAATATAAAACATAAAGAAACATCTTAGAAAATTCTTACATTCAAACAATGCTTCCACAAAAGTATCAAATATAATTAAAACAAGATAATAATACATCTAATGCTTAAAACTCTATTTAATCTTTGAACTTAATTACAAAACTTTAGAAATATCAGATGAATATAGTAGTTAATATCATCCATATAAAATGACTAAAATAATTATAATACAGAGAAAACCATAAACAGAATTATGTAAATAGAAGTTATTCCTGAATATAATTGGAACTTTTTAAGCAATTTACTTCATTTTATATTTCATTAGCTTCAGCACGAAAACTGTGTTGGCAAGATTATAAATAAAGAAGTAAATAAATATATACACACACAACACACATGGGTATACACACACAAATAAAGGTAAAATAAAAAATCCACTTCTTAGAACGCAACATTTACGTTCCTTTTATATACATTGTATACTTTCTTTGTTTTCACGTTTTAACCATAAGAAAATTAGGAAATGCACTCTACACACGCGGCCACTCGCCACTAATCGTACGATGCAACATAACACGTCATACACACGCGCATGTTTCAACGACATTTTATATATACGTACATAACATACGTCGTATACAGTTGGCATGCATGTGGAAGAGCGCGCGCGCCTATGTATGTGTGTGCGTAACATCGCACAGATCGTCACTATGATACATTGAAAGAGCGCGCGGGTGCATTAGAAGAGAGAGAAGAGAAGAGAAGGGGATTGAAGGGAGGTCGGAATGAGAGATGAGGAGAAAAAGAGAAAGACAGACCGAATATAAGTACAAGAGAAAGAATTACGCGAGTGAGACAGATGGAGACACAGAGAGAAAGAGAAAGAGAAAAGTACATCGTTACACCTACCAAGCAGTGGACAGTTCATCCGTACAGAAGACGATTAGAGACTTCCTCGGATGTATCACGGAACGTATAGTATATACTGTGTCGAACACAAGGACTCTCGGCATGACGCGAGAATCGAAGGAGAGGCGTTACCCCGCGCACTACGACAAAACCCACCATAGACCTCGTATGTTCCCCGTACGATTTTCACATGTTTTACGGGAATCTCGTGTAACAACGACACACTACGTTCAATCATGTGTAAATGAAGATAGTCGGTGGTTTGATATAAAACCACGCGAGAACGGGCATAATTTCTCGTCTGTCGACTATGGAACTGCTGTTGGTTCACCGTGTACTTCGTTCGACCATCGCATGTTGTGTCAATAAGTCTCTCTCTCAGACTGTTTCGTATCGTTAGGGTACAACCCTTCGATATCGAATTCTAAATTGGCAAACGGTACGATCGTGAAGGCCGCGTATTTAACAGGTTAGAATCGGACAGTTGATCGTCTACGTACGTGTACGTGGCCGGGAGTAACTAAAAACGTGATTCTTTTTATCGAGTGTTCCGTGACTTCGGTTTACAGATTTCGCGTCTAGCTGCTCGTTGGAGGGCGTTCTTTCGTGGCGCGGCAAGCGTTCGGCAACCATCGGTTATTTCCGTAGCTCCTCGGCGAAGAGTACCCGTGTGCTCCAAAAACCCCGAGAGAGTACGCGAGAAAGAAAACGTATAAAGTCAAACTACACGAGAAACAAACGCTTTTCCAACTAAATAAATTATATGCAAATCCAATCAATTATAATAATATTAAAAAATCTTTGTTTTCATTAAATATTTTTATATGTTTTAGGTTATATCAATCAATACGCGTTAATAATTGTATCCTTTAAATGACTTAATTATTGCAATTTAAACAACCATTGTTGAAACTTTTTAGCTTTTGAGAATTTAGTTCTGTCTACATTATTTTTATATACTTAATACGCATATTCAATATGATTACGATTTTAATAAATACGAACTATGCGTTTAATCTTATAAAATAAAAAGAAATAATGAATGATAATATTAACGATATTATGTAATAATATTTTTATCCGTCGATGCCATAACATCGCGAGGGAATAGGTTAAACGATAATTCTCAACTAAAATTCAACCGATTTAAAGATATTATTTAATTTAAAACAGCATAGAAAACATGATCGATCTACTGAATTTAATCTAATAAAATTAGTAAATAACAAAATTTGTCCCAACACCGATTTTTCAGTAAATAAACGAGATTTTACACTTATCGAATAGAGACATAAAGTTATATGTAACAGAGAGTTCTATTTAATACCGTTTAAAAGAAACTATATTGGACGTTTAAAATATATTCGCCGGTTTTCAGTCGCGTCATGGGAATACGAGAAGTTCGATAGCATGTCGCAGAGTGACAGTTGCATGATCTAACGAACCGAATATAGCTGAACGATATAAAACGTCAGAAGTGGTGGGGAGAACTACCTCAGATACACAGTCCCCCCCCCCCACTAGCGATTCGAGCGAATCACACACTCGCTCTCGCTTGCTTCTCTATACTCAGGTAACCTGTGTAACACTCATGCTTCTCCCACTAGACCGCTCATCTATATTGAAAGAAGTGAGAGACCCGATATAGGACAAAGAGGGATATACGTGTTTGCACATACATGCGAACGTATATGTTTGAAAAGGGATAGCGAGACGAACACAGTGGGAAAGAGCAAGCGAGCGAAAGAGAGAAAGAGAGAGAGAGAGAGAAGGAAGGAAAGAGGAAGAGGGAGAAGGCGGGAAGGGGAAGTCACTAATATCTGGGGCTCCAGCGGCCGCGCAACTCGCGCCCTAATCGAACTCTACAAGTCGCTTATTCTCCATCCCCACTTTCCACACCCTGCCCCTCCTACAGATAGGCAACCCATACTCGAGAGGTCTCCCTTTCGCTCACTCATGCTTGCTCTTTTCACGAGAGAAGTATTGAAGTACTCCCGTCCACTGTATCCAAGATCAAATGGCACTTTATGCAACGAGAAATTAGAATTCGCTTTGCAATGCCAGTTATCGCGACCGACCACGTAAGAGCCACTGATGATTTTATTGTTAATCCGTTCGTTTTTAAACGTGGCCCAAGTCGAGAACCAATCGTAACACAAACATGAAATAACAATAACACGTGCACACACGTGCATCCATGCGCGCATGTGCTTTCTAATTAAGATCAAAATAAATCACCGTCCGACGCTTCAATCGCGAAACATGAAAACGTTTTATTGAGAATTTCGCACCTTTCTGCTTTCCTTCTGGGTTATTTGAATATTTTTAAAAGAGAATCTTATACGATACGTTATGGTTATTGATAACCTTGGATAATTTTGAGACACGTTATCAAGGTACTTTCTTGAATATATATATATATATATATATATATATATATATATATATATTGTTGCGAAATTTAATTGTACTCACCCCTGAATCTATTCCTTGAGTATTTGGTGTTGTTGATCGTTGCTGTAAGTTATGGAAACTCTGTAAACAGAAACAGAATTTATTATAAATCACATATCCATACATACAACTAAAAATATATTGATGAAAAAGTTCATTTTCTTACTTTCAGCTGTTTACCTTGATACTTTGCAATTTTTTAAAAGAATTTTAGATGCAAATAAGATACTTTTTTGCTAATACATTAAGACAAAGGACAAACTTTGATATTCTTGTTTACATGTACAGCCAATAGAAATTCTTATATTATTACATCAAAAATACAAAACAGTTTTTGTTATTTGTATAACTTACTTGAGATTGGCTAGTTGACTGTGGTTGTGGAGATGCAGAAGGTGGTGGTGCTGGGGATTGAGAAAGAGCACGCTGTGGTGATTGACTGGAAGGATTGGTCTGATTGGCCGAAGGTGGTGGTGGATTTGGTGGTCCACCTTGATTCCAACCTCTCTGTTCTGTGTATAAACTGGAAGGATGGCTAGTTTGCGTAGTATATGAGTTTAGCTAAAAAGATATAAAAAGTTAATTAATAAGAGTAACTATTTTATTGAATAAACTTTGTAATTATTATTATAAATACCTGATGGTGGCTGTATGGTGCATGAGGTCTTGTAGGAGAAGAATAACGTTGTGTATATTGTTGATATGGCATAGGAGTTGGGGAACTTGGTCCTCCAGGTCCTGCATGCAATCTTGGTGACCCCTATGTATTTTACAATATATTTAATTATTTAATTAGTAAAACAAGAATTAATAATATATTTTATAAAGAATAAGGTATACATAAATTATTACAAATGACAATTTATAGCTACAAAAGTAACAAAAACATAAAATGTACTTGGTACACAGTTATTGATATAGGTTGTTATACTTACCGTCTGTGGAGGACGTTGGCCAGGTTGTGGATAAACCGGAGGGACAACTGGGGGTCGCTGGATGGGCCATGGTTGTTGATAAGGCTCTGGCCCCATTCCAGGATAATTTCCATGAAAACGGTGAACAGGCGTAGATGCTTGGAGTAACTGATTTAACGTTGGTGTTGGACCGGTAGCTTGCGATATACTTTGCCCTGATAAAAACCTTGGTTGACCCGGAAAACTGGTTGGCGTAGCCCCTACATATGCCAATCGTGATTCAATCTTGGAAGCTGCATAATGCTCTTCCATTTCGACCCGATGAACTCTTTCACTTTCATGTATTAAGTGTTTACCATGATAATCCAACTGTTTCCCTGGAAAGTCTCCATGCTTTCCCATGTATTCTGGTACCTGCTTCGCTGGATAATCGGTCAATGATTTGGAGGGAAATTCGTTTGATTTGTTGGTATACTCCTCTGGATAATCGCGTATTACGTTCGACGTGAACGGATGTCCGGGATGGTTTGGATGCCCGGGCGTATCGAGAGGCTCTTGTTTGCCGATAGATTCTTGAGGAGCTTGTCCAGCCTCCCTTGGTGATTTGACTTCACCGGCAGTGTGTCCACCAATGTCCTCGCGGTATTGACTCATCTCGAAACCCGTGTCCCCGCCGCGATTCACATATTTAAGCAGCTGGGCCGCGCCCCGGGACACTTTATCACCCGGCTCTGGATCCAGCTGCTGCTTCGTATTAACACTTGCACTATTCCCACCGACTTGCGGACGTTTCTGTGCACATTTCACGGACTCGTTCAGCTTCACATCGTTTTGTTGGCTCTCGGCTTGCGTCGCAGCCATGTTCTCTCCTCACGGAGCCATCGTCGTCTCATAAACTGGCCAATCGCGGGACCTCGTGTGTCTCGCGTACTATGTACTCGAAATCGAAATCCTATTCCGTTGAATATCTCCTATTGTACTCAACTCTTTCCACCACATCCTCAGTCAGACTAGCGAAGACTAAACACCGAACTAACAATTTTTGCTTCCTGCCGTTTTCAAAGTAGAAGGAACCAAAAAAAAACTCATACACGAACGTCAAAAGCAGCGTCGCATGTATTACGCCATCTTGCGGCTGTACCGTCAATCATTCGCGCCCGTTTCAACTCTCATTTACAATCGGCGACTCTTCTTGAAACCTGGTGGTCGTTCCGTTCGACGATTTCTTTCTAACCAATTTACGCCTCTATACTTCTATTGAAAATTCACCCCCACTTATATACACCAAAATATCGAATGAAATTGCGCTCGTATTTAATTCTTATACTTATGTATCAAATGTTCATTTATATCTAATAAATAACTTCTATTCATATACAAATATTTCAACAAAGATTAATTGTTCAAATTGCTAAATAAGATTACTATCTTACTGCATGCTTATCCCTACATTTAAAAAAACGTCGCAATAGCAAAAAATATTAGGATGTAGTAAACAGAGAATAGACGAGTAATGTCTTTACGTAATATTGCACACTTATTTTTTTATCAATCCTCTTGCTCAAATTTATAACAAGAAAGATAAAAATCAGTCATAAATAGTCATAATACAATTACCTGTTTTTATTTTGTTTCTATATAAAAGATATTTATTTTGGCGCAAGCGCATGGAATAATATACTATACGTAAGGGATTTAGATGCGGTTGTCTTTCACTGGTATATTCATTCTTAATTTTGTGTATTAAAAACCAAATGAAATAAAAAATTTGTTTAATTCGCGTCGATTTTCGTCTTCTTTAAATGTAATTCGTTCAAGTTTTAACACTCAAAAGTTTAACAATAATTATCCGCGACAAGAAACGTATTTGATACAATATTACTTTTTCTTACTAATCTGTATTAAAAATTGATTTCAAGGATAAAAATTATCAATTAAAATTATTTAATTATATTTCCACAAATTAAAAGTAATTAAGTGTTCTTCACTTTTACAACAATTATAACGATTTTTACTCTTCAGTACTTTTAGAAAAATGAAGATTGTAAAAATTCTTAAAAAAGTTTATGTGAAACAGATTCAATAAAAAATATTCAAAAAATGAACTCGACAAGTAAAGTGTATTTGTACAAATATTACGTGTACAAGTGACAAATAAGTGATAGTAATGGCGCTATTGTAGTTTATTACGGATGATAAGCATTACGTAGTGTAATGTTAATTAAAAAAGAAGTTAAGCCAATATGAATGGTAGAAATTCCGATAAGAGTAATATCGTAAATGTAAAATATAAATCGATTAATAGCATTTGATTATATTAGTATTAAAAATTATGTGTGTATTCTTATCGCATACGTGTGTCGCTATGTACATACGTCTACGTGGTATTTCAATCCTAC
Source organism: Bombus breviceps (assembly GCA_014825925.1). Classification (NCBI taxonomy): domain Eukaryota; kingdom Metazoa; phylum Arthropoda; class Insecta; order Hymenoptera; family Apidae; genus Bombus; species Bombus breviceps. The sequence continues at coordinate 7,557,096 of CM026189.1, read as the reverse complement.
GTGGCAATGTTCATCAGTAATGATTGTTTTCTGCCTTTGCTCGTATCGATATGTAGGCACGAGGTATATCTTTCATTAATATTCTTTTCACTTCTACGAAAACAAAAATGTATTTGTGTATAACAAATACTTTGCAAACGCATAATTAAATTTTTAGTACATTTTGTTTTCAATTACACTTTTATACATTTTATTATATTATTAGTGAGTTAGTGAATAAAAATATATTACAAATACGGTCTTTTTTAATAAAACGATATATTTCATTTAAATATTTATCTTTATATATAATTCTGAATCTGTATACAATTAAAGAATATATACATTTTTAATATCTTTTCAGAATAAAATCTGCTTCCAAATGTGTTTTACTATGAACACATTTTAATTAGAATTATTGATGAATGACGCAACGTAAAAGAAAGAAGCTAGGAACAATGAGAGCTGTAATACTTGTTGGTGGCTATGGAACCAGATTGAGACCCCTTACATTAAGTCGGCCAAAACCATTGGTTGAATTTGCTAATAAACCAATGCTTCTACATCAAATAGAAGCTCTGGTATGTTGCGATATTTCTGTGATACTTTAACTTTTTATAAATTGATTGCAAAATTACATTTAGGTAGCAACAAATGTGACAGAGGTAATACTAGCAGTCTCTTATCGTGCAGAGGAGATGGAAAGAGATTTGAGCGAAGAAGTTAAAAAGTTAGGAGTACATTTGATCTTTTCACATGAACCAGAACCACTTGGCACTGCAGGCCCTCTCGCGCTGGTACATGATCTGTTGTGTGCAGGAGATGAGCCATTCTTTGTTTTAAATTCTGATATCATTTGTGATTTTCCATTTATGCAACTTTTGGAGTTTCATAAAAATCATGGTAGAGAGGGTACCATAATCGTAACTAAAGTAGAAGAACCATCAAAATATGGTGTAGTAGTCTATGAAGATGATGGAAAAATAGAAAGCTTTGTAGAAAAGCCACAGGAATTTATTTCTAATAAAATCAATGCAGGTATTATATTTTTAACACTGAATTCAGATATATTAGTTTCTTAATGTTTGGTGGTATTAATTACTGTAATCTTATAGGCATGTACATTTTTAATCCAAGTGTCTTAAAAAGAATAGAATTGAAACCTACAAGTATAGAAAAAGAAATTTTTCCGCATATGGCTCGGGACGGAGAATTATATGCAATGGAATTAACAGGATTTTGGATGGATGTTGGACAACCAAAAGATTTTCTCAAAGGAATGAGCATGTACCTGACATCTCTAAGACAAAGATCTCCAGAAAAATTATATTCTGGTCCAGGAGTAGTAGGAAATGTGTTAATAGATGAAACAGCAAAGATTGGGAAAGATTGTAGGATAGGACCAAATGTTACAATTGGCCCTGGTGTCATTTTATCTGATGGCTGTTGCATTAAAAGAAGCACTATTCTTAAAGCAGCTGTAATAAAAGAGCACGCATGGTTGGATGGGTAAATGTTAAAGCAATTTATAATGTATATAGATAGTGCATTTGTGTGTGCTTATAATGCAAAGTGATGTAATCACTATAATGCATCATAGGTGCATTGTTGGCTGGAGAAGCGTTGTCGGACGTTGGGTGCGAATGGAAGGTACTACAGTACTTGGTGAAGATGTAATTGTTAAGGATGAATTATATATCAATGGGGGTCAAGTTTTACCACACAAGAACATTTCCAGTTCTGTACCGGAACCGCAAATAATCATGTGACCAAGAACAGTACTTTAAAAATACACATTGAGTATAATGAACGACCAAACTACGAAACATTTTATAAATAAAATTTTTACTAGCTTTTTTAATTACATATAAATTGATGTCTAGTATATATTTGTTTGTATCGTTTTTTATATTTACAATTTAAATGAGCTTTACCGGTAGTCCTCGTACTACTATTGCAGCTGCGGTCATATATTGAGAACAGATGTCTTTAGATTTTGCTATTGCTCTTAACATTTCAGATTCTGTAGACACATTTTGAGAGCTTTTACGATTTTTTAGAAATTCTAATTATCCAAAATTAAGAAAAAAATAAATTATAAAATCATAAACTTAAAAAATAAAAAAATTAACAAGATACTTTATAATTTTTTATACTAACTTAGTGTACCCGCACACCACATATTAATATCAACATCAGTCCATGGTCTATTTAATGGAGATGGAATCCAATTACTAATGAAATTCGTTGTCATTTTATCAGTATCAGCGTCCGTAACTTCCCACAACATACCGAGCACACAAGGGCTAACAATATAATATAAAATACCAAGTAATACATAAATAACTAAAGTTATAAAGAAATTTATTTTTACCTGCTAGCTATTAAATACTGATTTGGGACTCCATATGGTGGGTAACGTCCTCCTACTGTAAGTAATTTTACACTACTACAACCAAATAATAAAACAATTGATCTTACTCTCAGTCTTTCTATGCGTTCTCCTGGCAAGTATTGTATTCCATTGCCATGACCATTATACCTATGAAAAATAATAAATTATGAAATTTAAAAAGATAAGATAATATTTAAAATAAACATTACATTAATATATCACGGTTAACTAGTGCATCTTCAAAAATTCCTTCTTGTGGCTCAACATTATACCAACTTTTCCAATCTGGTAACCAATATTCAATGAACAACCTCATACGTTTTTCCATTTTAGCCAAGTTACCAGAAGGATTGACTATACATGTACCCATATCATTTTTTGTATAAATTATTTTACAGCCATTCTCCATTGTACTTTCATGCTCTTTAAATAAAGCATATGCAATGTGCAGTGATGGAAAACGAGTAACAGGATGACATTTTAAAATTTCCATAGATTCAAAAGGTATATAATCCATATGCTGTAAAATGTTATATAACATACACCAAATCACGAACTTTATTTTATATTTTACAATGGGCATGCTCCAAACTTACTTCATCAATGACTAAAATTAATGTTTTCCTAATTGCATTTTTTAATTCTTCTATACAAGGTAGTTTCCCAAATATAGACAGTATTATGTTATCTGCCAGCTTATTATAATCAGGAAGTATATATTTTACCGCACGTGCTATTTCTTCTCTTGTGAGAAAGCATGCTGATAATGCTACTTTTCTTAACAACCACTTGGATCTTTTTGCTATCTTTTTTCTATAATGCATAATACAATTAAATACATGGATGTCAAAAAATTGTTTAATTATTAATTTATTCTTTACTTACGAATTTTTGTTATCAGATATTAGTTTGTCAATCATTTGTACAGTAGCTGCTACTATGTCATGTTTATTTATTGGATCTGCTATAAATAAGATTCTCCACTCTCGTAACCATGTATACTCTAATGCTTGGATAGCAGTCTACATATATGTAGGCACGGATATATACATATATATAGAGAAAAGTTATTAAATTTACCAAAATTATGTTTATTATATAAATACCTTCATACTTATATTTTGCCTTTCTCTCATTTTCCAATATAATTCATTATTTGCATAAGTAGCTTCTAATTCTGACCTATTATTAGAAAGTAATTTCTGAATTTCATAACAGATATCGTACGAAGAATCTAACTTTGGTTTTGGTAATGTTATACAGAAGGGCTCTGTTTCTTTGGTCCCTGTTGGCAATATGGTAATATGCATTTCATGCATTGCATGTGGTTTAGTTCTATTATGTTTAAATATATCTCCTGGAGACCTATACTGTCCAGTGATTTGAATCATATACCATTCTATATAAAAAAGAAAGATTTATAACACCTTTATACGTTCAATAATATTTAAATATTTTATTTTCTTACCTTTGGGCAGATCAAAAAGTTTTGTCTTTAAATTATCAACTCTATTTGTGTCATTTATATTAAATCCAACATAAGAAGCTTTAAGTCCAGAAGATTGTTGTGTATTTAAAATTGATTCACGCATTTCTGTTTTCACACTTCTATGCAATATTTGTTGACGAAGTATCACTGCATGTGACTCAATTAAATGAAATATAGCTTCAAGCTCATTACCAATCTACAAACAGTATTTATAAATTTATCAAGGAATACTTAGTTCTATATTGTTTAGGTGACTTTGTTAAATTGTTAATCAATAATTACTTAATTCTTATATTATTAAATAATTATATTAATTATATTCATAATTATAAATAAAATCAATATAATACCTTTAAATAACAAAGTGCCAACATTTTGTTGAGATTTGCATATTCGACACTTCCTATGTTACATTGTACCTCTGTGAATAATTTTTCAATATTCCTTTTCACATCTTCTATGAAATTAGTTTCTTTAATATCCGATGTATTTTCACACTTGTCATCATTTAAATGACATTCGTGTAAAATTTGAAAAATTTCGTCCATGTTAATACACATAAATCACTTTAAACATAATAACTTCTTTACCTTTTAGCGCTTTGTAGCATTAGTTGTAAGTTTTAACTGTTATTTCAAACGATTCAAATTCAAACGTGACTAACGACGAGAATACTACTTATGTGTATGTATATATATATATACGTATACATATTAGGTTAGGGAAGAATAATAAAAGAGTATCAATTATTTATAATTTTTATGTACTCTTTCTCAAAATAATTTTACATTTTATATTCCTATCCTATATATTTAAGAAAATATATGTGTTTCTGTTTAAATAAAATATTTCATGTTCCAAAGGATCCGAAATAAACATGAATATACATAAGCAAGATATATCAGCACGATTCACATATTAAATGACATTTGAAAAGCCATAATTCGTGTAATATATATAAATTTTATTTATAAATTATATTTTTACATAGATTATATATAAATATATAAAACTTATATTACTATTATGCTCCTAATTCTTTTATTATATTTGTACCAATCGTACAAAATTGATGTAAATGCATAATGCCAAAATACATGAATTTTGTTACACTTTCATCACATTACATTAATTTTTATAATTTTATGATACATATTTTATAATTACATGATTCAGATAAATTAATATAATAATTAAATCTGTAGATTTTTTTAACATCTACATATGTGAACATACTCGCGCGCAAGATATATTTCGTTTTCGTCCTATTATAGAAGCTTATGCATGTGTACGTAATACTTTCGTATTTTACTGTTATAAAATTTATATAAGAATGTCGACAATTTTTATAGCTAAATTTTATCATTAAATCACAGAATACATTCTCATGATAGTTTAAAGACTCTTAACAAGAACAGTATGTAAAAAGGTACAAAAGCAGTATATATTGAATTTTGTTATTCCAATACACACGGTCCTTCTAATGATAGCCCCATTATGTGATTTAAATTTTCTCCCGCATAAGATAATAGAGGAGATATTTCTACATCATTTGCTACAGATGTAGCTCCAGCATTTAACAGCCACTTTTTATGTATTTTAAGTACATCATTTCGCGCGGTACTTGGACAATCTTGGCCAACAGAATCCGCATTTTTTAGAGGACTAAAATCTTCTTCGCGAATTCCCTCCCAAACTGATAATTGTTTCGCGAATTCGAATACATCAAATACGAATTTCTCGATTTTAAAACCGTTCGGAGATTTGGGTTCAATTCGATTTCCATTTTCGTCGATATACGGAATTTTTTTTTTAGCAGCATGAAGTTCCATTTCCTTTTCGTGATTTATAGCAACATCATGTAGAAAATCTACGGTGAAATAGTGATTACATATATTTGCTGCATTATATATTAATTGTCCATCATCCGAACGCAATTCAGCAGTCTCTTTTGAAATTTCACTATATTCTACAACCTTGTAGATACCATCGACCTGCGATAAAAATGATAAAAAGTAATTAAATAAAATTGATGTCATAAATGATTGAAATATCTTATAAACGTACTTTACACACAACTCCTACTGACTCATTCGGAGAAGATTTTTCTATAACTTTAACTCCACAATCAGTGCATGAAGATAAGCAGTATCCTATAAAAATGGGATCTGCCACTTTTATCAAGATATTATCAACCGAATGAACATGAACACTGTGAATTCCATGCTGTTTCATATCATCTAATATTCCTTGCACCTTTAGAGCTCGATACAATCCTCCATTTCCATCTGGTGCCTTCGAAATTTTATATTTTTTATCCAAAATGATTTTTCCATCCAGTGTAAAACATGGAAGCATACCTTGTTTAAAGGCTTTAACATTCTTTTCTTTTAGATCAAAATAGTTATGTTTTTGTAGGAAAGATATAGTTGTTTCATGAGTAGCTTCACTAGTTAATATGTACCTAGAAATAAAGGCAACTATTAGTTTATTTAAAGTACAAACTTTCACATATTATAAATTCATATGAAGGAAACATATGTACCATTTAATTTCTCCATCTTTCCCACATTCTTCTTTTGCCATATTTTGTAAACGAAGTATTCTTTCTGCTTGCAGTTGGAAGAGACATTTTCCAGAAGGTAGACCCACATTGTACATACCCTTAGGATAAGATACACCTAGCCTAGTACCCTGGCCACCAGCCATTAACAATACAGCTACTTTTCCATCTGCTATCTCTTGCAGTCCCAATTTTTCATATACTCTTAATTGCTCTTTACTTGTGATTTTCAATGACGCAATATTTTCTTTAGGAATCGGAGTCACCTTGTCATCCAACATATTCTGCATACTACTTGATGCATGTAATGCATTGACAAAGTATGATGTTATATCTGCCAGGTCTAATTCAGATATATCTTGATAAAGATTCTCTCTCTCTTTATCTGACAATTGGTCCCAAAATTTTAATAGATGTTCCTGATTGCATTCTATCAACTTTTTCTTAAGAGACTCCATGTTCACGAGGTCCACTTCTTGGTTTGACAGTCGCGTATGCAACAAGAGCAGCTGATATCAATCGCGTTATTTGAAATACGCTTATCAATAACAGTAGATAAATTGAAAGATAGCTGTTTGCACTGTATCTTTCTGTCTGAATCTGACCTTAAGTAAATAGGTGAAAATAAATGGACAACGAGTCGAGCAACAGGTATTTGACCGCGACCTGTAACCTATCCCAACTCATAGGTAAAGCGGGATACGCCTTTACTTTCACGATTCCACGTAGCACGTTTAGCTCGATTTCTCTTATCGGCCCCTCTCGCCCTTCCAACTTCTCCAACTATTCCCCTTTCCTTTTCCAGCATATTTTGTTTCCACGGACGAATGACGACCGTGAAAGATCATATTCTTTTTTTTATATTTCTTTCACCGGTCAAGAATCGACCGAACGCTCAGAGACTGTAACCTTTTCGTATGGCACGCTGATTCACCGGTACCGAGTACCGACTACCGAGTCTTATGTTAACTAAAGTGTTGTAGGTCACACGTGATTAACCTTTTTGTGAATACAACTGAAAGTTTTTTAAAGAATCTTGATACGAAGTATATTAATAAAACAAACGTTTATGTTAGTAAAATTAATTTATTATTTCTGTACCATTCTTTCCAAATAGAGATAGTGGGTATTATAGTTCTTTCCTACTGTACATATTAAGTATGTTTTATTACTACTATACTTGCTATTAACATATACCAATAATTATATCTATATGTATATATACTGAATGTCAAAATGACTATATAATTCATAATTTGTAATATATTTAACACAATTTTTATACTTTAGTCACTCTAGTATTAAATTAATATTTAATTAAAGTTAATTTTCTATCTTCTATATTTGCCTACGTATGTACATATATGCAGATAATAGAGAACAGAAATAGGAGTATATTCTTATATTGCAAAATAATTCTCACTGAGCTGCGAAAGGATTAAAAGAACTAAAAATTCGTAGATCTTATGAAAAAAAGTTTTTAATTGGAATTCATGAATACAAAATGGAAATAAAGGAAAAATACGAAGGAAAGATATAAGATTATAATCACTTCTGATAATTAGAGTTTAAGGAAAGTTTTAATTAATATAATTACACTATACGCAAAAATATATTGTAGAATGTATATAATCTACAAAAATGTAAAATATCCAAAGCAACATGTTTGTTATGATATTTAGAAAATAAAACAAATCTCTAGTCGTGTTCATAAAAATTCAAGTTTGTATAAATATCCGTAGTCGATTAGTGATTATATTGAATTATTGAATGATATTCAATCCTGAAATTTTTTTACTTAATAAAAGATATATATATATATATTATTGATTAATATCGAACTATAAAAAATATATACATTTTTCATACACATAATTTTTTATATCTTAATTATTTATTTATTTATTCGGTATAAAATTTTCTTATGAAATTAAAAAGAAATTCGCGAGCTGAAAAAGAATGTAACGGAAATTTATCGTGATACGTGAGATTTTGTCTTGTTAATCAGTTGATTATCGGCGTGCGCATGCGTACATAAAATTGAAAATACTTGAATTGTTTAAAAGTGCACTGAATTATGTAAAAATATATCAAAACATATCTTAACAGACGGATCCCTAAGATTTTTACGATTTACTAGAAAGATGTAAAAGGACGTAAGTAATACATGTATTTTCATCACAGACGAGTATACAGACGAGTAGTATTAATCAATGATTTTCATATTATTTGCAACAATCGGTAATTTAAGGATAAACAATTTATATAATGAAGAACGGAGAATATATACATGTATTACATTTTTAACCACTTTGGATTATTTTAATAAGCACTCAAAAGGTTAATAAATGTATTAAATTATGCTCAGTATACTATGAATATAAAGGTGTACGGATCAGTGAAGTTTCGATAAGTCTAATAAACTTTAAAATTCCGAAAGCTTCATAGAGAGTATGAAAAATATCAAGTCTTCAAGATTTATCAAAACTACAAAATTTTAACACGTTAACTACCATTGTGGTCATCAGAGACCCGAGGTACTAAATTTTTTAAAATAAAATAAATTTCTTAAAAAGCTGTGTACAATGTGAATGACATATGTAGATAACATTGTTAGAAAAAAGCACGTAAATACGATACAATATTTTGCAAAAATTAAATATTGTGGTGTATGTATTTCAATTTTGTTACAAATAAAGCATATAAAATTTGTGTGGCAGTCAACGTTTTAAATATTGAATCGTGTTTAAAGTGACTCAAATTTTCATAATAATGGAAAATTTCAAATTACTTCAAAATTGAGATTTGAAACAGTTTCCTTTACATGTTTTATGTATGAATACAATTTTCAAATGTATTGCCAATTGGGTATTAGTAATAGATGGTAACATACGGTGGCGCTTCAAATTCCCTGTCAGTACTCGATGCATACCGAACTGATCTTAATATTTCATTTAAGTTACATGCGTGTTTGCTTGTGACTTACGAAGAGACATCATGCTGTACCTGCCTAAATAACGTTTTCGGTAATGCTGCTATAATACAGCTGTAATATAAATAAGTTATGTCTAGTGATGTGATATGTCTGCGCGTTCATGATAAAGTACTCGCCCTTTGTAAATGTATTTCGGTGAGTTACATTTATGCTTGCTTCAAGTTACACTCTTCTCGTATTGCTGACTCGAAGGATTTCTTTTAAAAAAATTCGTCATCAATTGTCATGTAAGACACAATACCAATTAGACTATTTATCGTGACAACTATCGGACATTACATTATATGAATATTTAGTTTTTTACATAAATGAGCAGAGTTTAACTACAGATTCATTCAGATCTCGAACATACCGTGAATTTATTTATTCGCTAGTATTTTTCTAACATCTGTCTATTTTTAATTTTATTTACGGTATTTGATAGGTTAGGAAGAACGTCCTTGAGCTCTCTTATTTCGGCAATATATAAATCGTATTATTTGTGGAACTATTATATTTCATTTGAAATAATCAATTTTAAATAGAGGTTAGATATTTGTGGAAGTTTTTCATTCATAGTATATCATAATTCCCACGAAAATTTCATAAAAGAAGCGAGATGTTAGTGAAGTAATGGAAAGAGCACTATATTTTTTAAAACTTTTAGAATTGTTCATATAAAACTTTTTTACGTGTTAAAATGATTTTTTTTAAAGGTAAACTTTCTGATCTTTAGGTGCCAGGTGCCTAGAAAGCAGCTGGCAAGATGGGCAAGTTGTTGTCAAAGATCTTTGGCAACAAGGAGATGCGAATCCTTATGCTAGGATTGGATGCTGCTGGGAAAACTAGTATCCTTCTTACATAGATATACGCACACACGTGCGTGCATACACATGTGTTTCTTTCTTTTACATGAAACTTTATAATAAAATCTTTGCAAAAGACTAAAGAATGTTTTGAATAATATGTATTCTTGTAACATTTCCTTAATTACATATCAGCGATACTATATAAACTTAAACTAGGACAGTCTGTAACAACTATACCCACTGTAGGATTCAATGTAGAGACAGTTACCTATAAAAATGTTAAGTTCAATGTTTGGGTAAGTAATAGTAATTATAAATCTTCTAAATATAGCTTGGAAAATGTTCAACTCACTAAGGATAATAATTTCACTGTAGGATGTTGGTGGACAAGATAAAATACGTCCACTTTGGCGTCATTATTATACTGGAACACAAGGACTTATTTTCGTAGTAGATTGTGCTGACAGAGATCGAATAGATGAAGCCCGTCAGGAGCTTCATCGAATTATAAATGATAGAGAAATGCGAGATGCTATTATTTTAATCTTTGCAAATAAACAAGATCTTCCAGATGGTATAAATCAATGTATCTTATAAATCTTTGGTAATCGTATATTTGTCTTATATAAATAATTTTTTATTTATTTTTTCAGCAATGAAACCACATGAAATACAAGAAAAACTGGGTTTAACTAGGATACGAGATAGAAATTGGTATGTGCAGCCATCATGTGCCACAACTGGAGATGGGCTTTATGAAGGCCTTACATGGTTGACCAGTAATCATAAATTATGAGCAAATATTTATTTTTCATCAGTTAGCCACATACCAAGAATGTACGTTTGCTTTGTATTGTCATTTTTATTTATCATGTAGAGGCTCTGTAACAAAACTGATAATGATCATTATGATCCATAAGACAGAGAGCGAAAGAGAGAGAGAGAAAGAGACAGAGAGAGAGAAAGAGAGAGAGAAAGAGGAAATCATTTCCAATGTACTACAGCAAACGTAAAGTAACCATTAACATCAAATGGTGCGTTTCAGTAATATTAATACTATATAAATAGAAATTTATCAAAGTACCAAAAGATATAGACTTTGTTACTAACTGTTTACTAAAGTCCGCGAAAATAGTTAATACAACAATATTGATTAGATTATCACACCCAACATTTTACTATAATTTATATATATATATTTGCGTACATATCCCGCATTACGGGATACTAATTATAAGAGAATACAAAAAGTTGTAAGAGCTACTTATGAGATTAAGAGATACATTCAGAAAAAGTATCTTTACAATTTGAAATTATCATTTATGCAATAGTTAATTTAAAATATCGTCCAAAATAGTTGGGCATAACATTCATTCATCACTGGTTGTTATCCATGCTATGTAATATGTATCACACATAATATTTATACATATAATCCCACTGATATATGTGAGTAAACATTCAAAGCACTTACATTAATGACTTTATACAGCACAGAAATATTCCTTTGATAAAATTTTGCTATCAATCTCATTTTTAAAAAATATTCGTAGTGACAGTCAGTTCTTTTTTTAATAATCGTCTTCCATTTGAGTCAACTTTTTATGCATATCAGTCGACTTTCCTTTTTTCGAAAAAGATGAAAAGGAGAAAAAAAGTGTAACTTCTAACATTGTGTATTTTTTTGTGCTTTAATTTCGATTGAAACGCATTAGATGTACAAACGTACACTTATACATACATAAATGGAGTTGTTCTGTACGCACAAATGGTAAGCTACTGGGTTTGATACCATGAGCTCAAAAGAAAGAGAGAGAAAAAGGAAGAAAATAGAAACAATGTTACTAATAACGTAACAGCATTATATCTGCCAATATTTTTTACCAGTTAAGCGATCGGATTACGCAGAACTAGAATTAGGTCACAGAGAAAAGAGCCAGACAGTGTTCTATGTGCGTCTTATTTCATTTCCTTTTGATAATAAGATGTAGAATAAGAGTGATAAACATATAAACATATAAACAATATTTGCTACTAACTAAACAAAACGAATATTTCAACATCATTCAATTCTTTCTTTTCTACAAGCTTCATATTTACATAGCGATTAAAAGTAGAGTAACGATGGTATACGTTATTCTATCGCTCTGTTTCTATGTCAACATTTGATTTGCATTCCATGATATAATATAAATTAGGGTATTAGTATTTTAACAAATTGTATTACTTTACCGCAGTAATAATTAATGCAAATACAATAAGTTTGTCAGATTCTTTCTCTCGGCATCCGTACCATTAATGTTAAGTATTGTATTTTGGTGAGAACTAATGTGCAAGATAAATTAGCTCATATTTAAAAGCAGTACACAGATTTTGGAAAGAAAGCAATAGGCTGTTCTTTCGAGGTGTATGTGCTAGTATTGAGCAGTGCTCTATGTATATGTTTATACTCACTAATTTCGTTCGTATAAGAAGGTTTATAATACTGTGTCATATTTGTTTCTTTTAGTTGTAATTGAAAACAAAAGAAACATAACAGTTGTAACTAAAATAACTTTGTTAAAAAATAGTTATTTTTTAAAAAGAACACACACGTTTTAATATTTCAAAAGAGCAAATATATTTTGGCAATAAAGTTTATTTGAATGAATTAAACATTTATAATTGATATAATCGAATGTTGAAATTTTATTGATCATAGAGTACACGTTTTATTAGTAAAATGTCCAAAGTTTGAAATGAAATGAATCCTGTAAGCAGATAATACATAATTTGAAGTAAATATTTTTAGTAATTTTTTAATAACAAAGCGAATTTTAGCTAGCAGTAATATATTTATTCATTCTTCATTCAGTGTGAAATAACAAAAGCATTTATAGTCAAGATACTGAATTTAGGTTTAAAAATGAGCAGAAAGAAAAAAAGGCGTATGCGTTTTTCATTATAGTTAGAGTATACGTTTTTTAACGCAATATTAATAAATAACATTGTCAAATAGGCTTATTGTCAAAGTAAGCATTTGGTATCATCATATTTCCATTGTTTAGTTCACACATATATGTATCAGCTACATTTTCCAACGATTTGTTTTAACAGGGGCCATTCAGAATGCAGGGCTCGATATAAAACGCTTTGGAGTAAGGAAGAAATTGGTTACTTCAATACAATTATCAGCGTTTCTTAACGTTTACACTCCATGGATCGTGTTCTTTGTTTCATAAAAATTAAAAGGATAATATATAAAGGCCATATTTCATACGTAATTTAACTCCATAGACGAAAGAGTAGATAAATTTAGAGAGCACAATTGTCTTTTAATCTTAAACAAATTTTATTTAAAGTAGATACGATCCACATAGATAAAAAAAATTGGGAAACGCTGACCCATAATACTATTAGCCAGAGAATTCTTAATGCACCGTTATTAACCAATTTTATAATTACATAGTTATTAAATAAAAAGGAACAAAACATTTTTCAGTCATATTGGAATATTATTTATGGAAGAGTATTTTTAGTTATTTCTCTATTTTGAAAATGGTAGTATAAAGCAGATTATAGATATTCATACAATGAACTAATTAATCGCTTTATATGAATTTTCGAATTGTTTAATAGCTAAAAACGAACACATTCCTCAAAACGAAGTTGAATGTTAAAATACGAATAGTAATTAGAGGTGCAATAGAATTTTTTGGTTTTTAGTACAAATAAAGGATATAAAAATATATGATAAATGTAATGCTACATTGAATACTATATAGATAAATAACAATAATTTTTACAAAATTGGAAACCGATGAATCCAGCAAAAATGTACTTGTATATTATTATTATTATTATTATTATTATTTGTATAATAAAGACACCTTTAAATTACAAAAGCATTCTTTCAAAATGTAAAATATCATGTTTTTAAACAAAATAGTTATAATTGCACTTAATTTCGAGAAATAATTATTTAAATATTTACAAATTATTACAACTATCTAGTTGATAATCTGACAATGGATTGTGTTTTTTTTCATAAGATCTATAAACTCTGGTCATAAAAATATTAAAACATAATAATTTTATAAAAACTACAATTTTTATGTGGAATAATATATATGTTTAAAAAATATTTCATATTATATATATATATACATATATATATATATATATATATATATATATATATCTATATATTATATTATATTATAAAAAGAGCTATGAAAATAAAATGAATATGAAATAAAATTATGTACACCTTGCTTTACAACGATTGAGTGAAAAGGCTCGAGACGAGCAAAAATTTTTTATCAACAGATCCAATAACATTGAATTCCTTCTTTGAGATTCAAAGTGCAGATATTTTTTTATTCAGACTTTCGACAATGCTGTAATAGATTTGAATAGTTAACTATATATATATAATTATTAATATATATATATATAATTATTAATATATATATATATTAATATATATATGTATATATATCATTAACATAATGTGAAAAGTTTGTAATTGTTAATTATAATAATAATACTCTATGAATTCGATTGAAACTCTAAATTTCGATATGAGATTCCTTTAGCTAATATTACTTACATTGTATTGACATACATCAGAATTAACAATTTCGTACTTTATCACATACTTTCAATTTTACGAACTAACATCCTTTTAAGAGCCCATATCGATGGATTTAATCCGTGCACTGAGTAAACAAAAGTGTCAAGAAAATTAAAGAGTTCTTACATGAGCTTGCTTACTTTAGTGATATAGTAAAAGTTCCCGAATATGTACACGAAGAAAATACATTCTTTTCATTTTCCTCTTTTCAAATTATTCCTAAAAATTCGTCCTTTATGCAATTCCTATTTCGATATAATCTTGAGACGTATTATAATATATAGACCTATGCTATCTACTAGGCCGTTGTTCTTCTATGAATGCAATTAAACGCTGACGAGTTTTTTTATTATTTTGACAAGCTGAAGAAACTATGCCAATTAAATGTTTCACAGAATATTCCTGCAAGATAAATAAAATACGTTAATAATAAATAAGAATATTATAGTTAGATAACATATAATTTTAAATACCTTGTGTTCCCTTATCCATTCTTCCAAACTATTCTCTGGAAGATAGTAAGCTTTAATATATAATTCAACATATTCTCTGTGAGGCATTGGCCTTAAAGAAGTCAATGTCTCAAACTTCGATTTCAATTGCGTAAAATCGAGTTGCATTAGTGCTCTGCCACCGTTCGAACATTTTTTAGCATTAGAAAACCTGTAATAGAGGATGGATATAATTAAATAAGATAAAAAAATTGTAAGTAAAAAAGTATCATACCCCTCTACTAATGTATGAGTTATTAGATGTGCCACATTTTCCCAGACAGCATTATATACATCGTCCGCTAAAGGAAGACAACTTCCGATGTTTTTCAATCTTTCATTTAATATATATATTTCCTACAAAAGAAAAAATTTCTTAAGTGCAAGTGCCAGTGCAAGCGAAGTTAAAATTTTTATTTGTACTTAAAATAAATACCTGAAGTAATGCATCGATATACCCACTATGTTGAGACATAACGTCAGTCACTTCCCAATTAACTTTATTCATTAAATTTAAAATATTTGAAACATCAAATGCTCGAGATGCAACTGCCATATATACCGGTTTCCTTAAATCTGTGCTCGATGCTATTGTTTGCATATAAAATTGATGAAGAAAACCACGTTGTGGACTAGCACCGATAAGATGTTCCAAGTACGGCTTCAAACTTTCGTATTGCCGACCTAAAAATATTAGAGATTCCACTCCTACGATACGTTCAGTCAAACCGTGAAGCTTTTCCGGTTGCGATAAATTTACAATGGAAGAGAGCTGCGGCTGTCGTACTTTATCGGAATTTAATTTAATGTTATCTTCCGTATCATTTTCACAAATCATTAAATTCTCCTTAATTCTTACTAGAGATAGTTTCAGTTTTGGACTATATAAAGAATCACTATTTATTTGCTGTGGGAAAGAATATTATTTCTTAACAGTAAATTAATATCTCAATAGAAAAGTAATTAATAAATAAAACTTACCAAATCTGAAGTAAAGAATAAATGTACAGTATAAAAACATAACTCGTAAAACTGTATCATACTTTGTATAACCGTAACTGCGATTGATCGTAATAATCTAGACATTTGCAAATACTTTCCACAAACGCGCAATATACTTAGTGTTGTGTTTGTAACCATGGGCCCTGATTGTTTTAGTTTACACTTTTTTTTATTTGTTTTAACATGATCTGAATCATCAACGTATTCGTGTTTTAATTCATCAGGGATATCATCGTCCGATTCATCCGAAAAATATTCTGGAGGATTATCCTGTTTAATACAGATTATTTTTTATATTACATTGCCAATTAGTATAAGGACAATAAAATATTTCTAAATCAAACATCGTACTTCATTACTTATCAAAATATCTTCGTCCATGGTATCATCTAGACCTATAGAGAATGGCGATGACCCCCCTTCTAAATATTTCTGGATCCACTCTATACTTATAGGGCTATCATTTTCACCAACGTTAGAGTTATCAAAATTGTTCCATACTTTACAACTATTTAGCGATGGTTTTAAACTCTTAAATTCCTGTAACTGAGTTGCCACAAAATTCGATTTCACAGGGCACAATTCCCACCCATCGTTTTCTAAAAATATCCTGAGTTCATCTAGTCTCGATGCGTGATAATGAGAAAAATATGACAATGATTGCTTCCTTATAGATTCTTGCAGATTTTCTGACTTAAAACCACATAACTCCTCCCCAATTTCCATTAATCTGTAATTATTTTTTGTTAATACAGTATACGTAAATTAATCTAAACTTGTACAAAACCCTTGTAAAACATTTACCTGTTAACTATACCTAAAACTTGAACAAATTGTTCAAATTTAATGTAAGTTAAATCAGCGTTCATTAAAAATATCGAAATCTTCATTTCAACGTCATGCCATATACGAATCATACTGTTTTCTAATTTATGCTTCACATATTGTTTGCTAAAAGTCTCTTCTAAATCTTTTACATCAGCTTTAAGTTTAACTTTATTTTCTTGTGTGTTATGCCAATTTACTACCAAATAATAAGAGCTCAATATTGTCCATAATGATTTACACAATTCTGTTAGACAAATAATGCAACTTTCCCGGGGCACTGATTGACAAAGTTGTTTATATTGTCTCTTTGTATCTCCGCCCGCATACGAATGAACAGCTGCAAAAGCAGTATTGTGAATTGCAGCAGTAAAATGCATATGCAATTGATCCATCGCAGATTGAGTTTTTCCTAATAAAGTATAAGCTTCTTGAATAGACGTATATATTGCTACATCGAATTGCGTGCACATCTTTGATAGTGTAACATCCAAGGCTTCCTCTGCTTGTTCTAAAATATCCTGTAATTTTCCATTTAAAGCAGCAATACAATGGAAATGTTTATATGTCTGTGCAGCACTTTGACATTCTAAAAGTAACGAGATAGCTCTGGGATAATTTTTTTCATTTAATAACTCCTGTAATCTATCTCCTGTACGTTGCTACAAAGTATTATAATAATTAATCCATTATTGCTTCATCAAGTAAATAAATGTAAGTCAAATGAGCTTACCAATGTCTTGATAGTATTTAAATTATTCAGTAATTCTTCTATGATCTGCCTTTTTTGATAATTTGCTAATATTCCTAAACTAGCTGTAGTAAACTGCCTTTCAGCTAATTTTAAATCTGCTCTTCCCATTCTGCAAATTTCTAACACATCCTGTAATTGTTCTTGTATCAGTAAAATCTTTTCAAACTCTTTGCTACAAGCACTCTGCTTTTGTAATATAAGTTGTAGAACTTTCTTAGAAACAACTTGATGTTGCTGTTTCAATTTCTTGTAACATTTTTCAATTTCTTTAGATTGCAACACCTTTGGTAACTTCTCCAATTCGTGTCTACAAGGATCAAAATTATGGTCTGTATTAAAATAAATCTCTTCTATAGATTCTAATATGTCTTGATCAGGGATAGGTTCACTTTCTGTTGATTGGTCAGCTTCTGATTGTATATCATCTGATATCTGTGATTCTGACGGATTAAGTAGATCTGGATGTAAACCCATTAATGGAATTTTGGTTGTATTCTAAATAATAATGGAAAATACAAATACACTGTATCAGTTTACCCTAGAACAGTTTTTCTCTTAAACATTAACAAAGTATTTCATTTGAAAGTTTATAAAGATACAAATATAGTACAACATAACCTAAAGCATAACACGAATAGAGGGAAAGTTGTATTTACAATTACATTGCAATACAAGATATTTGAACGTAAAATTTTAATACAAATTTATTTACCTGCTTGTTAATAAGACCGAAAAATTTACATTTTAAGTCCTCCATACTGTAAATTTCTTCAAAATTCAATAAAATACATTTTCATCTATTTACTCGATAGCTTGCTGTTTCTATCCATTCAATTGGTATAGTAATTAATATTCGCATTTCTCCGTAATTACTTAATTAACCCCATCTTGTAAGTATATCAGATCTATTGCGTATACGTGCTTACACATTGCGTATACTTGAATCACATATGTATATCAATATCTTTTCAGGTTATGTTCGTTATGAAGTTTCCGCGCGAATTATAGGTGCTATCAATAATAGATTTTAAAATATTGCGATTTCAAACAATACTAATTTTTTTCTTCAATTTGTGGTCCTTCTTTATTCCCAAACATAATAATAGCAGATATATAACTAATATTATTGTTACATGAAAAACATGAAACAATAAAGAAAGCGACTAAAAATACTAATTTATTATATGAAGAAACTCTAAATTGTTATACGAGCTAATTAAAATATAATATATATATGTATTTATAATTTACATAGTAAACAAAGGGTTAACTTTATTTAAATATTTCAGTGAAAGATCTGCCAATTTTAGGATATTTTCTTGGAAGTAAAAAGATCTTTCATAATCAAGATTTAATACTTGTAGACTACGTAGGCAACGTTATAGTTGACCTCTTCTACTGAGAGAGCTACGTAACTCCAGTTAAGAACCATGTTAAAACAGCCATTCTCAATAAACCATATTTTGTTTTTCAAATTTCTTTTACGATCATAATTTATAACTTTTTTCTTCATAAATATAATCGTTATGCACAATGTGTTTCATTTTATAACTGGAAGATACTTTGTATTACATATTTGTATTACATAAATTATTACATATAATTTGATATAATCTTAAATAATAAAAGTACATAATAATTTGCCCTTTAACAAGTCATGTTTGATATTGTATATATATATATATATATATATATATATATACACATATCTATATATATATATATATATATCGTACATCATACATATGCATAATAATCATACAGATACATTACATATTACACTATAGCAGGCTGAACAGTGATTTACTGTTTCACTAGTTTTTACAATCTTAATTTTGTGAAAGCCTTTGTCATTTAAATGCGCCAGAATTTTATATCTATACGTAATTTATATGAATAATACAAATAAAATTTATTTAATCTATTCAAGATACGAAATAAATAATAATTAGAACTCTATTAAATTCTTTTCGTATCTCTTCTTAAATTTTCATATATGTATCTTTAATTCTACAACACGACATAGAAACTCTTAACAAATTTCAAAGCTACGTCTGCTACTATCACGCACATAAGCGATTCGTGAAATAAAGGAGGAACGTAGGTATCAGGGTAGGAAGATTGGTTCATGGACGACGAAATTTCCAGGAGTTGTTATGGGTTGCGTGTTAATTCCATTAAACGGTATTATATTCTTAAAAATTCCATGAACGTTTATATACTCCGGTTCCCAAGGGTGGCAGTAGTGGTAGCCATGCTATTCTGCTGGCGTAAACGCAACGTTATAACGACGATAAACAAAAGTTACATACGGGTACAAGGGAGTTGAAATCGATGCGACGTGGTAGAAAAGGGTCGCGTAGGTGTTCCAGGGTAGAACGTTCGATCTCGCTGATTTCGATTGGCCGCGGCCAGCGAGACCTGTTGTGTGATTGGTCGAACGCCTTCCTGCGTACTCCCCACCACCCAGCTTGCGATTGGCAAGGGTAGTGGGGTAAAGGGGTATAATATGTAGTTGGTATGGGATGTATGGTATATGTTATATACGCAGGTGTGTTCACAGTGCTTGTGCACCCCGCGTCACGCGCCAGCCACTCGGTGTCGAAAAGAGACGGTGGGTGGCTGCAAAAATTAGAAAAAGTCAAAAGAGAGGAAGAAAGAGTGAAGCGGAATAAAGTATCCTTCTTTGCGTACGTGTATCTGTTCCATTTGAACGTGTATCTGTTTCGTCAACGATCGTCACTTTGATTACAACATATCGTACGGTATCTCACAGCTGGAGAAAGAAGCGAAGAAGTCTGACTTGTTCTCTTGTTAATAGAGGGTAGTTCATCTGTGTTCCTGTACTCAGGGCTATAACCAAAAGGGAAGGTCGCGAAGTGAAACACGTTCGTCTCTTGAGAGTATAGTCTAACCGTCTGTCTGCTGAGAATGGTTCAGAGGTTCTGCAATAGCGTGGCTGCGCTTAGCCTCGCCCTCAGTGCTTGCGTTATTTTCCCCCGTGCTGTCATGGCGATCGACTTAAGTCGATTTTATGGTCACTTCAATACCAAACGTACAGGTAAGCGAATAATCGTGGCCGTTTTCCGAGTTTCCCAATAATCGTGGATATATGCAACCTTGGTTTTCTTAGTCAACACATTTCCTTAAAGTTACACCTTTGTTTAGTCCATAGAATTCATAGTAGTCAATAACTAGCTATATAGTTTATTTTACGTGTTGTTTGCTTTATATAACTAGTTTTATACATTTATGTATATAGAAAGATAGGTGTTATGGATCCATGTTTTCAAACACGACCGTAAAGAATTTTCGTTACTGGTTGCAACTGTCATATCTCGAATCGGATTATATAGTATCGCGTAACGAGAAGTGAAAATGAGATATGTATATTAAAAAATTAAAAAGAGAAGATTTTGGAAGAATTCCGTTTATCCGGGCATATCAAACTATAGAACAGTTCCTATGATGTTCCTTTCATCTGTCGTTATGTAGTTCCTATAATAGATCTAATATTTAAAAAACCGAAGTTGAGGTTCACTGAGTTGCCTCTGTATCATATTCAATCGCTCTTACCATAATCTAGTTTGGACACAAACAAATAAGTGCATATGTACGTTCATTACAAGCTATTCTCAACCATAGCAACTACAAATTACATGTTCGTATAAACGAAATACGGATAAGCAGAATTCTAGCCATTTCTTCATCCTTGTATAATAGTTAGAACGATTCACGAACGTACATATAAAATAGATATCGATAATGATCCATTTTCTTTGTAAAGTAATATCTACCATTTACCCAAACTCTACGATACATACCGTGTACATTTTAATCTTGATACGACGGTTCATTGCGTCGATGGATAACAACATTGAAGTGGCAATTTGAATCCACGTGGTACATTAAGCGCATCACGATTCATCTTCGTGACACGGCCTCTGTCCGTGGTTTATTCAGCGCAACGTGGTAATTGACGCCAGCAATAAGCGTTACTTTATCAATGGCAAATTCCTTTGAGCAATAAACAGCGTGAAGTTCCTCGTAGTTAACAACTTGTTGCGAACTCGAATTACGTCGTTTCTGCAACTTACAGTGGCTGCGAAAAGTATGTACATACACATTTGCACGTACCCTTATTTTCCAATAAAGCGATTTTTTATCAAGTTTTGCTGCGATCCTTAAATTTTCATATTTCAATCTTATTCATATTTCAGCAAACAGAAAGGAATTCTAATATTCTAAAAAAATGTAAAGCGAGAAATCATGCATACCAATAAGAATTTTTTCTTATTGGTATAAATTTGGGATATCTTTTAACGTTAGAAAAATGCAATTGGGTCGAAAATGAGAGGAAGGACGTAAAAGAATTAGATCAATTTTAACTTTGCTACGTTCCTTCAATCATTTTCGGATTTGGATGGTTTCTTTGTATCGTTAAAAAATTTTTTAATTTCTGTAAAAATATTTCAAAAATATATACAGCTAATACACGTAATTTATTATTTTAATTTTACACTAATGTTTCTCTTGGAACGTTAGAAGACTTTCTGTTTGGATGTAAAGATTCGAAAATTGTAGCAGGATTAAATAATACATGTTATATTGCTCGGTCAATATCAGCCGCCCTGGCAACCACCAATTATTGGTGACTATGTATTCTAATTTGGGCATTGCCACTTACAAAGTTAATGCACACGCGCACACTGACAATCATATACGCGCGTGCTCTTGTATATGATTATATGTATGTATATGTGATATTCAACACGAATCGCACGCGACATGAAACAGGCATGTACAGTTTCTCACAAAACTGTTGGAACACTTGTAAACATATTTTATGAATATATTACGTATCTTGTATTTCCTATATATATTTCTAGATTTGTTGAAATTTTACTAATGTAATCGTGATTGTCGTATCTCATTACATTACTAATGAAATTTCAAAATGTTTTACAATATATAATATATAATATATAATATAATATATAATTTTCTATGGTAATTGTCCTAATACTTTTGTAATACCATTGTATCTAATGGATGCTTATGTACATGCTATAAATTCTATATATATAGTATATTATACAGCTTGTGTATCTTATGTACGTATATTACATATTTTACAAAATAAAAGTTTTATGATAGCAGGTATAAAATAGTTACAAAAATAAAAAAAATCATTATTCTTATTATTATTATTTTAGTGATAATTCAATGTTACAGGAGATGCTTGTCGTCCCTACGAACCATTCAAGTGTCCAGGGGACGGTATATGTATCTCGATTCAGTATCTCTGTGACGGAGCTCCCGACTGTCAAGATGGATACGACGAAGATTCACGTTTATGCACAGCTGGTAAAACTTCCTGTCCCTTAATCGATTCTATTACCGTCTATACGTAATAACATTTTGATCTTGTATTCATTTACACATATTTCTTTGTTTCCTATTTAAACATTATTTTATTTCTCCGTCTTCTTTCTTTTTCTTTCTCCATTTTCTTTTAGCGTTAACAGATAGAATGTTGCTAATTTCCCGTTAAAGAAAAGATTACAACTTCTATTAAACAGAGGAGACTAGTTCAGGGAACTCGTCTCACACAACAATGAAATAGGAACAAGGTTACGAGGAAGTTTCCATGTGGCAGAAACGTATCGAGCTTCGGGTGTATCAGACGTCTGATTTATATTCGTCCCTAACTACTGTCCGGTTACCTATCTATTAGCAGACTATATGATCACTAGGTCGAACCTATTATCTTTCGAGTTCTAACATCGATTCTCTGTTCCCTAGCTATAAAGTTGTACAAGTAGGAAATGATTACTGTGATATGTGGATATAGATATAAATTTGTATAATTTGTATAGAGTTGTATATGTAGTTGAAGAAAGAACCAGGGATTAATGTTAACAAATGTTACGTATATTCGTGTAATGTTTGGGTAAAACGTTTTGTTGCTTGTTTTAGCAAAAAGACCACCGGTAGAGGAGACTGCTAGTTTCCTGCAGTCGTTGTTGGCAAGTCACGGTCCAAATTATCTCGAGAAATTGTTTGGGACCAAGGCACGGGATACGCTAAAGCCTCTTGGTGGCGTGAATACAGTTGCTATAGCTCTTTCTGGTAATTACTATAATTCTCATAAAGATAAATCGATCTAAAATAAATTTGGAGCATTAAATTTGAAAAAAGATAAATTCTAATTCGTAGAATCTCAGACGATCGAAGATTTTGGTGCAGCCTTGCATCTAATGCGCTCCGATTTGGAACACTTGCGCTCTGTGTTCATGGCGGTGGAGAATGGTGATTTAGGCATGTTGAAATCAATCGGTATCAAAGACTCAGAGCTGGGCGACGTGAAGTTTTTCCTGGAAAAGCTCGTGAAAACCGGTTTTCTCGACTGAATTGGCATTTTCTTGGAACGTCACGACGGAGGCGCTATAACATTGGCTGTATCGTATTACAATCGCACTATCCTATCGCTTTGAAAGATTCTTTGGCAAGTCTCCTTTGCGAAATGATCGCCGCCTACTTCTTTCCTTCTTTTCTCCATCCCTTTTCTTCTCCTCTTCCTCCATTTCAAGTTTCCTTGTCGCTTTCTTTCGGTGTCATCTTATTGCTCTCCTTACTTTTCAAAAAACACGTTGAGTGAGCACCGAGATAAGTTGGGAAGATATCTATCGTTACCGAGAGGCATGGGAGTACTGAATGTTTAAACTTTCCTTAAATGTCAAGGGTCGATGTTTGTATATCTGTGCACCTTTATCGATGCGACGTCACTCATTTTCGCGCTGCAATGGGCACGCGTTTTACTCCAATAAACGTTCTACTTTTTACACATATTACGTAGAATTAAAAATGAGAAAGATAAATTGAAGAAATGATGGCAATGTTTGACGGTGAATAGGATGGTCGCGTATGGAGGCGATACGAGAGCTTTGTGATTACCAAACCCATTAATTATATATATTTTACTGGAACATTCTATTCGACGTCATGTAATCTACGATCGATACTAATTAATTGTCGCTTTGTTTCCGTGACTAACATGGCGTCGTCGACATGCAATCGTCATTCGAGGCACGAAGAATCATATGAAAACGAAGAGAGGAAACATTTAGATATTTTGTTTATAAATTAATTCATTCCGTTTTAACGATATGTATGTGATATTCTAATTAGTAATTAACAATTTCAGAAAGATCCAAACTAGGAACGCGTTTTAAGATTTATTTTTGCTTTTGTAATTTCGTGCCTGGCGCAGCATACAAGAAACGAATAATTGATGGAATTTGATTTTACTACATTGTCAGACTCCCATTCTACTCGTATTTTATTACATTACCGAAGCTGTGCTTTGGTGGCTAATATTCGTGATATTGGAGATAATGACGTACATAAACTCATGCATGAGGCAAGACCTGTTTAGCGGCTGGAACACTGCATGTGTTTTTCGCTACAGAAATTTTTGTGTACAACACACACCACACATACACGCACACACACACATACACACACGTTATCTATTGCATTTCTACATGCTTATGAAACCGGATAATTACTGCTGGTACAGTACCACATATAAAGGTCCTTCTACGGATTTCAGTTTCTCGTCGTATCGAGGTTGAGATGTTTCTAGATTTTGCACCAGTACCTCGCCGGCTAACATTTAGATTAATTAATATTTCACAGAACATTACAAGATATACTATTACCCACAGATAAGTAAGTGAGGGACAATCAGAAAAATCTCAAATAATACCTCTTCCATTATATACTCGAGAGAAGTTGCTTTGATACTTGAAGTACAAGGGAATGATTAGGAATCTGTAAGTATCTCTTTCTATAGAGTATAATAGTTAGCGTTGGTTTTACTTGAATGAAATGCTTGTATACGATTAACCCCCGTCGATACTGACCGAACGGAAATACGTAGACAAGCCTGATTCGCATCTAAAGGTATTTTGTTAAACCGCTCAGTATGATTTAATCGTGTATCTTGTAGTATTGTAAAACACACGCGTTTTGACATGCTCTTTCGTCGGTGTAATATGTAATACGGGAAGATCGATGCAAAAACCTGCAACAATCAGAAGGGCTTTGAATCGATTTTTCTACCTACATGCGATCTTTATCGACTGTTTCTGTTAGAATGCTACTGCGACACAAGATATAAATTCTGACTTCATTGAGAGAAAAATCAATGCAAAAGGACAAAAAGATTATCTCGATTAATTACGTTTCTGTTAATTTAATTTATGAGTCACGTTGCAGAGAAATATAAATTTCTTGCTATTCAAACAGTACAGTATAAATATACGAATCATTTATATCAAAGAATACATACAATTATACATACATGTACATGTACACACCTATACACGTATATGTATATAAAAATCTACATATACATATATTATATCTATTTTAAACATGAGAAGCGAAGCAGGTACAAATCGAGCATCGTATCGCGTTCCTTCAGGGTATAACGCGTCCTTTACTTAAGAATATGAAGGTGACGATGATGATGATGATGACGAAACAAGTATACAATGCTATGATGTATTGATATTTTCATTACGGTAACGCAACACAACATATCAATATAGATACATATCAGTAATCTAATTTGGAGATGAATGCCGAATTCTCTCTGAAAGCCAGTTCTCTATTTTAGTCTTTTTAGGATTTGAAAAAGAATAGGTCACGAGTTTTAACGATAAAGTTCCCTTGTGAAATTTCGAAACTATAAATACATATCAAATAAAACGGAGAACGATTAAACGTGGCTTCATTCTGGAGAGACTTCAGTATAGTGATGAAATGCATCTCTATCTATTAAGCGTAATATCTTCTAGTCAACCAATGATATATCTTCTAATTAATGATAAATAAGTCTATATATATATATATAGACTTATAAATAAATAAGTCTATATATATATATATATATATAATTACATATCAACAGAGGAGTCACTTTTATCAGATAGTAGATATATATTATTTTGATATATAAAAGAAAAGCGAAGAAAAAATGATGAAAAGAGAGATATGTAACATTCCCTCTAGATGTCAATTACGGTCCAAAGTAGGGCCTGGACCGAAGACAAAATCCCGAGGGAAGTTTGTGTAAGCTTTAGGTATCGAGACTTCTTTTAAAGGATCAGGGCGCTTCGAATCTCCGCTTCGTGAACGCCTTGATCCTTTCTAAACCCTCTCCTCTCCTCCTTTCCCTTTTATCCTCAATTTTGACGTGTTATATTTAAGATAAGACCGTTCATCTCCGGTGGTAATTGAAATTAATAAATTCAACACGTACAATGTGCGGCGCGGTATATTTCCATCGCTTTCAAGCGACGGGCTCTAAAATGCTTGTACATGCCACGTCTTCTCTCTATTCTTTACAGCGAATAATCATCAATTTGCTTCTTCCATATGATTTAAACCAAAGACAATCCATCACGTCATCTGTGTTTCGTTAATAATGTATTTTAAGTATTAGATATACATATATATTTGTCATTATATTATTCTATGATATTTTTATTAATCAGTATAGTACAGTTTTACTAATAGTAGTTTAATTGAATGTAGGATTTATTTTAATAAAGCATATTAGACAAATTGTAAACCATTGTAACAGAACATATCTATATAATCCGTCCATAATATTCAATTAAAAGGATTACCATATAAAATGAAAAAAGGAATGTTGCATTTTCAATTAGTGCAGAGAATATTTAAAAATGAAAAAAAGGAATATTTTTTTTAATGGAGTTTTTGTTCGCAAAATATGTAACGTAGCGTGAACAAGCATTATCGGATGTTTCTGCCAGTCGATGAGGTGTACAGCGCATACACGTATACATATAATGACACTTTAACCATCTTAGTTATCGAGATTTAAAGAATGTGATAATGTAATAAAAAAAAAAAATCACACGCCTTTGTATCTATGTTACTTTCGACTTCTGATTGTTCTACTGCCAAAGCATTCTTATTATACGGCAACTGCGACGTACCGTACACATGTAAGCGATCTTGCTTCTTAAAGTTTTGTACTTCTATTAATTAAAACAAAATACAATGTTCTTGGAAATAAGTTCAGCGCGCGAACATCATTAAATAAAGTAAACGTTTCTTCAGTTTTATTTCACGAAATTGAAATTGTACCTGACCACATATATATATATACATATATATCTTTCGTAATTATTGTAACCATTAAATTAATTCTATTTCTGCTTTCATAAAACTTCTTCTTTTTTCTACTGAATGAACATCGAAATCAAAATTGGTCCAAGGAACTTTTTTTGAGAAAGAGGATGCATTCAGAGAATCAGAATTTCATGGAATTGTGCAATGGCAAATAATATTTTTCCCATCTGTTAAGACACTCTTAAAAAATTACCTATTATGTAATAAATAAAGCAACAAAATATTTTAGATTTAATTTCTTCGATGGAATATTTTATTTGAATAATCATCTTACATAATAAAAATTAAATATAAAAATAATATTAACGGTATTAGTATAATGTATGTTTTGAATTATATATTTCAATTTAATTTTCATAAAATACATAGATTTATTGCAACTGGTATTTATATCTAAGCATAAAATTTATATGATGTATGGAAAGATAAGTTTATTATTTTATTTACGGTCCAGTTGGTTCGATTAACTGATATTTGTTAGTATTACCCCCAACATTTTTTAGTTCCTCGACTAAGTCTTGTGGGTCTATTTTTCGGGAAACTATTAATGTTCGTTCATTTTTGGGACCATAACTATGCGACCTTAAACCGAATTGTCTTGCAACCCTATAAAGAAATTGGAATGCACACCTAATATTTTCAATCCAACTGATTATTTCAAACAATTGCATTAACGCACACTTACTGATGGATTATTGCTCTTTCATCGCTTGTAAAATCAACAGAAAATACTAAATCATTTCTCATGTCACCTGAAAGGTACTTTCTCATGATGTCTTTACATTTATTTCTTAAATCTTTTGCAGAGCAAGAATTTTGCTTTAATCCGAGACCTTCCCGACTCATTTGCTGTTGAATCCTGTAGATATAAAAGTAACATTTCTAAAATGTTTTACAAAACAAAATGAAGATTATACTTACATAACAGGTTCTACTATTCCCTGTTGTGATTTACCAAGACCACCACCAGTCCAACCCATTAATTTCATTAATTTTCTTCCAATATTGTCATCGGAGATAGTGTCATCTTTTGATGTACTCTTAGTCATTGTCATTGCAGTTACATTAGCATTCCTATTTATATTGTGTTTAATCTAAACATTAAAATAAAGCTTTGGTAGCAGCTCAATATATATGAAAATAAAAACGAATCTTTTTTTATAAACCTTAATCGTATAATAATGCTTCTGTAGTTCATGTAATCCAAAAATGGATGCTTCTTTCTTCGCTGACTTTTGGTTAGAACTACAAGCTTCCGCTAACAGTTTTGAATTTATAAATATATTACATTTACTATAAAAGAAAAAGAAAGAAATAGGAAACAGGAACAAAGGAAAGGAAAAGAGATATATATGTATACTGTATACATACTAAGAGTCCTTAATTTTATCAAATTTCCATTCTAAATTTCCACCTGACACACTGACTGCATTAGTAAGTATATTTTGTGGTATATCTCCAACCCTTTCTATTATAACAATATCGCCAAATGGAGCCTCCTCCAATCTCCTTCGTTTCACAGGTACTTTATTAGATGATAAATTATGTGATAACTTTGTGTTTTGTAATTGTGTTGATGTTTTGGTTGTATTGGAAGACGTTGTTGTTGAAGCAATTCTTCCTAAAAAATTATTCTTTAAGAAATGCATTTAAAGGACATAGATTTTCTTACACTTCTTTGATACTCAGCACATGGTAGAACTCACAGCTCTTAGATATACCTTTAACCTTTGAACTAGCAGCATCCGAAGCTTTCACAACTTTTCTTTGCAGTTTAATTTTTCGTTTTTCTCTATATTCACCGACAATATCTTGAGCTAATTCTGCAATTAATTGCATCGTCTCTTTAGGATATCTAAAAGTAAATGTTATTAAAATATATGTAAAACGACTCATAAAAATATTTGGGCTAACAAGTGACATTCGATTGGCAGCTAATAACTACACTCACAGCAATTACGTTTTGTTTATGTCTATTGCTTTATCTCATTGAACAAGTTATACGATATATTTATTATGAACATGTATTGATAAAATATTAGTATGCAGCACAAATAGCCATCTTAGATATATCTAAATAGATCCCGTTAAATACTGTGACTTATTAATACAATAAATAATTGCCTGTTCAAATACTTGTACAATTTTTGCAAAATTCATACTTGTATCTTGTAGCATCTATGTATATTTCCAGATTTGTTTGAAATTTTATCAACATAATCATGATACTCAAGTCTCATTTACATTGTTAATGAAATTTGGAAATGTTTCATATAACAGGTATAATACATTTATAAAAGTCTTCTACAGGTTCGAATACTTTTGTGAATTACAATATACAAACATATAATAAAACAAACTGCAAATTAATAAAACATAGATATCACATTTCAGATTCGACACTACCTGCATCCAAGCAATTCCACGTTTGTAAATACTTGAGCTAAACACACAAGTTCATCTTCTGGAAATTTATCCTTATGAGCTAAAAGAAATTTGCGTCTAAGTTCCCAATGTTCGTCACATTCATGTTCTGTCTTATACCGTTCTACGTCCCAATCATCCTCGCCGCTCATTTTCATCACAATATCACACGTTGTATATGACAAATTACAAATTTATACATAAACACACTGGATGTGTACCATTTGTTAAAAGTTGCACAAAACTTTCCTGTAGATGTCTTATTAAAAGTACCTCAAACGTTTTTGTCTGACTTATGTGAAATATATTACAAGATAGAAATATATTTAAAAATTTCAATATTAGGAAATAATGTATTATCGCAAAATGGCTTACACCGCAATAACACCATGGACGAAATATAATATAGATTTGAGATCTTAGGAAAGCTTAGAACTTAAGAAATTAATTAAGATTGATTTCTCAATCATAAGCAAATCTAAAAAGTCGTCCAATTGGTGGACCTAGCGATGGAAAGATGGAACTAATCTCTTTATGAAGAAAATAAAAAACAAATTTTTCGGTCTGCAAAGCAAATTCTTGAACTATTCAGGAATTAAATTAAGCCTTTAATTCTCAAAAATGTTTTATGTATAATATCATTCCAATTTTCTACGTATTGGTATTAATTTATTTTCTGCTTCCTGACAATAATTTACAAATTTGCCGAAGGATGGCGTTATTCAGAAACTGCTTTATTTCATCACACTATTTTCTTATTCTCAGATGCTGCAGTCTCATTCGCATGCACTTCGTTAGTCTTCCTTTTCAAATATTCTGATTTATACCGTTACATCTAACAACCACAGCACAGCTTAGATGTCCTATGTAATTAATAATTATATGTAATTAATGCAAAATGCTCTATTTTGTGCACCGTAGCGCCCTTTACCAGCGAGCCAGTGGTTGTAACATGGAACACAATTTTTAATTGATGGAGAGAGCTAGTCTTTGACATAAGATAATGCATTTTACACCAATTCTATGTAATGAGTTAATTATGTAAGGAATCAGAATAATATTATACAGAGAATATTTCTGAGAGGAAGCATTAATTTAATTCCTGAATAGTTTAAGAATACCAATCTTAGAAGAATCTTATAGACCAAGAAGTTTGATTTTTTAATTTTCTCATAAAAAGATTAGTTCCAGTTCTTTACAACTAGGTGGTGATAGTATTTTCTAATTGGCCCGCAAATTAGAGAAAGAACTATTTCCACTGTTGCATGTTGGTCTTGAAATATAGTATTTTCGTGCTGAGATTACTTTTTATACAATAATAAATATGGTAGATATTTAGCAGAACCTAAATGTGTTTATTTAACTGGTTCAACCTGTACATACATATATCGTAGCAATACATATATATCGTGAACTGGTGTGCGAAGTTGAAACTAGTTCTTTTTTGTGTACATAGGTATATGAAATTATATAGGGATATGTCTATAGGTATATATTAGATCAATGTGCTGAAATTAATGACAAAAAACATAAGTAACATAATCTGAACGTAATTAATGAAATATGTATTGCATTTATATCGACTTCCGATTTAAATATTAAAGAAAATAAATTTCATTTATTTAATTTTAACAGCAGTGAAGCTTCTTAACCTATTACATAGAAAAAGATTGAATTAAGTCTGTTTTAGCAATAAATGTACATGACATAATTATCTGTCGATAGTATAGAAAATTAAAAGTATACGCAATGACTTCTATTGTCACACGAACAATTTCATCTAAACGTAAATATCTCTCTCTTCCTCTCATTCACTTTTTTATTGTTTAAATGTTTCTTCAAGTTATTGTAAACTTTAAGCATGTTGTTTATTACAGTATGGAGAGATTGGAGTGTTTTGCGACCATTACTCCCATATTGCTCGAAGCATAAATTATCCACAAAACCTGAACTGCAACAAGAAACTAAAGATGGTAAAATTTTTATATCTTACATTCTTGTTTTTATTTTTTTTCTGAATAAAATATAAATTTATAATATTTCAGTTTCAAACACAGAGAATCTAGAAGATATAAATCCATTAAGCCATCCAGATTTTTTTCATGTTTATGATATGTTTACTGTCAAAGACTTGTTTGATGCAAGAGTACATTTTGGTCACAAAGAAGGTTCTTTAAATGATCATATGAGACCTTTTATATTTGGATCTAGGCTAGGTCACTTAATAATCGATTTAGATCAAACCGCTGAACTTTTACGACAAGCATTAAATTTCACAGCCCATGTAGCTTCCAGAAATGGAATAATTTTGTTCATAGCAAGAAATTCTCAAATTTCTTATCTTGTAGAAGAAACTGCAAAGCAATGTCAAGAGTATGCTCATACAAGGTTTTGGAAACTTGGAACATTTACAAATGCCACATGTGAGTTTGGAGCTGTTACCAGATTGCCAGATTTGTGTATATTTTTGAATACCATGCAATCTGTTGTTGAACAACATACAGCAGTGGTCCATGCAGCTAAAATGTGTATTCCAACAGTTGGTATTGTAGACACAAATTGCGATCCTAAACTTATAACATATCCAGTTCCTGGAAATGATGACACACCTTGTGCCATAGAGTTGTATTGCAAATTATTTAAGGAAGCAGTAATGAGAGGCAAGAAATATAAGAATGAAATGCTTGCAAGGGATAAAATATAATATAATTTCTGATCGAGTACTATAAATGTGTAAAAATCTTATAAGTAAATTTTTTAATTATGAAAATATTGTTTTTATTGAATTCATATAGTAAATACAACAAAGTTAAAAATTGCTAAGCTACAATTATAAATTAGTGAATTAGAAATGAGTTGAATAAAAACAACATAATATATAATATATATTGAAGTACAAGAAAAAATATATATTTATTGTGTTTCTTCTGTACTTGTTCTAATAGTTGTTTTATTATCTCGCAAACGGTGCATAAATTTTGCTCCTAGATACTTTATTATCCTAAAACATAAAATAATTTTATAAAATATCTAAATGAAAATTTTGGTAAATCTAAAGTAACATACCAGAATCCAATATTTGGATAATACATTCCAAGGTACACTAGCTGTAGTATAAGTGGTTTGCAAATCCACACTTCAGAGAGCTTGTTTGCTATTGCAATTCCCATCAGTGTAGCACAACGTTCTACACTCACTTTATTTGCCGGATTTTCTTTCACATTTTCTCCATATTTCTATAAAGTAGAGATACATGAAAAAGAAATATAAATAGTTAATAATGCCAATACATACTTATATATACATACTTTACCACTTTTATCAGTGAATGCTTCCATCAAAAAATTAGTATATACTGGCCCTGGACATACAATTGTAATTGGTATATTTTTATCAATTTTTTCTAAAGCAAAAGTTTTACAATAACCCTGCGTATAATAAATATTTATTTATGTATATACAGATAGATTAACGATTATACGATTATGATTAAAGTATTATACCCACATGTAATGCAAATTTATTTGCACAATATGTAGCAGAAAACGGTGATGCCGTAACACCAGCAATGCTTGAAGTGAATACAAAATGACCTGCACCTACTTTGAAAAAATATTTTGCTACTAATCTAGATAAAGCTATTGGTGAAAATACATTCAAGTCAAACATTTCTTTGTCAACGGAAATGTCAATATCCTCCCATAATGCTCGTTGTGATCGTCCTGCATTATTTACAAGTATATCCAACTAAAATTGATTTAATGTATAATTAAAGTATAATGTAATAGATGATCACAATAATAAAATATGTATTTACTTTGCCAAATTTAGCAATGATATTATTAAGTGCTGGCTCATGACTATTTACATCACAAATATTTAGAGCTAGTACTTCAATGTCTGAACTTTTTAAATTTGTATTTCCTAAAAATAAATGAATTAGTATATTAAATTTGTGCAAAAGTATGAGGATAATTAATAGAAATAATAACTATTATTATCAAAAACTTATTTACTTTTCAAGCAATTATCTTTTACTTTTTCCAATTCAGATTCTCTCCGTGCCAACAAAATTAATTTACATCCAGCCTCAGCCAAAACATATGCAAGATGTTCTCCAATTCCACTTGATGCTCCTGTTATCCATACTACTTTATCTTTTAAAGTATCTAGCAAAAATGTTAAAAATATACTTAAGAAAAAATCTTAACAATGCATATTATAAATACTTTTTTTGAAAAATATGCATAATTATTACTTGTAGGTTTGCCAAATTTTTCATAGATAGCAAGATGTAAGTCACAATCAAGGAACCAAGGGCAAATAATATAAACAAGACTATAAATTACAGTTATTAAGCCAATGACAGCTAAAAGATCCATATTATTAAATTATATAATTGAATCTGAAAAAAGTGAACATGAAAAGGTATTACGTTTTAATCACATATTTTTGTTTTAAGACATTTAGTATATTTTTTAAATCAGTATGCAATATATTAAATCTCATGTACTTTTTAAATTTATACTAACTATTGGTTATATTAGGTTGTCCGAAAAGTTTTTTTCGTTTTATAAGGAAATAATAGACGCACAATATTTTTTCTTTTATATTGGTTCATTGAATTATGCACGAACACAATAATAGAAATATAACGAAATGGATCATACTTAATTCAATAAAATAATATAAAACAGAAATTGTTGTTCATCTATTATCACCTTATGAAACGAAAGAAGCTTTTCGGACAACCTAATACTTTAAAATGATCTATATTTAATTATAAAATAAAATTCATCTGTACTTACAATTAAATCGGTTATAGAGAAAAAAATCTGATTAATATCAAATGAAATTAAATAATATTAAATGATTGATATTAATATTCAAACAGAACCTTCATTAGAGCAAAAAGAAACTGATCTTATTAATCGAAGTGTGTATGTACTTATAATGTAGAGATAAAATTGTTTACTAATTTACCAGAAGCGACCAATCAGATTTGTATTTCATCATACACATAATGGAATGATAATTGTAGTACAATCGAGTAGAAAATGATTCTATGTGAAAATATAAGTCGAGAATGTAGAATAACATTTTTCCTTATGGCGCTTTGTTTTAGAAACAATCGAGTTTGAAAAATTTGTTGAAAATTAATTTGATTAAATATCAACTAGGCAAGGAAGGACTCAAAGGAAGTTATTACACACGTGAAAATGAGTAGAAAATATAAAATAAAATTTTCCCATTTAAGACCTCATTTTACAAAAAATGGAATTTAAAAGTTTTTAATTATGAACTGATCTTATATACGTATGATACATATTCAAATTTATTTTTTTCGAAAACGAAGCCTCAAATGAAAGAATGTTATGTATGTTTTCTTATTTTTTGATAAAGAATGGTCTTCTGGCTGATTGTACTACGATTATCTTCCTACCCTGAAGGAAAGGTATATACATCTATGATGACATAAGTGAGAAACGTTAAAACCAGAATGTGGAATTATGTAAGGTAAAACTATTACACATTATATTATATACAATATTTAATAATAATATTACACGTAATATTGTAAAATGCAATGCCAATACTTTTAATCCAAATAGCATACGAAAAAATATTTAATATATGTTTACATATTCATATATACATACAGAAATATTCAACTAAAATAAAACGTTTTAATTTATCTTTCGATTTATTATTAACAGTATTTATGATTACAACTATAGCATAGTATTGCTACAATTATAACAGCTTTTAACTATTTATATAAGACAAAATATGTAAAGGATATTTATATGATCGATTCTAGACATGAAAATGAGAAAAGTTCCTACCAAAAAATGTTTTTTGAGGCTTATTTTCCAAATCATAATAGTATTTTATGCTAGATATATGAATCAACTGATGAACCTTCCTCTCTATCTCACTCATACTTGATGTTTCTCATTCAGGTCTCAACGAGATGAGACGAACTCAAAGAGATGACATAGGACATGGATAGGATTTCGACTGTCGATTAATATGTAACAGTTTGATGATCATATCGCTTATAAACCTACCGTTATACTGGTATATAACCATGATAGTCTGGTATGTAACCATTTTTAATAATATTTTAAACGATTTATGTATTTTTATATGACATTTTTTGTTTGGTTATGCTCATAGAATACATCTACGAAATATGAGGCACGTAAAGTGTGATAGCTGGATATTATCGAAAATATCAGTAACACAAAATCTTGTTGTTAAGACAACTTGAAGTATTGTAGGGAGCACAATTTTTCGTATAATTAAGTTCAAAATTTCATATAATCAAGGTTGTCACCTTTCTTTTATATAGAACTATACATATTTTGATATACGTCAGTGTAGTTCACATTAAAATCAATTCAACGATTATAATCATTCGAGGACAGAATCACTTTTATAGAAATGTTTGGAATCTTGAACTGTAAGAATCATTCGTGAATTGGTGTTTTGCTTATAATCTTTCGTTAAAACTATATTTAATATTAGATATTAAATTTTGTATGATCATTTTTATTTGTATATTGTGACATCTACATAGTAGAGGAAGTATAGCTCGCGATATTATAATGTGTGGAAATCTCCCATTCTTAATTAAAGCCTATAAAATACAAATGATAAGAAAACGAAGTTCGCAAACAGGATACAAAACAAAACGGTAAGAACTTTCTTAATTAGAAAGATCATTATAACAACAGAAAGGAAATAAACCAATTTAAATTGAATTTTATTATTAAACTTACCGTAGGTCACATTTGTTTAACTCGTGAGTGAACTTTTTCGACCAAATTTGATTTACGTTAATATTGCGTTTCTGTTGACAGAGCAAAAGGTTGACAGTAAAACTGACAAAAATAGATAATTTACGTAAGTATCGCGAGTTTGTTGCTACAAATTGATAATAATTATTTTTTCTGAACTGATTACCACTTTCTCATTTTCTCTTTCCCTTATTAACTAATAGGTTATCAAAATTAGTAAACAAGTTACACTATTGCAGAATACGCAACATGCTCAGGGCTGGCCATTTGTTAATTACGAGTCAGACATATAGGAAATATTCGATAATTGCACAATTAAACAAAAAGATCCTCTGCATAATTGTACAGTTGTCATACCTACTGTAGGAGCAGGTTCCCCTAACGCACCTTGAAAGTCGACGGCTCATCGCGGTTAAAGTAATGTAACATGGTTCAGTGTCAGATATCGCTGAGACAATATATACAGATACCAATTCAAAAGTACAACTTTTTTATTGTTGACTTTTTTTGAATTAAACTTTTACTAACATATCTGTACGATCTGTCTGATTAAAATGAGATCAAACACGATATAATTTGAATTATATGTACTTACTGATATGTATTTAATTATCATTTATTAAGTAGGCAAATATGCTCCAAATCATATCGTGTTTAGTGTCATTTTAAACAGAAAAATGTAAGAAACATATTGGTTGAAGTTTCATCGATCACAAATCAAAAATAAGAAAGTTTGATTTTTGAGTTAAAAGTATCAGCTTATCGCGGGCCTTTAACATTAGCCGAATGCTTTGACTCTCAGTCCCTCTTTCTCTTTGACTCGCGTAGTTCTTTTCTATGTTCAACACGTCTAAGATTTCAGTTTCGAGGAATAGAAGCATTTTTACCTCTATATAATTGCAACATTTGAATCCCGATTTTTGTGCAATTATTGAATGTTTTATGACTATTCAGCTTGACTTTGTTTTCGAACATGACAAGAAAGAACACAAGGAATGAGAAAAATGAATACGAGAGACTGGCTGTCGAGCAGCATGTAACACATCAGGTTTTCTAATACCAGAGTGTATTAGCAACTATACATATTCTATTCGTTTTTTACTGAATGATGTCACTGTTTATTCAACGACAAACATTTATGACTAGTCGCTTTCACGGATCTCTTACTCATTCTCAAATTTTTCTATACAAGTTCAAAAGCAGATATGACACAAGAGTCAACAACCACCATATCCATAGTCACCCAACTACTTGACACGACGAATCAGATCCTCAGACTAAAAAGAAAATACCCTTTAGATTGAAGCATTAGATTCAAGTAGAATCAAACATAATATAAACTATTATAAACCAAGTTACAATACCACGCCAAATGAAGTTACTTAAAATTCTCAATGAGAATTGCTTGTAAATTGACGACCAAATAAAAAATAAAAAAAAAAGAAATAAAAAGAAATCCCACTCTGTAGGTGAGTTCAAATAAAGAAGAGGGAATATGTAATAAATTGCTTATTTCGGAACCAAAACTGTACTATGCGGTTGAATTTGAAACAAAACATCTCCAATATTCAAATTGTATTCATTGGAAAAAAAAGAAAGATATAACTTTAATATTCAAAGACATAACAGTTTTTACTACGAATATTAATTTTTTCTTTTTTTTCTTTTCTTTTCTCTTTTTCTCTCTTTTTTTTTTTTTTTTTTTTATTTGGAAATTACAATCAATTCTCGCATTGAGAATACGAATATTAATTGACTATGAATTTATAGTATGTTTGGAAAAGGTGACTTAATTTTGATCGATTTTAAATTGATTTATTAATTATCGAAAAATGGAACTGCCTTCTTATTGCAACAATCTCTCCAATTTTTAAAACTTACATAGATTTGTTATTGATGACCGTTTTAATATTGTCACACCACGAGGCTTATCATAGGCCGTATTTCTAACCGTCGCTCGTGTTACTACAGTATTGCAGACAGATCGTTTTATATGACTGGCAACATATATATATAATGTAGAACAAGCGCGTAGTTCTTATCAAGCAGCGAGTTCTAGAAACGTCGATTCGCCTTCGGTCCGTTATTTTATCCACACAAAGAAGGTGACATAGGCGTGAATGGTGGCGTGATACGAGCGTAGTGGGGGTCGTCTCCCAGAGAAGACAAAAAGCAATCGAAAGGCAATCAGTATCATTTGAGGATTCAAACGTTATTCATTGAGAGATCCAGACGAATAAAATTAAAGTCGATTAGTCTAACGAGTATATCGAGAAGTATTATAAAGTCGGGTCAAATTCCTGTATCAAGCTAATTGTATTTATTATTAAATAATTTGTAACGTGCTCGTTATAATATTAAATATTGTTAAATATACAAGTTTATATTAACCCTGTTAATTCAGTGTTAAACTCGTTCTAATCACCTCTGTTATCTTAATCGAAACAGGGGAACGATTAATTCGCGGCGTCGACTATCCGAATTGTAGCGAGAATTTGCGCCTCTCGCTGACGCGTTTTCCTCGCGACCGTGTCTTTCCGCGAATGGTCGTAACAAATATACTGTTACAAAATTGCAAAAGCAAATATACTGTATAACAAATATACAATTTTTATTGGTACAAAATAAAATGCTCGAATACGTTGATGTTGATGCATATTTTATTTTCACGACTAAAGCTATCTTCTTAGTTGTCTGAAGTACAGATATTCCTAAAAAAAAAAAAAAAAAAAATTCACGATGAAAATTTGCAAACATCCAAGAAAAGAAAACTTTAATTTCCTAAGTCACTAATTTGCGATAAAAGAATTTACCAGAAGAAATGCTGCGGCGAGGAGTAAGGTTTTGATTTGTATGTCCAAATCCGAAGGAAATGTAATTAACATAATATAATCGTGAAGAATATTGTCCCACTGATGCATAAGGGATGCAATTTGATGAGTGCCATCGATCGAAATTACCTGAATGAAATTAATGTACTATAATTAAATGATTTGTAAATAAAGCATAAGGTAGCTTAATAATATCAACCACTTTGAATATTTTTATTACTTCTGGAAATATGGAGACACCTTATTTACCAAAGTCTATAACACGTGACTGTATGTATAGTCATTCTGTTTTTTAGACGAAGGACTTATGAAAATTTTTAAATCATAAATAACATCTTAAATAAATCTTCGAATCAGGGCACATGGAGCGTCGTGAGATCGACGTCTTTGACGAGTCGGCAAGCTACTCGAGAAGCGCGAGCAGGTAACAGTGACTATTAAAGTATAATTAGTTGTAGTCATAGAAGTAACACTAGTCGTAGTGCTAGGTGTATTTTGGAGCAATTTATATTAGTAAATAAGTGCTATTTAGTTTTAGTATGAAGATAATGACTCTTACGTATCTTCCTAGTAATACCACCTCGTTAAAAATAGTAATATAGATATTCAAAGTGATCAAAGATATTAAAATATAAGCTATTACTAACTTATTATTATATATATATCAAGATATATACAAATATGTATTAAATCAAATATACAGGCTGTCTCCAAAATCGTCGTACAAACGGTCGTGTGTAATATATAATTACGTAATAAAATATGAAAAAAATCGTATTTTTTCACCTAAGGCTTCATTTTCTGAAAAGGTGACTTTGAAAATTCGTCAGGTTCCTGTGTATTGACTGTCAGTTTCGAGGTATGAAATTTCTGTTTTTGCTCGTATTTGTATTATTAAACATGATTTATGTCACGATTTGAAAATAATGTTACTATCGTTTTTCGTTTTATTTCTGTACCCAGCTTGCTCGTACCCCGATTTTCGGCACATCCTATATATCGTTTTTTCTTCCAGGCAAAAATTACCTGAAACTGGGATTCCTGATACATGCAACAATCACTAATATTTGGCCCGTATATATTACAAAGTCGCTTTCCTATTGCATCGTACACCGTAAAACTGGAACCTATTATATGAGAATTTTGTCCTATTGTGCCAATTAAATTGGGGCTTAGCACCGACATGCTCTGTACAATGAAATTTTCATTTTTTTGTTATATGGTAAATAAGAAAAATATAGTCAAGCTATTTTATAATCTTGTATACCGTCTGGATTTTACTCACGTGCGATTTATTCAAAGTAAACGTCCACATGGAATTCATAACCATGGTGAACGCGGTTTCGCCGCATTGGTCCACAATATTTAACTGAAAATCGTCTCGAGTCAATCTGGTGCAACTCCAACCGCTTGATTCATTCTTTGATTCTGTTTCCATTGCTAGGAATAAGGTTTCAGCTTTTGGTACTTTTACTCTGTATTGGAATCTCTTTTTTAATCTACCGAGCACTATTAACACGAAAGAAAGAAACTTTTGTCATTTCTGAATTTTCTTCGATTTCAAAGATACGAACATTACGCAGTTTGTAAATGCAAACAGTAACTCTTGATGGGTTAATTCTCTATATGTATAATTTAATTTGAGTGTGAAATAATGCTCGAAAAGCTCCCGACCAAATTGATTTTTTTACTTTATGTTTGAAAATGACGATGTCTAAAAAAGCTTTGATTAATATCAAGTATAAGAGCACGACGAGTAAAAGAAAGCAGTACGACAAATGAATACTGTTATACAGTTATATAATATTAATTGAAATTTTTTGAAAATGTTATTTTCGGAAAATAACGCGAGAAATTTATTTGACTGGATATGTTTGTTCACCGCAGTAGATCTTAAATAAACATTATTTTCCTCTTCGTATTTACCCATTAACTCATTGGCATACTAATTTTTTCATACTGAACGTTCGTCTACATTCTTTTTCTCGACCAAAATTACTATTTATTATCAACTAGTATTATTTATTGATTCTATAATTTGTTACAATTATTAATTAATTAGTGATTGATGAAGAATCATCTTACTGCAACTAGAAATTAATTCATTAAAAAATCGATAGTGAATTATACGCAAGCCAAGCGTAAGTTAATAAGTTATCTTTATCGACATTGTTTTCATTTAAATTTAGATGAATTACGAACATGTGCTGAGGTCAACGATCTGCTGAATTTCCAATTGTTCCACATTAGATAAGAAGTGAGTTCCGGAAAGTACGGTCAGCTGTGATCTAGGTGTCGATATCCAATTCAATGTATTCACAGGAATCGGTCTTCTTTCTTGTTTGGTTTCTCCTGACCGAATTTAATATATCATTATATTTCATGTATAATAGAATAGTTCATATGTAATAGAGATTTATTTTGCCCATTAAATATTAGAACGAATACTATATTTCGATTATTTGACATATTTCTTTTGCATTATGTACTTTGTGCGTTTCTACATTCTTAAGTTTCTCATAGATACATAAAATATTCACAGACTACTTATCGTTATATTTTACGTATTATATTGTATGTTATACGTTAACAATAATTTTATAAATATATTTTACATATTTTTATCAGGAAGATGATATACATACCTTGTGGTTGTGCCGTAATGACGGTTGGCCCCGAAAGGACAGGAACTCTATTGGATACCGAATTCCGTTCCATTTCTATATACTGGGTGGATACCTGGTTTGGCTCTGCGTGATTATAAAAGTTCGTTTAAACGCGCGCTTCTTCTTTATGCTTCCTATTATACAAATTAATCGAATGATTCTGTCATTAACGAGATGCATGTTACTTTAAATACAGATTCGAACGTAATTCGTAATATTAACTTTAGCACAACAAATTGTCAACATACTTTCGCGATTCTACCAATTTTCCGATACTTATGTACTTTTTGCTCTACTAGGTTTGTATATTACTATCTATTAGGTTATATATGAAGATCACAGAGGAAGACATGATAAGTTACATATTCTGTCCTTTAGAATTTTTTAAATTCTATACGTTGTCGATCAATCTTATAATACTAAAACTGTCCTCGTTATTTGGCTATCAGATTAAATATATGTTTTCTAATGCTCTGTTGAACGTTACAAAAATATTGATTACGATGACATTAACTATGTCGATTCTTCATGAAACTTGTACACCTATCTTTCAAGACATATTTTTGCAGCACAGGCTATTAATCACGTTATGCTAAATTAGTGACTTTTAGTCATCGAGTTTAATCAATCGATTTCAGTTATCACATAAAAATCATACTTATCGCCTCTTTCTTTGCGGGCTTCGTATAATTTACGGCGCAATAAAAGCGGTAATAGTAATAACAATAATAACGATGTTCAATAAGAATCGCATTCAGGATAACCGAAGGGAATAAGAATCACCAGTTAATACTCCGAAGGTGACACGATTAAGGTCACTAGCTTCCATTTCTTCTCGCAAAAAATCGAGGATTCATTCGTGAATTGGTGCGTGAAAGCTCCTCAACGTAGCATTACGATTTACTATTTCAGCAAACGTGTCTTTTTTATCGCTAGGAGTAGGAAAACCTTGTCGATTTAATTAATTTTAACGATCGTTAAGCGGCGCAGGGAATTGTACGGATCGATTAGCCAACAGCCACGAATGTTATCGCGTAGAAACAAGTCGTTTTATGTAGAAAAATATTCAAAAACTTGCTCTTTCCTCAGCTAATACTTTATCCTTAATGTTTTTCAGGCTTCAAAAAGCTCCTTGGGAAATTCTTTTTTTGGGAGATCTACTCAGATTTACTCAGGTATCCAGTTCCCTTGATGTCATTCCTCGAAATTCTTCCAGATACTGTTCGCTCGTGGTCGTTCGTCGAATGTTCCGTAAGTCTCTTTTCGTTATCGTTGATAACCAATCGCTTATCGTAAAACCGGATAAGCGGTATCGTTCTTTTTATTATCAAAGGCAATGATCGATGTTTCTTATTGTTCTTTCCCTGTATTATTAAAAGTCGAATAATTTTAATGATTTGCAACATAAACAAGAGTATAGTGAAATAGATTATTCGACACTACACTACGTACCTGCTCAGAAATCGTACAACACTTTTTCTAGTACGCTCAACTCTCTTATAACACGGTACTCTGAAAACACGGTGTAACACGGTGAAAAAATTGCGGCAGCCCTCCTACAAAGCGATCTCCATATAGCACAGCTTAATAAATTTATGCAATCCTCGTATAGCATGAATATTTCCATCGTATTATTTTGCTTTCGCTGTAATATGGTTTCGATACAACGCGGAACGAATTAATCGTATTATACGAAGGAGAGTCGACTGTATTTGTTTTAAAGCTAATACAACTTAACTAATCGTAAGAAGATACGGTGGAAAATTATAGTGATGCGTAAATCAAGAT
This sequence comes from Bombus breviceps, assembly GCA_014825925.1. Taxonomy (NCBI): domain Eukaryota; kingdom Metazoa; phylum Arthropoda; class Insecta; order Hymenoptera; family Apidae; genus Bombus; species Bombus breviceps. Next base: position 7,512,458 of record CM026189.1, on the reverse strand, counting down.
AATGAGAATTTCAATTTAGTGAAACGTAATTCAACTTTTCAAAATATCGTCCCTCCGGTTTCGTAATTATTCCGAATTGTAATTTTATTCTCTGTTGCGGTACATTTTCGTGACTTTGAAAAATAGAACTCCCCCATTCCAGGAATAATTAAAAACCCCAATACCAAAAATACCGATATTCAACTATTATAGGAATGTTAAAATTGAAAAATTCCCACTGATCCCTTAACTATCTGAGAATTCTCTTTTAGGTCGCCCGTAATTCTCGTACTCTGGAGGAGAGAGAATTTCTGAACAAAACGAACAAATCCCGAGAAAATTATTACTAAAAATTCGGTCAAATCGTCTCATCTTTTAACTATCCTTCGTAATGCTTCACGGAAACTATTTGAGATCATTACCGATCATTCATTCCATTAAAGACCAACGTTGTCTTAACGTAACGTTTCATCTGCAACTTTTTTTTTTAGTTCAATTTACATTACTAAATTCCGATTTTTCATATTTTGATATTTGAAAAAAATTTTTAAGAGTCTGTTTAATAATATCTTTCCACAGTTATTCTCTCTTTCGTTTAAAATTGAAATCACATAAGTCGTCAAAATTTGAAGAAGTATTTCCGAAATATTTATAATGCTGTAATAAATGTCATAGGAATTCTTTGCAAGGCTTTGAGTTATGTATTGAACTTCTGTAAAGTTACCTTGATCATGTTTTTTAATAACGTTGTTTAAATATGTTTAATAACGTCGACATAACTGAATTCTTATGGGAATGTTTCCACACCACCGAGGCAAATTCAATCATATCTTTGTTCGGTATTCTACTGACGGTGCTACATAAATTGAACAAGAAGTTTAAGGAAAAAGCAAAAAATTGGTCGAGAAACCAAGATCATGAGGAAATAGGTTGAGAAATTTTCAGGATCTAACTGGTAATTATTTTCAAAATAAGAATTGACATATATATTAACGATAAGGATCGAACAAAATTCTATTATATATTCTGTTATACAGGGTGGTTGGTAACTGGTGGTACAAGCGGAAAGGGGGTGATTCTACGCGAAAAAAGAAGTCGAAAATATAGAATAAAAATTTTTCGTTCGAGGCTTTGTTTTCGAGAAAATCGACTTTGAATTTTCGCTCGGTACGCCTGCACTTTATCGCGTCTCGTTATAAA